>JAVIAB010000159.1:27120369-28320369 GCA_032433765.1 Megaustenia siamemsis | reverse complement strand
GAATGGACACTGTCCCAGCTGTGAGCCTATAAACTAATGTATGTCTAAGGTATTTTAGAAGGGGCACTGTCCCAGCTGTGAGCCTATAAACTAATGTATGTCTAAGGTATTTTAGAAGGGACACTGTCCCAGCTGTGAGCCTATAAACTAATGTATGTCTAATGTATTTTAGAAGGGACACTGTCCCAGCTGTGAGCCTATAAACTAATGTATGTCTAATGTATTTTAGAAGGGACACTGTCCCAGCTGTGAGCCTATAAACTAATATATGTCTAAGGTATTTTAGAAGGGACACTGTCCCAGCTGTGAGCCTATAAACTAATGTATGTCTAAGGTATTTTAGAACAGACACTGTCCCAGCTGTGAGCCTATAAACTAATGTATGTCTAAGGTATTTTAGAAGGGTAACTGTCCCAGCTGTGAGCCTACAAACTAATATGTAAAAGATATGTTAAAAGGGTGACTGTCCCAGCTGTGAGCCTACAAATTAGACATGTATAAGATATGTTAAAAGTGTGACTGTCCCAGCTGTGAGCCTACAAATTAGACATGTATAAGATATGTTAAAAGTGTGACTGTCCCAGCTGTGAGCCTACAAATTAGACATGTATAAGATATGTTAAAAGTGTGACTGTCCCAGCTGTGAGCCTACAAATTAGACATGTATAAGATATGTTAAAAGTGTGACTGTCCCAGCTGTGAGCCTACAAATTAGACATGTATAAGATATGTTAAAAGTGTGACTGTCCCAGCTGTGAGCCTACAAACTAAAATGTATAGGTCATGTTAAAAGGGTGACTGCCCCAGCAGTGAGCCTACAAACTAACATGTATAAGATATGTTAAAAGGGTGACTGCCCCAGCTGTGAGCCTACAAACTAACATGTATAGGTCATGTTAAAAGGGTCACTGTCCCAGCTGTGTGTCTATAAACTAACCCATATAAGTTATCTTAAACGGATGATTGTCCCAGTTGTGCACCCATAAACAAAAACTGCATACAATAATTAAATGGACTGAAACCCAGTTGCAGGATAAAATCTACCATCTGTATGTGAGAGTATATTTGAATTACAGTTCTACCTGTTAGCTCAAATTAGGTACATTACCTCAGCATTATCAACATAAATGACTGGTCCATGTTCTTGGCATCCTCCTTCATATTTAAACTGGCATTTCTCACAATCTAAATGCAAAAAAGGATTTGTATTTGTTCTGTCCCCTATACTGGCTAGGATGAGTGCATGTAATTGATACACAATGTGAACTAAATAGCATGAACTAATAAGATAGAAGCAGTGATCTCCACAGTATGTGCCATTTTGGCACGCAAGGTTTCTGTTTTTGAGATTGTGGTTCTGCCCTATGTGCCGTCTTTGGCTCAAAAGGACAATAGATAGATAGAAAAACAAACTCAAATCAACTAAATGTAAAAAAATACACTGATGACAAGAAGCAAATTATCATCAATTACCGTGAGTGCTGGTCTGATCATGTCTCTCTACAACTTTCAATCTCGACAGTTATTTATCATTTCTGTTGTTGACCTTCCGCCTAGCCATTCTCTTAAGCTGTCTAGTATCTTTTCTCTTTGCTTCCCTCTATCTCTTCGTCCCTCGATTTTTCCAGTTGTCACAATATATTCCAGCCGTTCCCTTTTCAAAACATGGCCAAAAAATTATTATTGTTTCTTCCTAATATTGGAAGTTAGCTCTCTATTTGCTTTGGCCTCTTTCAAAACATTTTCATTACTCTACTTAGCTGTCTATGGTATTCTCAACATTCTTCTGTAAAACCTCATTTCTACAGCCTCCAGTGATTTTCTTATCTGTTGTCCTATTGTCCATGATTCACATCCATATGTCAACAAGCAAATACTTACACAGAAAACTATCACCAGGGCAAGAAAGAGATGAGAAGCTCACCTGGTTATTTGCATATCACTTTCTTCCTCTCCATTTATTTCATCTTTCACTGGTGGAACCTGAAACATTGTTCAATGCATCTAGAGCAGTCTACAGCAAGGCTGTGAACACAAATAACAGAGTTAACACATGCTCATGTAAATTTTCATTCTTCTTTGGTGATAACATTTTGCCAGACATCTTGACTGGCAAGATTAACAAAGAGAACTATGATGCTTGAAGTCTTAACTAGTTCAATATGGTGTGTAACATGGTTTGAAGTCTTAACTAGTTCAATATGGTGTGTAACATGGTTTGAAGTCTTAACTAGTTCAATATGGTGTGTAACATGGTTTGAAGTCTTAACTAGTTCAATATGGTGTGTAACATGGTTTGAAGTCTTAACTAGTTCAATATGGTGTGTAACATGGTTTGAAGTCTTAACTAGTTCAATATCTTGTGTAATGTTGTTTGAAGTCTTAACTAGTTCAATATCTTGTGTAATGTTGTTTGAAGTCTTAACTAGTTCAATATGGCGTGTAACATGGTTTGAAGTCTTAACTAGTTCAATATGGTGTGTCCCATGGTTCTATAGATCAAAACTTTTGTTCTCTGTCTGATAAGGGAGACACAGTTGTGGAATGGTTGCTTTAGAATTTGTCATTCTAAATTTAGTTTTATATCCTCTTTTAAGATCATAATGTGTTGAAGAACAATGTATTGAGCCAAAAGATGCAGATATTGACAACACAACACACCTACATTTACCGGAGGACAGATGATGATAATTACTCATTATTAGATTAATGCAGAAAAAAGATAATAACATCTTATTTTTTTGTTTATCAGAAGGCGATCATAACATCTTATCATTTGATTATCTGAAGATTGTCATTACATCATACAAAGTTTATGCATGAAATAACAATGCAGATACAGACAATACTTCATACAAATGAAAGATAGATGGATAGATAACATCTTATTTTTGGTTCATCAGAAGATGATGAATTTAACATTTTATACTTTATTCAGCTTGATATTTTGCTGGAACTATAGATAATGTTTTAAGGGTATGCTGTCTCATATATCAAAAATAAAAATATATGTTGAGCTTTGAAAGAGCAAAACATTGGAAATAGATCGGTCATGTGCTGAGAATAAATGAAGAAAGATTTCCATGTCAGGCATCCATTTGGAAACCAACGGATAAAATAAAACAAGGCAGACCAAGAGAATCACTATGAAAAACAATTAATAGGTAAGGTTCAACCATGGGACTAAGAAATAACCAAGAACTAGCAGCAAATCGTGGAGAACTATCTATCTTTCATTCACCTGAAGTATTGTCTATATCTACAATGTTGTTTCCTATTGTTTTACTGTCTTTTGTAATTCTTGTAGTTGCCCATATAGTTTTGTCAGTTTTGATTACCTAGTAGATCTATTCTCTCGCACCCCCCCCCCCCAAACTCCATGAGGTGGTTGAGAAGGACATCCAGTAATAGTGGTTGGGCCTTTTTGAGGCTGAGGGCCTGGCACTGCACCTACCAGAGTGTCCATCACAGAGTGAGTGCCATATCGATTTGCAGTTATAGACATATTCCTTTTGGTGTGAGTGTGGGGCATCCTGATTACTGTGGTACACCTTCTGGCTGGTTGCTTCTGCCTTCAGCACTTATACTTGCTAGAGCAGACTGTGGTCTTGCCTGGGTGGAAGAAAGCCTGGCCAGTCTTGGTTATTAATCCCTGGTACTGTTAAGCCCCATCCCCATGACAAGGTCCTGGCCTTGATGGGAGTGGAGAACTATGACTCCTGCACTATGTGCCAACTTTGGCCCGAGAGGAATATGAATTAAATGAATTTCTCAAAAATCCATAATTTATCTTTATTTATCTGGAGAACTGTTATCAAAACACTGGTCACTGGCTTATTCAGACCTCACCAGTAATGGTTTATTGCTGTATCTGCTATATCTATATATTACAATGAATCATCATGTGATGAGTGAGAAACAAAATCAACACAGAAATTACCACTAAACAATCTGGATTTGTTGGAAGTTCAAGTATTAAAACAGGATATACATAAGAATATTTGTAGTAGAAGAAGTAGTAGAGGTGGAAGCACATATTTATATTTTATAAACCATGTCAAAGCATCAAGAAATAATAAAACTTTTAGAAAACATAAATATTGACAGTAAAGATCTAAGAATAATAAAAAACGTGTATTAGTGATAAGAAGTAGTCATAAGAACTGGAAATCAACTGCAAATGTTTCAAAATATAAAATAAAGTGTTAGACAAGATTTTGTACTATCACCAGATATATTTAATATGTATAGTGAGATTATGCTATGATCCATAAAGGATATACCTGGAATATCAATTGGTGGGCATAATGTAAACATGAGGTGATGACACATCTTTTAACCTGTATGAGTGAAAGTGAGTTACAGAGAATGATTTACATTAAGAGATGAAAAGTAAAAATAAAGACCTTAGCCTCAACAGCAAAAGACAGAGACAATGAATTCTGCAAAGAAAAAGATATCTAAATGAATGATTACAGTAAATGGGACAGTATTAAAATAAGTCAATGAATTTAAATACCCGGAAACAATATTAACAATGTATGGTAGAAGCATAACAGAAGTGAGGCACAGAATAGCCCAAGAAAAGGTAGAATTTCA
Source organism: Megaustenia siamemsis (assembly GCA_032433765.1). NCBI lineage: Eukaryota > Metazoa > Mollusca > Gastropoda > Stylommatophora > Ariophantidae > Megaustenia > Megaustenia siamemsis. Next base: position 28,315,770 of record JAVIAB010000159.1, on the reverse strand, counting down.
AAGAATGATAAAGGTATTACACAATCCATTTCTGTCAATTGAAATAAGAACAAGAGTTCTTCAGAGTTATGTGCAGCAAGTCTTCAAGTCATCATGTCCTTCGCAGAACATTGCATTCACCACAGCCAGTCTGAAAGAATCTCTGTCAAATCTCCTACCTCTTCTGTTGTCATGTTCATGGTTTCATCGATGTCTAGAAACCACCTTCATCTAGATCTGCTCCTGTTGCATCGCCCAGGAACCACGCCTTTCATTATTGTTCTTTCCAGCCTGCCCTTACATTCCAAGTTCCCAACCTTAGTTTTGATTTATATTGCCCAGTAACAGCGCTTTCCTCAATAATACAGACAGACTTTTGGCCATTATCACTATAACTTGTACTTGCTCTGCTGTTGGTCACTTCCTCAGTTTGCATGTTTGATCTGCCTGACCTGAGGATCTCACCAAAAGATATTTTAGATTTTTTTTCATTTTGGCAGTCATGATTCTGGATCTTCATGTATAGATATGAATTCTGCACAATAGGACAGCAGACTAGAAAAACTTTTGAGGCCAAAGAAATGTGGTTTTACAGAAGAATACCATGGACAGCTAAAAAAAAAAATAAAGAGTAGGATACTCTAAAAAAGGTTACAGCAAAAAGAAAGCTAATTTCCAACATGAGAAGGAAACAAACATTTTTTGTGTGGCTAACTTGTAATGAGGAGGGAGCAACTAAAGTATATAGTGTCAATTGGAAAAGAGGGAAGAAGAGATAGAGGACAGTTTAATGGAATGATTTGGTAAGAAATCAACAACAGAACTGATAAACAACTGAAGAGATAGACAGTTGTGGAGAGCCATGATCACCCTTGCCAGCAGACATGGTGATGATATCTACAAACCTGTCCTCAAAACAATGCTCAGTCAAACTTCATAGAGTCTAGTTAATGTAAGTACTTTCAATGTTAAGTTGGCAGTGATATCCCTTTTCCTTCTTGTGTTCACAACTTGTTTTACTGTCAGACAATTGCTTGTTTTCAAGAAGACACAAGGAAAAATAACTCTGCTCACTAAAATAGTAGCACCAATCAAACAGATGAATGAAGATCAAAGATAAAGATACTTTGTAACATAATTATATAGAGGCCTGGAGTTTAGTTTAATTGACAGATCATGTTCACTGCACAGAAGGACAATGCCATAGTGTTCATGTCCCATCTTCAGCACATTCCCCAGTACAAAGCACTAAAACTGGCTTCAGCCCAGGTGCATGAACCACATAACACAGAAGGCATTGACCCCAATCTCCTTAGTCACTACTTATGATGTGTGTGGCAGGTGACAGTGGTTATCAATTATTTTTACACCTAGACTAAATGGATCACTAAAAAGAGAGCTAAGTGAATACAAACATCAATAATTTACTTGTATGTCACATAAGACAAATAACATAACTGTTCCATATTTTATTTAAAGCATTTACAATGGGCCTTCAATGATAACCAGTCAACTCACTTTATAATTTGCTTCCTGTTTTATATTTCCACTTGGAATCATGCTCTGATATTCATTATTTTGAACAGTCTGAGAATGAAGAGTAATGTCCCATGTTATTAACAGAAAATATGAGATGATGAGGACAAAATGGATACAATAAACAAAGAATCACCTTCAATTTATATATTCTGCAAAATTTGAACTTAAACATTTTTTTCCCCGTTATTTACTGTAGTCGTGTGGATTTAACTGAATTAAGCTGTTTTCTATGCTGATAATATCCAATATCACACTGATAACTCCAAAGTATTTAAGGAATTTGATGTTAGTGTCCATATTTATTTATGTTATATAACAAGTCACTATCATTGAACATTAGAGAGTGTTGCAGTTCTATATTGAACCTGTGCTACAGGATGGTTGTGAATCATGGACAGTAAACAAGGTGATACAAAGCTGGATAGAATCAGCTTTAATATGGGTTTTTTCTTTAAGATCATAAAGATACTATGGACAGTCAAAACATTTAAAATGGAGGTACTAAAAGAGGCAGATGAAGAGAGGAAGATTATAACATAAATTAAGAAAAATTAGTCCAGATTTGTGGAGTATATGTGGAGAAGAAGTGGGTTGGAAAAGCTGATAGCAACAGGAAAATCAGAAGGTGGAAGAAATAGAAGTAGACAAAGGGAAAAGATAAATAATGGAAAATGATACACAATGCACATGATTGAGAGTTACAGAGGGACATGACATTAAATGTCTCTCAGCATTGACCATGAATGAATGAATACCTATATTTGTTTACTTATTTTTCCCTGACTGTCAGAAATTTGTATGGAAGCTGCTAACCTGCATCTAGAAGTGGGATGCTAGAATTTTTGTATTTTGCATGTCCCTAAAAAAAATCTTCTACATCATTTTAGTTCATGAAGTTTAAAAATATTTTAGTCAGTTTACAAAATATTATAATCTCTCTCTCTCTCTCTCTCTCTTTCTGCGTTCAGGACTCAATCAGAGTAAGGATTCCAGACTCTCATATGAAGTCAGCTGTCAGGCTAAGTGTGTTGATCGCCCCCACAGACAGAACATCACAATTAGAGTCTGTCAGATCCACTCTGACTGAACACCCGTTAATACGTTGCACTGTGTTCTGCGCCAGTGGCCCAGTGCATCCGATTTCAGCCAGCATTTTATTCGGGTTTGCTTTCCCTAGCCTTTGATTGTCCCCAATCTTCCTGCAAGGCAGCAGATGATCTTTTCTGTAGGGGATTCTGCCCTTAGATGGTAGGCCCTCCCAGGTTTACGAGCACCATCTGCCCGAGTCACTAGAGGTGACTAACACAGACACGGACACACAAAGATGTGAGATGTGACTAACACAGACATACACACACAAAGATGTGAGATGTGACTAACACAGACATGCACGCACAAAGATATGAGATGTGACTAACACAGACATGCACGCACAAAGATATGAGATGTGACTGATACAGACATGCACACAGCGATACGAGGCATGACTAACACTGACACACATCAAGATATATGACACATGACTAACATAAACATGCACATAAAGATATGGTGATAACTGACATTGATAAGCACACACAAAGATATGACACATGCCTAACATAGACATGCACACAAAGATAAGAGATATGACTAACATAGATATGCACACACAAAGATATGAGATGGGACTAACATAGCCATGCACACACAAGGATATGAGATGTGACAAACACAGACATGCACACACAAAGATATGAGATATGACTAACATAAACATGCACACTAAGATATGAGATATCACTAACCCAGACATGCACACACAAAGATATGACATATGACTAACACTGGTACACACTAAGATATGAGATATGACTAAACACAGACACACATAAAGATATGAGACATGATTAACACGGACACACCGAGATATGAGATATGAGTAACATGACACACACCAAGATATGAGCCATGGCCAGCACACACAAGCTAAGATATGAGCCATGGCTTCACTAAAAAACACCAAAATATGAACCATGTCTAGCACAGAAACACATTATAGTGCCCATATGCGTGGGCCTGTTGTAGTCGGCAGACTCTTCTGAACGTGGGAATCACAGGTTTTGTTAAACAGTTGTCCGGAGATTTGAGAGTGCAGTCTGCCCATAGAACGTTCTCTTGCATGTACAGATTCCCGATCGACTGTTGACAGGTGTCGTTGAAACAGTTGTCCGGACGTTTGAGAGTACATATGATGTCACAGCCATCAGAACACATCTGTTCGCACTGTAGCCCAAAATTACCATCTGGACAAGTGACATTACAGGTATAGCCAAGATGTTTACATTGCAGGCATTTTCCAGATTTTTCCTCAAATAAAGGACAGACACTGAGACAAGACCCGGAACAGTCGTGTCCATAGATCCCATGTGAACAGTAGCCGTGACAAGTACCGATGATGACATTGCAGCCTTTACTACACCCACTACGCACTGCACAAAACGACAAGAATGCTCGTCCAGACAATAGGTGTCTGTAAATGTTTGCACCTCACATACCATCAGTGCACTGTCGGCCTGTGAAATGGTCGGTGAGAACTCAATCTTAATGTGTGCCATTGACGTTTGTGTTTTGACTACAATAATGTTCACAGATAAATTGGGGTAGGATAAATCATTATACTGGAACACTACTCCGCCACTGTCAGAGAAAGCCCTTAGAGTGGCATTCTTTACCCGAATCATAGTGCTAGCTCGATGATAGATTCGAATGATGTGAGTCTTCTTGGGCGTTGCAAAGTTCAGATACCAGGAAACAGAATTGGTTCCACTTCTCCATTGTGTGTGTGTGCAGTCATTGTCATAGAGATTGGTCTTTGTTTTGCTATTAACTGCGGCCTCTGGTCCACATCCGCCTTCTGTATAACAAGCATCAAATGTTGTGTGCATTAAATCGGTCTGGTTTGTGTTCTGTTTGAGAGCCAGTTTCCGACCCCCGCCAATGTAGTTGGAGCAGATATTTGCAACTATCGCCTTTTCAATCCGTAACTTGTTGATCAGACCAGCCCAGGGCAGAAGGCATCAATCTCGTGCGGACTAACTACAAACCTTGATACATTGTTACATGAGGCAGAACCATTCAGTTTTACCGTGAAACTGTCCTGATATTTTAAGTCATTCGCATAAATCCCAAACCAGGAGCACGGCAAAGATTGATTGAGAGTTGCCTCAACTGATGTAGAATCTGTGTCCGGATTACATGAGGTGTCGTTGCCATCAAACAGGAAAGTAGGTTCAGATTTTTGGGCATATTTGCAAATAAAATTCAAGTACTGACACTGGGGTCCGAAAATTTTGTGCTGACAACTGTCATTGTTTGGGCATGTCCCTGTAGTTTTGTCACAAACTAAGCCATTATAGCAGTGACATTGTAACGTACAATTTGTCCCTAACCAACCGGCTGCACAAGTAAGGTCATTAGCTTCCATTGTTGCTAACGAAGCCAGCAAATAAGGACTTGATCTATAGCGATGGTTAACGAACTGTGTACACACATTTATTATCAAACCCGTGTTTACATTTTAAAAAAATCCGCCATCTCACTGTGGTAACAGATAGCGTGAAATTCTCTAATAGAATGTGATAAACTGTTGGAGACAAGGAAAGTCAACATTGTTTACATGGCTTGGACGCAAGAAGCATCCATATTATAATCTCAGGAGATACATTACTCAAGCGCCTTTACACATGATATGATAAGTTCATAGGGAAGAGTCTGGCATGGGGACCTATTGTCATTATTTTTTTTAGGTCTGTAGCATTTGAGAGAGAGATGTGATGAGAAGAGATAGTAACCGAATAGCAAAGTAAGCCCTCATGTGGGAAACAACAGGTAAGAAGAAAAGAGGAAGACCCAGAGAGACACTGAGAAGAACATTGATGAGAGAGGCAAGAGCAGCAGGAATCGGCTCCCTCAATGAGATAGAGCTGCTTGCACAGAACAGAGACAAATGGCGAGATTTGTTAAAATATCTTTAAAAGAATTGAAAACTGCTAGAGCAAAAAATTCAGATAAGAGAGGGAGTATCTTGGTCTATGCCCTATGGGCCGGCTACGGCTCGAAAGGTCAATAGATAGATAGCATTTGAGTACTCCATGACTATCCAAAATTGTGCTAGTGGTGCACTGCCTGTCTGACTATTTAGACTAGTATCATTCTGAAAAGCACCTGGGACCTGTTTCATGAACATTATTGAATGCTGGCAGGAAGTTTGTCCCCAGCTACATTCTCTGTGGTGAAATAGTCACAACTACTTTCAGGCCTAATGTCAGTTTCTTCTAAAGAATGGCATTGCTGCTAAAATGTGAACAACTTGCAGCACCTTATTTCTAAAGATGAAGAATGCAAGACGCTATCGGCACCACTTCAAGCAAAGTTCAGATTTCCAGAATGGATCCTTGAAACCCATTTTCAGTGCTTGGTTGAAACTGAAACTCATTTAGTCAGTACATAACTTGAGTTAACTGTAAGTCAAGCCCAAAGTGGAGAACAGATGGCTGAATTGATAACTTGTTGTGCTATAAACTAGGAAAATAATGACAATTTTAAACAAAAAGAGAAAAAGGTGGTATGGTAGCAACTTTATGTAGGTGAGAAACAAAACAAAAGTCAAATTATGTTTTGGCCAATTAGGCCTTTAGCTGGAACAATAAACAACAACACTAATTAGCCCAGTTTGCAGTGATGATGGTCCTAACATAACATCTTCTTCTTCTACCTTTCAGCTCCCTGTGGAGCATAGGTCTTCAATAAACATTTTCCAAGTCATTCTGTTCCTTGTCATTCTTTTCAGATCATTCCATGTCTTCCCCATCATCTTCATCTCTGCTTCTGTCTGTCTTCTCCAAGAAATCCTTGGTTTTCCTTTTTGTCTTTCCCCTGGGGATTAAAAAAAAAGGGCCTGTTGTGTAATACTCTCAGTTGACTTCCGTAGTGTGTGTCCTATCCAGCACCATCGTCTTCGCTTTATCTCTTTATCCACTGGGATTTGACTGGTACATTTCCATAATTCTATGTTAGTGATTTTGTCCTGCCATTTCCATCTTTTTATTCTGTGCAAGCATCCATTAATGAAAGTCTGTATCTTCATGATTGTCAATTTTGTTGTTCTCCATGTTTCACAGTCATATAATAGGACTGACTTAACATTGGAGTTTAACATTTTTTTTCCTAACACATAACATAATATCTGCTAATGATTTTTAAAATTAACCAATCAACTCACTTCATAATCTGGTTTCTGTTTTACACTGGTACCTGTCATTGGATATTGTGTTTCCATATTACTGAATGTCAAGGAGAAAAAAAAAACATCCATTACTAATTACATGGAATATTACATCAATAAAGTAAGTAAGAAATGGTGGCAAAGAGAATCAGGCATGACTATGAATTGGTTGAGGGTGAATGACATTGTTATTCATGCAAAAAAATTGTTTGTCATTTCTAAGAAAACATAAATATACATATACAGGTCTCCTTGTAGGTAGGACATGGGAAGATTACTAGCATCAGCTTGATGTACATAAGGTACAGACTTTAAGCTAACCCTAAGTGAATTTTTTTTTTTCGTACGCCAGCTTTTACCTTTGACTAAGTCCCTAGAGACGAAGAACTGAATTTTGCATGTTAATCCATTTTTTCCTGGCAGTCGTGTGCTCAGGAATCCCTCGCGACATGGGCAGAGAACTCCATCTTCGGAGGTATTCATATTTTTTCCGTCGATGTGTAATTGATGTTTCAAGCTGGGCCTCAAGTGAAATTACAAAGCACTCTCTCCATTACAATCCTATTATCCCAGGTCATTGAAAATTATACCTGCTACCAGCAGTGTGTAAAATGCAGGCACTGTATTGACTATCTAGGAAATCTAGAGCGTGTGTGGCATAATTAGGCAAAGTATGAAGTTAGTGTGTTATTTTAATATGCTATATACGTTCCCTAGGCATATAAATAATGACTTTACTTATTCCTGGCAGCTCTTGTGGACATAAAGGACTGCAACCACACTCTGCCAATTGACCCAGTTCTGTGCTATCTTCTCCAACTGAGCCCACATCAACCTTGCAGCCCTTGCTTCTGGCTCAACGGTTCTTCTCCAGGTCTGATTGGGCCTTCCAACTTTCTTAGCTTCTTGTGGCGTCCAGTTCATTAACTATCTTGCAATATTGCTTGGTGGTCTTTACCATGTTTGGCTAATCCATCCCCATTTCCTTGATCCCCATTGCTACTGGTATCTGGGCAGTTCTGTCCCAAAGGCTTTCATTTGTAATTTTATTTGGTCATCTAATATTGAGAATCTTTAGGGAATTCTATTTATGAAAAGATTGGAGTCTATTGTTATTTGTGATTTTATATAACAACTGGGCCGTTATACCTAGATATTATACAGAACGACAAGTACTATTTTGTAATGTATGAGATGAGAGTCATGAAAAGAAGTAATATGAAAATAAAAAAAAATACAAATTTTTATTCTTGCTGTTCAGACACTATACCTTGCTCCCTCATTCTCATACAACACTACACAATAACTGAGTGTAGTAATACTCATACTACTAGCAGTATCATACAATAGTATGTGGCCCTTTTCGTCTTGTCAGACGGTCTAGTGGAGGCTATTGTGTAATTTTTTAGGTTTTCTTTTTGTCAAACAGCTTCTCTCGTGGCTAATTCTACCAATGTTTGACAAGCATGCACGGCCACAGCACAGAATTAAAAAATCAGGCCCACTGATCCATAGGGTTGTCTATCCTTTTTCATGAACCTTTTCTCAAACAGTAGTATACCTTAAGTAACTCACATAACTTACAGAGTAAAATGAGTAGTATTAAGTATCAGTACTTTACTATTTAAAGTGTTGACTGTATTCAGCTAGTTTCTGCAGAGTAGAAACTCACATGTTTTGTTGAGTAGTTATTGTCGACTAACGATTAAAGTGCATGTGCTGAAGCTGAACAAAGGCTGAAGAGAAACTGATGGAAGTACTCAATGTTCTCCTGTTTCCAGTTTAGTTAGCTTCGAAAGTCACGCCCCTCGTCACACACTATGACAATGCACACGTCATTGGCAGGAGTAGTTTCTTTTATACTTTGACTTTGTCTGTTTGCTTTTGCCATTGTTTGGCACAGAGTCATTGAGCCATGACTGAGCTGAGCAGATATATTCAATAATTCAATTGTGCAGATTAACTTAAATAATCAATCTAAGAGTCAGAGGAGAGCCTAGGCGATTGACCCACAATCACAATGATAATTATCATATATTATAATTATTGATTGATTGTCACGCACGATGACGATGTCGATTGACATGCATTGTGTCAATCATTGTGATTGTCATTGACTCATATGATGATTTGATTGACACGGACGGGTCACGATTGTGTGAAATATAAAAATATTAATTATTAATATTACGCGTTTCAAGACACTAACATCCCATTTTCGGCATTATATAGATTTCCTTGACATTTTGTACAAATGCCTGCGTTTCACACAACGTCAGTAACATATTATTATCCTGCTTCTACTTACTACATACACTCATACACTACACTACAGCTGCAATGGTTTTTGTAAATATACAACTTGATTCCTAGGCAAAATATGGCGGAATGTCACGTGACATATTATTACCAATAATGGTTTGGATAACAATCTGGTTTAAATTTTTTTTTTCTATTTTTTTTTTCCCACCTCGTTCCAGGCTAATTGTTTGGGCATTGATAGCAATCCATTCGTCCCTTCTCTTATATGAGCATTCATGGTTTTATATTAGATTGTATTATTATTATTGTATTAAAACATAATTTGCGATATGCGGACAGTCTTAATAGCAGTGATAGAGAATGAACTACAAGAAATGATAGACATAATAATAGTAAAAGAAACAACAAAAATGGTCTCAGTCTGAATACTAAGACAACAGAAGTAACGGTCATAAGAAAGCAACAATCATCACCATCATGCAGAATAAAAATAAACAGGACAAATCTGAAACAAGTGCAACGCGTCAAATACTTGGGCACAATAATAATAACATCATATGGAAGATGCACCACAGAAAAAAAAAAAAGTAGAACAGCTCAGGCCAAAATAACATTTCAGAAAATGAAAAATCCTATGCAACAAATCTATGTCACCAGAAGTGAGAAAGAAAGTTCATCGGTGCTATATAGAACCAATTCTTAAAAGGTAAAGGTAAAGTGCGAGACTTAAACCGGCGTCATAGCACGCGAGTTTACACCCATATGTGCTCGGCCGCCTATCCAGAAATGTTCGGAGATTTCTGTATAGTGTCGCCTCAAGGATCGAAACTCAGATGCGAAGCGACATTCCTCACCTTCCCAGGGTAATACCCTGGGTCCCATTTCTGCCAACGGCTGGGTCGTCCGTGGGGGTATTTTTTTTTTCCAACCACGAGTACAACACACACTGCTCCCAGCGGGAATCGAACACGGGTTGTCCGAACGTCGGTAGTCCAGTCGGGTGGTTTTCCCAACTAGGTTACCGAGGCTCCCTAAAAAATATGGACGGCTTCTTGTATGTACACATGCTTTTGTGCACATCTGTTCATTGTGCACATACAAAGTTAGATATGCACAGTTTATTTTGTACAAACTTCCCCATATATTTAGAACCCTTCCTTTTTATTTCTCATCTAACTTCCTGGTCAGTGAGATATATATAGCTGGTCAGCCCGCCCACTTTTTTTTTAAATTCTTGTCTGCAGCTTACCAAGCTCTGGGCCGCAAGGAAGTGACCTTTTTATATTTCCTTTCTTGAGTATTTAATTTAGCATATTATCGCTTTATAGACCAGAGGTAGTGTTCGATCCCAACCGACTGCTTCCGGTTCACCCAGCCTTTAATGGGTACCGGATTTTTTTTCTGGAAAGTAAAGCGACACGGGCGTAATACCGTCCAAATTACCCCAAAAGTCATTCATGTGCTGAAGGTCTGTACAATGTATGGTCACTAACACCATATTCCCTATACGCAACTTGGCGTGACGGGGGTACTTTACTATGTGTGTGTGTGCGTGTGTGTGTGTGCGTGTAGTTATTATTTGATGTTCCAGCTGAAGATCTACTTGGCCGAAACCTACATAAAGCTGTTACCATAACACTTTTTTCTTCTTTAGGAAAAAAAAAATTGACATAGCTCATAGAGACAGGCGGGTAATTAAAAAAAAAAGATCGGCGGCGGAAGGCCAAGAATTCTAATCTAATAAATAATTATTGTGTACACGCATATTTGTATTTTGCTCAAACCTTTACGGGCGTACAAGGTTTCTCATTTTTGTTCAAAACTGAAGTTAATACCGTGGTTGATTAAGAGTAGCTAAGTAAGTAAGTAGTAAATGAACAATATACTAACAACAAAACAAATATCAACAGGGCTGAAACTAAGAATGGCAAAATGTTACATCTTCTCAATATTCCTGTATGGTGCAGAAACATGGACATTAGACAAGAAAACAAAACAGAAAATTGAAGCCTTTGAAATGTGGATTATAGAAGAATAAGTAGCATTGGATGGAAACAAAGATAACAAACGATGAAGCTTTAAAAAAAAACTGAAAATAAAAAGAGAACTACTAAATACAATTAAGACAAGACAAATGAAATTTTTGGGGCATGTTAAAAGACACAACAGCCTACTAAAAGTAATATTAGAAGGAAAAATACAAGGTAAAAGAGGCAGCGGCAGAGGCAGACCAAGACTAACATGGACGAGTAACATCAAAAGATGGACAGGTCAATCTATGACAGCCTGCACCATCAAAGCAAGAAACAGAGTAGAATGGCGATCCATGGTAGCCAACCTTCGTTGCGGAGAAGGCACTCGATGATGATGAAGTAAGTAATCTCTGTGTTAACTGTGTGTGTGTAGACTTAAGACACACTCCAGTGTGAAGTGTGGTAGTGCAAGGCAGATCCAGGGCAGGCAGTTTCATGTCAATTTTGTTATTTAATAATAATTTATATAATTATAATAAATACTTAAATTAATAATTAAAATAAATAATTCAATAATAGTTGATTTCATCATCATTGAGTGCCGTCTCCGCATCGAAGACTGGCTACAATAGAGTGCTATTCCGCTCTGTCTCTTGCTTTGATGGCGCTGGTTATCATAGGCTGACGTGTCTATTTATTGATTTTACTCCTCCATGTTACATTAGTCTTGTTCTGCCGCCTTTACCTTGTATTTTCCCTTCCAATATTACTTTTAATAAGCTGTTATGTCTTTTAACATGTCCTAAAAATCTCATTTGTCTTGTTTGAATTGTGTTTAGTAGTTACCTTTTCATTTTTAGTTGTTTTAAGACTTCATCGTTTTTCTTCTTCTCTTTCCATCCAATACTTCCTCATCATCATCACCGAGTGCCGTCTCCGCAACGAAGGTTGACTACCATGGAGCGCCATTCTGCTCTGTCTCTTGCTTTGATGGTGCAGGTTGTCATAGGCTGGTTTGTCCATCTTTTGATGTTACTCGTCCATATTAGTCTTGGTCTGATTCTGTCTGTTTTACCTTGTATTTTCCCCTCCAAGATTACTTTTAGTAGGCTGTTGTGTCTTTTAACATGGCCCAAAAATCGCATTTGTCTTGTTTGAATTGTGCTTAGTAGTTCTCTTTTCATTTTTAGTTGTTTTAAGACTTCATCGTTTGTTTTCTTTTCCTTCCATCCAATTCTACCTATTCTTCTATATATCCACATTTCAAAGGCTTCAATTCTCTGTTCTGTTTTCTTGTCTAATGTCCATGTTTCTGCACCATATAGGAATATTGAGAAGACATAACATCTTGCTATTCTTAGTTTTAGCCCTGGTGTTATTTGCTTTGATGTAAGTATGTTCTTCATGACATTAAAATTACTTTTCTTAAAATACTTCATATTCTCCTATAAATCCACATTCATCATCGTCCCTCATACAATCGATGGTTATTGTGATGTCACTTCCGGTAGCTCATAAGGAAAGAGGACAGGTGGATAATTAAAAAAAACATACGGCACGGCGATTGTCGGCGGCGGGAAATCAAGAAGATTTTCATTCTCATGTAAGGTTTATCATTTTTGTTCAAAGCGGAAGTTGATATATTAATTTATTCTCTGAATTAAGTAAGAGTGCAAGACAACTTCAGGCATTTTCATTTCAATTTTGTTTTTTTTAATAATTTATATAATTATAATACGTAAATCAATCATATAAATAAATAAAAAGTTTGTTAATAGTATTTTATTATTTCATCATCATTGAGATAAAACAAGTAGAGGAATTCAAATACCTCCTAGGAAGTTTAGTGACAAACGATAATTCACAAACAGCAGAGATAGACTCAAGATGCAACAACAAAGCATGCCAAATCATTGGGCTGTTTTAATATTATCACCACAATTGTCCAACAAGGAAATAACTCTGGAGACAAAACGAGCACTATACAATACAATCTTCATCCCAACGTTGTGCTACCAATGCCAAACCTGGACCCTAGATGCAAGAACAATTAGAAAAATAACCTCTACTGAGATGAAATGTGTTAGGCGAATGACAGGAAACAGTCTGAGAGATAAGTTCAAAATTATTCAAAAATGAAGAACTGAGAAAAAAGCTAGGAATAGCCCCCGAATATATAAGGAAACAACGGATTGATAAAATGGTTTGGTCACTTAACAAGGCAGAAAGATCAAAACACGACACAACCAGCCTTCAGCAAACATTGTGAGAATAAAAAAAAAGAATCCAATACCCAATGGTCGGAAAAAGATGGATGGTGGAATATTAGATACACTAGGAAACATAACAGTATCAGAGGCGAACAGAAGAACAAAAGTAAAGATCGCTAATTATATCTCCCTCAATGCTGAAAAGTGAAAGGCAAATGAGGAAGGAAAGAAGAAGAAGATCATCATTGAATGCCGTCTCATAGAAGGTTGCTATGGAGCGCCATTCTGATCTTTTTCTTTGCTTTGATGGTGCAGGTTTTTGTCATAGACTGACTTGTCCATCTTTTGATGTTACTAGTCCATGTTAGTCTTAGTCTGCCTCTTTCCATCCAATTCTTCCTATTCTTCTATAAATCCACATTCCAAAGGCTTAGATTTCTGTTCTGTTTTCCTGTCTAATGTCCATGTTTCTGCACCATAAATGAATGTTGAGGAGATATAACATTTTGTTATTCTTAGTTTTAACTCAAAAGCAGCTGATACATTAAAATGCGGTCATTCGATGGAGATCACTCTTTTGGAGAAAAATAAGAAAATAACGTCATTATTGTCATTAAGATAATCAAAAACGTTGCTGGAAAAAATATGGTGTAACCAGACATATATAATTAATAAATAATAATTAATGACAATTAAAATAATGACAATACTTACTACCAACTCATCGGAAAAGAACAAGTCACATTGTTATTTTGGTCTGTCTATTTTTATGATCATTATCAGAAATTCAAATTGGATTAACTCTAGTGGTGAACTAAGAATATTTTCCTCATTCTCAACTGGTTATCTGTATCATCCCTAGGAAAACACTTCACTTATGGTGTATTTCATGAATGCTACAGTATCATATACTCATTATCCCTTCTGAGTGGGATGAATTAGTCACAACTTTTGGGCCTAATATCAGTTTCTATTTGTGCAGACTGGCAATGCTGCTAAGGAGTGACTAATTCATCATAGTATCTTAAGTATCTGGTCTAGAAGAAGGAGGCTATGAAAATATAATCTTGTAGTTATAAAATTGTAACTTGAAAGTAGAGCTCGGTGAAATGAATTAATGGATGTTTAGATATACTTTAGTCATGTATTTTGATATTTTGTATAAGATGGCAGATAATTTATTTTAAATTTAAAGCACTTAAAATGTCATACGTTCACAGTTAATTTAAAGATGTACCTGTTTCTAAATTATGATGATCTATAATTTATAAATCCAACTTTGAACCATATGGGGCTGTATTTTACAAACATATAATTGGTACTTGAAGCTCTTGAAGATACAACACTACCAGGATGAGAGGAATATTTGAAAAAATTATGTAGACAAAGAAATAATTTAGTTCAATTGATGGATCACTCTCCTTGGACTGGCTAAGGATGGTAGCAAAATGGACCGGCTAAGGGTGGTAGCAAAATAGACCGGCTAAGGGTGGTAGCAAAATGGACCGGCTAAGGATGGTAGCAAAATGGACCTAATAAAGATTGTAGGAAAATGGACTGGCTAAGGGTGGTAGCAAAATGGACCGGCTAAGGGTGGTAGCAAAATGGACCAGCTAAGCTTACTGAACACAAACCAGTGGAAATTAGACCTTTGATGAAACCACAGTAGAAACATTGCTACTTATTTGATTGGTAAAAGCAGATCATCATTTTGTGACTAAGAACAGGCACAATCTACTTTGTAACTACAGGTTTTTTGGCACACCTATGGCTACGTCTGGTATGCAGTAATGATGCTCCTAACACAAACATACACATCTAATCTTTTAGCTGAAAATTGGGAACACAAACAGAGGCTGTGTGATCAAGATGTAAGGTGTTCTCTATACAGGATGTTCAGGGTTAAATCACACCACAGGTAGTAGAAATATTTCAAAATTAAATCAGTGGTGTCATCATGGTGTTACCCTCCCCAGGTCGCTGGGAAGCGTGAAAGTGCCTAGCCCTATCAGAAAATGGTAAAAAACAGAAAGTCCTGTCTGCAGTCATGCAGGTTTAAAGAACCCTTTGCAGTTAACAGCTGAAAAAGAGCAGGCCAAAAAATGGCTGTGGGGAAAATTTGTAATCAAATATACCAGTGCTGATGATGGATGTGTCACATCTAAAGGTGCAAATATTGCTTCTTTGCCATAAACTAGTGACACCACTGCCCACTTAATGGGTGATTGCTAAGAAGGAGAAGGGAGCACAAACAGGAACTAACAAATACAATCATATTGTTAAATATGATTACTTTGCAGGTGCAGAAAAGAAGAAATAACCTATAATAACCAATAACCACTTATTTATTGTAACATTAAATTTTTACTAATGTTTAGTGTTTTTGTTGTTTGTTCAGCAGAAAAATGAAAACTGAGATTGTATTGCCCAATTGGAATATTAAAGTGGAAGAAGAGTGTGATGTGAGTTGATTGGTTAATTTTAAATATTAATAGTAATGGATGTACTTTACTGAACTGACCCAAGATATACAGTTTTTTTTTTTTTAAACTCACTATTAATATTTCATTTTACTATTAGTATTATGAGCCATATACCAAAATATTACTAAGAATCATCATGAGATGTGTAAAGAACAAAATAAAACCATAAATATGTGAGGAACAATGTGGATTTATGAAATGAAAGGGCACCAATAATGCAATATACATGCTGAGAACATTAATAAAAAGAGCTATAGAAGTAAAGAAAGAGCTATAAATGTGCTCGATAGACTACACAAAAGCATTTGACAAAGTGAAGCTTGTGGAAATAATTAATATGATGGAGAAATTAAACATGGATGGAAAGGATCTGAACATCATAAAAACATGTATTGGAAACAAACAGCAGCCATAAGAATTAGCAGATATGATAGTTCCAATACATAAAACAAGGAGTCAGACAAGGCTGTGTTCTGTCACCGGAATTGTTCTCACTTACAGTGAAAATGTTATGATATCAGTAGTAGACAAAAAAAAGGAATTGAAGTCAACGGTCACATATAAACAATTTGTGATATGCAGATGACAGTCTTAATAGCAAAGACTGAGAATGGACTATAAGAAATGATAGACATAATAGTAAAAAAAAACAACTAGAATGTTTCATTCTGTATAATAAGAAAACAGAAGCAATAGTCATATCGAAGAAACAACCATCATGTAGCATAAAAATAAGCAGGACAAATCTGAAACAAGAGCAGAGCATCAAATACTTCTGCTCAGTAATATCAGATGGAAGATGCACCACAAAAAAAAACAGAATAGTTGAGGCCAAAATAGCATTTCAGAAAATAAAAAACATATTATACAACAAGTCTATACCAATAGAAGTGAGAAAAAGAGTTCATTGGTGCTATATAGAGCCAAGTCTGACCCATGGAAGACAATCATGGACAGTTGATAATCAAATGAAAAGACGATTAGAGGCCACATAGATGGGATTTCTCAGAATGTTGAAAGTTCCCTTGACAGCTATAAAGACCAATGAGGACATTCTCAAAGAGGCCAACACAAAAAGGAAGGTCCTAAAAGACATCAGAAAATAAAAATCAATATTTTTCAGGCATAACATGAGAAGATGAAAGTTTGAATACTTGGTTACAACTGGCAACATACAGATCACTGATGAGAATGGGAAAAGATGCAAGATAGCTTGGTGTCATGACATGGAAAACAGTCAACAATAGAATTTATATGAAGCGATGTAGATAGAAAATTGTGGAAGGACATGATCACCCACGCCAACCGGTGTGGCATATGTTGATTAATATTCACTATTGTTGAATAAAAAAATATATAATTAAACATTTTAATAATTATACTAAGCTGTTGGATATTGTAAAATGAAAGAGCAGACAGCTTCTTCTTCTTTCCTTCCTCATCTGCCTTTCAGTGTCGAGAGGAGATATAATTTGCGGTCTTTTGCTGTTCTGTTCACCTCTGCTGCTGTTATGTTTCCTAGTGGTTCTAGTATTTTGTCGATCCATCATTTTCATGGTCGACCCTTGGGTCTGGTATTCTCTCAAAGTTTATTGAGGGCTTGTTGTGTTGTATTTTGATCTTTCTGCCATGTCACGTGGCCAAACCATTTTATGTTGTTTATTTATATAATCTATGGCGGGGGCTATTCCTAGCTTTTTTCTCAGTTCTTCATTTCTGATCTTATCTCTTACACTTTTTCCTGTCATTCATCTGACACATTTAATCTCAGTAGAGGTTATTTTTCTTATTGTTCTTGCATCAAGGGTCCAGGACTGACATAGATAGCACAACGTTGGGATGAAGATTGTATTGTAGAGTCCCCCTTTTGCGTCTAGAATTATTTCCTTGTTGGACAATAGTGGTGATAACTGTCCAATGATTTGACAAGCTTTGTTGCATCTTGATTCTATCTCTGCTGTTTGAGAATTATCGTTTGTCATTAGACTTCCTAGGCATTTGAATTCCTCTACTTGTTTTAGTTACCTGCCTTCTATAGTTATGTTGATGTTCTGTTTTTTTTTTTTGGTGACATTCATGACTTCAGTTTTGTTGATGTTGATTTCATGTTGTATTTTGTGCCTGTGCTGTTGAGTCTATTTAAGTGTTCTTGTATGTCTTCCATCTTTTTATGTATTAGTGCCTGATCGTCTGCAAATAAAAGCTCGTTGATCTCCTCTGTCTCTGATGGGTTGGCTAACTTTCATATATAGTCCATGTATGTAATAAAAAGTAGGGGGGATCTTATGTACCTCTGTCTTACAACTGATCTAACTTCAAAGTGGTCCATGTATCCTGCTGCTGTTCTGACTGTGCATCTGCTGCTGATTCCTTAACTAGGTTGGTTAGATGTTGGCTTACTCCGTATGTTGTTAGTATCTCCCACAGTTGTTCTCTGTTTACTCTATCGATTGCTTTTTCCTGTTCAATGAAAGCTATGTACAAATTTTGATTGTGTTCTGTCGTTTTTTCTGCTAGCTGTTTTAATGTGAATAGAGCATCAGTACATCCTCTGTTTTTTCGGAACCCCATTTGAGAATCTCTTAACTGTAGTTCTATTATTGGTCTCAGCCTTTTTCCATGATCTTGGCATACAGCTTTCCTACATGGCTGACAAGCGATATATACCTCTCTCAATGGGGGAGAACATAAGTAAGTAAGCAGATAAATAATGAAATTTAATCTCTAATGTGGAGCTAATTAATACAGATAAATAAAGCAGTAACATTTCTATCATGACAACCATAGACTTGACTGACCAAGACAGAATATCTCTTCCCCCCCCCCCCCAAAAAAAAAAAACATTTGTATTTATTAAAAGCATTCCCCACCAAGGCCAGCTCCTTGTCATGGGGATGGGGCTTAACAGTCACCAGGGACTGAAAACCAAGAATAGCCATGCCTTCCTACACCTGAGAAGACTAGTGTGATCTAGCGTGTATATGTGCTGAAGATGGAGGCAACCAGCCAAAAGGCGCACCACAATAATTAATATGCCACACACTCATTTCAGTGAGAAGTATGTCTATAACTTGAATCGATATGGCACCTGCTCACTATTACTGGACGTCCATCTCATCTACCCTATGGAGTCAGGAGGATAATAGAGATACTGGCCAATCAAATTACAAGGAACAATAAAATTTATACAGGAAACAGATATAGACAATACTTCAGGTGAACAAATGATAGATCACAAGCATTTGTCTGATGGGGTAGACAGGAAGTTGTGAACACAAGAAGAAGAGGAGGAGATGTTTCTCTGATCTGATTGTCATAATTAATTTGGGAACAGATTATGTGAACTTTTAGAAACTAAGTCACACAATTTAAGAGGACAGTGTAAACTAAAAAAGAAAATAAAATAAAAAAATTAATTAATTGGACAGATTAACAAAACAAATAATAGAAACAAAATTGTTATGAGATAGACTTAATGGATACTCATTGCATTCCTTTTTCTTATTATTACTTTTCTTCCAGTTACTATGGTATTCTTCTTTTGTTTTCTATTAAACTAGAATGATATAATCCTAGATACTAAATTCAATTAAAAACCAAACAAAAATTAGATTGTAAAGTGAGTTTATTGGTAGATATTAGTGGCCTATGATAACAGATGTGCTTAACTGATGTGTTAAAGCATTATTTGATTGCCCAGCAAAAGGTCTTACAAGCATGTCATCCACTGGTTGCTCTCTTTGTCTGCAGTCAAGGACAAGAAGAAAGACTTAGATATGAACTGTTTCCACATTACAGTCTTTTAAATTTACAATTTCTGTTGTTATCTAAATACTTTCTGTGTGATCTTATTGTTCAAGTCTGTTAGAGATTCAGATAACAAAGTCTCTGTCCAGATAAATCAGGAACGTGATTCTAGGATAAACAACTCAATAGTTCAAGATGGTTATGGATAGTTGTGTGATTTGTTAAGTTGTAGATAGTTTTTTTTAATTTTCTTTCTTTTTTAAACAATTTGGTAGGTTTTTATGTTGCATAGTGTTACCACATATATAAGTTCCTAATCTTTATAGAAAACAATATTCCAACATAAAAGAATACATAAACCTACATGGGTGTCACCAGATCATAGAACGGAAAATCAAATTGATCACATATGTATTAATAATATGTTTAAGTCATCCTTACAGGATGTAAAAGTATATAGAGGGGCAGATGTAGCTTCAGATCATCATCTTCTGATAGCCAAACTTAAACTAAAAAGATATACTACAACGAATAAGGGTAGAAAGTATTTCAATGTAGGGTTTCTTAAAGAACAAGGAATTAAAGATAAATTCGCAGTCACAATATCAAACATATACCAAGTCTTCCAACAACTAGAAAATACAACAAATATAGATCAATGGAAACAGGTAAAGGATATATTGAAAGAGACATGCAAAGAAACGCTGGGGAAAAGAGAACACCATAATAAGGCATGGATAACAGCAGAGACCCTGGATAAAAGTAAAGAAAGAAAGACCAAGAAAGCAGACATAAATAAAAGCAAAATGAGAAGTAATAAAGCCAAGACACAGGAAGCGTACACAGAGGTGAATAAAGAAGTGAGAAGTTGCATTAAAAGGGATAAGAGGATATATATAGATGAACTAACTAAAGAGGCAGAGGAAGCAGCAAATAAAGGGAATATGAAAGAACTGTACAACAGCACAAAAAATTAAGTGGAAAATACAAACAGATCAATGTCTTTAGATAAGAAAGTAAATCTGCTTAGTAATATAAGGGAACAAATGGAGAGATGGAGAGAGCACTGTGAAGAACTTTTGAACAGTCCCGGCTCAAATAATCCTCCAGATATACTACCAGCAAAAGAGTTACACATTAACTGTGGAAAACCAAGCAAAGAAGAAATAATGAAAGTCATCAAGCTATTAAAAGATGGTAAAGCCACAGGACCAGATGAAATTCCTTCAGAAGCCATCAATGCAGATATTAACACCTCTACCAAGATGTTACATAATTTATTAGATACAATTTGGGAGAGGGAAGAAATACCTAAAGACTGGAAAGAAGGTTATATGATCAAACTACCAAAGAAAGGAAGTTTACAGGAGTGCAGAAATTATAGGGGAATTATGCTGCTATCAGTACCAGGAAAAATATTAAGCAGAATCATTCTGGAGAGACTAAAAGAGGCCATAGAGAAACATTTGAGAGATGAACAAGCAGGTTTTAGGAACAACAGGTCATGTGCTGATCAAATAACTACTCTACATATAATAGTTGAACAAAGTTTAGAACTAAAATCCCAACTTTATATTGGATTCATAGATTACGAAAAGGCATTTGACAGTTTAGACAGAGGAATGCTTTGGAAGTTGCTGAGTCATGACGGAATCCCCATAAAGTTTATTAAGCTGATAAAAACAATGTATGAAGGAACGAAATGTAGTGTGGTGCATGAAGGACAGCTTACAGAAGCATTTGAAATAAGAACAGGAGTAAGGCAAGGATGCCTACTGTCTCCACTTTTCTTTCTACTGGCCATATATTGGATTATGAAAATAACTCAAAACAACAGACTGGGAATCCTGTGTTCACCGACCAAGCAACTTGATGATTTAGACTTTGCTGATGACATAGCTATCCTATCACACACCCATCAACAGATGCAGGATAAAATGAACATACTTGATGAGAGATCACAACAGCTAGGACTGAAAATTAATAGAGATAACACCCACATTATGAGAATTAATGCAGTTGGCAATAACCAAAAAAAAATAAGAGAAATACCTCTACTAGACGTACGATCTTACATATATCTGGGCAGTAATATAGATAAAGAGGGAGGAACAGAAAATGATACCAAAATAAGGATATCAAAAGCAAGGGGAGCTTTTTTTTACACTGGGAAACATATGGAAGACAAAAGATATTAGGTTAAATACAAAAATAAAAATTTTCAACTCCAATGTTAAGTCGGTCCTATTATACGGCCGTGAAACTTGGAGGACAACAAAATTGACAATTTGAAGATATAAACTTTCAGTAATGGATGCTTACACAGAATAAAAGGATGGAAATAGCAGGACAAATTCACTAACATAGAATTATGGAAATGTACCAGTCAAATACCAGTGGATAAAGAGATACAGCGAAGATGATGGTGCTGGATAGGACACATACTGCGGAAGCCAACTGAGAGTATTACACAACAGGCCCTTTTTTGGAATCCCCAGGGAGAAAAGACAAAGAGGAAGACCAAGGAATTCTTGGGGAAGACAGATAGAAGCAGAGATGAAGATGATGGGGAAGACATGGAATAATCTTAAGAGAATGGCAAGAAACAGAACAACTTGGAAAGTGTTTGTTGAAGACTTATGCTCCACAGGGAGCTGAAAGGTAGAAGAGGAAGAATCCTTATAGAACCCTGAGAAGTTTCAAATTTAGCAGGAAATCAATACTAGAACAAGGCATCATTCAAGGAGGTGTACTGTCCCTAATTTTATGTTCTTAGTATAGAAGAATGGAAGCAGTGATTTCTGCAATATGTGCCATTTTGTCACACAAGGTTTCCGTTTTTGAGATTGTAGTTCTGCCTTATGTGCTGTCTTCAGCTTGAAAGGACAATAGATAGATAGATAGATATAAGAATGTGAAACACATTACTACCAGAATGTATTCAGATAACCTTGTAGTGTGGGCAAGGGAAAATACCAATGGATTTAGCCAACTCCAAAATAAGATTAAATAAGTAATCTTGACTAATTTACTATTGCTGACCATAAAGAAGGTGTTAACCACATATATAATCTGCAACTTATTTAATAAGATTTAGTCAACAATAATAGAAACTTGATATCTCTTATTTATATAGAGTCAAACTTAACAAAAACTGAGATTTGCCATTGATCCCAAAATTGTATAGACAAAATACATAAACACGGTTGAGAAAAGAGAATGACACTAATTGGTCATATTGAAGAAACAAGCAGACACCAATTGAAGTGTAATTAACACAAATATTAAGTAGAAGATTTACACAGGATGATTTAGGCTTGTATTTGACTACATTGTTAATACCAAAGCCAACCATTTAACAAAACAGATAAATTAGCAGGAAAGGTCAAACATAATTATTACTATCTATCTTTATGGCATTTATCCTGTATCTCAGATCTATCAAGATGACTGTGAGCTTTTATTTTACCCTCAATAGGGAAAAATCAACCTTTTGTCTACATGCACTGAATGCAGTACTAGAGATAGGTGACAAAAGAAAGTAATTCTGCAAACTGAGAAATACAAGAGATTCCTGAACCACCATTTGTCTATCTCTTGACCTTTCAAGTCAAGCCATAGCTGGCCCATAGGGCGTAGACCCAGATACTCCTTCTCTTATCTAAATTTGTATTCTAGCAGTTTTCAATCGTTGTAAAGATCTTTTATAAAACCTCGCCATTTGTCTCTGTTCTGTGCAAGCAACTCTATCTCATTGAGGGAGCAGATTCCTGTTGCTCTTGCCTCTCTCATCAATGTTCTTCTCAGTGTCTCATTTGCACTCTTCATTTGTACTAAAGAATAATTAATCCTGGCAGAGACTAGGTAAAGAGGAGAAATTTCAAAGCTGTCTCAAAGGGTTTTATGCACTCTTACCCAGCACTGCCTCAAACTAAACCCTTTCAGCCAGTTCTACTATTCATCATCATTGAGTGCTGTCTCCGCATGGAAGGTTGGCTACAATGGAGTGCCATTCTGCTCTGTCTATTGTTTTGATGGCGCAGCTTGTCATAGGATGTCTTGTCCATCTTTTGATGTTACTCGTCCATGTTAGTCTTGTTCTGCCTCTATTACCCTGTATTTTCACTTCCAATATTACTTTTATTAGGCTGTTGTGTCTTTTAACATGCACCCAAAATTTCATTTGTCTTGTTCTAATTGTGTTTAGTAGTTCTATTTTCATTTTTAGTTGTTTTAAAACTTCATCATTTGTTCTCTTTTCTTTCCATCCAATTCTACCTATTCTATAAATGCACATTTCAAAGACTTCAATTTTCAGTTCTGTTTTCTTGTCTAATGTCCATGTTTCTGCACCATACATGAATATTGAGAAGATATGACATTTTGCTATTCTTAGTTTTAGCCCTTGTGTTATTTATTTCTATGTTAGTATACTTTTCATGGCATTAAAATTACTTTTTGCCATTCCTATTCTTTTATTTATTTCAGTTTTACATTTTCCATCACTGGTTATAGTATACCAAGGTAAGTTGTAGTTCTGATCTGTCTTCCGGTCTATTCCTTCAACTTTGATATCCACTTGTTGGTTTTGAATATTATCTTTGCATATGATCAACCACTAATATCTTCAGTAATAAAGAAAAGACGATGGTCATACGTTGGACATGTGATGAGAAGAGATAATAATCGAATAGCAAAGCAAGCCCTCATATGGGAAACAACAGGTAAAAGAAAAAGAGGAAGACCCAGGGAGACACTGAGAAGAACATTGATGAGAGAGGCAAGAGCAGCAGGAATCGGCTCCCTCAATGAGATAGAACTGCTTGCACAGAACAGAGACAGATGGCGAGATTTGATAAAATATCTTTAAAAGAAAACTGCTAGAACAAAAATTCATATAGGAGAAGGTGTATCTTGGTCTACGCCCTATGGGCCGGTTACGGCTCGAAAGGTCAATAGATAGATAGATAGATAGATATGATCATAGTTTTAGTCTTTTTTTAATTTCATATCTAATCCATATTTTTTTGTTTATCATGTTTATTTCATTAAGTAATTATTGTAGATCTTTTGGATTTTCTGCTAGTAGTACAGTATCATCAGCATATCTTATGTTATTGATTATCCTTCCATTAATGTTTAGACCTGGCTAAAGATTTGCTCAGTGTATAGATTGAACAAGCTTAGTTATAGGATGAATTCTTGTCTTACTCCTCTTTTTATATCAAAAGGTGTAGAAAGATGTTTTTAAAGATTTGCTCAGTGTATAGATTGAACAATCTTGGTTATAGGATGAATTCTTGTCTTACTCCTCTTTTTATATCAATAAGTGTAGAATTTTGTTACATTTTATTATTGCTGTTTGTTCCCAGTAAAATACATATTAGTAGTATGTCCGTATCATCTAGATAGTTCTACTGTTGCCAGGTTGCATATACTATCAGAACTTAAAGAAAATAGTGAGAATAACCAACAAAAAAGTATGAATACAATCACATATGGGAGAGTAAACTTAACACAAAATATATTTGTTAAATAATTTTTTTTCTTCCAATTTACCTATGGTAGACATGAGCTAAATATGATGAACTAAATTCTTCTAAAATGTTACAATTTAATTTTTCAAATGCCAGTATTTACTTTTCATAGAGTAACCTTGAGTCAGTTGTTGTTTACATTATAGAATCCTCAAAGTTATTAATAATTATTGCATAGATACCAGAAAATTTCAGATTACCAAATATAAAAGTCTCAAACACCTTCACACTTTACAATATAGAATTTTTAAACATGAAGAATCTTGTGTAGATGTGTAAAGAGAAAAATAAACAAAATAAATATTGATATAATTTTCCCTTTTTAGTCAACAGTACAAAGTGAATCAAATTTCCCAGTCCTGCGTGACACATTGAAAAGTGAGGTGGATGAAGATGTGAGTATTTATTTATATGTCAATAAACAACTTTTAAAATGTTTTTAAACTGAACATTGGATAAAGAAGAGGGAGGAACATGTTTCTAAGAATTCAAGGCAGTAGGTAAGAAGCAATTTCCAGTTAGCCCTAATTTCTATGTGGTAAGTGCAAAAGAGGAAGACCCAGAGAGACACAGAGAAGAACATTGATGAGAGAGGCAAGAGCAGCAGGATTCGGCTCCCTCAATGATATAGAGCTGCTTGCGCAGAACAGAGACAAATGGCGAGATTTGATAGAATGTCTTTAAAAGAATTGAAAACTGCTAGAACAAAATTCAGATAAAGAGGAGTATCTTGGTCTATGCCCTATGGGCCGGCTACAGCTCGAAAGGTCAATAGATAGATAGATAGATAGAAGTGCAAAACTCCAATGTTAAGTCAGTCATATTATATGGCTGTGAAACACGGAGAACAACAAAATTGACAATCATGAAGATACAGACTTTCATTAATGGATGCTTACGCAGAATAAAAGGATGGAAATGGCAGGACAAAATCACTAACATTGAATTATGGAAAAGTACTAATCAAATACCAGTGGATAAAGAGATACAGTGAAGACAATGGCGCTGGATAGGACACACACTGTGGAAGCCAACTGAGAGTATTACACAACAGTCCCATTTTTGGAATCCCCAGGGGAAAAGACAAAGAGGAAGACCAAGGAATTCTTGGGGAAGACAGATAGAAGCAGAGATGAAGATGATGGGGAAGACATGGAATGATCTTAAAAGAATGGCAAGAAACAGAATGACTTGGAAAGTGTTTGTTGAAGACCTATGCTCCACAGGGAGCTGAAAGGAAAAAGAAGCAGAAGTGCAAAACTCCAGATAACTGGAGATTCTAGCACAGGTAGGTTTGAAGAATTTTTCACATAGTTCCACAGTCACCTTTTATCTTAGTGATTTCAATGGCAATGAGAACTGGTTTGATTGACTACCCTTGACAGAAAGCCAAATGGCGGGAAAAAGCTTTAAGATTAATGGGAGGGGCATATTTAAAGATATCTTCGTCATGTATCATACCAGTTGGCATAGATTAAGACTAGTTACCATCAATTATTATCAATGAGTCTTGTCTTTATGCATAAAGTTATGGCATGTAAAAAAAAAAAGTAAAGTACCCCCGTCACGCCAAGTGACGTATAGGGAATATGGTGTTAGTGACCATAATTTTTACAGACCTTCGGCACATGATTTTTTGGGGTAATGTGGTCGGTATTACGCCCGTGCTGCTTTACTTTCCCAGAAAAAAATCCGGTACCCATTTAAGACTGGGTGAACCCGGAAGCCGTCAGTTGGGATTGAACCCTACCTCGTGTCCTTTGTAGTCCAGTTCACTAACCACTGAGCTATCGCGGCTCCCCAAAGTTATGGCATGTGCTCCCTTGCTATATGTTTTGTTTGGCCCTCAGGTTACTAACGGTTAGACTACATTGATTTAAAATACAAAACCAATGGTTGTTATGGACATACAAATAAGACAGTAGCCCATCTAAATTATGAAATACAGAGGTTGATTTTATTGACATACACTTGCATACTCCCAAAAAATTGTGATGTCTGATGTTACATGTTATGTCTTAATTTTTATTTGTTAGAATTGTGAATTATTTTCATATTTTTATCTCATTTTGGTTTCAGTTAGGTCAAGGTGATGGCTGCAGTCAAATTTCTAGCTTCCAGGATCAAATTACTGGTACTGGTAGAATGTCCAGACAAATACATGAGGGGGAATGATTCAGGAATGTTCTAATGAGGTTCATGGTGGTGATGTGGGGACATTACCAACCAAAGATTGCAGTATAGAATCAAGTCAAATATTTTTAGAGCATGAGAGAAATACAGAACTCTCTGTGTGTGATATTACACATGAGCTACAGAGTGAGGTTGAGATACACCAGGAAAAAAATATAAAAAATTTAATCTGTTGTGAGTGTGGGGCAGGATTTTCAAAAAACAGTTTTTTAAAAAAACACATGAGAACACATAGAGATAACAAATGTGATGTGTGTGGTGTGAATTTCGCTCAGAGTAAACTCCTAAAAAGACACAGAAGAATACACACTGGAGAGAATGAGGTTTCTGGTGGTGATGTAAAGACATTACCAAACAAAGATTGCCGTATAGAATCAGATCAAATATTAGTGCATGAGAGAAATACTGATCTGTGTGTAGGTGGTATTGGACGTGAGGCACAGAGTAAGGCTGAGACACACGAGAACAAAGTTAAAAATAGGAAATATTTCATCTGTGTTGATTGTGGGACAGGATTTTCAGATTATGGTTTGTTAAAGAGACACATGGCAGTACATACAAAGGAGACATCTTACAAATGTGATGTGTGTGGTGCTATATTTAGTCACCCGAGGTCTGTTATAAGACACAGAAGAATACATACAGAAGAGCCGTACAAATGTAATGTGTGTGGTGCAACTTTTACTCGCAACAGCAATTTGAAAAAACATAAAATAAGTCACATAGAAGAGAAAGAGAAAGAGAAGCCTTACAAATGTGATGTGTGTGGTAGTAATTTCACTAAGAATAAGAACCTAAAAAAACACATTAGAAAACACACTATCAAAATACATACACAAGAGAAGCCTTACAAATGTGATGTGTGTGGAGTAGCTTTTAGTAGCTGCCTCACTTTTATAAGACATGAAAGAATACACACGGGAGAGAGGCCTTACAAATGTGATGTGTGTGGTGCAAGTTTTGTTCTATTTGAGATATTAAGAATGCACAGTAGAAAACACACAGGAGAGAAGCCTTATTACAAATGTGATGTGTGTGGTGTTGGTTTTAATTCTAAGAACAGTCTAAAGGAACACCAAAGAAGAAAACATACAGGGGAGAAGCCTTACAAATGTGATGTGTGTGGTTTAACATTTAGTGCCCGTGGTACCTTTAGAAAACATAAAAGAGTGCACACAGGAGAGAAGCCTTACATTTGTAATGTTTGTGGTGTACGTTTTACTACGAGCTATCAACTCAAAGTTCACAATCATACACATACAGGAGGAGAGAAGCCTTACAAATGTGATGTATGTGGGGCAGGCTTCTTTTATAATAACACATTAACTGCTCACAAAAAAAGACATACTGGTGAGAAGCCTTACATGTGTGATGTGTGTGGTGTCAGTTTTCTTTACAGTAGTTATCTAAAAGCACACAGTATAGTGCATACAGGAGAGAAGCCTCACAGATGTGAAGTTTGTGGTGCTGGATTTAGATGTAAATCTCGTCTAAATATACATCATAGAAAACATACTGGAGAGATACCGTACATATGTGATGTGTGTGGTGCTGGATTCATTCACTGTAATGCATTAAAAGTTCATCAACAAAAACATACTGGTGAGAAGCCTTTTATGTGTGGTACGTGTGGTGCTAGATTTATTAATAAGAACTTATTAAAAATTCATGAAAGAGTACATACTGGTGAGAAGCCTTTTAAGTGTTCTGTATGTGGTGCTAGATTTAGTGCAGTTTCCAGCCTAAAAAGACATGAGAGGACACATACAGGAGAGAAGCCATACAAATGTAATGTGTGTGGTCTAAGTTTTACTCAGAGTGGAAGCGTAAAAAGACACATGCCAATACATACAGGAGAAACACCTTACAAATGTGATGTTTGTGGTGTAGGCTTTGTTCAAAGTGGAGGCCTAAAAATACACAAAAGATCACATATAGCAGAGAAGCCTTATAAATGTGATTTGTGTGGTGCAGTTCTCTTTCAAAGGACACTTCTTAAAAGACACATTAAAGAACATTTAGTTCTGCTTTAGAGACTTTCAAAATGTGATGTTTTTTTGCACATATTTTTACTATGACCAAGGAACTAAAAATTCACAAGCAAGAATACACGCAGAGTAGAAACACGAGAAATTCTAAAGGAAAATAGTTATAGAAATGTGGTACCTATTTTTGTTTAAATGGTGTTTTTAATTCACTATTGCAATCAGCAGAAATAAGTGCTGGAGTAAAGAAAATTAAGTAATTTTCCTATTGAGCTGAAGATATATAAAGCAGTAGTCATATTTCTCCATGATATGCTGCTTGTTCTTGTACACCTTGGTTGTTTCGTAGTCCCATTCTTGACCAAAAGTCACCATGGGTTCAACACTTCATAGATATAATTAATTGCCCAAGACAACTGACAGATTTTTGAAATAGATAAGCAGCCTCACAATTAGATATCAGTTTAGATGATTTTATCTGGGAAATAGTAGAAGCAGCTAACAACAAAGTCACATGTGAAGTTGATATAACATCCTAAATGTTAAAAGTAACAAAATATCAAGACTTATGATAGAGAATACTCAATAACAGATCATGAACATGAGTAGATCTATTTCACACTCTAAATTTCAGTAAGTCACATAAGTTCCTCATTGAACGGATAGATGTATCTCTGGTGCTTCCGAGAACTGCCCTTAGGCTCTCTTTCTGAACCCTTTCCAACTTTGGGATCTGACTTGACGTGAGAGTGAGCATACCCAAACCATAATCCTGTACTGAGAGCACCACAACCAGCATTAGTGAGAATAGTAACAAATAGCAGCCAGCGTTGACCCCCTCTTTCTTTTAAAAAAGATTAGTAGACGTCATTTGCAAGGATGAAGACATTAGCAGCAGTATCCCTGCCTGGCCTATAGCTCACCTAGTGTGTTAAGCCCCATTGAAGACGGTCAACCAATATATCAGGTGGACATCATCAATGCCCTCTGAGGTGTGGGAAGGGCACAGTACTTCAACAACCATGAGACTACATTACTCCTTTGGATGAACGAGATGGGAGTTAAAATGGGAAACAAGAAATTTAGTGGACATGTAAGAGAACTTATCAATCAACACAGAAGTGGAGGTGTCATTCACTGGGCGCTGTGGGACTTACTGAGGAGGTCATCTGAATACTTATGGGCATGTTCAGTGTGCAATGATGATGACCAGAAAATAACTCAATAATAAAACCCTGCAAAACTAATTATAGAAAAAGCGCACTCATAGATGAAACTCATGAAAGATGGCCTGAGCAACAAGACCTTCGGTTACTGAGGAATTTTCCAACCTAGACTGTCACATCTGAAGTAGGCGGTGGGAACAAATGTGAGAGTCCTTTGTCTGTTGCTATCTCATCATTTGACGAGGGTCACAAAGGTTCAATTTTCTACATGATTGCCATAGCTGTAGAGTGTGTCTTTTCTCAAACCAAGCCAACTCTACCTCCTGTGTCCATCATGAGGGTCTAAATGTTAGGACTTATCTTTTCCTAGGTCTCCATACCCATTGACGTAGTTTCCCCAACACAAATGATTCAGATAGATTATACCTGAAAGCCTTCATATCCTTCTGGGTTTCCTCAGAGTTCCATAAAGGATGCCAACATCACAGGGCAGGTGATCGCTGCCACTGTAGGTTAATAGATCCCAACAGATGTCCAGTTCAGCATGGGCCAAAACCAAGGCATGATCAATGTTTGAGCCTGAATCAGTTGTCCTGTTTGCGAGCCGTGACATCATCTCACAGTTCACCATGGTCAGGTCTTGTATCTGCAAGAACAGAATGTACGGCCTCAGTACGCACCCTGCACATTGAAACGTTGCCAGACAACAGTAAATTGTCCCTTGGCAGTTCCTCTAGATCGTGCAAAAAAGACTAAATCTGTGTATGGAATGTTGTTCCTGGTTATAATGGCCTGTCCATGGTGGCTGTCTTGCACTGAATTTGAGTAGCAGCAATAACCACAGAAATTAATTTTGTCCACTTGTGTCTCCTGTAGCAACAGTATATCAAAATTGTAAACCAAGCGGTCAAAAGCTGATCTTCGCCTTTCTTTAATTAAATAACAAGAAAATATAGTTGTATTGGTATCCTGTCTTGTTTGCCAGCTTTATATCTCTAGTGAAGTCCAGAGAGACTGAATTTTGCGTTAACCATCACCTTTTTTCGATTCTTCACACTGGCAGCCATGTGCTCTGGTGTCTCTCGACATTTGGGCAGATATTCTCTAACTTGAGGAACTATGTTTTTTTTTTAAATCAAGTTTGACCTTTTTAAATAGGATTTGCCTGGTCGGCTGCCACTTTTGATCTACTCTCTTAGACTTTCAAATGACAAGGTTTCTTTAACTTGTGCGAAGTGCTCATGGGACCTTCTGATTTTTAAAACAATTTCTGGAAAGACAAGACATCAAGTCTCACTACCCAGAACCAGAAGAGGGTGAAGCCGTGAAGAAAAAATGGATTTGAAGTGAAAAATTCCCAACACTTTTGATGGGATTCAAACCTCGGATGGAGGCAAGTTGCCTCAAGCAGCAGAACTGGAAGCTGTTTGCGACACACGGCTGATGTTCCTTTAGTCACCGGATGAATGCCAGCAAACCTGAGATCTTCTTGTCCAGAGACTGATATTTTACCTGTAGATCACCCATTACCCCAAATCCTGTCTGAATTCTTTGCACAACATTAGTTTATGAGAGGCTCATTATTAGCATATAACATGCAAACTGGATGTGCAAATTACTAGATATTATAATGTATTTATGTTTTGTAACATATTAAGCATGTAAATGATTACATTTTGTTGTTTTAAAGCTTTTTGAAATACCAAACATTTCCTTTGTAAACTTTTATTAGAACAAATATAATTAAAATGAATTTTGCATACCATTTTTTGTTCTGATTTCTTTGAATGCCTGTCTCTACATTTTTAATTGCTTCAGTTTGTAATTCTTAATAGTTCTGTCCATGTATTCACATGATGTATGTACCCATTTCTCCCCCCCCCCCCCCAACATTCTTTAATGGCCAACATAATTGAACATGACATAAGATTTAATTAAGAATGTTTCTTAATCACATTCTACAGAAACTACTTGAGAAAGCTGCAACAAATATGTTTTGCATTGTTTTAAAAACAACAAACACTCCATAAATATGCAACAGGAAGGAAGGCTATTGAAACCTATTTGTATTATCAAGATAGTTAACTAGCATTACATATTGTAAATGCTTTGACTGTCTTTATGCAGTGTTAGGTTTTCTGTTTGTTTGCGTACACCAGCTTGAAATCTCTAGTGGAGTCCTGAGGGACTGAATTTTGCTTGATTTAACTTGTTCCTATTTTTCACACCAGCAGTCATGTGCTCTGGTCTCCCCTACCATGCAGGCAGATATTCTCTGACTTCCAAGGTACTTTCATATTTTATTGTTGTGAGTTTTGACATTTTAGCGTAGAATTTTTCATATAAATCTTGCCCAGGCAGCTTCCACTTTTGACCTACTCTTTTTTTGAGCTTCAACTGTCAATGGTTCTTTAATGTGTGCAGAGTGCACATGCCCTCCTCTGGGTTTTTATTAAGTTTTTTCATTGATTTTTTTTTTTGCCATTAGCTTAGAGAGCTAGACATGTGATTACCCAGAGACTAGGGAAGAGTAAAGCCACACAGGAACCACTTGCATGCAAAAGAGCCAATGATAGCAGACGTGAAAGTAGCAAACTTTTAAAGAAAAATGAATTTTTTTTTATTATCAGGTTAGGATGAGCTAAGTCTTCATCTTTCTATAGACGGTTGATAAGTGGCCTAACTAGCCACCTGTTGTAATTGGAACAGAAATCTCAACACTTAAGATGTGTGGTGAGATACAATGAGGGTCCTAACACTGGATGATAAAGATCATTAGACATAGCCAAGTCTAGAATTTCTGCCCGTGTGCCATCTTCAGCTCTAAAGGACAAGACAGACAGATAGATCGTGTTCAGCAATTATTTACAAACGTATAAGCTAGATATACCAACAGTTCAATTATCTCTATGGCATTATCCCATTTCTGGGGGTTTTCCTGGGGCAGATCTTATAGAACAGAAGAATAAAAGCCACTTCAGTTGGTTCAGCAACTACAGTTACTGTGAGGTGTTCAGGTAGATCTTTTTTTAATTTAATTTCTTCCCCCCCCCCCCCCCAAAAAAAAAAAAAAAAAAAAACGTGTGACCCTACTGGGATTTGAACCCACAATCTCCATAATATTATTTTTTGGTCATCTGTGCCAATAAAATCTTCAGTGTTTATTCAACGACTCCAAATCCTTTATTATCCACCCTTTAAGGGATTTAAATGGGCATAGAGACATTGCACTAGTGTTTACAGCAAGCAGTAATAAATCTGCATCTTTTGGCCCAACACATCAATTAATACATAGCATTTGAAGGTATCAAGATGCCTTCCAACAACTCACTTGATCACGCTGATTTGTTCATTTCCAGGAACACCACTAGAAAGTGAAGTAGGCCATTGATCAGTTCACCCGTACTGATATCATCACCAACAATACACAATGGCATGTCATTCTATTTTTACAGTGGCTAGTACTGTCATTTCAATAGTTTCATTTGTTTTGATTGTTTTAGAGAAAACTGGAGTGAGAAAGTGACTGTGTATGCTCTTTTCAAAGGAAATTATTTGGAATTACACCTGTGGAGTCAAATTGGGCATGTATGAAAGTTGATCTTGTCAACAGAATTTGCCAAAGGTGCCAACATGCTTAGAGAGATGCTGTGACATTTAGTGGAAATGATATGGAGAATTTTTATGTGACATTCAGTGGAGCAAATATGGGGAATATTCAACTGCAATAAAATTTATTCCAAATACAATAAAATAGATAGTTCTGGCTATGAGATGAAGATGTAATCAATCTTAGCCCTAAAGGGCCTGCTAAAGGAAGATCAGTGATGTTCTAATTGCTGACCAGTGAGAAGTAGATCACTGACTTACAGTCTACATAACTACATAATTCATCCTCATTTTATCAGTTCTAGCAGCTTCAAGAGTAGTGTTTTAACTGAAAATGTTAAACCACTTATAAACCTGGCCAATTTTTATATTTTTACTCTGAACAACCAAAAGAATATCCCCACTTTTAAAACAACAAAACTTTACACAGTTCATTCTTTTTTTTCTTAATGAAGCTCTTATGACCTTGAAGTTATTAGTGCACAAATTATCTAACCTGCTATTCAATGCTGAACTCCCAGCCGTGTGGTGTTCCTTCTTTTGACACACCCTGTTTTGGGGTTTAACCATGCTCTTAAAATGAGTGCCTGATAACATTCTTTGAGAAAGTAAGGCTTTCCACCATGGTTATGCCCAAAAAATCATTAATGGGAAGTGGTCTTTTGAAAATCATTGTTACTTATATGCCAATGGTGTAATATGTTACATTGTTATTTAAATCTAAACTCTGGCACTATAAACATTACATGACCACATTTTACAAATGTTTACTAAATTTTATTTACCATGCACAATTTTACAATAAAAATGTTCATAATTTGTAGATACAAATTGACACAAAAGCTCTAACTTAATTAATTTCTCCTATAATTTGTAGACACAAATTGTTACAAAAGCTTTAACAATTAATTTCTCCTATAATTTGTAGACACAAATTGTTACAAAAGCTCTGATTCACATTTTTTTTTTTCGTTCGCCAGCTTTCACCTCTGATGAAGTCCGTAGAAGTTAGGAACTGAATTTGGATGTTAATCCATAATGTTTCCCTTGCAGATATGTACACAGGGGTCCATCGCCACACAGGCAGACGACTTTGTCTTCAGAAGTACTCATATTTTTTGCGTCAATGAGTAATTGACATTTCAAGCTGAGGTTCGCTCTGAGATCAGGGTTCATTGAGTGCAGAGAGAAATCACAAATAGAAATCCCAACTTAGTGTAGTCAAGAGTTGAACTCATAACCTCTCTGTCTCGTGTAGCCAAGAGTTGAACTCATAGCCTCTCTGTCTCGTGTAGCCAAGAGTTGAACTCATAACCTCTCTGTCTCATGTAGCCAAGAGTTGAACTCATAACCACTCTGTCTCGAGACCGCAGTCTTGCCTCAGACCAACCAGTCCCCCTTTTTCTTCTATAACTTGTACACACAGATTGTTAGATAAGCTCTGACTCACAATTCTTTCTTCTTCTTTTGCTGTACTTGACTAATCTTCTTCATTATCTGACATAAGAGCCTTGTTTTGGAGCAGATGTGTTGTCTCGTGATTTACAGGAAACCTTGATGTATGTTCCTTTTGATCAAACACGTTCAACTTCAGCACCACATATATGGTTGGCATATCGCCTTCTTCTTCTTAGTATTCACCCATTAGGTGAACATAGAAACATTTAGTCACTAATTTTACAATTAAGCAACAATAAATATATGTATGTGTATATATATATATATATAACAAATCTATCTAATATCAAACAGATATATATATATATATAGAGAGAGAGAGAGAGAGAGATCAAACAGATTTATCTTCACCTAAATTTGGGCACCTGCCATTTTTGGCCTATTCTTTTTCCCATTCTTTGTTTACTTTTGTTTGCATTCACCAGCTTTATATCTTTAATGAAGTCCTGAGGGAGGGAGTGAATTGTATTTTAAAATTACTTTTTTCTATTTTTCACAATAGTAGCTATGTGTTCAGGTGTTCCTCACCATACAGGCAGATATTCTCCAACTTCAGAGATACTCATATTTTTATTGTCAAGAGTTTTAATGTTTTGTGTAGATTTTTCCTATTAATTTTTGCCTGGGCAGAGGCTATTTTTTGCCTACTCTTTTTGATTTACAACTGCCAAGGGTTCTTTAACATCCTCAGAATGCACATGGGACGTCCTTTTCCGAAAGGCATCAGATCTCACTACACCGAGACCAGAGGAGGGTAAAGCCACATATTTTATTTAATTAATTTATTTTTAAAATATTTTTCACTGCCTGTGGCGAGAATCAAACCTGGGACCTTCTTGTCTAGAGGCCGACATCTTACTTCTAGACCACCCAGCAACCCCTTTTTACTTAACTCCCAATGGTTCTATAACATGCACAAGTGCACACAGGGCCTCCTATTTTTCATCATTTTTGGAGAGGGTCAGACATCGGATCTCACTAACTAGAGACCAGGGGAAGATAATGCTACAAAGAAACCACACAGTCTATTTTTTTTTAAACATAAAATTCTCACCAACTGTGGTAGGATTTGAACCAAGACTAACTTCTTACCTCTGGACCACTCAACCACTTCTCTCTTTGATGCCTACTCACGCAGCCAGACTGGTTCTGTTTTGAGGCAGGCACAGGTAAGCATAGCAGAAACTTGGTCAGCTCTAGCTCCTTGATCCTGGCTTCAACAATCAATTATAAGTTGCTGACTACTTTCTACCATCATAATGTAGGGCACCTTAAGTCTATATATCTGTTTGAGGTAAATAAACCAGACACACAATTTTGCTTGTTTTCAGTGTGAATTTTTACTTGTACCACTAGAAATCCATAGTGATGTAAAGCTTGCATAACTTACAGCTCGTAAAGGTTCTCTAAAATGTGTGTTTCTTTATGACTCTTCAGTACATTACTTTCTTTAAAACTAATACTGCACACATCACATTTGTAAGGTTTCTCTCCTGTGTGGATTCTTTTATGTTTTGTCAGAGAACTGTTATCAATAAATTGTGCACTACAAACATCACATTTGTAAGGTTTCTCTCCTGTGTGAATTCTTCTATGTTTTGTCAGAGAACTGTTATCAATAAATTGTGCACTACAAACATCACATTTGTAAGGTTTCTCTCCTGTGTGAATTCTTCTATGTTTTGTTAGAGAGCTATTGTCAGTAAACCTCGCACTACAAACATCACATTTGTAAGGTTTCTCTCCTGTGTGAACTCTTCTATGTTTTGTTAGAGA
This sequence comes from Megaustenia siamemsis, assembly GCA_032433765.1. Taxonomy (NCBI): domain Eukaryota; kingdom Metazoa; phylum Mollusca; class Gastropoda; order Stylommatophora; family Ariophantidae; genus Megaustenia; species Megaustenia siamemsis. Next base: position 28,278,587 of record JAVIAB010000159.1, on the reverse strand, counting down.
GCTATTGTCAGTAAACCTCGCACTACAAACATCACATTTGTAAGGTTTCTCTCCTGTGTGGATTCTTCTATGTTTTGTTCGAGAACTGTTGTCAGTAAACCTTGCACTACAAACATCACATTTATAAGGTTTCTCTCCAGTATGTATTCTTTTGTGCACTTTTAGATATTTACTTTGAGCAAAACATGCATCACACACATCACATTTGTGTGGTTTCTCTCCTGTATGAATTCTTTTGTGAACCTTTAGATATTCACTTCGAGCAAAACGTGACGAACAAACATTACATTTGTAAGGTTTCTCTCCTGTATGAGTTCTTTTGTGAACTTTAAGGTTATCACTCTGAGCAAAACATGCACTACACACATCACATTTGTAAGGCTTTTCTCCTGTATGAATTCTTTTGTGTACTTTTAGATTTTCACCTTGAGCAAAATCTGCACCACAGACATCACATTTGTAAGGCTTCTCTCCCGTATGAATTCTTTTGTGTAATTTTAGATATTTACTCTGCGCAAAAACTGCACCACACACATCACATTTGTAAGGTTTCTCTCCTGAATGTATTCTTTTGTGAGCATTTAGGTATTCGCTCTGCACAAAACTTGCACCACACACATCACATTTGTAAGGTTTGTCTCCTGTGTGATTTCTTTTGTGTAATTTTAGATATTTATTATGAGCAAAAACTGCACCACACAAATCACATTTATAAGGCTTCTCTCCTGTGTGAATTCTTTTGTGCACTTTTAAATATTCACTCATAGTAAAAGATGCTTCACAAACATTACATTTATAAGACTTCTCTTCAGTATGTGTTTTCTTGTGTCTTCTCAGATTATAATTAAAGTAAAACCAGCCCCACATATATCACAGGTAAAAATCTTCTCTATACTAAGTACTTTTTGGTCTGTTTGAATCTCAACATTACTCTGTAACCTACAGCTGGTACCTGCCACACTGGGTTCAGTATTCGTCTCACGAACAGATAACATTTGATCTGTTTCTGTCTTACAACCTTCACTATTATTTGGTACTGACCCAACATTATCAATACAAGCTTCATAAATATGAGATGGACACCCCATCCCCCTTCCTGGTATATCTCTCTTCCAACTGTCAGTTACCTGAACCAGTAAACTATAATCTTGTCTGCGGTCTTCATTATGACAAACCTGAAAACAGATGGAAACTAAAATGTGAAAACTGATCTTTAAAAGCTATAAAAAATTTTTATGGCAAAAGTTTTATTATTCTTGGACAATTATTATTGTTTGCTCAAAAAATGCTTCTCCTTATTGTCAGCCCTTGAAAAGAGTTAAGTGGACACAGATATGTGCATTGTTGTAGTCTATAGCACAGCTGCAATATCTCTGCCTTTTGGCTCAAAACATTCAACTTCAACATTACTTCTTTCATTAACAGGTTGTATTTCTGTTAGATTTCTACCTTGCCAGACTGTATATTGTTTCTAGGAGCATCACTGAGAGGTGGAGTAGGGTCTTGATCAGCTTTGTGTTCACCGGTCATGATAAATGCAGTTAGTTCTAAAGTCACTGACCACTTTCAGCTCAGTGGGCATCTTTGCTCCCTATTATTAAATTGTGCTCATTATTTTAACATTAAATTATATTATATACATCGCTCTTATACAAAGCTTTCAAATCATTTGAGAGCTATCAACACTATTGTCCAACAAAGAAATAACTCCAGAGGCAAAAATAGCAACTCTACAATACAATCTTCAACCAAGCGTTGTGCTACCAAATACCAGTCCTGGACCCTAAATGCAAGAAAATGTTTTTAAATAACCTCTACAAAGATGAAACGTGTTAGACGAATGACAGGAAAGAGTTTGAGAAATAAGATCAGAAATGAACTCCCACCATAGAATATATAAACAACAAATAAAATGGTTTGGCCATGTGACAAGACAGAAAGACCACAACACAACGAGCCTTCAATAAGCATTGTGAGAACACACCTGATATGCGTGCACTTCTAAACATCAATATTAAAGAGTTAAAGGAAAGTGTTCATCATATCAAGGTTGGTGACAACTCCATACTTGTCCTGATATGGTACCAGTGATGGCTGCAGAAGCCTTCTCTGTTCATGTTGTGCATGATGTTCAGCAGTCATTTTGCTTGTGCCACAGATTCATAAAAAGTTTCTATCCTTAATTAAGGCCTTAGGGTGTTGAAAAGGTGGTACTTAAATCTGGTGTGGCCTGTTTGGAGTCTAAAAATTATTACATGTTCTTTCTAGAAATGTTATTTAACCTTAGATTCAGATACCTATCTCTGACTATTGTGTTTATAATACTGTAGTAAAAGTTACTACCACTTAAATATAACATTAGGAGCTCTAAAAATAGTATTTTCTTTGAACTTTTCACATACACTTGTGTGTTTACACCAGACAAGACACAGGGACTCAGACTTCCAGGCTTAGTTTGATTTATGACATGAAATTTAACAGCATGGACTGGACGTATTACAATGTCTATTAGTACAGTTGCCGTAAGTCTGTCAGGATCTTTGGCTACCTTATAGCGATATTCACTGTGTTTCCTGAGTCAGAAAAAGTTGTTTGATGTCAGTCGATAGACAAATGAAATTTCCCTGAAAATTGGTGAATTTTGTTCACATTATATGATTTTATAATGAAAAAAAAATCCTACATGAATTACAAAAAAGTCAGCACTCATAGGTCACTAGAAGTAGTAACTAGTACATGGAGTGGGGTAATGTTTGACCATGGAAAAATGTCAAATTTTGAAGAGTTTGTCTTGATGTGGTCATTTTTACTATGGTATCGTAACCTAGGGTTAATAATCGTGTTTTAATGATCACCATGGCGGGTATAGAACCAGAAAGATGAGGGAAAAGATTCAAGAAGAGGGTGGATGCAAGATGTCACATTCAAGTTGGGTATGACAATGCCACATGCTGGACATCTGACGTAGGACAGAGGACACTTCAGATTGGAGACAAATAATAATAAATGAATATTATTATAGAGGGAAACGTCCGAGGCGATGATCAGCGAATCAATTCAGAGGAAGAGGTATGTTTACAGCACTCAGAAAAAATGACAAATAATCAACAACAGAAAAAAAAATATGGACCACAGCAGGATCGAACCCGTACTCTGTGGCACAGCGCCTTGCCACGAAAAGCCAAATGCTAGAGAGCACTGCCACTCAGTTAGCTGAACATACCTCATCCTCTGAATTGATTCGCTGACACTTCAGATTAGCTGTTGTGGAAGCCAGTTTTTCAACAATGACAATCTAGATGAAGATTTGTAATGGATGAATATACCGGTCATATGTTCATAATGAACACATTTATGACAATTTCAGTGGCTGACTGAGATCTAAATGTGTTAGTTCTAATTGTGTACTTTACCTCAGCATTATCAACATAGATGAGTTGTCCATGATCAGGGCAATCTCCTTCATACTTCAACTGGCATTTCTCACAATCTAAACACAGAAATTAAGTTAAAACTGCAAATTATTTTTTTTAACTGACTGGCAATTTTAAGCGTAAAATGGGAAACTTTTTCATCTTTAGTGTTTATGTTACATTAAAGGGGAGTGTCAGTTGTTTAAGATAATTTGAGAAATCTGTACCTTTTGGCCAAATTCATCCACCTTTGGCATGGGTAGACTTTTTTTCTTTGCCCAGACAGTGACCATTTCAATGTGCTCTTTTTGACTTTAACTGCCATGGGTTCTTTAATGTACATAGAATGCAGACATGGACTAATTTTTTTTCTGATTATTTGAGATGGCTAGGCATTAAATCTCACTACCATGAGACCTATACAGAGTAAAACCACAAAAATAATATAAATAATTGAAAGAACAAAATTCCTACTCTATATTACGAGATTAAAATGAAGGAACTTTATATCCAAAGGCAATTATCTTAATTCTAGACCACAGTTTTTTTTAATTTGGAAACAAAACATGAAATAATAACAAGCAATAACTGACCAAATGAAAACAAACACACCAAGATAACTTAATCTAGCAATAATGTGATAGAGACTATAGTGACAGAAAACAGAAACTTACATAAAAATCTGTCCTCATCATGATAAGAAAAGATTCTTTCTTTCTCATCATTTGCTTCCTTCTTCATTATCTGACCCTAGAAATAGTGTTATTTCATTAAAAAAAATTACAGTGTTTAAAAAATAGAATGAAAGCTTTTGGGTTTATGATAAATGCTATCTAAATCCATCTTAGGACAATTGTCAAATCATAATTCTTATTTTATGTTCAAGTTTATACTTTGCTAGAGCAATAAACGTACTGGAACATCTTGCACAACGTTTGTTCAATGTCTTATTATTAGAGTTACTACTAAATCTAGAGAACTATTTTCAAAAAACATTTCACATACTACTCAAGATCTCAACATGATTGGTTTTATCAAATCTACAGGTCTGTAATCAAATCAAAGTTCATTATTTCTAGTTCTGGTTTACATCATCTTTATACATCAGGTTTTCACAAATCTTTTACAACAATCATTCCTACAACAGGGAGCTGTGAGAGCACAGTGGTTAGTGGACTACTAGGAACAAAAGCTCAGATTCAATCCTGATCATCGACTACCAGGTTCATCTTACCTTAAGTGGGTACCAGATATATTTGGACTAGGAAAGCGGCATGGACATAATACTATAATTACATAACCCCCTAAAATAATGTGCTGAAAATATATACAAAAATGTGAGCACTAACACAATATTTCCTATAAGTCATGTGGTGTGATGGGGCTTTTTCATCTTATTCATACAACAAAGGCATTACTATCTGCAGTTTTCCTCTTCAAAACAAATGAATATGTGCTGTTAGAACAAGTGTCTTTAAAAATAATCATTTTCCATACGTAAAGTGAGATTATTTTAAGATCCATAAGGGGCATGCCTGGAATAACAATTGGAGGTCATAATATAAATAATCTAAGGTATGTTGATGGTACAGTCTCAATCGCTAACAGTGAACATGAGTTAAAAGAAATGTTAGACATTATAGTGAAAGAAAGTAAAAATAAAGGACTCTGCCTTAATAGCAAAAAGACAGAAGTAATGGTAGCAACAAAGAAAAAGACTTCACCGCAGTGCACAATAAAGATAAGTGGAACAATATTAAAACAGGTAAATAAATTTAAATATCTGGGAACAATATTAACCCCAGATGGTAGCTGTACAATGGAGGTGAGATGCAGAATGGCTCAGGCAAAAACAGCTTTCCAAAAAATGAGGAAGATACTGTGCAATTCATTTTTGACAATAGAAACAAGAAAAAGGGTTCTTAAATATTATAAATATTATGTAGAGCCAGTCTTAACATATGGATGTGAATCATGGACAATAGGACAACAGACAAGAAAATCACTGGAGGCTATAGAAATGTGGTTTTACAGAAGAATGTTGAGAATACCACGAACAGCTAAGTAGATTAATGAAAATGTTCTGAAAGAGGCCAAAGCTAAGAGTGAGCTAATTTCCAAAATTAGGAAGAAACAATCATTTTTTGGCAAAAAAATGAGAAGGGAACAGCTGGAATATATTTATGACAACTGGAAAAGTTGAGGGACGAAGAGATAGAGCGAAGCAAAGAGAAAAAATACCAGACAGCTTAAGAGAATGGCTTGGCAGAAGGTCAACAACAGAAATAATAAATAGCTGCCGAGATCAAAAGTTGTGGAGAGAAATGATCACCTATGCCAGCAGGCATGGTACTTGATAATGATGACATTAAAACAAGTGTCTTTAAAAATAATCATATGCCATATAAGCAACCAGAAAAATTCATTGAACAAATTGGGTTCCCATCAAGTGATTTAAATAATAATTGAAAGTTCAATCATCAGTCAATGGTTAAACTCAAAGTGTTTATTAAAGACAAAATAAAAAGCCTCGTAGTCTCATTCTTTTCCTTGTTAACCCCTTTACAAGGGAATACAACTTTTCAAAACTTCCATAATTTTGTGATCTATTTTAACAAAATAATTAGAGCTTTTGCTTTTATCTAAGTTATACTATATCAATCGGTGCTATATAGAACCATATCTGACCTATGGAAGCGAATCATGGACAGTAGACAAACAAATGAAAAGACGATTAGAGGCCAAAGAGATGGGATTTCTCAGAAGAATGTTGAAAGTTCCCTGGACAGCTAAAAAGACCAATGAGGAAGTTCTAAAAAAGGCCAACACAAAAAGGGAGCTCTTAAAAAACATCAGAAAGAAGCAATCAACATTTTTCGGGCACATCATGAGAAGAGGAAAGTTGGAATACTTGGTTACAACTGGCAAAATAAAAGGAAAGAGAGATTGTGGGCGACAAAGAGAGAAAATACTGGATAGCTTGGTGTCATGGCATGGAAAACAGTCAACAACAGAACTGATACGATGCACTGTAGATAGAAGATTGTGGAGGGACATGATCACCTACACCAACCGGTATGGCACATGATGATACTATATCATCATCAAGTACCGGGCCTACTGGCGTAGGTGATCATGTCTCTCCACAACTTTTGATCTCGACAGATCTTTATCATTTCTGTTGTTGACCTTCTGCCAAGCCATTCTCTTAAGCTGTCTGGTATTTTCTCTCTTAGCTTCCCTCGATCTCTTTGTCCCTCAATTTTTCCAGTTGTTACAATATATTCCAGTTGTTCTCTTCTCATTACATGGCCAAAAAATGATGATTGTTTCTTCCTAATTGTTGTGGCGATTCATGATTGTACAAAGAAGTTACGACGGTGGTTTTCTGTTGACATAAAACTGATACTATAAGGATAGTGAATTATGTCTGGCAAATTCTTGGCTCATATTTTATTTCAACTAAAATTACACAGATTTATTTATTTCTTTGAAAAAATATACTCTTTAAATATGTTTAACTACCTTGATATAATCACTATATAGAAATTATATGCTTATTCTGGTCAGAAATAATTTGTAAGAAATTTTCTTTAAAAAGAAGTATACTTTTAAGTACTCTCAGGACATTTGTAAGAAAATTACAAACCATTTAGCCCAATATTCCATGTATCTACTTTTAAAAACAAATCTATACAACTCTCCAAGATGCTGAGGTATCAAATTGCCTTTTTCTTGATCCCCTTTTTTTGGGCTAGACTGTAAGTAGTTTGCAAGGCCTAGCACAGAGAAGTAGAGTGGAAAATTTATTTTGATTATTTCTTGTTGCATCATCAATGCCCTCCTAGATGTGGGAAGGGCACAGGATTTCCGCTGGACACTGCGGAACTTGCTGAGGGGATCTGAGCACCTATATACATGTTCGAAGTGCAATGATGATGACCCACAAATAACTCAATTACTTGTGGCTTATCCTGATACGACAAGTCAGTCAGTTATGAGTCAGTGACAATTTTTAATCCTGTTGTTGATGCCCTGGCCTAAAAATTGTTTCACTTTATTACATTTAACATGTTATCTTTTCTCAACATTCCTGTATGGTACAGAAACATGGACATTAGACAAGAAAACAAAACAGAAAATTGAAGCCTATGAAACACAATTAAAAACAAGACAAATGAGATTTTTGGGGCATGTTAAAAGATACAGCAGCTAAGTAAAAGTAACCTTGAAAGGGAAAATATAAGGTATAAGATGCAGACCAAGACTAACATGGACAAGTAATATCAAAAGATGAACAAGTCAGCTTATGATAATCTGCACTATCAAAGCAAGAGACAGAGCAGAATGGCGTTCCATGGTAGATAAACTTCGATGCAGAGGCTGTATTCAATGATGATGGTGATATCTTGGATTAGTTTCGTTGTGCACGTCTATTATTGATGATTTTAAAAACTAATAAATCAACATACTTCACAATCTGGTTCTTGTTTCATATCACATATTGATGCCTTGACATCTGTTTCCATCTTGTTGGCTGTTAAAGAGTAAAAGGGAAATGCCCAATATTTGTAACATATTATATCATTATCTCTTTCAGTTAAGCTTATTAGTCAAAAGTGCATAACTTCAAGCTCATATTTTCATATAAATCCCACTATAACAAATGCTTTTGAAGACAGAAGCCTAAGAATACTTTGTGTACAATGGAATTAATTCAAGACTAATATAGAGATAAGAGAAATGGTCATGCAACCAACAATCTCATCTACAATTAGAAAGAAAAGATGGACATATGTTGAGCATGTGCTGAGAATAGACTACAAGATAATTCCAAACAGGTTATTTTATGGGAAATATCAGGATACAGAAAAAGAGAAGACATAGAAAGACACTGAAAATAACACTTATAAAAGAAGCAAAGTTGGTAGGCATAGACTCATTAGTTAAGATCAAACATCTCATCAAGATATAAACAAAGTGAAAGGTTTCCTCCATGCCTTGCTTTGAGTATAAAAAATATAATGACAGTAACTAAATTTTTTATTGACCACAGAATATTTTTTTGATAATATGATCAATATTATGCCAGACGTATGGCACATGATGATGGTACTAGGAAAATTGTATGAATATACTTGGTAGGAATGTTCATGTAACTCTTTTTCAGGCTTGATTGTTGGTTGAGTTCACCAGTTTTGATTTCTTTAGCGAAGTTCCATGGGGCTGGATTTTGTGTGAATATCACTTTTTTTCTATTTTCCACAACCAAACTTTGACATGCACAGAATGCACCCAGGACCTCCTGTTTTTTTTTTTTTTTTTTTTTTTTTTTTTTTTTGTCATTATTCGAGAGAGCTAGACATCGGATCTCACTACCCAGAGAACAGAGGAGGGTAAAGACATGAGTATGAGGAAGTCAGATTCGATTTTTTTTTTAAACTTTGTGAGCAGGAACAGCTGTGGGTAAGAATTATGTCCATCATCTATAACTGGAGATAAACCTTGATCTCAATCATAATGATATCATGCTAGTGTAGTTGCACTCAAGCCTTTACTAAGGTTGGTTGTGACCATGCCCTAGTAAGCCCTAGTTCTATAAAAGCTTACAAATTGACCCAGGTGAATGAACCAGTTACCAACTACATTACAACTCTTACACTTACTAAATTTACTAACTATAGTCACTGTCAATGAATGTCTCCACACAAGACAAAAGAAAATGGCTACAAATGCTGAACTAAGTTACAGCAGGAAGACTCCAAAACAAAACCATCAATGTGGAATTAGGAGTTAATTTGATTCTTGAATTCGGGGGGGGGGGGGGGGGGGGGGGGGGGGGGGGGGGGAGGGGAGTGACAACACAGAGATGTCAGTATCTTTTGTCATTTCATTAGGACATTATTCATTATGGTTATGGCCCGGGTAGGTAGTTATAGTAGTTATACTCATCATACTGTTACTTACTGTTAATGTTATTATTATTATATAAAATATTATTATATAATAATTAATGTTATTAGTGTTGTTAATTCAAATGAAAACACACTTTATCCACCCTGCCAAAGATAGATGGAGAGTAACACATGTGAAAGTAGCGCAAATAACCATTAGAATGCACAAACTTGGCTATCCGTTATACGGCTATTTTAAGAAGCATGATCACCTCTGAAGCGGGCAAATATATCAGGTTTTTCTTTTATGTTGACGACGTGATAGTGATAGTGATTGTTATTTTCTCTCAAGATATGAGGAAATGACGTCAACATGTTTTATCGCCAGATTGCCAGGTGGCATTCTCAAAAATAAACAATTAAATTTAAAAAGCCATGGAGACTTCGTTCAACACTGAAAATTGAACAGATTGGTTCGAGAACAGAAATAACTCTCTATATGAACATGACAACTGTATCAGATTACAGAGCTAAGAGATCAAATTTCACAATTCGACATCTTATAAATAAATGTAATATTCAAAGGTGTTGGGTGGTCTAGCTAGAGCTAAGAAGGCGGCATGTAGACAAGAAGGTCATGGGTTCAAATACCACCATCTTTCAGTTTCCAACAATTTGTGAAAAGACAAGAGACCACATGTATTGTAATTGTGCGGTATGCTGAGCAAAGCAAACTGAAAACATCGATTTGGGATATAAAACAAGAACCAGATTATGAAGTGATGCTTGTAACTAGACCAATCCAAATTCTTCTCCACCTTCTTTCTCTCTTCACCTGCCTCTTTTAGTACCTCCTCATTGGATGTTTTGGTTTGTTCACGGTATCTTCATTATGTTTCCAAAAATAAATAAATGAAAACGCATTTCAATCGATTCTATCCGGCCTTGGGTCGCTTTGTTTACTGTCCATGACTGGCTCTCATAATGTATCAGTAATGTTTGTTCTTATCTCCAGTTCTTACTGCATGTATTGTCTGTCTGTCCCATCCTGCTGTCCGGTTATCAAGTGCGTCTTGTTACGTTTGTCTTGCGTGTCATGTCTGTCAATGTGCCCTGCATTGTCGGTCTGTTAAAACTGTTCTGTCTATGTATCCCGTCTTGTCTGTCCGTTCGAACTATCATGTCTGTCCCGTAATATTTCTCTGTCCCACAATGACTGTTCGTTCCAGTTGGCGCTGGTCCGCCCCATACTGTTTGTTTTCTTCCCAAGTCCTTTCATGTTTGCCTCGATTTGAACTCTCCCATTCATTTCAGTCCTGCCCAATGAAGTCCCATCTCTCCATATTCCGTTATGTCGTATTCTGTTCCTTCCCATTCCATCTCGTCGACTTCTCTTCTCTTCCGTCCTGTATGTCTTTTCTTATTCCATCTCGTCGACTTCTCTTCCGTCCTATATGTCCTTTCCCAATCCATCTCATCGACTTCACTTCTCTTCTGTCTTGTCTTTTCTTTATTTTCTTTCCCGCTAAATCTGATCGCCATCTGTTCTGTTCCGTCATGTTTCTCGTGTCCTGTCTGTCTTGTTTTTCCATTTACTTTCTTTCAGTCTTGTCTGTTTTGTTTGTCTGTCCTGATTTTCTGTCTGTCATGTTCTTAATATCATGTCTGTCTGTAAAGGTAAAGTACGAGACTTGAACCGGCGTCTTAGCACGCGAGTTTCCATCCATATGTGCTCGGCCGCCTGTCCAGAAATGTTCGGAAATTTCTGTATAGTGTCGCCTCAATCATCGACACTCAGATGCGAGGCAACATTCCTCACCTTCCCAGGGTAATACCCTGGTACCATTTCTGCCAACGGCTGGGTCGACCATGGGGGTATTTTTTTTTTTTCCAACTACGAGTACAATTTACACTGCTCCCAGCGGGAATCGAATACGGGTTGTCCGAACGTCGGTAGTCCAGTCCCAACTCGGCTACCGAGGCCCCCATTCCTGTCTGTCTGTTCTCTTTCTCTAAGCCCCATTTTGTTTATCCTGTCTCTTTCTGTTTGTCACAAGAGTCATCTATCTGTCATGTCTTTCTAACTTTCCTATAAGTGTACATTGCATTGCATGTATCATAGTGTATGTACTGTCTTGATTGTTCTGTTTTGTCTATTCCATCATGTTTGTCCTATCCCGTCTCGTTTGTCTGTCATTTAACAGCTCACCAGGTGTGTCACAAATAACCTCTCATTAGCACGCATGACATAAAGTTAGTGTTGCAATTCCAGAACACTCCAACACACCAGGAAATATTAATGCATGTACATTAGCTAAGAGAAGATCTAGACAGACACAATTTAACACCGACATCTCATTAAACACAGCCGAACAAATAATAAACTCCAACAGTAAATAAGTTTGACTGAATGGGTGAGCCATTGGAAAAAACAATGAGATATCTTTTTAAATGTATGTCAAGGCAAAACACTCGTGACAACATTAACAACTTAAAAAAAGATAAAACCCCCTTCAGACTGAGAACCGGTCATGTACCACTGAACAACTATATCAATAGAACACAACGAAACCAAATTTCAGTATGTCCATTCTGTGAACACCCACATGAAACAGTAGAACATCATTGTTTTGACTGTTCAAAGCTCACCGAAATTAGAGCAACTCTACTTCCCCAAAGACCTGATAAATTGAACACCTTGTACGGAATTACAAGGGAACTCAGAAATACTTGCAGATATCATAACATGGCATAGTTATCGCTATAACTGTTTGTCTGCAACACAAATATTCAGTCCTACGGGAGATAATACTCTTAATATGAAAATACAGATATACAATTTATTCTCCATTTGTGTTCGTAGCTCTATGTTATATAGTCACGACTGGGGGACTGGTTGGTCTCGATGCAAAGACTGCGGCCTCGCGATAGAGAGGTTATGGGTTCAAATCCCGGCTGCACCGGTTGGGATTTTTATTTATGATTTCTCTCTGCGGCACGGGTCTCAGCAGCGAGGCCCGGCTTGAAACGTCAATTACTCATGGGCGGAAAAAATATGAGAATCTCCGAAGACGGAGCCTGTGCGGCGAGGGACTCCTGTGCACAAGGCTGCCAGGATAAAACGGATTAACACGTAAAATTCGGTTCCTAGCCTCTAGGGACTTCGTCAGGGATAAAAGCTGGCGAACGCAAATATATATGTATATATATATATATATATATATATATATATATATATATATATATATATATATATATATATATATATATATATATATATAATATATATATAATATATACATATATATATATATATATTTATATATATATATATATTTATATATAATCAGAACGTTTAATAGGTACTTGGAACAACTGCGGATTAGGGGATAAAAGCACAGAAATAGTTGAATTTATGAAGAAAAGGAATATAAAAATCTTAGGATTAGCTGACACAAGAAAGAGAGGTAAAATCATTAAAGAAATACACCAAAGCTACACACTCGTCACGAGCGGAGTTAACAACATGGCGGAAGTAAACAAACACGGGGTCGGTTTTATTATTGAAAGTAATACTGCCAAAAACATGCTAGAAATAGATGACATCTCGGAAAGAATTATAAGTATCAAATTAGCAGAAAAAAGGAGGAAATACCACTTATATTCAAACATATGCTCCATGCAACGACACATATAGTGAGGACAGAAAACAAGAATATTTTGATGAACTCTCAGCCACAATAAATAAAGTCAAGGACGCAGAGAAATGGTTTGTACTAGGAGATTTCAACGGTAGAGTAGGACAAAGGAGAACACCATGGGAATTATACCTAGGACCATTTAGTGACATTAGAACAGAGTGTAACAGTAACGGAGAACACCTACTAAATATTTGTGCAGAACATGATCTTTATATAACAAAAACGTTTAATAAGCACAATTGTAAACAAATACTTACTTGGTATAAATGAAATGACACGGACAAGGCCTCCCAAATCGATTTTATTTTGACTAGAAGACATCAAAGGAGGGACATAACAGACACAAGATCTATACCAAATGCAATATTAGATACTGACCACAAGCCTGTTTTACTATGGCAGAACAAAATGGGTTAGGAAACAACAGATTGCAAGACCTCAAGCACAAAGAATAGATCTAAAAGCAATAAAGAATGTAAATGTACAAAAGAAATAGAAGAGTTATTGAGTTATTTGCGGGTCATCATCATTGCACTCCGAACATGTCCATAGGTGATCAGATCCCCTCCTCAGCAATTCCCTCAGTGTCCAGCGACTGACTCCAGTTCTATGTTGGTTGATAAGTCTTCTTACACGCCAGTAGTGATGGTGGCTGTGAACTCAGGGGAATAGTGGAATAACATGCACCGAAATACAATAGATTTGGCACCGACTTTGCACCGACTTTGCACCAAAACGGTGCCAAAAAAAAAAAATTATTTTTTTCGAATTCGCGATTTTTTCGAACTTCATTATTTTTTTTGGGGGGGAATTTTTTTTTTGGTGTTCGTCAGTTTGTCGAAATGGTTCACTGAGAGCTTAACCGCAGGTAAATTCAATAGAGACTCTAATCCGGTGATCGCGCTCCGGTGATCGCCTCTCGCTGTGTGTTATTTGTGAAAGAGTATATTTGTGTCGCCTCACGCGGTGTGCGTGAAAGAGTATTTTAAAAGAGTTTGTGAAAGTAAACAGAATTATTTTAAAAAAAAATGTATTTGTGAAAGTAAACTCAGAATTATTAAAAAATATAAAATTAAAAAAACAGTCTCCCGTCAGGATTCGAACACGGGTCTCCTACGTGACAGGCCAGGGGGCGGGTACTTGAGGAATGCTATTGTTAGGAAAAATCGCTTACAAGGAATCGTGGTCATTGTTAGGAAAATATGCTGACGGTCATTGTTAGGCTCCGTGTTTAGAGTTAGGTAGAGGCATGTCGGGACAGCGGTTCTAAAAGGGGGGTATCTCGCGGGTCGGATGGCGGGTCGTCGTGCGGGTGGGGAAAGGTGCCTTTATTGGTTATCATCATGTGTGGGTATTAGGCAACAGGAGGCGACATGTAAAAAAAAAAAAAAAAAAAAATGCTGACAAGCAATTATTAGTATCGTTAGCATCATGTATTCTGACCTTCCCTCCTTGTTTTCTAACACAACTTCCTAGATTTCTGACCATGCCCCTCAACACTATCACCATGTCCCTCAACACTATCATGTGCCAATTTCTGACCATGCCCCTCAACACTATCACCATGTCCCTCAACACTATCATGTGCCAATTTCTGACCATGCCCCTCAACACTATCACCATGTCCCTCAACACTATCATGTGCCACCCTCAACATCCCCTTCATGGCCTACTATCAGCATGTGCCTCAACACTATCATCATCATGTGCCACCCTCAACACTATCATGTGCCACCCTCAAGACTATTATCATCATCATGTGCCTCAACACCACCCTTCATATCATCAAGCCACACAAAGTATCAATCATCTCTCTCACACATTCATGGTAAACCAAAACAAAACTCGTTCTATATTTTCACAACTTTATTATTAATACATCAAATATACGACACATATATATTACTGTCCGGTTGTTGATAATTTTAAGCGTCTGGGCGGGCCCCTCGAAGCCGAAGTATCCACGGGCGAGCAAACGATAAATGATACGGTCGTTTACGTGCTGTCTCGATGAAAAAGGCATGAGAATTCTGTTAAGTTTCGCGCCACGACACTTAAGAAGTATATAATAAACACAATATAGACCGCACGTGTTGCTAAACAAATCTTGCAACACCCGAGGGTTGTAGACGAATGGAACGTGTGAGTTTTGCTCTATAAAGTTTAAAATATCCACGTGTCTGGGAGGCAAACCGTAGGAATCGAAATACTCACATTCGCCGAGTCCGTTGTAAAATAGGGCCACCCAATGCTCTCCGGGTTCGTGGGCAGGGTCGGTGTTTATGACAAAGGCCGCGGTCGCCGTTGGGTCGATGCTCGGCGGTAAGTGGTTTCGTGGAATGACACTAACAAGGGAACAACGTCGAACGAAAATATCCGACATCAAAAGGTTGTAAATCTCCCTCGTGTTCATATTCTTCTTCTTCTTCTTCTTTCTCTCTCAAATGGCGAAGTCTGTTAGAATCTGCCTTGTCTTGGACACCTCGAGCACCGAGTCCAACTCGGCGTAGACGATAACTTGTAGGGGAGTAGTTGTGGGAGCGGCAAACTTGAGTTCTATCGACAAGGGTCCGCTTGTGGCTAGCTCAAAATGGGAGCCGTCCAGTAGGCTGGACGAGAGGTCAAAACCAAATAGGCAGTATCCGTCCTTGAATTCTCTATAATCAACGTTATTCCCAGCGTCTTTACCAATCAGACCCATGGCCAGGTTTGTGCCGAAGAAAGCTCTCGCGTATTGATTTCGTTCAAAGTCCATAGTTAGAGGCTTTCCCGAGATACATTTCCCGTCGACCGTCAGGTTCATATAAATCAGACCAAAGTGTTGAAAATTGAACGGGTTAGCTGTGTAAACACCATTAAAAGCACTGGCCGTAATCAGACCTATCACTATACGGGTCGGTGTTTGAGACAAAAATAAATTGTCTTGACTGTGTGAAAGCATCCCGCTAGCGATGGAAAATGTCTTGATGGTAACCCTCTTGATCGGGTACCGCGCATTCCCGCTTAAGAGAGCCTTTTCGTGGGCCAGAGAAATCGCGGGGTTTAGCTTAGCTTTCCTGACCACGAGCGCGGCGTAGATGATAACACTCTTATAACCCACAGAGCTATCGTGAGCCGCGAGGCTGAACACATCCTTCGAGGGCGTGAGTTTTATCTTTACATCGACTCTGTTTAACATGTAACGATCCTGCACAAAGACATCAGAGTGCAAACGACCCATCATTTCAACCTCTTTACTACCCGAAGTCAAATCGCGCCGTGTTTTAAAACCCTCATTTTCTTTCAAATCGTCATGGTGGCCAGCTGTGTCTTTGTAGAACAGAGCGGCCGTCAAGTATCCCGTTTTCGCATCCTCTCCGTAATTTAGCGTGGCCTCAAACACCGCTCTAAAAGGATAGGTATTCTCCGACGGTGTAACCAACGTGTCGTTTAGCGATACGTCGACTTGTGAAAATAGACTGTGAAGATAATTGTTGACCGGTTCTA
The DNA here is from genome assembly GCA_032433765.1 of Megaustenia siamemsis. Taxonomy (NCBI): domain Eukaryota; kingdom Metazoa; phylum Mollusca; class Gastropoda; order Stylommatophora; family Ariophantidae; genus Megaustenia; species Megaustenia siamemsis. Next base: position 28,262,093 of record JAVIAB010000159.1, on the reverse strand, counting down.
CCTCGGCATCCAATGGTAAACTTTCACCATTGGGGAGGGTGATCTTGACCCGCAGATGTAAAAATGTGTTGAAAAGATCTAGATACTCCTCACTGTTTCCAGGAATGAAAAACTCTATCGGTGCGCTATGCGACAAAGCTGCGATCGAACGAATTTCAATAAACTGGCCAGAGTCGAGAGATGTCTGTGTGGGTGGAACGCTAAATAAATCCAAACCAGAGTGAAGACATTCGCACGATTTGGGGTGAATGAGGGACATTATTAGTCGAAAATATCCTTTGCCACCCTCGTCTTCGTCTTCTTCCCTCTGTTGTGCACCGAATGAAGGGGGAACCGTCCAGCTGTCGGTTTTATCCTCTTCGTAACGGGTTCTCCTGGTGGAGGTAGCTTCATAACTCGCTTTCTGCTTTGACGTAAACCACTTCCTGATTGGTTGTTATCACGCAGGTGGTCTACGGCCCCGTGTAGCAACCGCTGACCGGCCTCCTTAGCTCGTTCTTTGAAAGCTTCACCGACATTTTTCCCGGCCAATGCGTCCTGTGCGACCTGCAGACCGGTCCCCAAGCCTTCTCTGAGCAAGGCCTTACCGCCGGTTTTTAACCAGGGTAAAATAGCCCTCCCGATTCCACCAAAGAAACTACCGATTCCTCGACCGCTCTGACTTCGACCTCCTATAAACACGGGCATCCCATCGCCGGCCTGACAGCAGTAAAAGTCTTCGTATAACTCAACATCTCTACGAAGGGGGGTGTGTCTCACCATTATACCAGCTCGAGATGCTTCTTGACTCGAAAGTGTACCGTTAGCACCGACGTCCCGCTGGTGAATGGAATGGTTTTTCCGTGTTCGTTGGCTAAAAGGATCTCGACGGTATCGAAGGAAAATCTACTCAGGGGTAGGTAGTGAGGTTTATCGTAGATCTGAAACACCGAGGTGTGATTTCTATTGAGAACAGGCACGATCCTGAGGAGAGGCACCATCACATCCCCGACCGGTCTGGGGGAAACGAGATCGCAGTAGACGTAGACATTCTTCGCTACACTTTCCAAGTCCATTACACCCACGCTGAAGATATCGGGAGCCGTGTCTGATATTGTGGTCGTGGGGAAGGCTAACATGTTTTTCAAAGTGTCGCTTATGGTAACACTGACTCCTTTTTCGTAAAGTTTCAAGATGGCTTTATTCACCTCTTTTGCGTAAATGAATCTCATTTTTTTCCCTTTCACTCCCCTGTACGACTCATCCTCAGCTTTTATGATCGACGCATTCAACGCGCCGATGAACGCGTCGGGTTTCGTGTATAACCCGGGCTCCAATGTCGCGTTGAAATAAAATCTGGCGTCGCAAATATCGTCGTTATCGAGAGATTCGTAGCGAATCCAGACATCACCCTCTATCACATTGAAATAATTTAGCGGAAACTGTATCTCCACCAGTGCGATCTCATACTGCGTCGAAATGTCAATGGTCTGAGGGAGTTTAACGAAAAAGTGGCCTGGGTTATTATCCTTAAAAAGTTCCATAGATGCATTGCTGGGCAGGGTGACATAAAAACTCATTTTTTTTTCACTCTTTTCACCGTCGCCTCTCCAAGTTTGGATTCGGTAGCATGTAACCCAAACAGCTGCTCAGTAGGGCTATCCACAGTTTTCCCTCCTTCGCGTCTGGCTTTTCGGTGGTCAGATTGAACAGCGAGACCGCTACAACTGTATATATAACTACCACTTGACAAATAAAGACAAGTTCTAAGTAGGGGGATAGTTTCCCAAACATCGACCCCCACCAGCGTGGTTCGCCGTCTCTCCCGACTCCCGAGTTTACGGCTCGCAGATCGGCCTCTCCACCAAAAGTTACCACTTCTTCTTCTTCTTCTTCTTCTCGCATCTCTAGTTTTTGTATCTGACAATGTCCTTGGATGGTATCCAACTGTTAAATGAGGAACCGTAACCAAACCATTTGACTAAACTCTCCTTTCGCCCAAAGGATGTGCGACGCTCGGTTATGACACTCTCGATTCTGTACTCGTGTTTGTCTCCAACTTTTTGAATTTCCGGTGTGTAGAATGGCCCCTCTATCTCATCGCCCTTATCGTCTTTTAACACATATGTAACGGGGTTTGTTTCGTTTACTCGACTGATGGAAAACAGTTCCTCCGTCCAAGCCGGGGCATAACCCTTTTTAAAATTGGCTCTGCCCAGGACCAGTCTAACTCGATCACCGGGCTTGTACAGGGGTCTTTCAAATTTAAAGTTGCGTTTGCTATTATACAACGTGTTCCATACCTGTTCTTGATTGTCTGCGTTAACGTCGACCGGTGCCATTTTTATACTTCTGTGATACGAATGGTTATAACTTCGAAGTAGGGCGGGGAGGACTCGGACATAAGACAACTTATTGGATTTCGTGAAATATCGCCACATCCGTTGTTTCAGAGTCCTATTAAAGCGTTCCACCACGGCGGCCTTAATATCTTCGTTCTGCGTAGTGAAAAAGTGAACGTTGTTGTCAGCGAGGAATTTCTGAAATGTTCTGTTCAGAAACTCTGACCCCTTATCCGTTTGAAAACTCGCCGGTTTCCCATCGAGAAATATCTTACCGACGGCTTCCACTAAGGATTTCCCCGTTTTGGTTCGTATCGGTACAGACCACGCGAATTTACTGAAAACGTCCACGCAAGAAACCAAATAGGAATATCCATCGTTGTGTTTTTTTCAAATGTCTCAAATCGATTAGGTCTGCCTGATATTGCTGTTGGGGGCCACTCGTTATAATGGGACGCCTTTCAAATCTGCGACGAATTGGTTTATGAAGGGTATAGGTATCCTGATGAATCAGCCATTGTTTGATCTTTGCGAGTCCCAGTTTGGTGTTACGTTGCAGGGCCGTTGCACCACTATACGCCCCTGGTCGACTAGGGTCAAAGTAACGACGTCTCAATATTTTCTCCACCGTTCCCATTTTGGTGTTGGGATTCCGCTCTTTCTTTTTTTAGGTCTCAGTTTATACGTGGCTACGGGCGGAGTGGTTTCATTACCTACCTTTGGGGTTTCCGCTGGTGGTGGTGGTGGTGTCTTGGTCTGCTCTGGTGATACCTCGAATGATGGTGTTGGTGGGGAAGGTGTTTTTTCTGTTGCCGTGTTGTGTTGAATGAGATCGACCGAGCCCAATGAGCGTCGTTTATACTGCTCCATTCTAGTTAAATATTGATGCAGGGCACGTTGGTACACTCTGGCCTTATCGGCGGGTGCTAAATCATCGCGGAATAGGATGCGTTGCATTTCATCATCTAAATCTCTCAAGTTGTCACCGATCGCCTCGGGTGGGCTATACGACGTGGTAGTAGTCTGTTTAAGTCCCTCGAGGAATCGAGGATCCACCAAAATCATTTTTTTGGCCATTGTTACGCACCTAGTACTCCACCGAGAATACTTAATATAGGACGGAGCAAAGCACCTATAAACCCACCGGTTTGTAGAATCTCTCTCCGCCGCTTAAGACTCGGTTTCTTTTTAGTGAGAAGTCTCAACTTGTTCTTGTGTCGACGTAGCTCGCACTTCTGTCGCTGAGTGAGTCTAACATTACCTTTTAATATGTTATGACAACACTCGCACAAAAAGTTAATGAGTTTGGGAGAGGCTGTTTTTAATATGGCTCTTAAACCGGTCGGCGAGGCGGCGCGCATACATTTCAACATTTCACCGTGCCGTCTAAGTGCTTCATCACACATGATTCTCTACTTTGGCACGTAGACGATTTGTCTCTCCCCCGGGAATATTTTTGTTCTCAACCTAAGATTATCAGGTGTGTCCTGACGAAGATCGACCAGCAAATAACCGTGAGGAGTCGCTGTAGCGTCCTTAAAACTATCTTGGAGGTACCCCACCTGACCCGGGTACATTTGTTTACCCAGATTCATAATTTGACTCCCGTCTCTCGGGTTCTTGAAAAGGACTAAATAGTGCGTATTGAGACTTATGGTTCGATGTTCTTTATTTTTTCCGAATAGATTTTGAACAATGTACATCACACTAATATCTCTGTGATGACTACCTTTGGTGAATAATTTTGTTACCCGCTCATCCGTCTCAGACATCAAGTCATCGATGACGATCAGTCTTCTCTTCTTACCACCTTCCAATTTATCGACGTCTGGTAGACCCTCGATAAATCTCACTGACCCCATAGTCTCGTATATCGGCTGCCATTCCCCATAACACCATATAACTTCCTCCGGTACGGGGACAGCTAGCTCGTGAAGGTTCTGTATAAACTTTTGCACAAATACCGTTTTCCCACACCCGGTAGGACCGGCTATCAGAGCTGTGAAGGGATGATTCCATCGGGGATCCATCCTCACAAGTGCTACTAACTTTAGTGATTACGCCCCCGACGAAAATAACAACGAGTGATTTTAGGTCAGCGCGCGATGTTTCCCCCTCTTCAACTAACACCTATTTTTATAAGCCACAACCTATATAAACACTACAGGGGGAGGAGGAGGAGTTTCCTAGTCTCAAGCCGCATTACCTGAGACCGAATTGTTACACGCATCATATTTCCCCACACATCACCCCCCTATTGGGTCACTTCCAGAGGTCACTGAACATGTCGCAACACGACTGATTACCACGCCTGATAACGTATTGCGTTAGCTGCTATAAATAGACGGTCCTCGACCCGATAAACGGGTATAAAAACCCCCCAGTCGAGCAGTGTACACGCACACACATAACCAACGTCTGTTGCCAGGTGGTTTGTTTTTTCTTTGAATATGGAGTCGTGTAGCTTGAATACGCCAATTTCGTTTGATCTCAGTGATCAGCGCATATTTATGTCACGTGGAAATGAGACTGTAGTTCCATTGTCTAAAGATGGTGTTAAGGCAGTCTCGGTTTGTGTTTTTCGTAACAGACCATTGATAAATATAAGGACATATAGCGGTGATAGTTTTTTTAAGTTTCCTACCAGAACTGGGATAACACTATCGAGAGAGGAATTTATCACGTTAGTCGAGATGCGAGAGGAAATTTTAACCGCTTATGCTAACCTCAACTACACACCGCCTGTTGTTAACCAGATCAGCTACACGCCACCTCTCGTTAATCAGATCAACTACACGCCGCCTGTCGTTAACCACCAAAACTACATACCATCTCTTGTTAACACGAATCTAATCGACTACACGCCCCCCTTTGTTAATCAGGGGAACTTCGCTCTTGTTAATCAGCCGACAGATCCGGCACCCAATATGAATGCCGCGGGTGTTTCAGCAGAGTCACCAATTACCTATTCCAGCTTTGACCAAGGTTTTGTCAAAATGGAGGGCGGTTGTGTTTTGAAGGCTAATGACACTTCCTATGCACCCGTGTTTGATAGACATTTAACAAACAGTACCACCAAAACAGGAGGGAGGAAACCCAGACGCTTAAAATTATCAACAACCGGACAGTAATATATATGTGTCGTATATTTGATGTATTAATAATAAAGCTGTGAGAAATATAGAACGAGTTTTGTTTTGGTTTACCATGAATGTGTGAGAGAGATGATTGATACTTTGTGTGGCTTGATGATATGAAGGGTGGTGTTGAGGCACATGATGATGATGATAGTCTTGAGGGTGGCACATGATAGTGTTGAGGGTGGCACATGATGATGATAGTGTTGAGGCACATGCTGATAGTAGGCCATGAAGGGGATGTTGAGGGTGGCACATGATAGTGTTGAGGGACATGGTGATAGTGTTGAGGGGCATGGTCAGAAATTGGCACATGATAGTGTTGAGGGACATGGTGATAGTGTTGAGGGGCATGGTCAGAAATTGGCACATGATAGTGTTGAGGGACATGGTGATAGTGTTGAGGGGCATGGTCAGAAATCTAGGAAGTTGTGTTAGAAAACAAGGAGGGAAGGTCAGAATACATGATGCTAACGATACTAATAATTGCTTGTCAGCATTTTTTTTTTTTTTACATGTCGCCTCCTGTTGCCTAATACCCACACATGATGATAACCAATAAAGGCACCTTTCCCCACCCGCACGACGACCCGCCATCCGACCCGCGAGATACCCCCCTTTTAGAACCGCTGTCCCCGACATGCCTCTACCTAACTCTAAACACGGAGCCTAACAATGACCGTCAGCATATTTTCCTAACAATGACCACGATTCCTTGTAAGCGATTTTTCCTAACAATAGCATTCCTCAAGTACCCGCCCCCTGGCCTGTCACGTAGGAGACCCGTGTTCGAATCCTGACGGGAGACTGTTTTTTTAATTTTATATTTTTTAATAATTCTGAGTTTACTTTCACAAATACATTTTTTTTTAAAATAATTCTGTTTACTTTCACAAACTCTTTTAAAATAATCTTTCACGCACACCGCGTGAGGCGACACAAATATACTCTTTCACAAATAACACACAGCGAGAGGCGATCACCGGAGCGCGATCACCGGATTAGAGTCTCTATTGAATTTACCTGCGGTTAAGCTCTCAGTGAACCATTTCGACAAACTGACGAACACCAAAAAAAAATTCCCCCCCCAAAAAAAATAATGAAGTTCGAAAAAATCGCGAATTCGAAAAAATAATTTTTTTTTTGGCACCGTTTTGGTGCAAAGTCGGTGCAAAGTCGGTGCCAAATCTATTGTATTTCGGTGCATGTTATTCCACTATTCCCCTGAGTTCACAGCCACCATCACTACTCACGCCCACTAAGTTTCTCATTTCTGGCTGTGCCCATCATAACTCCAATCTCTTTCATCCGAAGAAGTGACGTGGATCTGTGTTTGTCGAAGTCCTGTGCTCTTCCCACATCTCGGAGGGCATTGATGATGTCCGCCCGATCCATTGGTTGCCCGTCTTCAACGACAGCACAGCTAGCCAACCTGTCCGCTCTTTCATTTCCTCGTACTCCCGCATGTGCAGGGACATAGACAAAGGTGAGAAATAGAAGAATCCGTAACCAACAACTACCTAACCCGAATACAACCTACAAACATAGAGGAAGCATGGAAACAGTTTAAATAAGGTCTAATAGAGTCAACACAAGAGAAATGCGGTCTGAAAAATATAGGAAAGAGCAGAAAGAAACTAACAAGATGGTGGAATGAAGTAGTAAAATCATCAGCAGTGAAACACAAGAAAGAAAAGTATAAAACGTGGCAGAAGACAAAAACAACAGACGACTACAATCACTATAGACAAGCCAGAAATGATAGCAAAAAGAGCCTAGAACAAACAAAAGCAGACTCTTGGAAAGCATTTGGTGAAGAATTAGCAAAAACATGTAGAGAAGAACCAAGAGATTTTTTCAAAAGTGTAAAAGCAATGAGAGTAAGAAATAATGATTATAACCCAACCACTATAATAAACGATAAAAGCGGTAGACCATTCAGCAGCAGGAAAAAACATAATAATCAGATGGAGAGAATACTTTAAGGAACTATTAAATCATGGAAATACAAACGGAAATACAGAGTTTAAACATAGGCAGTATGATGAACAGGAACCGAATATACTTAAAGCAGAAGTAGAATGGGCATTGAAACAGAATAAAAAGAACAAAGCAGTTGGTATAGATGGAATAACAACAGAATTGCTACTAGCCTGTAAGGAAACAGCTATATGGCCCTTTTTGTCTTGTCAGACGGTCTAGTGGAGGCTATTGTGCATTTTTTGAGGTTTTGATTTTGTCGAACAGCTTCTCTCGTGGCTAATTCTACCAATGTTTGACAAACACACGCGGTCACATAATGAACAATTCAGGTTCGCTGATCCACAGGGTTTTCCACCCTTTTTCATGAGTCTTTTCTCTTCTAAGTTTTGCCTTAGCACAGTCTCAAATGATGTTATACCGTTCCTTATACAAGTTCTCCATGATGTGCGATTACTTGCCAGATGTTCCCAGTCATTTTCACAGATGGAGAAGTCATTCAGAGATGATTTACAGATATCTCTATATCGTAGTTTAGGTCTGCCGATTTGTCTTTTTCCGTGTATATACACCATATATTACTTGCCTAGGAATGCGCTTTTCTTCCATTCGTTGGACATGCCCCAGCCATCTTAGTCTTCGACATCTGAGAATCGACATGATTGTTGGTGTCTTAGCACGTTGCAGGACAGTTAAGTTGGTTATTTTGTCCTGCCATTTGATGTGCATTATTTTGCGGAGACATCGCATGTGGAAGACATTTAGTCTTTTTTCCTGGTTTGAGTATGTTGTCCAGGTTTCAGATCCATATAATAGTGTGCTAAGCACACACGTTTGATATATTAAGAGTTTAGTCTTTAGTGTTAGTTTCTTGTTGTTCCAGGCCCTTTCGAGAGATGGTTTGCAGGAAACAGCTATAGATTGGCTTAATATAATATTCAATATGGCTTTGGAAGAAAGAAAAGTCCCAGGCGATTGGCAAAAAGCTATCATTGTCCCATTTTGGAACAATAAAGGAAGCAAAAGGGAGTGTGAAATGTACAGAGGGATATCCCTATTGAGTGAAGTTGGTAAAATGTATGCTAAAATATTGAAGAGGAGAGTAAGATACATAATAGAACCTCAATTAAGTAATAATCAATTCGGTTTCAGAAAAGGCAAAAGCTGTACTGATGCTATATTTACATTGAGACAACTAGGTGAAAAAAACAATAGAATATGGCAGAAACCTAAATATAGTGTTTATAGATCAGGAAAAAGCGTTTGATCGTGTGGACAGGAACAAACTTTGGCAAACTTTAGAAACATACGGGGTAGCGGGACAACTACTAGATAATATAATGGCATTATATAAAAACAGTCAAAGTGCCGTCAGAACATCGGAAGGTCTGTCAGAATGGTTTCAGGTTACAACAGGTGTAAGACAAGGATGCGTCCTCTCACCACTCCTCTTCATCATATACATGGACAAAATAAATCAGGAAATAACCAACAATAAGGAAAAATCAAATAACAATATAGAGGTAGAAAGCTCCAACATCAACGAGCTACTCTTCGCAGATGACCAATGCATAATATATGAGGATGAAAACCTGCTACAACAGCATTTAACATCTCTAGATAAAAGCTGCACAAACTACAGTATGAAAATTAACACAGCAAAAACAGAGGCTATAAGAATAAGCAAATTAAGACACCCATTAAACATTAAGATCAAAGATAAAGAAGTAAAACAAGTAGAGGAATTCAAGTATTTGGGCGCAATATTCACAGAAGATGGAAAACTAGATAGAGAAATTGACATGAGAATGCAAAAAGCAAGTGCTGTCACATACCAGCTTTCACCATTGCTAAGACATCCAAACTTTTCTATGCCAGCTAAACAACAAATGATAAATAGCATTTTCATACCAACTTTGTGCTATGAAAGTAAAACATGGACCCTTTCTAAATCACAATTAAGAAAGATCAATACATGTGAGATGCGATGCTTGAGAAAAGTAACAAACAACACAAGAAGAGATAGAATACCAAATGAAACCATAAGAAAAATAGTAGGAACAAAACCCTGCCAAGAATATATAGAACAACAACTTAAATGGTTTGGCCAACTGGTCAGAATGAATCCTTATCAATCACCTCCAAGGGCGTTCTTCTCGAGAATGAATGGAAAAAAGACCAAAAGGGAGACCCAGAAGAAGATAGATAGATGCAGTGACAGAGACATGTAACAACAAAGGAAAGTCACTAATTCAGACAGTTCGAGCAGCTCAAGAACGACAAATGATATAAACCACGACACCTTTTTTAGGTATCAGTGAGAATAGAAAAGAAGAAATATATATATATATATGCATATATATATATATATATATATATATATATATATACACACACATAATGGTTTGAGTTATTTCAACTATTGCACGGCTATACTAAGGAATTCGGCGACTGGTTGTACAATCGCATTTAACTCAATAAGCTGGGATGTAATTGTGTTATGTATTCCGATAAAATATTAGAGGCGTCAGGGCCTCCATTCCCTTCTCTGAATATCCGCCACTGGATCATACAAATCAATGGATATTTTGATGTCACTTCCGGTAGCTAATAAAACAAACGGAGGTTTACGCGACTGCCTTAAAAGTGAACGAAAAGCGCCGAAGATTTGCATTCTCATCATCTAGTAATTATTGTGTAAATCTTATTTTGCTCAAACTTTCACGGACGTCGAGGTTTGTTATTTCTGTTTAAGACTGAAGTTATTATATACCGTGGTTGATCCAAAAGTAAGTTGATACTGAAGCAGGGAGTAAGGAGCGAGCGGGTTATACGGTTATAAATTATTATAATGAATCATTTTTAACATTTTCATTTCAATATTGTTTTGTTATAATTTATATAACAAGTATAATAAATAATTAATTAAGTATTAAAATAAATCAATCCCCATATTTCAACATCATCATCATCATGTGCCATACCGGTTGGCGTAGGCGATCATGTCGGTTCCACAATCTTCTATCTTAACTATCTACGTAACAGTGCAATGAGTGCATCGTATCAGTTCTGTTGTTGACTGTGTTTTGACATAATTCATTATACTAGGCAATATAAGAAGGTAGTTTACCATTCCTTTCCTTCTTGGCAGTGACTGTACTAGTCGGAGATCGCAGCCATTGCCTCTATACATAACTTCATAAGATCCTCTGCCTTGGTGTGGGTTGGACATGGGGCTGGCTTTATTTACTGTAAAAAGTAAGCCACTAAAACTTCACAAATATGGACAAGTCAAAAAAAAGGAAAAAAAGGAAATCCGCTGTTAGGGAAAGATAAGGGCTCTCTGTCTAAGAGATTATGAGAAAACCACAAGGAGTAGGGTAGTCACTCACCTTTTGTATGCCAGGAAATCCTCCAGAATTGGCACCTGGAATGTACGTAATCTAAATGAGCAAGGAAAAGCTGCACAAATAGCAGCAAAAATGGCAAACTACAAAATAGATATTCTAGAAATGTACAAAATAAGATGGTTCAAACAGAAAGGATAAAGCTAAATGCAGGAGAGATGATTTTATCATCAGGACACCAGGCATAGTAAAGGGGTAACTATAATGTTATCAAGGGAAGCACATAAAACATTTAAAGAATGGGAGGCAGTAGGGCCAAAACTAATAACAGCAACATTTAAAACAACAAAAAGCAATATAAAATACACATTATCCACTGCTGTGCACCAACCAATGATAAAGAAGATTTAGTTAAATATGAATTCTATAGATAGTTGCAATGTCAGATGGATGAAAGATGAGCCAAAGATATGATAGCCTTGATGGGAGATCTAAATGCAGAAGTAGGAGCAGACAACATGAGCTATGAAGAGATGATGGAATAACATGGACTTGGAGAAATGAATAAAAATGGAGAGATAATTGTGAATTTCTGTGCTCTTAATCAAATAAGTTAGGAGGAACAATATTCCAACATAAAAGAATGCATAAAAGCTACATGGGTGTCACCAGATGAGAGAATGGAGAGAGCAGCAGATGTGTCTTCAGATCATCATCTTCAGCAAGCCAAACTGAAAATGAAACTGAAAAGATATACTATAACACATAAGGGTAGACAGTATTTCAATGTGGAATTTCTTAAAGAGCAAGGAATGAAAGATAAAGTTGCAGTCACAGTATCAAACTGTGCCCTATGGGCCAGCCATGGCTCAAAAGATCAAAAAGTAGTTAGATAAACTTTGGAGAAAAGAGGAAAAAAGAAATTACCTGTAATAGCCAATACCCACTTAAATATTGTAACATTAAATTTTATAATATTGAATTATTTTGTCAAACAGAAAAATGAAAACTGAGATTGTATTGCCCAACTGGAATATTAAAGTGGAGGCAGACTGTGATGTAAGTTGATTGGTTGATTTTAAATATCATTTGTAACAGATGTACTTAACTGAACCAGCCCAAGACATACATTTTTGTAAAAACTCACTATTAAAAGCAATAGAAGACCTACAAGAACATTTAAACAAACTCAACATCCCAGGCACAAAATACAACATGAAAATCAACATCAACAAAACATAAATCATGAATGTCACCAAAAATAAACAGAACATCAACATAGCTATAGAAGGCAGGCAACTAAAACAAGTAGAGGAATTCAAATACCTAGGAAGTCTAATGACAAACGATAATTCACAAACAGCAGAGATAGAATCAAGATACAACAAAGCTTGTCAAATCATTGGACAATTATCGCCACTATTATCCAACAAGGAAACAACTCTGGAGGCAAAACGAGCACTATACAATACAATCTTCATCCCAACGTTGTGCTACCAATGCCAGACCTGGACCCTAGATGCAAGAACAATAAGTAAAATAACCTCTACAGAGATGAAATGTGTTAGACGAATGACAGGAAACAGTCTGAGAGATAAGATCAGAAATGAAGAACTAAGAAAAAAGCTAGGAATAGCCCCTGCCATAGAATATATGAAGAAACAACAGATAAAATGGTTTGGCCATGTGACAAGGCAGAAAGAACAAAACACAACACAACGAGCCTTCAACAAATGTTGTGAGAACACCAGACTCAAGAGTCAACCGCGAAAAAGATGGGTCGATGGAATATTAGAAGCACTAGGAAACACAACAGCAGCAGAGGCGAACAGAAGAGCAAAAGACAGCAAATTATATCTCCCCTCGACGCTGAAAGGCAGATGAGGAAGGAAAGAAGGAGAAGACTATTAAAAGCTCTATTATTAATTCCAAGTGTAACATTTACATGGTAGTAATTTTTACTATCCTGTGTGTTACCGGGGACTCATTATGAGGGAAGTAAAGAATAGTGACACTGTGACCTTCCAGGCATGTCGTAAGAGGCGACTAAGGAGGTTGATCGATGGCTTGACAAGCTGTCATTGTAAAAAGTATTGTTATGGAAACAACGCCATATATTTTAGAGCAGTGATCTCTGCAATATGTGACACTTTGACACGCAAGGTTTCTGTTTTTGAGATTGTGGTTCTGCCCTATGTGCTGTCTTTGGCTCGAAAGGACAATAGATAGATAGATAGAATTTTTACTACTTGTAAAAATGTGGGTCTCTGATAGGTATCGTAATCTAGGATTAAATATCTTTTTCAATTTGCCTATTGTAGACTTGAGCTAAATATAATCGTCTAAAATTCTTCTAAAATATGTTACAATTTATTTATTTGAAATGTCAATATTTACTTCAAATAGTGTAACCTTGAGTTAGTTTTTGTTTTCATCATAGAATCCTCAAATGTATTAATATTTATTGCATAGATACCAGAAAAGATTTCAGATAACTAAATAAAAGTCTCAAAAAACCTCCACATTTTACTATATAGAATTTGTAAACATGAGGAATCTTGCTCAACATTAGAACGAATAAAAAAAAACAATAAAATAAATATTGACATAGTTTTCATTTTTTTCAGACAACAGTAAAAGTTGAATCAAATTTCCCAATCCTACATGATATATTGAAAAATGAAGTGGATGAAGATGTAAGTATTTATTTGCTGGTAAACAGCTTTTCAAGTTTTTAAGCTGAATACTGGATACAAGATGTAACATGTTTCTCTGTTGTCTTCAAACTGAAGAAAGTTTGATGTAATATGTTGTGAGAGTGTATGTCATGTTTTCAGCGCTTAGTGTGAAATCCAAACTTTGGTTTTTATCAACAAATATGATATACTTGTCATAAGAAAGAATAACATTTTACGTGATATATCTTTTCTAAACCGGTTTCTTCCTCTTTTGTAGAAGGTGCCTTGATAAAGGTGAAAACAGGTACCCTCAAGCAGGTCATCGATATGATCTTTTGCCAGATAACATGATAAACAAGATTAATAATTAATTTAAGGATACTTTCTAGTTTACTAATTTTTATTAATTGCAGATGTTTATTTTCTTGTAATGTAGTATATCTCCATTTTATTTTATCATTTCATTTCTTATCTCACTTTTGTTCTCTATGGTCTTCTAGGTCCACTCATTCTAGATGTAGTAGAGTTTATTTTCATTTTGTTGTCTGTTTATGTTCTCACTTTCTGAAGATAGCTGCCTGTAGGCAGAAACATCAGTATTTTGTTGTATTCCTTTTTTGTAAAGCTGTCACCATACCTTGTAGGAGCGTATGCTACACCCCATGACTTGCTCCTCAAGATTTATAATCCTAAAATGCACCAAATATTTATTTAAAGTTTCTAAAGAAAGGTTTTCAAAATTAGAGATAAGTGTGAAATATGTTATAGCTCATACTCCTTTCTATATTTTTAATTGTATTATGTCTTACTAATTTGAAAATCATCATCATCATGTGCCAAACCGGTTGGCATAGAAGATCATGTCTTTCCACAATCTTATATCTACAGTGCATCGTATCAGTCTGTTGTCTATTCCATGACACTAAACTATCTAGTATTTTCTCTCTTTGTCATCTGCGGTCTCTCTTTCCTTTTATTTGGCAGTTGTAACCAAGTATTACAACTTTCCTCTTTTCATGATGTGCCCGAAAAATGTTGATTGTTTCTTTCTGATGTTTTTTAAGAGCTACCTTTTTGTTTTGGCCTCTTTGAGAACTTCCTCATTGATCTTTTTAGTTGTCCAGGGAATTTTCAACATTCTTCTGAGAAATCCCATCTCTGTGGCCTCTAATCGTCTTTTCATGTATTTGTGTATTGTCCATGATTCGCTTCCATAAGTCAGAATTGGCTCTAAATAGCATTGATGAACTTTCTTTCTCACTTCTATTGACATAGATTTGTTGCATAAGATATTTTTAATTTGAAGGTATAGGTTAAGACTAACTACCATCAATTATTATCCATGAGTCTTATCTTTATACATAAGGAAATGGCATGTGCTCCCTTTCAATATGTTTTGTTTGGTCCTCAGGTTATTTGAAATACAAAACCAATAGTTGTTATAGCCATACAAATAGGACAGTAAAAAAGTAAAAAAAAGTAAAGTACCCCCCGTCACGCCAAGTGGCGTATAGGGAAATATGGTGTTAATGACCCTATATTTTACAGACCTTCAGCACATGATTTTTGGGTAATGTGGTCGGTATTACGCCCGTGCTGCTTTTACTTTCCCAGAAAAAATCCGGTACCCATTTAAGGCTGGGTGAACCCGGAGCCGTCGGTTGGGATCGAACCCTACCCCTTGTCCGTAGTAGTCCAGTTCACTAACCACTGAGCTATCGCGGCTCCTACTAATTTTTAGGGAATTAGTAAAACCCAGGTGTCCTCGCCAGGATTACGAACCCCGGCTGTTGCCGTGGTAAGCCAACCGCCTATTGATTGCGCTAACCGGACACCCAAATAGGACAGTAGCCCATCTAAATTATGAAATATTGAGGTTGCTTTTATTGACATACTCCCAAAAAATGTGATGTCTGGTGTTACATAATTTTCTGTTTGAATAATATTTTTTAAAAATATATTAGAATCATGAATTATTTTCATATTTTAATCTTCTTTTGTTTTCAGTCAGGTCAAGTTGATGGCTGCAGTCAAATGTCTAGCTTCCATGATAAAATTCCTAATACTGGTAGAAAGTCTGGACAAGTGCTGGAGATGGGGGAGACTGAGGGATGTTCTAATGAGGTTCATGGTGGTGATATGGGGACATTACCAACCAAAGATTGCAGTATAGAATCAAGTCTATCTTTAGAGCTTGAGAGACATACAGAACTCTCTGTGCATGATATCAGACATGAGATACAGAGCAAGGTTGAGACACACCAGAACAAAAATACAAATAAGAAATCTTTAATCTGTAGTGAATGTGGGACAGAATTTTCAAAAAATAGTTTGTTAAAAAAACACATGAGAACACATAGAGGGAAGAAATCTAACAAATGTGATGTGTGCAGTATATCTTTTACTCGTAGCAATGATTTAAAAAGACATGAAAGAATGCATACAGGAGCGGAGCCATACAAATGTAATGTATGTGGTGCTACTTATACTCGCAGCAGCAATTTAAAAGAACATGAAAGAAGACACACAGGAGAGAAGCCTTACAAAGAGTTACAAAGTGAGGTTAAGATACACCAGAAAAAAGATAAAAATAGGAAATATTTCATCTGTGATGATTGTGGGACAGGATTTTCAAATTATGGTTTGTTAAAGAGACACATAAGAACACATACGAGGGAGGATAAAGAACAAAAAATAATGCATACAGGGAATAAGCCTTACAAATGTGATGTGTGTGGTATATCATTTACTCGTAGACATGATTTAAAAAGACACAAAAGAATACATACAGGAGAGGAGCCATACATATGTGATGTATGTGGTGCTACTTATACTCGCAGCAGCAATTTAAAAAAACACGAAAAAAGACACACAGGAAAGAAGCCTTATAAATGTGATATATGTGGTGTGAATTTTGCTCAGAGTACATGCTTAAAAGAACACAGTAGAATACACACTGGAGAGAAGGAGGTTTGTGGTGGTGATGTACGGACATTACCAAACAAAGATGGCCGTATAGACTCAGATCAAATATTAGTGCATGAGAGAAATGCTGAACTTTGTGTGAATGATATCAGACTTGAGTTACAAAGTGAGATTGAGACACACCAGAGAAAAGATAAAAATGGGAAATATTTCATCTGTGATGATTGTGGGACAGGATTTTCAAATTATGGTTTGTTAAAGAGACACATAAGAACACATACAAGGGAGAAGAAAGAACATGAAATAACGCATACAGGGAAGAAGCCTTACAAATGTAATGTGTATGCTACAACTTTTATTTGTAACAATGCATTAAAAAGACATGAAAGAAGATACACAAGAGAGATGCCTTACAAATGTGATGTGTGTTGTGCAAGTTTTGCTCAGATTGATAATTTAAGAAATCACAGTAGAAAACACACAGAAGAGAATGAGGTTCATGGTGGTGAACAATCAGGGGAGAAGCCTTACAAATGTGATGTGTGTGGTGCAAGTTTTGCTCGGATTGATAATCTAAGAAATCACAGTAGAAAACACACAGAAGAGAATGAGGTTCATGGTGGTGAACAATCAGGGGAGAAGCCTTACAAATGTGATGTTTGTGGTGTAAGATTTAATTATGCTCAACGTCTAAAAGAACACCAAAGAAAACATACAGGGGAGAAACCTTACAAATGTAATGTGTGTGGTGCAACTTTTATTCGCAGCAATGCATTAAAACGACATGAAAGAAGACACACAGGAGAGAAGCCTTATAATTGTGAAGAGTGTGGTGCAAGTTTTACTCGGATTGATAATCTTAAAAGTCACAGTAGAAAACACACATTAGAGAATAAGGTTCATGGTGTTGAACAATCAGTGGAGAAGCCTTACAAATGTGATGTGTGTGGTGTTGGATTTAATTACACAAGCAATTTAAAGGAACACCAAAGAAAACATACAAGGGAGAAGCCTTACAAATGTGATGTGTGTGGGGCAACTTTTATTCACAGGAATGCATTAATAAGACATGAAAGAGGACACACAAGAGAGAAGCCTTACAAATGTGATGTGTGTGGCGCAACTTTTATTTGCAGCGAAGCATTAAAAAGACATGAAAGAAAACACACAGGCGAGAAGCCTTACAAATGTGATGTGTGTGGTGCATGTTTTACTCGGATTGATAATCTAAGAAGTCACAGTAAGATACACACAGGAGAGAAGCCTTACAAGTGTGATGTGTGTGGTGCAAGTTTTACTCGGATTGATAATCTAAGAAGTCACAGTGGAAAACACTTAGGCCAGAAGCCTTACAAATGTGATGTGTGTGGTTTTGGATTTAATTATGTTCAACGTCTAAAAGAACACCAAAGAAGACATACAGGGGAGAAACCTTACAAATGTGATGTGTGTGCTGCAACTTTTATTCGTAGCGAAGCATTAAAAAGACATGAAAGAATACACACTGGAGAGAAGCCTTACAAATGTGATGTGTGTGGTGCAAGTTTTGCTCGCATTGATTATCTAAGATGTCACAGTAAAATACATACAGCAGAGAAGCGCTACAAATGTGATGTGTGTGGTAAAAGTTTTGCTCGGATTGATAATCTAAGAAGTCACAGTAAAATGCACACAGGTGAGAATAAGGTTAATTATGGTGAACATATAGTGGATAAGCCTTACAAATGTGATGTGTGTGGTGTTGGATTTAATTATACAAACAGTCTAAAAGAACACCTTAGAGCACATACAGGGGAGAAGCCTTACAAATGTGATATGTGTGGTGCAAGCTTTGTTCTGTTTGAATATCTAAAAAAACACAGTAGAAAACACACAGGAGAGAGCCCTTACAAATGTGATGTGTGTGGGGTTGGATTTATTCATAAAGGCCATCTAAAAATACACCAAATTACACATAGAGGAGAGAAGCCTTACAAATGTGATGTGTGTGATGCACGTTTTGTTCTGTTTGAATATCTAAGAAGACACAGTAGAAAACACACAGGAGAGAAGCTTTACAAATGTGGTGTTTGTGGTGTTGGATTTAATTATCAAAGCAATCTAAAAATACATCACATTACACATACAGGGGAGAAGCCTTACAAATGTGATGTGTGTGGCGTTGGTTTTAATTATTCAATCAGTCTAAAAGAACATCTAAGAAGACATACAGGGGAGAAGCCTTACAAGTGTGATGTGTGTGATGCATCCTTTAGTGCCAGTGGCAGTTTTAGAAAACACAAAAGAGTTCACACAGGAGAGAAGCCTTACATTTGTGATGTTTGTGATGCGCGTTTTATTTCACTATATCAACTCAAAGTACACAATCATATACACACAGGAGAGAAGCCTTTCAAATGTGATGTGTGTGGTACAGGATTCTATTATAATTACACACTAACATCTCACAGAAAATTACATACCGGTGAAAAGCCTTACATGTGTGATGTGTGTGGTGTAAGTTTTACTTACAGTTTTCATTTAAAAAGACACAGTATATTGCATACAGGAGAGAAGCCTCACAGATGTGATGTTTGTGGTGCTGGATTTAGGGCTAAATCACGTCTTAAAATGCATCAAATAAAACATACTGGAGAGATACCATACATATGTGATGTGTGTGGTGCTGGATTCATTCACTGTAATGCATTAAAAGTTCACCAAAGAAAACATACTGGTGAGAAGCCTTATATGTGTTGTATGTGTGGTGCTAGATTTATTAATAAGAACTTATTAAAAATTCATGAAAGAGTACATACTGGTGAGAAGCCTTTTAAGTGTTCTGTATGTGGTGCTAGATTTAGTGCATTTAGCAGCCTAAAAAGACATGAGAGGACACATACAGGAGAGAAGCCATATAAATGTAATGTGTGTGGTCTAACTTTTACTCAGAGTGGAAGTGTAAAAAGACATATGCCAATACATACAGGAGAGACACCTTACAAATGTGATGTTTGTGGTGTAGGCTTTGTCCAAAGTGGAGGCCTAAAAATACACAAAAGATCACATATAGCAGAGAAGCCTTATAAATGTGATTTGTGTGGTGCAGTTCTCTTTCAAAAGACACTTCTTAAAAGACACATTAAAGAACATGTAATTCTGCTTTAGAGGCTTTCAAAATGTGATGTGTGTGGCACAATTTTTTTACTGTGACCAAAGAACTACAAAATCACAGCAAGAAAACATGTAAAGTAGAAACACATACAGTAGAAACATGAGAGATTCTAAAGGAGAAAAATTATACAATGTATATTTTTGTTTAAATAGTGTTTATAATTCACTAACAGAATCAGCAGAAGTAAGTGCTGGAGTAAAGAAAATAGTAAAAAAAATTATCTCCAATTAATTTCATTCATTTTCCTATTAGGTCAAAGATATATAGGGCAGTAGTCACATTTCTCCATGATTGAAGATATGCTGCTTGTTCTGTAAGTCTTGGTTGTTTCGCAGTCCTAGTGTTGACCAAAAGTCACCATGGGTTCAACAAATTTTATAAATCATTAATTGCCCACGCCCCAAGACAGCTGACAGGTTTTGAAATAGATAAGCAGCCTCACAATTAGATATCAGTTTAGATGATTTTTTCTGGGAAATAGTAGAAGCAGCAATGGAAGTGATAGCTAACAACAAAGTCACATGTGAAGATGATATAACATCCTAGATGTTATGGGCAACAAAGCAACAAGAATTTGATAGAGAATACTCCATAATAGATCACAATATATTTACATACAACAGAGAATATCCCATAACAGATCACAATATATTAACATACAACAGAGAATATTCCATAACAGATCACAATATATTAACATACAACAGAGAATATTCCATAAAAATGTGGAGAGAAAACAAAATCCCAGTGAAGTTGATAAGAAAAGGAATGGATAGTTGTTAAAATTCAAACCAAAACAAAAGCACTTAATGATTGCAACAACTGGCGAGGAGTGACTCTTCTATCAGTTGCCTCAAAAGTACTTGTATTGCCTCTAGCAAGGTGTAGAGAAAACCTTTTACTAGATACAAATATGATACAAGAGCATGAGGGATTTAGAAAAAGGAGAGGCTGACTTAATGAGATTCTCACTGGAAACACGTTGAAAAGGAGGGAAGACACTTGTCGCAATTTTATTGACTTCAAAAAGCATTTGTCAGCATACACAGAGACCTTTTGTAGATTATCTTGAAGCTGTATATAACATGACCACAATAGTAAATGTCATAAGGCGTTGAGTTATTTGCGGGTCATCATCATTGCACGCTGAACATAAGGTTATCCTTAACAAATGTCATAAGGCATTGAGTTGAGTTATTTGCAGGTCATCATCATTGCACTCTGAACATAAGGTTATCCTTAACAAATGTCATAAGGCATTGAGTTGAGTTATTGAGTTATTTAGCGGGTCATCATCATTGCACTCTGAACATAATGTTATACTTAACAAATGTCATAAGGCATTTGTTAAGAGATTCTGAATGAATGATTTTAGACTCCTACAACTGACAGTTGACCAACATTGTTCAGACCATAGTTTGCTTTAATCTGATGTGTCTGCTTATGATAACTTTGAACATCTGTTGTAATTTTAGAAGTCAAAGATGACAAACATTCATCCCTTGATCTCTGTGTATATTTAATATTACAAATTTTATACAAATTTGTTTTGTTGTTGCTGTGTGTTTAAATTGTTTGGCCTTTGCTGTATTTGTTTCATTTTCTTTTACAATTTTTTGTGGTGAAGTTAGTGAAAACTCTATGTTTTTCAATTACATAGTAGTGGTAATACATACACATTAAGATGTACACTGGATGTAAGTCATAACATTTGGTGTAGAACGGGAAACATTAAATACAGTTCTTTTTGAGTTTATTGCCGTTATTTATGTTAGCCTATCTTTCATCACAAAGAAACAATGTATAGAAAGCATATTCATCCTCACCCTTTTTTATCAGTGCCCAACCGTTAAAGTCAGAAAAGAAAGTTTGTCACCACAGAAATGTTATATTTGACTTGGCTATGAGAGAGATCAGAAAAGGAAAAAAAAAATCTGGAATTAGTTACAAAAGAAAGCGTTTGTACAGACTCTATTCTATTCTATTCTATTCATTTAATCAGTTTAATTGCAGTTGAATCATTCCCATATCGGACAACTCCAGCATTATCGAAACATGTGCAGACTGATTATTCTGTAAGGTGTTGTTTATTGATACTTCTGCTTTTCCCACTAGGCTCTCTAGATCGACCAGATCCTTTTTTCACCTTTAGACTCCTCAGTCTCTCAATATGTACATCATAGTCCCCACCCATTCTTCTTCTCTGATCTTAAGTAATGAAGAACAAACTTGGTGGTGTCCTCTTTATCCAGAGTAAGGCCACGCTCAGTGCCAAAGCTGCTAGCGAACTTATCGGCTATGTCATTGTCATGTACACTAGCGTGCCTTGGGCAGTGCACCAAGGTTAAAGCATTCACTGTAGGGTCATCCATGAGCTGCATCCACTCCTACCGTTGACACTGTATGTCTATTCATTTGGCACGAATTCATGTCTCCATGATCAGTTTGTGTAATGTACCTCTTTAGCAAAGTCCTGTCTTTTTTGCTCATCTGTGAATAGCATTCTGCCCTCACTGTCCTTGAGGACATGCTAGCTCTAGGGCATGTCATCTTCGTGTGTGCATAGAAGGACCAAAACCTATCGAGCACATCTGAACACTTTAAAACCTCTATCTTGGTTTCATGCAGTCGTGACGTCAAATACGGTATATTCTCTCACAAAGTCTGACGGGAATGTTTGTCTAGCCCGCCACTCCCAGAAAAAAATTACACCTGGACTATATAATTGACATTTATTTTGTCATATTAACATTGAAAGACTATATTTGTTTATTTAAAAAATACAATTTTATAATTTCTGTGAGTAAAAGTGAAAGGCTTAACATTTTTGGGCGCTTCAGTTTTGTGAAATTTATATTTGGAATAGATCTCATATTTTGTGCTTTCCGCGCTGATGACCATTAATTATATATAAGAATATATTGCCACCCAAATGATAGGATTCTACTAGTAAGAATGAAGGCTGAACCATCTGACATAGCAATAATACATAGCAGAAAATCATAAAGATCTACAATTGCTTAATGTGATAAACATAACACGAAGATACTTCCGGTGTCATGGCGACTACGTGTTGTCGTTTTTATAATTCGGCTCTTGCTGAGATATTTAAATGATTTATGCGACAGTCTAGTTGTGAATTTATGTGTTGCTATTCTTCACTTGGTGTAATGTTTTACTTCCGACTGGAGGATGGACTGCGAACTTTATCGATATTTAAGTGGATTTATTCTTTCTTTGTTTCGGGTGTTCGCGGTTTCGATAGCAAGCACATGGTTCGACAACCATGGCGTTGATAGTTGGGTGTGTTCAACCCATATGTGAAAAGTCTGTGACGGCGGATGGGGCGAATGAATTAATTGGAATAATCAACTGCCCAGAAAGCAAAAACAGCAAAGTGTGTGGTACACATGAGGCATTTTCAGAACACAAAAGGCGAAAATGGTAGACCACCGTGAAAGAGATTGGAGCCTCATCACGTAACAATCCAAAGAAAGCCATGGAGAGAAGTTCTAACTACCGTATTAAGAACGAATTAAAAATAGCTACATGGAATGTTAGGACCTTATACCAACAAGGAAAACTAGAAAATCTTATGGTAGAAGCAGAACGACTAAACATAGATATTTTAGGAATATCGGAAACAAGATGGAAGGAAAGTGGATACATACAAGACGATAAATATACATTTATATATTCAGGAAACACAAAAGAACATCAAAGAGGAGTAGGAATTCTAATAAAACGAGAACTACAAAAATATATAAATACTCAATTGACATATAATGATAGGAATATACTAATAAGAATTAAGGCAAAACCATTCGACATAGCAATATTACAGACATACGCACCTACTCAAGACTATACAGACGAACAAATAGAGGCATACTATGAGGATCTAAACACAGTTATGAAGCAAGTGAAATCATCAGACATCTTGATTATAATGGGTGATATGAACGCTAAAGTAGGAAAAGGTAAATATAAGACAAAAATAGGAAATCATGGTCTAGGAAAAAGAAATAACAGAGGAGAAAGATTAATACAATTTTGCGAAGAAAACAGACTGATAATATGCAACACATTCTTTGAGCAAGAGAAAAGAAAATTATACACATGGAAAAGCCCTGGAGACAAGAAGAGAAATCAAATAGATTACATAATGATAAAAGACAGATTCAGGAACAGCGTCAAGAAAGCCAAAACATACCCAGGAGCAGATATAAATTCAGACCACAATCCTGTAATGATAAAAATGAAAATCAAATTAAAGAGAAACAAACAAAAAACTAAAGAAGCAGCACCAATAGATATAACAGCGTTAAACCAGAAAGATATACAAGAAACTTATACTGTACAAGTAAAGAACACATATCAGAAGCTACTAGAAGAGGGGATTGAGCAATACAGAAGAGAAAATCATGAGGAACAAATCACAACAAAATGGCAATGCATAAAAAACAGCATGCAAGAATCCTGCAACACCTTGCCCAAAAAAGAAAGTAACAAAAATCAAAAATGGATAACAGCAAGCTCATATTTTCATATAAATCCCACTATAACAAATGCTTTTGAAGACAGAAGCCTAAGAATACTTTGTGTACAATAGATTTAATTCAAGACTAATATAGAGATAAGAGAAATGGTCATGCAACCAACGATCTCGTCTACAATTAGAAAGAGAAGATGGATATATGTTGAAAATGTGCTGAGAAAAGACAACAAGGGCATTCCAAAGCAGGTATGAGAAACATCAGGATACAGAAAAAGAGGAAGGCCTCGAGAGAGACACTGAAAATAACACTTATAATAAAAGAAGCAAAGTTGGTAGGCATAGACTCATTAATTGTCATTAATTAGTCATGTGAAAGTAGCGCAAATAACCATCATAATGCACAAACTTGTGCTATCCGTTATTTTAAAAAGCATGATCACCTCTGAAACCGTCAAATATATCACGTTTTTTTTTCTTTTATGTTGACGACGTGATAGTGATTGTTATTTTCTCTCAAGATATGAGGAAATGACGTCAAAATGTTTTATTGCCAGGTGGCATTCTAAAAAATAAACAATTAAATTTAAAAAGCCATGGAGACTTCATTCAACACTGAAGATTGATCAGATTATTTCGAGAACAGGAATAACTCTCTATAATGAACATGACAACTGTATCAGATTACAGAGCTAAGAGACCAAATTTCACAATTCGACATCTTATAAATAAATGTAATATTCAAAGGTGTTGGGTGGTCTAGCTAGAGCTAAGAAGGCGGCATCTAGACAAAAAGGTCATGGGTTCAAATACCACCATCTTTCTGTTTCCAACAATTTGTGAAAAGACAAGAGACCACATGTATTGTAATTGTGCGGTATGCTGAGCAAAGCAAACTGAAAACATCGATTTGGGATATAAAACAAGAACCAGATTATGAAGTGATGCTTGTAACTAGACCAATCCAAATTCTTCTCCATCTTCTTTCTCTCTTCAACTGCCTCTGTTAGTACCTCCTCATTGGATGTTTTGGGTTGTTCACGGTATCTTCATTATGTTTCTAAAAATAAATAAATGAAAACGCATTTCAACCGATTCTATCCGGCATTGGGTCGCTTTGTTTACTGTCCGTGACTTGCTCTCATAATGTATCAGTAATGTTTGTTCTTATCTCCAGTCCTTACTGCATGCGTTGTCTGTCTATCCCATGCCTTTGCCCGGTTGTCATCTTCGTCTTGTGTGTCTTGTTATGTCTGTCTGCATGTCCTGCCATGTCTGTCAATGTGCCCTGCATTGTCTGTCTGTTAAAACTGTTCTGTTTATCTGTCCCGTCTTGTCTATGCCGCAATGACTGTCCGTTCCATTTATCGCTGGTCCGCCCCTTGTTGTTTGTTTTTGTTCCACCCAGTCCTGTTATGTCTGTCTCGATTTGAATTTTCCCGTTCATGTCAGCCCTCTCCTTTGAAGACCCATCTCGCCATGTTCCGTTAGGTCGCATCCTGTTTAATCTCGTTCCATCTCGTTTTCTCCTGTCTGGTTCTGTCTTGTTTCTCGTGTTTAATCTGTCACGTCCGCCCTAACCTTTCTACCCTTTTCCATCCCACCTCGTTGTCTTATGCTCAAATCTGTCTTGTCTCCCGTGTTATGTCAGTAATTTCTCGATCCACCTCGACGTCTTTTGTTCTATTCGGTCCTGTATCTTGTCTTATGTATGTCCTTTCTCATTCCGTCGACTTCTCTTCTCTTCCGTCCTGTATGTTCTTTTTCATTCCATCTCGTTTACTTATCTTCCGTCCTGTCTGTCCTTTATGTTCTTTCCCATTCCATCCCGCCTACTTCTGTTCTCTTCCGTCCTGTCTGTCCTTTATGTTCTTTCCCATTCCATCCCGCCTACTTCTGTTCTCCTCCGTCCTGTGTGTCCTTTATGTTCTTTCCCATTCCATCCCGCCTACTTCTGTTCTCCCTCGTCCTGTGTGTCCTTTATGTTCTTTCCCATTCCATCCCGCCTACTTCTGTTCTCCCCCGTCCTGTATGTCCTTTATGTTCTTTCCCATTCCATCCCGCCTACTTCTGTTCTCCTCCGTCCTGTGTGTCCTTTATGTTCTTTCCCATTCCATCCCGCCTACTTCTGTTCTCCCTCGTCCTGTGTGTCCTTTATGTTCTTTCCCATTCCATCCCGCCTACTTCTGTTCTCCCTCGTCCTGTGTGTCCTTTATGTTCTTTCCCATTCCATCCCGCCTACTTCTGTTCTCCCTCGTCCTGTGTGTCCTTTATGTTCTTTCCCATTCCATCCCGCCTACTTCTGTTCTCCTCCGTCCTTTATGTTCTTTCCCATTCCATCCCGCCTACTTCTGTTTTCCTCCGTCTAGTGTGTCCTTTATGTTCTTTCCCATTCCATCCCGTCTACTTCTGTTCTCTTCCGTCCTGTATGTTCTTTCCAATTCCAGCTCGTCGACGTCTGTTCTATTCTGTCATGTTTCTCGTGTTCTGTCTGTCTCGTTTTCCCTTTCCTTTCTGCCAGTCTTGTCTGTTATGTTTGCATATTCTGTCCTGATTGTATGTCTGTCATTTCTTTAATGTTATGTCTGCCTGTCCTTTCTTTAAGGCCCATCCCGTTTGTTTGTCATTTCACTTTCTGTTTGTCCTACCAGCCATCTGTCTGTCATTGTCTTTCTATCTTTCCTATCTGTGTACATTGTACTGTATGTATTATAGTGTATACACTGACTTGATTGTTTTTATTTTATTTTATAAATCACATCATGTTTGTCCTATTCCGTCTCGTTTGTCTGTAATTTAAC
Organism: Megaustenia siamemsis; assembly: GCA_032433765.1. Taxonomy (NCBI): domain Eukaryota; kingdom Metazoa; phylum Mollusca; class Gastropoda; order Stylommatophora; family Ariophantidae; genus Megaustenia; species Megaustenia siamemsis. Next base: position 28,235,255 of record JAVIAB010000159.1, on the reverse strand, counting down.
AGCTCATCAGGTGTGTCACATATAACCTCTCATTAGCATGCATGACATAAAGTTGTAATTCCAGAACACCCCAACACGACAGGAAATGTTAAGGCAGATACATTAGCTAAGAGAAGATCCAGACAGACACAGTTTCACACCAACATTTCATTAAACACAGCCCAAGAAATCATAATTATATATGTTTGTACGAATTAAATCAAATTTATAACTGTTTGTCTGCAACGCATGTATTCAGCCCTACGGGAGATATTATCTTAATATGAAAATACAGATATACAATTTATTCTCCAGTTGTGTTCGTAACTTTATGTTATAGTCACGAGTACACATGCGTTACAGACCGTAGACATCGTAAACAACAGCACCTTTATTTAGGTAGCTGAATTGACCGTGTGCTCTAGCTCTTAGTTCTCATGGCAAGGCACTGTGTCGAGGAGTACGCGTTCAATCCTGCTTCGGACCATCTATTGTTCTTTTTCCTGTTGATTATTTGTGATTTTTGTCCGAGTGCTGTAAACATATCTCTTCCCTTGAAATTTTTCGCTGATCTATCACGTCAGAAGCTTCCCCTCTATAATAACATTCAAGTATTATTCTCCCGTGTGTTACCGGGGCCTCATTATGTGGGAAGCAATTTATTATTTATCTCCAAACAGGGAAGTAAGTGTTGAAATGGACTACCTATTTCTCATACACATTGCAAGGTCGATAGATGCCGAAGAATGTTTGTAGTAAGGTTGAACTCCATAGACAATGAAGCTTATTTATCAGCTTGAGTTGTTTGAACTCAAGACTTGCTCGGCTATACTGAGAAATTCGGCGACTTGTTGTACACTCGCATTTAACTCATTGAGCTGGAATGTAATTATGTTAAGTATTCTTATAAAATATTATCGCCCCTTCTGATTATCCGCCACTGGTGACTGGATCACACAATCAATGGCTATTTTGATGTCACTTCCGGTAGCTAATATAACAAATAAAGGTTTACGAGGCTGCTAAAAAAAGTGAACGAAAAGCTCCAAAGATTTTCATTCTCATCATCTAATAATTATTGTGAGCGTGGCAAAATTTTATTTTGCTCAAACATTCAGGAACGCTAAGGTTTCACATTTCTGTTTAAGACTGAAGTTATTTATTATATTATTATACTGTGCCACGCTGCCACCGTGGTTGACCAAAGTCAAAGTAAGTTTTAGTTTAAAGGCAAAGCATTAGCAAGCAGGGAGCGTGTTATAAATTATTATAATGAATCATTTTTAACATTTTCATAACAATGTTGTTTTGTAATAATTATGATAAATAATGAGTTAATAATTAAAATAAACCAATCAACATACTTCATCATCATCATTATGTGCCATCATACATACCGGTTGGCGTAGGTAATCATGTTCTTCCACAATCTTTTACCTTCGTATCGGCTCTGTTGTTGACTGTGTTTTTACACAATTATACTGGGCAATATTATAAGAGGGTAGTTTACCATTCCTTTCCTTCTTGGCAGTGACTGTACTAGTCGGAGATCGCAGCCATTGTCTCTATCTATGCATGAGATCATCTTCCTGCCATCACGGAGTGGGGACCATAACCAGCACTACTTGCCGGCTGCTTCCACAACACCATCCACCACTGGCTTCACGTAAACCTGATAGGGGACTAAACGGTAGGGGTAGCTCCACCTTCCCCAAGGGTGTCGTGAAGATTAGTGGAGCAGAGGAGACGTCTTACTCATGCTTTGGTAGTGCAGATCTATCTCTACCCTGCTAACCATCAATTTAGTTATAAATAATAGTTCATTTAGTTGTATAGAGAGAAGTAAAATAGTAGAATACTAATATAGTAAAAAAAGAAATGCTCCTGTGTACTGCAGGGCACCTAAAGGGGAGTAAAAAATTGTAGCACTGTTTCCTACCATTAACAGGCATGTTTGTATGAGGCAAATCTAAGGAGGGTTGGGCATGAGGCTGGCTTTATATACAGTAAAAACTTCACAAGCATGAACAAGTCAAAGAAAAGGAAAAAGTAAATCTGTCATCCAGAAAAGATAAGGGCTCTCTGTCTAAGAGATGTATGAGAAAACCACAACGAGTAGGGTAGCCACTCACCTTTTGTCTGCCAGGAAATCCTCCAGAATTGGCACCTTGAATGTACGTAATCTAAATGAGCAAGGAAAAGCTATACAAATAGCAGCAAAAATGGCAAACTACAAAATAAATATTCTAGGAATGTACGAAATAAAATGGTTAAAACAGAAAGGTCAAAGCTAAATACAGGAGAGATGATTTTATCATCATGACACCAGGCATAGTGAAGGGGTAACTTAACTATAATGTTATCAAGGGATGCACATAAAACACTGAAAGAATGGGAAGCAGTAGGGCCAAAACTAATAAGAGCAATATTTAAAACAACAAAAAGCAATATAAAATACAAATTATCCAATGCTATGCACCAACCAATAATAAAGAAGATTTAGTTAAATATGAATTCTATAGAGAGTTGCAATGTCAGATGGATGAAAGATGAGCCAAAGATATTATAGCCTTGATGGGAGATCTAAACGCAGAAGTAGGATCAGACAACATAGGCTTCGAAGAGATGATGGGATAACATGAACTTGGAGAAATGAATAAAAATGGAGAGATATTTGTGATTTTCTGTGCCCTTAATCAAATGAGTTAGGAGGAACAATATTCAAACATAAAGAATACATAAAGCTACATGGGTGTCACCAGATCAGAGAATGGAAAGAGCAGCAGATGTGGCTTCAGATCATCATCTTCAGCAAGCCAAACTGAAAATGAAATGAAAAGATATACTATAACACATAAGGGTCGACATTATTTCAATGTGGAATTTCTTAAAGAGCAAGGAATGAAAGATAAATTTGCAGTCACAGTATCAAACTGTGCCCTATGGGCCAGCCATGGCTCAAAAGATCAATAAGTAGTTAGATAAACTTTGGAGAAAAGAGGAAAAAGAAATTACCTATAATAGCCAATACCCACTTAAATATTGTGACATTAAATTTTATAATATTGAATTATTTTGTCAAACAGAAAAATGAAAACTGAGATTGTATTGCCCAACTGGAATATTAAAGTGGAAGCAGACTTTAATGTGAGTTGATTGAATGATTTTAAATATCATTTGTAACAGATGTACTTAACTGAACCAGCCCAAGATATACAGTTTTTGTTAAAACTCACTATTAAAAGCTCTATTATTAATTCCAAGTGTAATATTTACATGGTAGTAATTTTTACTACTTCTTGTAAAAATGTGAGTCTCTGATAGGTATCGTAATCTAGGGTTAAATAAAATCTTTTTCAATTTGCCTATTGTAGACTTGAGCTAAATTTAATCGTCTAAAATTCTTCTAAAATCTGTTACAATTTATTTATTTGAAATGTCAGTATTTCCTTTAAATAGTGTAACCTTGAGTCAGTTTTTGTTTACATTTTAGAATCCGCAAATGTATTAATATTTATTGCATAGATACCAGAAAGCTATTTCAGATAACTAAATGAAAGTCTCAAAAACCTCCACATTTTACTATATAGAATTTGTAAACATGAAGGATCTTGCTCAACATTAAAATGAATAAAATAAATATTTGACATAGTTTTCATTTTTTTCAGACAACAGTAAAAGTTGAATCAAATTTCCCAATCCTACATGATATATTGAAAAATGAAGTGGATGAAGATGTAAGTATTTATTTGTAGGTAAACAGCTTTTCAAGTTTTTATACTGGATACAAGATGTAACATGTTTTTCTGTTGTCTTCAAACTGAAGAAAGTTTGATGTAATATGTTGTGTGTATGTGTTTCATGTTTTCAGCTCTTAGTGCGAAATCCAAACTTTGGTTTCATCAACAAATATGATATACTTGTCACAAGAAATAATAACATCTCATATAATATATCTTTTCTAAACTGGCTTTTTCTTCTTTTGTGGAAGGTGCTTTGTTATAGGTGAAAAAGGTACCCTCAAGCAGGTCATCGACAAGATCTTATGGCCAGATAACATGATAATGGAGATCCAATCATTTCTAAATAACAGGAAAATTAAAGTCTCCAATGATATTGAAAATAAAATGTTATTTCTACAGCAAGGTATACAGCATAGGGGAATCATTTCCTTAATACTCATCCTTGTATATATTGACAAGCTTGTGAAAGATCTCCCAGATGGAGTAAAACTTGCCTTATGTGAAGTAGAATATTTAGAGTGCTAATGAAACCACTTCAATGATATGGTCACACAAATGTTACATTGAACACAGAAAAAAATGTTGCTCATTTCCCAATCCCCTAAAGACATGTCTAAATATACCTATTATTACAGAGTTAAGATCCTTGACATTGTTAATAATATGAACGGTAGATTGTGACACTTCTAAATCATCAGGGCTGTAAGTAGTTTGTGACTCACGGCTGACTAATTGATTCAGAATCAGCAGCAAATATAGTTGATGACCCTACTATATCCTTCATGTGGTGACTCTGGAAACAGACTAACCAATCTGGCCAAGAGAAGAAGATATGAAAAGAAAAAAAAAGGCATCCAAGTACTCAAAAATGTAGTGCTGAAGTTCAATGTGTTGGACTTAAAGGTGAAAATATCACAGCTTTACTATAAGCCACAACACATCCACACCCACTTGACATCCTTTTAAGGTCTTAGAGCTAAGGGCAGCTGTCACTGCCAGAAGGAAGAAAGAAAGAACATTGAAAGGTAACTTGATGTTAGTTGGTCAGTTATATATAGTAAGAGTCCAGTCGTAAAAATAAGAGCAGACCTCAAAAAGTTTAAGGAACTTTCTTCAACAACTGTATATTCCAATACTACCTTACTCTTTCATTCTTTTTACCCATTTCCACATATCTGCTATTATATTATTTCTTTCAGACTCACTACCATCCCATTCCTCCCCATAGATTGCAGCCCATCTTTACATCCAGACTTCCGTGATCCATGATTACACCATATTTATCCCCTTGTAACCCAAGGCATATTTGGCTTTGTTTTTGTTTTCATACCCATGTACATGTTTCTCTATCTGAGCCGATACTGTCTAATTCTTAACTGCCATTCAAACCCTCTATTATCACCTCTAACTCCTATCAAACTTCTCATCTAATCATGTGACCCTCCCACTTCTCATCAGATCCACATTTGACTTATAGTCATCCACACTTTGGGAGCTTCTGGACCAAGTCTAATCTAATTGTAACACTATATTTTATTATTTAATTAATTTAAGGATATTTTTTAGTTTACTAATTTTTATTAATTACATATGTTTGTTCTCTTGTAATGTAGTATATCTTCAATTTATTTTATCATTTCATTTCTTATCCTACTTTTTATTTCTCTGTGATCTTCTAGTTCCACTCATTCTAGATGTAGTAGAGTTTATTTTCATTTTGTTGTCTGTTTATGTTCTCACTTTCTGAAGAAAGCTGCCTGCAGGCAGAAACGTCAGTATTTTGTTGTATTCCTTTTTTGTAAAGCTGTCACCATACCTTGTAGGAGCATATGCTACACCCCATGACTTGCTCCTCAAGATTTATAAACCTAAAGTGCACCAAATATTTATTTAAAGTTCCTAAAGAAAGGTTTTCAAAATTAGAGATAAGTGTGAAAAATGTTATAGCCCATACTATATTTTTAATAGTATTACGTCTTACTAATTTGAAATAATAATTACAATAATGATTTTCTTCAATTCTGATTGAAGAATTTGAAATTACAAGCACGTAAGATTATTAATGTGACCACCTCTCCCAAATATTACATGAAAGTGAAAGCTACAATTTGACATGAATATAATTTGGTCAAAATTGTAGATAATTAATCACATGATCTGAAAAAAAGAAAGCACATTTTATACTTACATAATAAACTGGACGGATTGTGCTACTTTTCTTTTTAAAGCCTCGTTGTACCAGATTTTTTGTTGAAACTTGTGTTCTGAGTTATGACTCTAAAGATTTAGGGTTTTTTTTCCTTGTGTAAATATCTTATATAATAACATCAGATGGAAGATGCACCACAGAAATAAAATGCAGAATAGATCTGGCCAAAATAGCATTTCAGAAAATTAAAAACATCTTATGCAACAAATCTATGTTAATAGAAGTGAGAAAGAGAGTTTACCAGTGCTATATAGAACTAATTCTGACCTATGGAAGTGAATCATGGGCAGTAAACAAACAAATGAAAAGACAATTAGAGGCCACAGAGATGGGATTTCTCAGAAGAATGTTGAAAGTTCCCTGGACAGCTAAAAAGGCCAATGAGGAAATTTTCAAAGAGGCCAATACAAAAAGGGTGCTCCTAGAAAATATCAGAAAGAAACAATCAACAGTTTGTTGGGCACATCATGAGAAGAGGAAATTTGGAATACTTGGTTACAACTGGCAAAATACAGGGTAAGAGAGAACACAGATGACAAAGAGAGAAAATAATGGATAACTTGGTGTCATAGCATGGAAAACAGTCAAAAACAGAACAGATACAATGCACAGTAGATAGAAGATTGTGGAAAGACATGATCGCTTATGCCAACTAGTATGGCACATGATGATGATGAAATGGTTTCTATATTTATTTTTAAGAAAAATGAGAGCAGGGAATGTTTTTTCACACTGCCTCATTTCCTTGATGGATTTGACACTTCTTTGTAGATTGTAATGAATGCCCCATAGTTTCTGTGCCAGTTCAGTGCTCCTGGCCTGATTGGCTCCTTATGGTTTGGTTACAGATGGGGGATATGCTCTTGGTCCTGGCTACCAGCCCCACATGTGCAGTCATTTGTTTGGGGTACATTGAGATGATAGAAATGACTCAGGAGTCTACAGTGACCTATTCTCAGATGAACAACAATGAACTGCTGCAATCTCTGCAGTTAGTGTATCATGAGGTCATCATAATTGCTAAATTTCTGCTTTCTTCTCCACTTCAGGTGTTATCTGTAGCATTTGATGGATTCCATGTCACTCAGTCGCATCATTGCAGAACTGTTCTATTTTGCTGCTTGTTTTTAATGGTGCATCTGTCCTCTCATTTCCATCAATTCCACAGTGGGATGATGGCCAATGGTTTGGCCCTCGGGTTATTAAATTGACTACATTGATTTGAAATACAAAACCAATGGTTGTTATAGATATACAAATAGGACAGTAACCCATCTAAATTATGAATTGCATATGTTACTTTTATTGACATACATGGGCATACTCCCAAAAAATGTGATGTCTGATGTTACATAATGTTCTGTTTATATAATATTTAATAAAATATTAGAATCATGAATTATTTTCATATTTTAATCTCCTTTTGTTTTCAGTCAGGTCAAGGTGATGGCTGCAGTCAAATTTCTAGCTTCCAGGATCAAATTCCTAATACTGGTAGAATGTCTGGACAAGTGCTGGAGATGGGGGAGACTGAGGGATGTTCTAATGAGGTTCATGGTGGTGATGTGGGGACATTACCAACCAAAGAGAAGCCTTACAAATGTGATGTGTGTGGTATGAATTTTGCTCAGAGTACATACCTAAAAAAACACAGTAGAATCCACACTGGAGAGAATGAGATTTCTGGTGTTGATGTAAGGATATTACCAAACAAAGATTGCAGTATAGAATCAGATCAAATATTAGTGCATGAGAGAAATACTGATCTGTGTGTGGGTGGTATTGGATGTGAGTCACAGAGTAAGGCTGAGACACACGAGAACAAAGTTAAAAATAGGAAATATTTCATCTGTGTTGATTGTGGGACAGGATTTTCAGATTATGGTTTGTTAAAGAGACACATGAAAGCACATACAAAGGAGACACCTTACAAATGTGATGTGTGTGGTGCAAGTTTTGCTCGGATTGATAATCTAAGAAATCACAGTAGAAAACACACAGAAGAGAATGAGGTTCAAGGTGGTGAACAATCAGGGGAGAAGCCTTACAAGTGTGATGTGTGTGGTGTTGGATTTAATTACATAAGCAATTTAAAGGAACACCAAAGAAAACATACAGGGGAGAAACCTTACAAATGTAATGTGTGTGGTGCAACTTTTATTCGCAGCAATACATTAAAAAGACATGAAAGAAGACACACAGGAGAGAAGCCTTATAATTGTGAAGAGTGTGGTGCAAGTTTTGCTCGGATTGATAATCTTAAAAGTCACAGTAGAAAACACACAGAAGAGAATAAGTTTCATGGTGGTGAACAATCAGTGGAGAAGCCTTACAAATGTGATGTGTGTGGTGTTGGATTTAATTACACAAGCAATTTAAAGGAACACCAAAAAAAACATACAGGGGAGAAGCCTTACAAATGTAATGTGTGTGGGGCAACTTTTATTCACAGAAATGCATTAAAAAGACATGAAAGAGGACACACAAGAGAGAAGCCTTATAATTGTGATGTGTGTGGTGCAAGTTTTGCTCGGAGTGATAAGCTAAGAAATCACAGTAGAAAACACACATTAGAGAATAAGTTTCATCATGGTGAACAATCAGTGGAGAAGCCTTACAAATGTGATGTGTGTGGTGTTGGATTTAATTACACAAGCAGTTTAAAAGAACACCAAAGAAAACATACAGGGGAGAAACCTTACAAATGTGATGTGTGTGGTGTTGGTTATAATTCTACAAACAGTCTAAAAGAACATCAAAGAATACATACAGGGGAGAAACCTTACAAATGCGATGTGTGTGGGGCAACTTTTATTCGCAGCCACGCATTAAAAAGACATGAAAAAGGACACACAGGAGAAAAGCCTTACAAATGTGATGTGTGTGGTGTAAGCTGTGCTCGGATAGATAATCTTAGAATTCACAGTAAAATACACACAGGAGAGAAGCCTTACAAATGTGATGTGTGTAGTGCATGTTTTGCTCGAAGTGATTATCTAAGAGTTCACAGTAGAATACACACAAGAGTGAATAAGGTTCATGGGGAGAAGCCTTACAAATGTGATGTGTGTGGTGTTAGATTTAATTACAAATGCATTCTAAAAGAACACCAAAGAAAACATACAGGGAATGAGCATAAAAAATGTGATGTGTGTGGTGTTGGATTTAATACTGTAAAGAGTCTAAAAGAACACCATAGAACACATACAGGAGAGACATCTTACAAATGTGATGTGTGTGATACAACATTTAGTTCTAGAATATCTGTTAAAATGCACAAAAGACAACATGCAGGAGAGAAGCCTTACATTTGTGATGTTTGTGGTGGAGTTTTTTGTAGTTTTTTCACATTTGAAAGACATAAAATAACACACACAGGAGAGAAGCCTTACAAATGTGATGTGTGTGGTGCAAGCTTTGTTCTGTTTGAATATCTAAAAAAGCACAGTAGAAAACACACAGGAGAGAGCCCTTACAAATGTGATGTGTGTGGGGTTGGATTTATTCATAAAGGCCATCTAAAAATACACCAAATTACACATAGAGGAGAGAAGCCTTACAAATGTGATGTGTGTGATGCACGTTTTGTTCTGTTTGAATATCTAAGAAGACACAGTAGAAAACACACAGGAGAGAAGCTTTACAAATGTGGTGTTTGTGGTGTTGGATTTAATTATCAAAGCAATCTAAAAATACATCACATTACACATACAGGGGAGAAGCCTTACAAATGTGATGTGTGTGATGCATCCTTTAGTGCCAGTGGCAGTTTTAGAAAACACAAAAGAGTTCACACAGGAGAGAAGCCTTACATTTGTGATGTTTGTGATGCGCGTTTTATTTCACTATATCAACTCAAAGTACACAATCATATACACACAGGAGAGAAGCCTTTCAAATGTGATGTGTGTGGTACAGGATTCTATTATAATTACACACTAACATCTCACAGAAAATTACATACTGGTGAAAAGCCTTACATGTGTGATGTGTGTGGTGTAAGTTTTGTTAAGAGCTGTTATCTAAAAACACACAGTAGAGTGCATACAGGAGAGAAACCTCACAAATGTGATGTTTGTGGCGCTGGATTTAGGGCTAAATCACGTCTAAAAATGCATCAAATAAAACATACTGGAGAGATACCATACATATGTGATGTGTGTGGTGCTGGATTTGTTCACTGTAATGCATTAAAAGTTCACCAAAGAAAACATACTGGTGAGAAGCCTTATATGTGTGGTACGTGTGGTGCTAGATTTATTAATAAGAACTTATTAAAAATTCATGAAAGAGTACATACTGGTGAGAAGCCTTTTAAGTGTTCTGTATGTGGTGCTCGATTTAGTGCATTTAGCAGCCTAAAAAGACATGAGAGGACACATACAGGAGAGAAGCCATACACATGTAATGTGTGTGGTCTAAGTTTTACTCAGAGTGGAAGTGTAAAAAGACATATGCCAATACATACAGGAGAGACGCCTTACAAATGTGATGTTTGTGGTGTAGGCTTTGTTCAAAGTGGAGGCCTAAAAATACACAAACGATCACATATAGCAGAGAAGCCTTATAAATGTGATTTGTGTGGTGCAGTTCTTTTTCAAAAGACACTTCTTAAAAGACACATTAAAGAACATTTAGTTCTGCTTTAGAGGCTTAGTTTGTTACTGTGACCAAAGGACTACAAAATCACAGCAAGAAAACATGTAAAGTAGAAACACATACAGTAGAAACATGAGAGATTCTAAAGGAGAAAAATTATACAATGTGTATTTTTGTTTAAATAGTGTCTTTAATTCACTAACGGAATCAGCAGAAGCAAGTGCTGGAGTAAAGAAAATAGTAAAAAAAAATGATCCCCAATTAATTTCATTCATTTTCCTATTAGGCCAAAGATATATACGGCAGTAGTCACATTTCTCCATGATTGAAGATATGCTGCTTGTTCTGTAAGTCTTGGTTGTTTCGTTGTCCAATTGTTGACCAAAAGTCATAGAAGCAGCAATGAAGGTGATAGCTAACAACAAAGTCACATGTGAAGATGATATAACATCCTAGATGTTAAAGGCAACAAAGCATCAAGAATTTGATAGAGAATACTCCATAACAGATCACAATATATTAACATACAACAGAGAATATTCCATAACAGATCACAATATATTAACATACAACAGAGAATATTCCATAACAGATCACAATATATTGACATACAACAGAGAATATTCCATAACAGATCACAATATATTAACATACAACAGAGAATATTCCATAAAAATGTGGAGAGAAAACAAAATCCCAGTGAAGTTGATAAGAAAAGGAATGGATAATTGTTAAAATTCAAACCAAAACAAAAGCACTTAATGATTGCAACAACTGGCGAGGAGTGACTCTTCTATCAGTTGCCTCAAAAGTACTTGTATTGCCTCTAGCAAGGTGTAGAGAAAACCTTTTACTAGATACAGATATGATACAGGAGCATGAGGGATTTAGAAAAAGGAGAGGTTGACTTAATCAGATTCTCACTAGAAACACGTTGAAAAGGAGGGAAGATACGTGTCACACTTTTATTGACTTCAAAATTATTTGTCAGCATACACAGAGACCTTTTGTAGATTATCTTGAAGCTGTATATAACATGACCAAAATAGTAAATGTCATAAGGCATTGAGTTGAGTTATTTAGCGGGTCATCATCATTGCACTCTGAACATAACGTTATCCTTACCAAATGTCATAAGGCATTGAGTTGAGTTATTTGCAGGTCATCATCATTGCACTCTGAACATAATGTTATACTTAACAAATGTCATAAGGCATTTGTTAAGAGATTCTGAATGAATAATTTTAGACTCCTACAACTGACAGTTGACCAACATTGTTCAGACCATAGTTTGCTTTAATCTGATGTGTCTGCTTATGATAACTTTGATCATATGTTGTATTTGTAGAAGTCAAGATGACAAACATTCATCCCTTGATTTTTTGTGTATATTTAATATTACAAATTTTATACAAATTTGTTTTGTTGTTGCTGTGTGTTTAAATTTTTTGGCCTTTGCTGTATTTGTTTTATTTTCTTTTACAATTTTTTGTAGTGAAGTTAGTGAAAACTCTTATGTTTTTCAATTATATAGTAGTGGTAATACATACACATTAAGATATACACTGGATGTAAGTCATAACATTTGGTGTAGAATGGGAAACATTAAATACAGTTCTTTTTGAGTTTATTGTCGTTATTTATGTTAGCCTATCTTTCATCACAAAGAAACAAAGTATAGTAAGCATATTCATCCTCACCCTTTTTTACCAGTGCCCAACCGTTAAAGTCAGAAAAGAAAGTTTGTCACCACAGAAATGTTATATTTGACTTGGCTATGAGAGAGACCAGAAAAGGAAAAATAAATCTGGAATTAGTTACAATAGAAAGCATTTGTACAGACTCTATTCTATTCTATTCTATTATTCTATTAATCAGTTTAATTGCAGTCGAAGCATTCCCATATCGGACAGCTCCAGCATTATCGAAACATGTGCAGACTGATTGTTTCTGTAAGGTGTTGTTTATTTATACATCTGCTTTTCCCACTAGGCTCCCTAGATAGACCAGATCTTTTTTTCACCTTTAGACTCCTCAGTCTCTCAATATGTACATCATAGTCCCCACCCATTCTTCTTCTCTGATCTTAAGTAATGAAGAACAAACTTGGTGGTGTCCTCTTTATCCAGAGTAAGGCCACGCTCAGTGCCAAAGCTGCTAGCGAACTTATCGGCTATGTCATTGTCATGTACACCAGCGTGCCTTGGGCAGTGCACCAAGGTTAAAGCATTCACTGTAGGGCCATCCATGAGCTGCATCCACTCCTACCGTTGACACTGTATGTCTATTCATTTGGCACGAATTCATGTCTCCATGATCAGTTTGTGTAATGTACCTCTTTAGCAAAGTCCTGTCTTTTTTGCTCATCTGTGAATAGCATTCTGCCCTCACTGTCCTTGAGGACATGCTAGCTCTAGGGCATGTCATCTTCATATGTGCATATAAGGACCAAAACCTATCGAGCACATCTGAACACTTTAAAACCTCTACCTTGGTTTCATGCAGTCGTGACGTCAAATACGGTATATTCTCTCACAAAGTCAGACGGGAATGTTTGTCTAGCCCGCCACTCCCAGAAAAAAATGATACCTGGACTATATAATTGACATTTATTTTGTCATATTAACATTGAAAGGCTATATTTGTTTATTAAAAAATACAATTTTATAATTTCTGTGAGTAAAAGTGAAAAGCTTAACGTTTTTGGGCGCTTCAATTTTGTGAAATTTATATTTGGAATAGATCTCATATTTTTGTGCTTTCCGCGCTGATGACCATTAATTATATATAAGAATATATTACCACCCAAATGATAGGATTATACTAGTAAGAATGAAGGCTAAACCGTTTGACATATAAATGATACAGATACTGTTCTACTAGCAGAAAACCAAAAGATCTACAATTGCTTAATGTGATAAAAACAAGTAAAAGATATGGACTAGATATGAATATCAAAAAGACTAAAACTATAATCACAAACAAAGAAAATTCTCAAGACCTACAAGTAAATATCACAGTTGAAGGAATACTTCTGGAAACAGTTCAGAGCTACAACTACCTTGGACATACTATATCCAATGATGGAAAATGTAAAACTGAAATAAACAAAAGAATAGGAATGGCAAAAAGTAATTTCAATGCCATGAAAAATATACTAACAACAAAACAAATAACAGTAGGGCTGAAGTTAAGAATAGCAAAATGTTACATCTTCTCAATATTCCTGTATGGTGCAGAAACATGGACATTAGACAAAAAAATAGAACAGAAAATTGAAGCCTTTGAAATGTGGATTTATAGAAGAATAGGTAGAATTGGATGGAAACAAAAGAAAACAAACGATGAAGTTTTAAAACAACTAAAAATAAAAAGAGAACTACTAAACACAATTAGAACAGGGCAAATGAAATTTATGGGGCATGTTAAAAGACACAACAGCCTACTAAAAGTAATATTGGAAGGGGAAATACAAGGTAAAAGAGGCAGACCATGTCTGACATGGACGAGTAACATCAAAAGATGGACAAGTCAATCTATGACAACCTGCACCATCAAAGCAAGAAAGAGAGTGGAATGGCGATCCATGGTAGCCAACCTTCGTTGCGGAGACGGCACTCGATGATGATGATGATTACCACCCGCTTAGTATAATTCATGTAGGGCCTACAATGCTGGGTTGTTATACTATTGTTATTTTAGCAAATGTATGCGCTAGACAAAAAAAATTGTGTTTGCTATGTTATTGTTATTTTAGTAAACTTATGTGCTAAAAGACATAACACATTCTATCTATCTATCTATTGACCTTTCGAGCCGTAGCCGGCCCATAGTGCGTAGACCAAGATACTCATTCTCTTATCTGCATTTTTGTTCTAGCAGTTTTCAATTCTTTTAAAGATATTTTATCAAATCTCGCCATTTGTCTCTGTTCTGTGCAAGCAGCTCTTTCTCATTGAGGGAGCCGATTCCTGCTGCTTTTGACTCTCTCAGCAATGTGACAAATAGCACATTAACACCAATATATTTGAACCTGAACATACATGTGAAATGTATCTACTTGTTAACATGACTCCATCACTACATACTGTAAATGTGTTGTTTGATGGTGCACAAGCAATGAATATGAAATCTCAGATACAAGGTAAAAGAGGCAGAGGCAGACCAAGACTAACATGGACGAGTAACATCAAAAGATGGACAAGTCAATCTATGACAGCCTGCACCATCAAAGCAAGAAACAGAGTAGAATGGCGATCCATGGTAGCCAACCTTCGTTGCGGAGAAGGCACTCGATGATGATGCCTACATACCAAGTGATTCGATGGTCATTATAAGAAAAGTGCAGGCGGGCTCTCTGTGCATGAAATGGGTATTGTCACTGCAGAAGTTAAAAATACGTAGAATCACTTTTGGCTACGTCCCTGCGCATGCGTGAGTACGGGGAAATAAAAAGACGGGCAGGTTGGCTAGCTTTGCCACGTTGAAGGCAGTTGACCAATGGGTGGACATCATCAATGCCCTTCGATATGTTGGAAGAGCACAGGACTTCGACAAACACAGATCAACGTCACTTCTTCGGATGATGGAAATGGGAGTTAAGATGGGCACGGCCAGAAATGAGAAACTTGGTGGCCGTGTAAGAAGACTTATCAACCAACACAGAACTGGAGTCGTCAGTCGCTGGACACTGTGGAACTTGCTGAGGGGATCTGAGCACCTATATACATGTTCGGAGTGCAATGATGATGACCCACAAATAACTCAATAACCTGTGGCTTATCCTGATGCAACAAGTCAGTCAGTTATGAGTCAATGACAATTTTTAATCCTGTTATTGATGCCATGGCCTAACAATTGTTTCACTTTATTACATTTTACAAGTTATAGGATAGTGGGGTAGAGTTCTTCCCTACCAAAGGAGGAGTAAGACGTCTCCTTTCCTCCGCTAGTCTTCGGGACACCCCTGGGCAAGGTGGAGCTCCCGCTTAGCCCCCCTATCAGGGTTATGTGAAGCCATTGGAGCAGGTGGTGGATGGTGTTGTGGGAGCAGCCGACAAGTAGTGCCGGTTATGGATCCCACACTGCGATGGCAGGTAGAGGATCTCATGTATAGAGACAATGGCTGCGATCTCCGACTAGTACAGTCACTGCCAAGAAGGAAAGGAATGGCAAACTACCTTCTAATATTGCCTGGAGTAATCATGACAAACCACAACTTTATATTTACAACAACGACGTTAATGGGGACTTCAAAAAAAGTACACAATCAAATTGATTTTATACTGGTACAGAGAAGATTCAGGAATGGGCTAACATCTGTTAAAACAAGGCCAGGGGCAGATTACAATAGTGACCATGTACTAGTGGTTGGAAATATAAGAATAAAACTGCGGAAGGCACAGAAATCACCAAGAAATTTAAAATTAGAACTAGATATGCTAAGAGTAGATAAACAGATGAGTGATAAGTACAGCGCGATAGTACAAAATAGATATAATGCTATTGAGAAAATACTGGATAGCTTGGTGTCATGGCATGGAAAACAGTCAACAACAGAACTCATACGATGCACTGTGGATAGAAGATTGTGGAAGGACATGATCGCCAACGCCAACCGGTACGGCACATAATGATGATGACAAGTTATATCTTCTCAACATTCCTGTATGGTGCAGAGACATGGGCATTAGATATGAAAACAGAACAGAAAATTGAAGCCTTTGAAACATAATTCAAACAAGACAAATGAGATTTGTTGGGGCATGTTTAATAACACAATAGCCTACTAAAAGTAATCTTGGATAGGGAAATATGAGGTAAAAGAGGCAGAGGCAGACCAAGACTAACATTGACGAGTAACATCAAAAGATGAGCAAGTCAGCCTATGACAATCTGCACTATCAAAGCAAGAGACAGAGCAGAATTGCGCTCCATGGTAGACAAACTTCTATGCAGAGGCTGTATTCAATGATGATGGTGATATATTGGATTTGTTTCGTTGTGCACATCTATTATTGATGATTTTTAAAAATAATAATTCAACATACTTCACAATCTGGTTCTTGTTTTATATCACATATTGATGCCTTGACATCTGTTTCCATCTTGTTGGCTGTTAAAGAGTAAAAGGGAAATGCCCAATATTAGTAACATATTATAACATTATCTCTTTCAGTTAAGCTTATTATTTTAAAAGTGCATAGCTTCAAGCTCATATTTTCATATAAATCCCACTATAATAATTGCTTCTGAAGACAAATGCCTAAGAATACTTTGTGTACAATAGATTTAATTCAAGACTAATATAGAGATAAGAGAAATGGTCATGCAACCAACTATCTCATCTACAATTAGAAAGAGAAGATGGATATATGTTGAAAATGTGCTGAGAAAAGACAACAAGAGAATTCCAAAGCAGGTACTTCTATGAGAAACATCAGGATACAGAAAAAGAGGACGATATAGAGAGACACTGAAAATAACACTTATAAAAGAAGCAAAGTTGGTAGGCATAGACTCATTAGTTAAGATCAAACATCTCGCCAGATCAAGATATGAATAGAGTAAAAGATTTCCTCCATGGAGAGTAACACATGTGAAAGTAGCGCAAATAACCATCAGAATGCACCAACTTGGCTATCCGTTATTTTAAGAAGCATGATCACCTCTGAAACCGGCAAATATATCAGGTTTTTTAAAAAAAATGTTGACGACGTGATAGTGATTTTCTCTTTCAAGATATGAGGAAATGACGTCAAAATGTTTTATCGCCGGATTGCCAGGTGACATTCTCAAAAATAAATAATACAACAGGAAAGCCACAGAGACAACGTCATTCAACAATGAAGATTGAACAGATTGTTTCGAGAACAGAAATAACTCTCTATAATGAACATGAAAACTGAATTAGATTACAGGGCAAAGAGGCCAAATTCCACTATTCGACATCCTTTAAATAAATGTAATATTCAAAGATGTTGGGTGGTCTAGTTAGAGCTAAGAAGGCGGCATCTAGACAAGAAGGTCATGGGTTCAAATACCACCATCTTTCTGTTTCCAACAATTTGTGAAAAGACAAGAGACCACATGTATTGTAATTGTGCGGTATGCTGAACAAAGCAAACTGAAAACATCGATTTGGGATATAAAACAAGAACCAGATTATGAAGTGATGCTTGTAACTAGACCAATCCAAATTCTTCTCTATCTTCTTTCTCTCTTCACCTGCCTCTTTTAGTACCTCCTCATTATATGTTTTGGGTTGTTCACGGTATCTTCATTATGTTTCTAAAAATAAATACATGAAAACGCATTTCAAACGATTCTATCCGGCCTTGGGTCGCTTTGTTTACTGTCCATGACTGGCTCTCATAATGTATCAGTAATGTTTGTTCTTATCTCCAGTTCTTACTGCATGTGTTGTCTGTCTGTCCCATGCCTTTACCCGGTTGTCATGTTCGTCTTGTGTGTCCTGTTATGTTTGTCTGCATGTCCTGCCATGTCTGTCAATGTGCCCTGCATTGTCTGTCTGTTAAAACTGTTCTGTCTATGTATCCCGTCTTGTCTGTCCGTTCGAACTATCCTGTCTGTCCCGTAATATTTCTCTGTCCCGCAATGACTGTTCGTTCCAGTTGGCGCTGGTCCGCCCCATACTGTTTGTTTTCGTCCCACCAAGTCCTTTCATGTTTGCCTCGATTTGAACTCTCCCATTCATTTCAGTCCTGCCCAATGAAGTCCCATCTCTCCATGTTCCGTTATGTCGCATTCTGTTCCTTCCCATTCCATCTCGTCGACTTCTCTTCTCTTCCGTCCTGTATGTCTTTTCTTATTCCATCTCGTCGACTTCTCTTCCGTCCTATATGCCCTTTCCCAATCCATCTCATTAACTTCACTTCTCTTCTGTCTTGTTTCTTCTTTATTTTCTTTCCCACTAAATCTGATCGCCATCTGTTCTGTTCCGTCATGTTTCTCGTGTTCTGTCTGTCTTGTTTTTTCCATTTACTTTCTTTCAGTCTTGTCTGTTTTGTTTGTCTGTCTGATTTTCTGTCTGTCATGTCCTTAATGTCATGTCTGTCTGTAAAGGTAAAGTACGAGACTTGAACCGGTGTCTTAGCAAGGCAACATTCCTCACCTTCCCAGGGTAATACCCTGGTACCCATTTCTGCCAGCGGCTGGGTCGACCATGGGGGTATTTTTTTTTCCAACTACGAGTAAAATTTACAGTGCTCCCAGCGGGAATCGAACACGGGTTGTCCGAACGTCGGTAGTCCAATCGGGTGGTTTTCCTAACTCGGCTACCGAAGCCCTCAGAAATGTCTGTCTGTTCTCTCTCTAAACCCCATTCTGTTTATCCTGTCTCTTTCTGTTTGTCACAAGAGTCATCTATCTGTCATGTCTTTCTAACTTTCCTATAAGTGTACATTGCATTGCATGTATCATAGTGTATGTACTGTCTTGATTGTTCTGTTTTGTCTATTCCATCATGTTTGTCCTATCCCGTCTCGTTTGTCTGTCATTTAACAGCTCACCAGGTGTGTCACATATAACCTCTCATTAGCACGCATGACATAGTTAGTGTTGCAATTCCAGAACACTCCAACACACCAGGAAATGTTAATGCAGGTACATTAGCTAAGAAAAGATCCAGACAGACACAGTTTAACACCGACATCTCATTAAACACAGCCGAACAAATAATAAACTCAACAGTAAATAAGTTTGACTGAATGGGTGAGCCATTGGAAAAAACAATGAGATATCTTTTTAAATGTATGTCAAGGCCAAACGCTCGTGACAACATTAACAACTTTAAAAAAAGATAAAACCCTCTTCAGACTGAGAACCGGTCATGTACCACTGAACAACTATATCAATAGAACACAACGAAACCAAATTTCAGTATGTCCATTCTGTGAACACCCACATAAAACAGTAGAACATCATTGTTTTGACTGTTCAAAGCTCACTGACATTAGAGCAACTCTACTTCCCCAAAGACCTGATAAATTGAACACCTTGTACGGAATTACAAGGGAACTCAGAAATAATTGCAGATATCATAACATGGCATAGTTATAGCTATAACTGTTTGTCTGCAACACAAATATTCACTCCTACGGGAGATAATACTCTTAATATGAAAATACAGATATACAATTTATTCTCCATTTGTGTTCGTAGCTCTATGTTATATAGTCACGACTGGGGGACTGGTTGGTCTCGATGCAAAGACTGCGGCCTCGCGATAGAGAGGTTATGGGTTCAAATCCCGGCTGCACCGGTTGGGATTTTTATTTATGATTTCTCTCTGCGGCACGGGTCTCAGCAGCGAGGTCCGGCTTTAAACGTCAATTACTCATGGGCGGAAAAAAAATGAGTATCACCGATGACGGAGCCTGTGCGGAGAGGGACCCCTGTGCACAAGACTGCCTGGGAAAAACGGATTAACACGCAAAATTCGGTTCCTAGCATCTAGGGACTTCATCAGGGATAAAAGCTGGCGAGTAGTAGTGGTGGCTGTTTACCCAGACTAAAAGTGCTCGTGCATGCACCGAAAATGCACCACAGACAATGGATTTTGCACCGTGCAATGGTGCAAAAAAAAAATTCGCTATTTTTTCGAAATTGACTATTTTTTGGGGGGTAATTTTTTTTCGTCAGTTTGTCGAAACAGTCCACTGCGTCTGAGAGATTAACTCAGGTAAATTGAAAAGATCGTCGGTCCCGTCTCAGCGGATTATCTTGCGCGACACTGTGTTAGATGAAAATATTTTTGAAACAGTATTTTAAGGGTATTTTAAAGAGTATATTTGTGAAAGTAAAAATTTAGAATTATTAAAAAATATGTATTTGTGAAAGTAAAAACTCAGAATTATTAAAAATAAAAAAATAGTCTCCCACCGAGATTCGAACACGGGACCTACGGCGTGACAGAGATATTTGTGAAATATGGCCCTCGACGGCTCGCGCGCGCTGGTGGGTGACGATATTTAATGAATCAGGGCGGATATGGTGTACAGTTTAAAAATTCCGAATTATTAAAAAATAAAAAATTAAATAAATAATTTAAAAAAACAGTCTCCCACCTGGATTCGAACACGGGGTCTACGGCGTGACAGGCCAGGTACTTAGCACACGGTCCACTTCGTCACTTTGTCGAACGGTCCACCTCGTCTGAAAGATTAACTCAGGTAAATTGAAAAGATCGTCCGCCAAACAGTCGGTTGCGTCTCAGGATATTTCAGTTAACCAACCAGCCCTCAGGTAAAACCACGATTGAAAAGAAAACGGACTTATTTTAAAAATAATAAAATATAATGATAAAAAATCAATATTTTTAAAAACTTAAAATGAAGGGAAATTTAACAATATAGGCGATCTCGTAACTGATTGGGTAGCGGATCTCGCACTACATTTTTTAGTGATCATGTGCCACCCTCAACAGCATCATCAACCTTCATGTCTTATCATCATCATGTGCCACCCTCAACACCATCATCAACCTTCATGTCCTATCATCATCATCATACCACACAAAGTATCAAACAGATTATTAGTGTCTACATTTTTAGTGACACATCATCATGTGCCACCCTCAACAACATCATCAACCCTTCATGTCCTATCATCACCAACATACCACACAAAGTATCAAACCGATTATTAGTGACACATCATCATGTGCCACCCTCAACACCATCATCAACCCACCCTCAACACCATCATCAACCCTTCATGTCCTATCATCACCATCATACCACACAAAGTATCAAGCCGATTATTAGCGTCTACATTTTTAGTGACACATCATCAGCATGTGCCACCATCAACACCATCATCATCCCTTCATGTCGAATCACCATCATACCACACAAAGTATCAAACCGATTATTAGTGTCTACATTTTTTGTGACACATCATCAGCATGGGCCACCCTCAACAGCATCATCAACTTGTACCCTTCATGTCCTATCATCATCATCATCATCATCATGCCACACAAAGTATCAAGCCGCGAAATTCTCTCTCTCTCTCTCTCTCTCTCTCAGAGTAGCGGTGTTATTGTATGACGGTCCTGATAGCAATGTAACTAAAGCGGTGGGGCTTGTCGGATTAGCTCGTCGAACGTTCTCGCGTGGTCTTAAAAAATATGTAAGAAATTAATATTATCCCTCCCCAGAAAAGATAGACCGCTTAAGAGAATGGCTTGGTAGAAGGTCAACAACCATACCCTCCCCTCCACAACATCATCACCTGTAATACAGAGACACTATACCCCCACCCTCATCGTCGTCATGTACCATCAATATGTGTGAATCACGCGTTGTAAGTGTTTACCTTTTCCAAAGCTTTTAACGTGTCGCCATACCTTCACTGTAACACTTTAGTATTTGAATATCAGTTGGAATAAATAATTATATAAAATACCTCCTTTAACCTGTATCACAGAGAAATTATACCCCCTTCGCCCCGTCAACATTCCGTGTTGATAATATAAAGCATCGTCGTCGTCGGCATCATCATCATCATCATCATGGGCATAGCGGTTGGCGTGTTTTGTAGTAAGATGGGTAATGTGACCGGTTTGTAAATCAGCTAACTTTGGAAATCTAAGAGTAACTTTAAAATAATGACGATCTTAGAAAGTATGCCCAGTTAAGAAAGTTGGTAGATCAAGTTATATCTTTTGTTGGTTCGGGTCGCGGGCTCGTCGGGTCGGCGCGCGGGGCTCGTCGGGTCGGCGCGCGGGGATCGTCGGATCGGCGCGGGGGTCGTCGGGTCGGCGCGGGGCTCGGGCAACATCATCATGTGTAGTAAGGTGTGCTAACATTAAATAGTGACGCTCTCTCTCTCTCTCTTTCACATTCATTGAAAAGCAAAACAAAATTCGTTCTATATTTCACATATATTTATTAAAAAAACACATATTTGAGTTTAAAAAAAAACGGACTTATTTTAAAAGTGATAAAAATCAATATTTAAATGGCGAGGGGTATCAGTACTTTATCACAGATTCAGTCTAGTTGCTAAAATAATTGTTCTGTGACCAGACTCCAGAACAGGTGAGATGATTTTACTATACTCCAGAATACGGCTTTCAAATCTTTCACGGTCAAGTGCAAACTGGTGCCAATGAGGAATGAGGTCCCCATCTTCCAGATCAACAAATGAAATGATATCAGACGCCGCGGCAAAACAAACCTAAGGACAAGTCGAACTATAAGGTTTAATGCAACTCTCATTAGGATAGTATAAGGTTTAATGAAAATTCGTTAGACTAGTTAATCAAAACATACCCTGTTAATTATATTTTTTGTCGGTTACTTAGTGTTACAGGCGATTTATAGTCTGATATACCAACACCAAACCCATATGTATCGATCGTTATTTTCATGAATTAACAGAGATTTCTATAATCCCAATTTTTTTTTCTAAACACAGACATTCAGGTTAGTTATAGCTACGTATACCAACATCACATCTTCTAAGACAAATATAGATTTTGTATTCTTAAAACTTAAGTACCAATAATGTACCGAGATTAACTAGTCTAACGAATGTTTTAATAAACCTTATACTATCCTAATGAGAGTTGCATTAAACCTTATAGTTCGACTTAGCCCTAGGTTTGTTTTGCCGCGGCGTCTGATATCATTTCATTTGTTGATCTGGAAGATGGGGACCTCATTCCTCATTGGCACCAGTTTGCACTTGACCGTGAAAGATTTGAAAGCTGTATTCTGGAGTATAGTAAAATCATCTCACCTGTTCTGGAGTCTGGTCACAGAACAATTATTTTAGCAACTAGACTGAATCTGTGATAAAGTACCGGTACCCCTCGCCATTTAAATATTGATTTTTATCATTTTTAAAATAAGTCCGTTTTCTTTTCTTTTTTATAAACTCAAATATGTGTTGTATTAATAAATATATGTGAAATATAGAACGAATTTTGTTTTGCTTACCATGAATGTGAAAGAGAGAGAGAGAGAGAGAGAGAGAGAGAGAGGGGGAGAGAGAGCGTCACTATTTAATGTTAGCACACCTTACTACACATGATGATGTTGCCCGAGCCTCGCGCCGACCGACGACCCCCGCGCCGACCCGACGTTCCCCGCGCGCCGACCCGACGAGCCCCGCGCGCCGACCCGACGAGCCCCGCGACCCGAACCAACAAAAGATATAACTTGATCTACCAACTTTCTTAACTGGAATCAACACGGAATGTTGACGGGGCGAAGGGAGTATAATTTCTCTGTGATACAGGTTAAAGGAGGTATTTTATATAATTATTTATTCCAATTGATATTCAAATACTAAAGTGTTACAGTGAAGGTATGGCGACACGTTAAAAGCTTTGGAAAAGGTAAACACTTACAACGCGTGACTCACACATATTGATGGTACATGACGACGATGAGGGTGGGGGTATAGTGTCTCTGTATTACAGGTGATGATGTTGTGGAGGGGAGGGTATGGTTGTTGACCTTCTACCAAACCATTCTCTTAAGCGGTCTATCTTATCTGGGGAGGGATAATATTCATTTCTTAAATATTTTTTAAGACCACGCGAGAACGTTCGACGAGCTAATCCGATAAGCCCCACCGCTTTAGTTACATTGCTTTCAGGACCGTCATACAATAACACCACTACTCTGTGCGAGAGAGAGAGAGAGAGAGAGAGAGAGATTTCGCGGCTTGATACTTTGTGTGGCATGATGATGATGATAGGACATGAAGGGTACAAGTTGATGATGCTGTTGAGGGTGGCCCATGCTGATGATGTGTCACAAAAAATGTAGACACTAATAATCGGTTTGATACTTTGTGTGGTATGATGGTGATTCGACATGAAGGGATGATGATGGTGTTGAGGGTGGCACATGCTGATGATGTGTCACTAAAAATGTAGACGCTAATAATCGGCTTGATACTTTGTGTGGTATGATGGTGATGATAGGACATGAAGGGTTGATGATGGTGTTGAGGGTGGGTTGATGATGGTGTTGAGGGTGGCACATGATGATGTGTCACTAATAATCGGTTTGATACTTTGTGTGGTATGTTGGTGATGATAGGACATGAAGGGTTGATGATGTTGTTGAGGGTGGCACATGATGATGTGTCACTAAAAATGTAGACACTAATAATCGGTTGATACTTTGTGTGGTATGATGATGATGATAGGACATGAAGGTTGATGATGGTGTTGAGGGTGGCACATAATGATGATAAGACATGAAGGTTGATGATGCTGTTGAGGGTGGCACATGATCACTAAAAAATGTAGCGCGAGATCCGCTACCCAATCAGTTACGAGATCGCCTATATTGTTAAATTTCCCTTCATTTTAAGTTTTTAAAAATATTGATTTGTTATCATTATATTTTATTTTTAAAATAAGTCCGTTTTCTTTTCAATCGTGGTTTTACCTGAGGGCGGTTGGTTAACTGAAATATCCTGAGACGCAACCGACTGTTTGACGGACGATCTTTTCAATTTTTCTGAGTTAATCTGTCAGACGCGGTGGACCGTTCGACAAAGTGACGAAGTGGACCGTGTGCTAAGTACCTGGCCTGTCATGCCGTAGACCCCGTGTTCGAATCCAGGTGGGAGACTGTTTTTTTTTATTATTTATTTATTTTATTTTTTTATTTTTATTTTTTATTTTTTTAATAATTCGGAATTTTTAAACTTTACACCATATTCGCCCTGATTCATTAAATATCGTCACCCACCAGCGCGCGCGAGCCGTCGAGGGCCATATTTCACAAATATCTCTGTCACGCCGTAGGTCCCGTGTTCGAATCTCGGTGGGAGACTATTTTTTTTATTTTTAATAATTCTGAGTTTTTTACTTTCACAAATACATATTTTTTAAATAATTCTGAATTTTTACTTTCACAAATATACTCTTTAAAATACCCTTAAAATACTCTTTCACAAATATTTTCATCTAACACACAGTGTCGCGCAAGATAATCCGCTGAGACGGGACCGACGATCTTTTCAATTTACCTGAGTTAATCTCTCAGACGCAGTGGACCGTTTCGACAACCTGACGAACCCCCCCCCTCCCCCCTCCTCCCCCCCCCCCCCCAAAAAAAAAATTACCCCCCAAAAATAGTCAATTTCGAAAAAATAGCGATTTTTTTCCACCATTTCACGGTGCAAAATCCATTGTCTGTGGTGCATTTTCGGTGCATGCACGTGCACTTTTAGTTTGGGTAAACAGCCACCACTACTACTCTGGGGAACGCAAATATATATATATATATATATATATATATATATATATATATATATATACATACATATGTATACATATATATATATATATATATATATATATATGTATATATATATATATATATATATATATATATATATATATATATAATCAGAACGTTTAATATGTACTTGGAACAACTGCGGATTAGGTGATAAAGCACAGAAATAGTTGAAGTTATGAAGAAAAGGAATATACAAATCTTAGTATTAGCGGACACAAGAAAGAGAGGTAAAATCATTAAAGAAATACACCAAAGCTACACACTCGTCACGAGCGGAATTAACAACATGGCGGAAGTAATTAAACACGGGGTCGGTTTCATTATTGAAAGCAATACTGCCAAAAACATACTAGAAATAGATGACATCTCGGAAAGAATTATAAGTATCAAATTAGCAGAAAAAGGAGGAAATACCACTTATATTCAAACATATGCTCCATGCAACGACACATATAGTGAGGACAGCAAACAAGAATATTTGATGAACTTTCAGTCACAATAAATAAAGTCAAGGACGCAAAGAAATTGTTTGTACTAGGAGATTTCAACGGTAGAGTAGGACAAAGGAGAACACCATGGGAATTATACCTAGGACCATTTAGTGACATTAGAGCAGAGTAGGACAAAGGAGAACACCATGGGAATTATACCTGGGACCATTTAGTGACATTAGAACAGAGTGTAATAGTAATGGTGAATACATACTAAATATTTGTGCAGAACATGATCTTTATATAACAAACACGTTTAATCTGCACAATCGTAACCAAATACTTACTTGGTATAAATGGAATGACACGGGCAAGGCCTCCCAAATCGGTTTTATTTTGACTAGAAGACATCAAAGGAGGGACATAACAGACACAAGATCTATACCAAATGCAATATTAGATACCGACCATAAGCCTGTTTTACTATGGCAGATAAAATGGGTTAGGAAACAACAGATTGCAGGACCTCAAGCACAAAGAATAGATCTAAAAGCAATAAAGAATGTAAACGTACAAAAATAAATAGAAGAATCCGTAACCAACAAATACGTAACCCCAATACAACCTACAAACATAGAGGAAGCATGGAAACAGTTTAAAGAAGGTCTAATAGAGTCAACACAAGAGAAATGCGGTCTGAAAAATATAGGAAAGAGCAGAAAGAAACTTACAAGATGGTGGAATGAAGTAGTAAAATCAGCAGTGAAACACAAGAAAGAAAAGTATAAAACGTGGCAGAAGACAAAAACAATAGAAGACTACTATCGCTATAGACAAGCCAGAAATGATAGCAAAAAGATCCTAGAACAAACAAAAGCAGACTCTTGGAAAGCATTTGGTGAAGAATTAGCAAAACATGTAGAGAAGAACCAAGAGAATTTTTCAAAAGTGTAAAAGCAATGAGAGTAAGAAATAATGATTATAACCCAACCACTATAATAAACGATAAGAACGGTAGACCAATCCGCAGCAGGAAAAAACATAATAATCAGATGGAGAGAATAATTAAGGAACTATTAAATCAGGGAAATACAAACGGAAATACAGAGTTTAAACATAGGCAGTATGATGAACAGGAACCGAATATATTTAAAGCAGAAGTA
Source organism: Megaustenia siamemsis (assembly GCA_032433765.1). Taxonomy (NCBI): domain Eukaryota; kingdom Metazoa; phylum Mollusca; class Gastropoda; order Stylommatophora; family Ariophantidae; genus Megaustenia; species Megaustenia siamemsis. The sequence continues at coordinate 28,207,835 of JAVIAB010000159.1, read as the reverse complement.
GAATGGGCATTGAAACAAAATAAAAAGAACAAAGCAGCTGGTATAGATGGATAACAACAGAAATGCTACTAGCCTGTAAGGAAACAGCTATATGGCCTTTTTCGTCTTGTCAGACGGTCTAGTGGAGGCTATTGTGCATTTCTCGAGGTTTTGATTTTGTCGAACAGCTTCTCTCGTGGCTAATTCTACCAATGTTTGACACGCGGTCACATAATGAACAAATCAGGCTCGCTGATCCACAGGGTTTTCCATCATTTTTCATGAGTTTTTTCTCTTCTACGTTTTACCTTAGCACAGTCTCAAATAATGTTATACCGTTCCTTATACAAGTTCTCCATGATGTGCGATTACTTGCCAGATGTTCCCAGCCATTTTCACATATGGAGAAGTCTTTCAGAGATGATTTACAGATATTTCTATATCGTAATTTAGGTCTGCCGATTTGTCTTTTTTTCCGTGCACCATGTATTACTAGACTAGGAATGCGCTTTTCTTCCATTCGTTGGACATGTCCCAGCCATCTTAGTCTTCGACATCTGAGAATCGACATGATTGTTGGTGTCTTAGCACGTTGCAACAAGAGATATAGAAACAAAGTTGAACGCATTCGAAAATAAATGTCTAAGGAAAATACTTGGTATAGAATGGAACGAATTCAAAACAAACGAGGAAATTAGAGAAATCGCCAATCAACCACTAATATCTTCAGTAATAAAGAAAAGACGATGGTCATACGTTGGACATGTGATGAGAAGAGATAATAATCGAATAGCAAAGCAAGCCCTCATATGGGAAACAACAGGTAAAAGAAAAAGAGGAAGACCCAGGGAGACACTGAGAAGAACATTGATGAGAGAGGCAAGAGCAGCAGGAATCGGCTCCCTCAATGAGATAGAACTGCTTGCACAGAACAGAGACAGATGGCGAGATTTGATAAAATATCTTTAAAAGAAAACTGCTAGAACAAAAATTCATATAGGAGAAGGTGTATCTTGGTCTACGCCCTATGGGCCGGTTACGGCTCGAAAGGTCAATAGATAGCACGTTGCAGGACAGTTAAGTTGGTCATTTTGTCCTGCCATTTGATGTGCATTATTTTGCGGAGACATCGCATATGGAAGACATTTAGTCTTTTTCCTGGTTTGAGTATGTTGTCCAGGTTTCAGATCCATATAATAGTGTGCTAAGCACACAAGTTTGATATATTAAGAGTTCAGTCTTTAGTGTTAGTTTCGTGTTGTTCCAGGCCCTTTCTGTGAGTTTGCCGAAGGTCGTAGCTGCCTTACCAATTCGACTGTTTATTTCTTCATCAAGAGAGATAGTTTGCAGGAACAGCTATAGATTGGCTTAATATAATATTCAATATGGCTTTGGAAGAAAGAAAAGTCCCAGGCGATTGGCAAAAAGCTATCATTGTCCCATTTTGGAACAATAAAGGAAGCAAAAGGGAGTGTGAAATGTACAGAGGAATATCCCTATTGAGTCAAGTTGGTAAAATGTATGCTAAAATATTGAAGAGGAGAGTAAAATACATAATAGAACCTCAATTAAGTAATAATCAATTCGGTTTCAGAAAAGGCAAAAGCTGTACTGATGCTATATTTACATTGAGACAACTAGGTGATAAAAACAATAGAATATGGCAGAAACCTAAATATAGTGTTTATAAACTGATCAGGAAAAAGCGTTTGATCGTGTGGACAGGAACAAACTTTGGCAAACTTTAGAAACCTACGGGGTAGCGGGACAACTACTAGATAATATAATGACATTATATAAAAACAGTCAAAGTGCCGTTAGAACATCGGAAGGTCTGTCAGAATGGTTTCAGGTTACAACAGGTGTAAGACAAGGATGCGTCCTCTCACCACTCCTCTTCATCATATACATGGACAAAATAAATAAGGAAATAACCAACAATAAGGAAAAATCAAATAATAATATAGAGGTAGAAAGCTCCAACATCAACGAGCTACTCTTCGCAGATGACCAATGCATTATATATGAGGATGAAAACCTGCTACAACAGCATTTAACATCTCTAGATAAAAGCTGCACAAACTACAGTATGAAAATTAACACAGCAAAAACAGAGGCTATAAGAATAAACAAATTAAGACACCCACTAAACATTAAGATCAAAGATAAAGAAGTAAAACAGGTAGAGGAATTCAAGTATGTGGGCGCAATATTCACAGAAGATGGAAAACTAGACAGAGAAATTGACATGAGAATACAAAAAGCAAGTGCTGTCACATACCAGCTTTCACCATTGCTAAGACATCCAAACATTTCAATGCCAGCTAAACAACAAATGATAAATAGCATTTTCATACCAACTTTGTGCTATGAAAGTAAAACATGGACCCTTTCTAAATCACAATTAAGAAAGATCAATACATGTGAGATGCGATGCTTGAGAAAAGTAACAAACAACACAAGAAGAGATAGAATACCAAATGAAACCATAAGAAAAATAGTAGGAACAAAACCCTGCCAAGAATATATAGAACAACTTAAATGGTTTGGCCACCTGGTAAGAATGAATCCTTATCAATCACCTTCAAGGGCGTTCTAGAGAATGAATGGAAAAAAGACCAAAAGGGAGACACAGAAGAAGATGGATAGATGCAGTGACAGAGACATGTAACAACAAAGGAAAGTCACTAATTCAGACAGTTCGAGCAGCTCTTGAACGACAAATGATATAAACCACGACACCTTTTAGGTATCAGTGAGAATAGAAAAGAAGAAGAAATATATATATATATGCATATATATTAGGGTGACCATTCGTCCCCGATTTCCGGGGACAGTCCCCGGAATGTAGAAGTTGTCCCCGGAAGAAATCTGTCCCCGGTTTTGTCCCCGATTTCAGTGAATAAATAAATGTTCATACACGGAATCTGCCCTCTTTTAAAGTAATCACTAGGACTCAGGACGTTACTGAGTTGTGTTTCTTTATCCCTGACTGAGCGGCATTAGCAAGAAGATAAAAGAGAAGACTTGGACGCGTTGTGTCGGAGATAGCTCTTTGAACTCTTGAAGCGCGGTGTACGTCACTTTTATTTCCATCACTCACTTCTATTGGGATGGTTTAATTTTTTAAAAAAGCAGACACTCTCCCCCCCCCCCCCCCTGCCTTTCCGGACATCTCCCGCCAAAGTATCTCGCCAAAGTCTCAAAAAACAAGTGCCACGCCGAGGCAACAACCTCTTCAGTATAAATAAGGTACTGTAAACATTACTTTAATACTGCAATTGATATCTATATGTTGTTTATATTTTTTTAATTTTAAATATTTTTTTTTATTGAGAAACACAACTAGCTATTGTAATGTCATTAAGTGCGTGTATCGCATAAGTACCGTGAATATTAACAAAAATCAAATCAAACAGCAAATGAACAGTTATTATGAAATTTAAAGTTATCTTTTTTTTGCATCTACAAAATTTCTTGCGCACACACCCACCCACACATATTATAAATATATATATAAATAAATATATATATATATATATATATACACAAACACACACACACACATACATATATATATATATCGTTCGTCCCCGATTTTGTGGGACAGTCTCAGAAATAAGCAAAAAAATCCTCTTAAATGTAAAAAATATGACAAATGTCCCCGGAAACCATGGGAAAAAATGGTCACCCTAATATATATATACACACATATTGGTTTGAGTTATTTCAACTATTGCACGGCTATACTAAGGAATTCGGCGACTGGTTGTACAATCGCATTTAACTCAATAAGCTGGGATGTAATTGTGTTATGTATTCCGATAAAATATTAGAGGAGTCGGGGCCTCCATTCCCTTCTCTGAATATCCGCCACTGGATCATACAAATCAATGGATGTCATTTTGATGTCACTTCCGGTAGCTAATATAACAAACGGAGGTTTACGCGACTGCCTTAAAAGTGAACGAAAAGCGCCGAAGATTTTCATTCTCATCATCTAATAATTATTGTGTAAATGTTATTTTGCTCAAACCTTCACGGACGCCGAGGTTTGTTATTTCTGTTTAAAACTGAAGTTATTATATACCGTGGTTGATCCAAAAGTAAGTTGATACTGAAGCAGGGAGTTCAGTAAGGAGCGAGCGGGTTATAAATTATTATAATGAATCATTTTTAACATTTTCATTTCAATAATATTGTTTTGTTATAATTTATATAACAAGTATAATAAATAATTAATTAAGTATTAAAATAAATCAATCCCCATATTTCAACATCATCATGTGCCATACCGGTTGGCGTAGGCGATCATGTCGCTTCCACAATCTTCTATCTTAACTATCTACATAACAGTAACAGTGCAATGAGTGCATCGTATCAGTTCTGTTGTTGACTGTGTTTTGACATAATTCATTATACTAGGCAATATAAGAAAGGTAGTTTACCATTCCTTTCCTTCTTGGCAGTGACTGTACTAGTCGGAGATCGCAGCCATTGCCTCTATACATAACTTCATAAGATCCTCTGCCTTGATGTGGGTTGGACATGGGGCTGGCTTTATTTACTGTAAAAAGTAAGCCACTAAAACTTCACAAATATGGACAAGTCAAAGAAAAGGAAAAAAGTAAATCCGCTGTTAGGGAAAGATAAGGGCTCTCTGTCTAAGAGATTATGAGAAAACCACAAGGAGTAGGGTAGTCACTCACCTTTTGTATGCCAGGAAATCCTCCAGAATTGGCACCTGGAATGTACGTAATCTAAATGAGCAAGGAAAAGCTGCACAAATAGCAGCAAAAATGGCAAACTACAAAATAGATATTCTAGAAATGTACAAAATAAGATGGTTCAAACAGAAAGGATAAAGCTAAATGCAGGAGAGATGATTTTATCATCAGGACACCAGGCATAGTGAAGGGGTAACTATAATGTTATCAAGAGAAGCACATAAAACATTTAAAGAATGGGAAGCAGTAGGGCCAAAACTAATAACAGCAACATTTAAAACAACAATAAGCAATATAAAATACACATTATCCAATGCTATGCACCAACCAATGATAAAGAAGATTTAGTTAAATATGAATTCTATAGAGAGTTGCAAGGTCAGATGGATGAAAGATGAGCCAAAGATATTATAGCCTTGATGGGAGATCTAAATGCAGAAGTAGGAGCAGACAACATGAGCTATGAAGAGATGATGGGATAACATGGACTTGGAGCAATGAATAAAAATGGAGAGACAATTGTGAATTTCTGTGCTCTTAATCAAAAAAGTTAGGAGGAACAATATTCCAACATAAAAGAATACATAAAAGCTACATAGGTGTCACCAGATGAGAGAATGGAGAGAGCAGCAGATGTGTCTTCAGATCATCATCTTCAGCAAGCCAAACTGAAAATGAAACTGAAAAGATATACTATAACATATAAGGGTAGACAGTATTTCAATGTGGAATTTCTTAAAGAGCAAGAATGAAAGATAAATTTGCAGTCACAGTATCAAACTGTGCCCTATGGGCCAGCCATGGCTCAAAAGATCAATAAGTAGTTAGATAAACTTTGGAGAAAAGAGGAAAAAGAAATTACCTGTAATAGCCAATACCCACTTAAATATTGTAACATTAAATTTTATAATATTGAATTATTTTGTCAAACAGAAAAATGAAAACTGAGATTGTATTGCCCAACTGGAATATTAAAGTGGAAGCAGACTGTGATGTAAGTTGATTGGTTGATTTTAAATATCATTTGTAACAGATGTACTTAACTGAACCAGCCCAAGACATACATTTTTTTAAAAACTCACTATTAAAAGCAATAGAAGACCTACAAGAACACTTAAACAAACTCAACATCCCAGGCACAAAATACAACATGAAAATCAACATCAACAAAACATAAATCATGAATGTCACCAAAAATAAACAGAACATCAACATAGCTATAGAAGGCAAGCAACTAAAACAAGTAGAGGAATTCAAATACCTAGGAAGTCTAATGACAAACGATAATTCACAAACAGCAGAGACAGAATCAAGATACAACAAAGCTTGTCAAATCATTGGACAATTATCGCCACTGTTATCCAACAAGGAAACAACTCTGGAGGCAAAACGAGCACTATACAATACAATCTTCATCCCAACGTTGTGCTACCAATGCCAGACCTGGACCCTAGATGCAAGAACAATAAGAAAAATAACCTCTACAGAGATGAAATGTGTTAGACGAATGACAGGAAACAGTCTGAGAGATAAGATCAGAAATGAAAAACTAAGAAAAAAGCTAGGAATAGCCCCTGCCATAGAATATATGAAGAAACAACAGATAAAATGGTTTGGCCATGTGACAAGGCAGAAAGAACAAAACACAACACAACGAGCCATCAACAAATGTTGTGAGAACACCAGACTCAAGAGTCAACCACGAAAAAGATGGGTCGATGGAATATTAGAAGCACTAGGAAATACAACAACAGCAGCAGAGGCGAACAGAAGAGCAAAAGACAGCAAATTATATCTCCCCTCGACGCTGAAGGCAGATGAGGAAGGAAAGAAGGAGAAGACTATTAAAAGCTCTATTATTAATTCCAAGTGTAACATTTACATGGTAGTAATTTTTACTATCCCGTGTGTTACCGGGGCCTCATTATGAGGGAAGTAAAGAATAGTGACACTGTGACCGTCCAAGCATATCGTAAGAGGCGACTAAGGAGGTTGATCGATGGCTTGACAAGCTGTCATTGTAAAAAGTATTGTTATGGAAACAGCGCCATATATTTTAGAGCAGTGATCTCTGCAATATGTGCTACTTTGACACGCAAGGTTTCTGTTTTTGAGATTGTGGTTCTGCCCTATGTGCTGTCTTTGGCTCGAAAGGACAATAGATAGATAGATAGAATTTTTACTACTTGTAAAAATGTGAGTCTCTGATAGGTATCGTAATCTAGGATTAAATATCTTTTTCAATTTGCCTATTGTAGACTTGAGCTAAATATAATCGTCTAAAATTCTTCTAAAATCTGTTACAATTTATTTATTTGAAATGTCAATATTTACTTCAAATAGTGTAACCTTGAGTTAGTTTTTGTTTTCATCATAGAATCCTCAAATGTATTAATATGTATTGCATAGATACCAGAAAGCTATTTCAGATAACTAAATAAAAGTCTCAAAAACCTTCACACTTTACTATATAGAATTTGTAAACATGAAGAATCTTGCTCAACATTAGAACGAATAAAAAAAAACAATAAAATAAATATTGACATAGTTTTCATTTTTTTCAGACAACAGTAAAAGTTGAATCAAATTTCCCAATCCTACATGATATATTGAAAAATGAAGTGGATGAAGATGTAAGTATTTATTTGCTGGTAAACAGCTTTTCAAGTTTTTAAGCTGAATACTGGATACAAGATGTAACATGTTTCTCTGTTGTCTTCAAACTGAAGAAAGTTTGATGTAATATGTTATGAGAGTGTATGTCATGTTTTCAGCGCTTAGTGTGAAATCCAAACTTTGGTTTTCATCAACAAATATGATATACTTGTCTTAAGAAAGAATAACATTTTACGTGATATATCTTTTCTAAACCGGTTTCTTCTTCTTTTGTAGAAGGTGCCTTGATAAAGGTGAAAACAGGTACCCTCAAGCAGGTCATCGATATGATCTTGTTGCCAGATAACATGATAAACAAGATTAATAATTAATTTAAGGATACTTTCTAGTTTACTAATTTTTATTAATTGCAGATGTTTATTTTCTTGTAATGTAGTATATCTCCATTTTATTTTATCATTTCATTTCTTATCTCACTTTTTTTCTCTATGGTCTTCTAGGTCCACTCATTCTAGATGTAGTAGAGTTTATTTTCATTTTGTTGTCTGTTTATGTTCTCACTTTCTGAAGAAAGCTGCCTGTAGGCAGAAACATCAGTATTTTGTTGTATTCCTTTTTTGTAAAGCTGTCACCATACCTTGTAGGAGCGTATGCTACACCCCATGACTTGCTCCTCAAGATTTATAATCCTAAAATGCACCAAATATTTATTTAAAGTTTCTAAAGAAAGGTTTTCAAAATTAGAGATAAGTGTGAAATATGTTATAGCTCATACTCCTTTCTATATTTTTTTTTGTATTATGTCTTACTAATTTGAAAATCATCATCATCATGTGCCAAACCGGTTGGCATAGAAGATCATGTCTTTCCACAATCTTATATCTACAGTGCATCGTATCAGTCTGTTGTCTATTCCATGACATTAAACTATCTAGTATTTTCTCTCTTTGTCGTCTGCGATCTCTCTTTCCTTTTATTTTGGAGTTGTAACCAAGTACAACTTTCCTCTTTTCATGATGTGCCCTAAAAGTGTTGATTGTTTCTTTCTGATGTTTTTTAAGAGCTACCTTTTTGTGTTGGCCTCTTTGAGAACTTCCTCATTGATCTTCTTAGCTGTCCAGGGAATTTTCAACATTCTTCTGAGAAATCCCATCTCTGTGGCCTCTAATCATCTTTTCATGTATTTGTGTATTGTCCATGATTCGCTTCCATAGGTCAGAATTGGTTCTAAATAGCATTGATGAACTTTCTTTCTCACTTCTATTGACATAGATTTGTTGCATAAGATATTTTTCATTTGAAGGTATAGGTTAAGACTAACTACCATCAATTATTATCCATGAGTCTTATCTTTATACATAAGGAAATGGCATGTGCTCCCTTGCAATATGTTTTGTTTGGTCCTCAGGTTATTTGAAATACAAAACCAATAGTTGTTATAGCCATACAAATAGGACAGTAGCCCATCTAAATTATGAAATATTGAGGTTGCTTTTATTGACATACTCCCAAAAATGTGATGTCTGGTGTTACATAATTTTCTGTTTGAATAATATTTTTAAAAAATATATTAGAATCATGAATTATTTTCATATTTTAATCTTCTTTTGTTTTCAGTCAGGTCAAGGTGATGGCTGCAGTCAAATGTCTAGCTTCCAGGATCAAATTCCTAATACTGGTAGAATGTCTGGACAAGTGCTGGAGATGGGGGAGACTGAGGGATGTTCTAATGAGGTTCATGGTGGTGATATGGGGACATTACCAACCAAAGATTGCAGTATAGAATCAAGTCTATCTTTAGAGCTTGAGAGACATACAGAACTCTCTGTGCATGATATCAGACATGAGATACAGAGCAAGGTTGAGACACACCAGAACAAAAATACAAATAAGAAATCTTTAATCTGTAGTGAATGTGGGACAGAATTTTCAAAAAACAGTTTGTTAAAAAAACACATGAGAACACATAGAGGGAAGAAATCTAACAAATGCGATGTGTGCGGTATATCTTTTACTCGTAGCAATGATTTAAAAAGACATGAAAGAATGCATACAGGAGCGGAGCCATACAAATGTAATGTATGTGGTGCTACTTATACTCGCAGCAGCAATTTAAAAGAACATGAAAGAAGACACACAGGAGAGAAGCCTTACAAAGAGTTACAAAGTGAGGTTAAGATACACCAGAAAAAAGATAAAAATAGGAAATATTTCATCTGTGATGATTGTGGGACAGGATTTTCAAATTATGGTTTGTTAAAGAGACACATAAGAACACATACGAGGGAGGATAAAGAAAAAAAAATAATGCATACAGGCAATAAGCCTTACAAATGTGATGTGTGTGGTATATCATTTACTCGTAGACATGATTTAAAAAGACACAAAAGAATACATACAGGAGAGGAGCCATACATATGTGATGTATGTGGTGCTACTTATACTCGCAGCAGCAATTTAAAAAACACAAAAAAAGACACACAGGAAAGAAGCCTTATAAATGTGATATATGTGGTGTGAATTTTGCTCAGAGTACATGCTTAAAAGAACACAGTAGAATACACACTGGAGAGAAGGAGGTTTGTGGTGATGATGTACGGACATTACCAAACAAAGATGGCCGTATAGACTCAGATCAAATATTAGTGCATGAGAGAAATGCTGAACTTTGTGTGAATGATATCAGACTTGAGTTACAAAGTGAGATTGAGACACACCAGAGAAAAGATAAAAATGGGAAATATTTCATCTGTGATGATTGTGGGACAGGATTTTCAAATTATGGTTTGTTAAAGAGACACATAAGAACACATAAAAGGGAGAAGAAAGAACATGAAATAACGCATACAGGGAAGAAGCCTTACAAATGTAATGTGTATGCTACAACTTTTATTTGTAACAATGCATTAAAAAGACATGAAAGAAGATACACAAGAGAGATGCCTTACAAATGTGATGTGTGTTGTGCAAGTTTTGCTCAGATTGATAATTTAAGAAATCACAGTAGAAAACACACAGAAGAGAATGAGGTTCATGGTGGTGAACAATCAGGGGAGAAGCCTTACAAATGTGATGTGTGTGGTGCAAGTTTTGCTCAGATTGATAATCTAAGAAATCACAGTAGAAAACACACAGAAGAGAATGAGGTTCATGGTGGTGAACAATCAGGGGAGAAGCCTTACAAATGTGATGTTTGTGGTGTAAGATTTAATTATGCTCAACGTCTAAAAGAACACCAAAGAAAACATACAGGGGAGAAACCTTACAAATGTAATGTGTGTGGTGCAACTTTTATTCGCAGCAATGCATTAAAAAGACATGAAAGAGGACACACAGGAGAGAAGCCTTATAATTGTGAAGAGTGTGGTGTAAGTTTTACTCGGATTGATAATCTTAAAAGTCACAGTAGAAAACACACATTCGAGAATAAGGTTCATGGTGTTGAACAATCAGTGGAGAAGCCTTACAAATGTGATGTGTGTGGTGTTGGATTTAATTACACAAGCAATTTAAAGGAACACCAAAGAAAACATACAAGGGAGAAGCCTTACAAATGTGATGTGTGTGGCGCAACTTTTATTTGCAGCGAAGCATTAAAAAGACATGAAAGAAAACACACAGGCGAGAAGCCTTACAAATGTGATGTGTGTGGTGCATGTTTTACTCGGATTGATAATCTAAGAAGTCACAGTAAGATACACACAGGAGAGAAGCCTTACAAATGTGATGTGTGTGGTGCAAGTTTTACTCGGATTGATAATCTAAGAAGTCACAGTGGAAAACACATAGGCCAGAAGCCTTACAAATGTGATGTGTGTGGTTTTGGATTTAATTATGTTCAACGTCTAAAAGAACACCAAAGAAGACATACAGGGGAGAAACCTTACAAATGTGATGTGTGTGGTGCAACTTTTATTCGTAGCGAAGCATTAAAAAGACATGTAAAAGGACATACAGGAGAGAAGCCTTACAAATGTGATGTGTGTGGTGCAAGTTTTGCTCGCATTGATTATCTAAGATGTCACAGTAAAATACATACAGCAGAGAAGCGCTACAAATGTGATGTGTGTGGTACAAGTTTTGCTCGGATTGATAATCTAAGAAGTCACAGTAAAATGCACACAGGTGAGAATAAGGTTAATTATGGTGAACATATAGTGGATAAGCCTTACAAATGTGATGTGTGTGGTGTTGGATTTAATTATACAAACAGTCTAAAAGAACACCTTAGAGCACATACAGGGGAGAAGCCTTACAAATGTGATATGTGTGGTGCAAGCTTTGTTCTGTTTGAATATCTAAAAAAACACAGTAGAAAACACACAGGAGAGAGCCCTTACAAATGTGATGTGTGTGGTGTTGGATTTATTCATAAAGGCCATCTAAAAATACACCAAATTACACATAGAGGAGAGAAGCCTTACAAATGTGATGTGTGTGATGCACGTTTTGTTCTGTTTGAATATCTAAGAAGACACAGTAGAAAACACACAGGAGAGAAGCCTTACAAATGTGGTGTGTGTGGTGTTGAATTTAATAATCAAAGCAATCTAAAAATACATCACATTACACATACAGGGGAGAAGCCTTACAAATGTGATGTGTGTGGTGTTGGTTTTAATTATTCAATCAGTCTAAAAGAACATCTAAGAAGACATACAGGGGAGAAGCCTTACAAGTGTGATGTGTGTGATGCATCCTTTAGTGCCAGTGGCAGTTTTAGAAAACACAAAAGAGTTCACACAGGAGAGAAGCCTTACATTTGTGATGTTTGTGATGTGCGTTTTATTTCACTATATCAACTCAAAGTACACAATCATATACACACAGGAGAGAAGCCTTTCAAATGTGATGTGTGTGGTGCAGGATTCTATTATAATTACACACTAACATCTCACAGAAAATTACATACCAGTGAAAAGCCTTACATGTGTGATGTATGTGGTGTAAGTTTTGTTAAGAGCTGTTATCTAAAAGCACACAGTAGAGTGCATACAGGAGAGAAGCCTCACAGATGTGATGTTTGTGGTGCTGGATTTAGATGTAAATCTCGTTTAAAAATGCATCAAATAAAACATACTGGAGAGATACCATACATATGTGATGTGTGTGGTGCTGGATTCATTCACTGTAATGCATTAAAAGTTCACCAAAGAAAACATACTGGTGAGAAGCCTTTTATGTGTGGTATGTGTGGAGCAAGATTTACTAATAAGAACTTATTACAAGTTCATGAAAGAGTACATACTGGTGAGAAGCCTTTTAAGTGTTCTGTATGTGGTGCTAGATTTAGTGCATTTAGCAGCCTAAAAAGACATGAGAGGACACATACTGGAGAGAAGCCATACAAATGTAATGTGTGTGGTCTAAGTTTTACTCAGAGTGGAAGTGTAAAAAGACATATGCCAATACATACAGGAGAGACTCCTTACAAATGTGATGTTTGTGGTGTAGGCTTTGTTCAAAGTGGAGGCCTAAAAATACACAAAAGATCACATATAGCAGAGAAGCCTTATAAATGTGATTTGTGTGGTGCAGTTCTCTTTCAAAAGACACTTCTTAAAAGACACATTAAAGAACATTTAGTTCTGCTTTAGAGGCTTTCAAAATGTGATGTGTGTGGCACAGTTTGTTACTGTGACCAAAGGACTACAAAATCACAGCAAGAAAACATGTAAAGTAGAAACACATACAGTAGAAACATGAGAGATTCTAATGGAGAAAAATTATACAATGTGTATTTTTGTTTAAATAGTGTCTTTAATTCACTAACGGAATCACCAGAAGTAAGTGCTGGAGTAAAGAAAATAGTAAAAAAAATGATCCCCAATTAATTTCATTTTCCTATTAGGCCAAAGATATATAGGGCAGTAGTTACATTTCTTCATGATCTACGATATGCTGCTTGTTCTTGTAAGTCTTGGTTGTTTCGTTGTCCAATTGTTGACCACAAGTCACTGCGGGTTCAACAATTTTTATAAATCATTAATTGCCCACGCCCCAAGACAACTGACAGGTTTTGAAATAGATAAGCAGTCTCACAATTAGATATCAGTTTAGATGATTTTATCTGGAAAATAGTAGAAGCAGCAATGGAGGTGATAGCTAACAACAAAGTCACATGTGAAGATGATATAACATCCTAGATGTTATAGGCAACAAAGCATCAAGAATTTGATAGAGAATATTCCATAACAGATCACAATATATTAACATACAACAGAGAATATTCATAACAGATCACAATATATTAACATACAACAGAGAATATTCCATAACAGATCACAATATATTAACATACAACATAGAATATTCCATAACAGATCACAATATATTAACATACAACAGAGAATATTCCATAACAGATCACAATATATTAACATACAACAGAGAATATTCCATAAAAATGTGGAGAGAAAACAAAATCCCAGTGAAGTTGATAAGAAAAGGAATGGATAATTGTTAAAATTCAAACCAAAACAAAAGCACTTAATGATTGCAACAACTGGCGAGGAGTGACTCTTCTATCAGTTGCCTCAAAAGTACTTGTATTGCCTCTAGCAAGGTGTAGAGAAAACCTTTTACTAGATACAAATATGATACAGAGGCATGAGGGATTTAGAAAAAGGAGAGGTTGACTTAATCAGATTCTCACTGGAAACACGTTGAAAAGGAGGGAAGACACTTGTCGCAATTTTATTGACTTCAAAAAGCATTTGTCAGCATACACAGAGACCTTTTGTAGATTATCTTGAAGCTGTATATAACATGACCAAAATAGTAAATCTCATAAGGCATTGAGTTGAGTTATTGAGTTATTTGCGGGTCATCATCATTGCACTCTGAACATAAGGCTATCCTTAACAAATGTCATAAGGCATTGAGTTGAGTTATTTGCAGGTCATCATCATTGCACTCTGAACATAAGGTTGTCCTTAACAAATGTCATAAGGCATTGAGTTGAGTTATTGAATTATTTGCAGGTCATCATCATTGCACTCTGAACATAAGGTTATCCTTAACAAATGTCATAAGGCATTGAGTTGAGTTATTGAGTTATTTGCGGGTCATCATCATTGCACTCTGAACATAAGGTTATCCTTAACAAATGTCATAAGGCATTGAGTTGAGTTATTGAATTATTTGCAGGTCATCATCATTGCACTCTGAACATAAGGTTGTCCTTAACAAATGTCATAAGGCATTGAGTTGAGTTATTGAATTATTTGCAGGTCATCATCATTGCACTCTGAACATAAGGTTATCCTTAACAAATGTCATAAGGCATTGAGTTGAGTTATTGAGTTATTTGCGGGTCATCATCATTGCACTCTGAACATAAGGTTATCCTTAACAAATGTCATAAGGCATTGAGTTGAGTTATTGAGTTATTTGCGGGTCATCATCATTGCACTCTGAACATAAGGTTATCCTTAACAAATGTCGTAAGGCATTGAGTTGAGTTATTTGCGGGTCATCATCATTGCACTCTGAACATAAGGTTATCCTTAACAAATGTCATAAGGCATTGAGTTGAGTTATTAAGTTATTTGCGGGTCATCATCATTGCACTCTGACCATAAGGTTATCCTTAACAAATGTCATAAGACATTGAGTTGAGTTATTGAGTTATTTGCGGGTCATCATCATTGCACTCTGAACATAAGGTTATCCTTAACAAATGTCATAAGGCATTGAGTTGAGTTATTGAATTATTTGCAGGTCATCATCATTGCACTCTGAACATAAGGTTATCCTTAACAAATGTCATAAGGCATTGAGTTGAGTTATTGAGTTATTTGCGGGTCATCATCATTGCACTCTGAACATAAGGTTATCCTTAACAAATGTCATAAGGCATTGGGTTGAGTTATTGAATTATTTGCAGATCATCATCATTGCACTCTGAACATAAGGTTGTCCTTAACAAATGTTATAAGACATTGAGTTG
This sequence comes from Megaustenia siamemsis, assembly GCA_032433765.1. Taxonomy (NCBI): domain Eukaryota; kingdom Metazoa; phylum Mollusca; class Gastropoda; order Stylommatophora; family Ariophantidae; genus Megaustenia; species Megaustenia siamemsis. The sequence continues at coordinate 28,192,562 of JAVIAB010000159.1, read as the reverse complement.
AGTTATTGAATTATTTGCAGGTCATCATCATTGCACTCTGAACATAAGGTTATCCTTAACAAATGTCATAAGGCATTGAGTTGAGTTATTTAGTTATTTGCGGGTCATCATTGCACTCTGAACATAAGGTTATCCTTAACAAATGTCATAAGGCATTGAGTTGAGTTATTGAGTTATTTGCGGGTCATCATCATTGCACTCTGAACATAAGGTTATCCTTAACAAATGTCATAAGGCATTGAGTTGAGTTATTTGCGGGTCATCATCATTGCACTCTGAACATAAGGTTATCCTTAACAAATGTCATAAGGCATTGAGTTGAGTTATTTGCGGGTCATCATCATTGCACTCTGAACATAAGGTTATCCTTAACAAATGTCATAAGGCATTGAGTTGAGTTATTGAGTTATTTGCGGGTCATCATCATTGCACTCTGAACATAAGGTTATCCTTAACAAATGTCATAAGGCATTGAGTTGAGTTATTGAGTTATTTGCGGGTCATCATCATTGCACTCTGAACATAAGGTTATCCTTAACAAATGTCATAAGGCATTGAGTTGAGTTATTTGCGGGTCATCATCATTGCACTCTGAACATAAGGTTATCCTTAACAAATGTCATAAGGCATTGAGTTGAGTTATTTGCGGGTCATCATCATTGCACTCTGAACATAAGGTTATCCTTAACAAATGTCATAAGGCATTGAGTTGAGTTATTGAGTTATTTGCGGGTCATCATCATTGCACTCTGAACATAAGGTTATCCTTAACAAATGTCATAAGGCATTGAGTTGAGTTATTTGCGGGTCATCATCATTGCACTCTGAACATAAGGTTATCCTTAACAAATGTCATAAGGCATTGAGTTGAGTTATTGAATTTTTTGCAGGTCATCATCATTGCACTCTGAACATAAGGTTATCCTTAACAAATGTCATAAGGCATTGAGTTGAGTTATTGAGTTATTTGCGGGTCATCATCATTGCACTCTGAACATAAGGTTATCCTTAACAAATGTCATAAGGCATTGAGTTGAGTTATTGAATTATTTGCAGGTCATCATTATTGCACTCTGAACATAAGGTTGTCCTTAACAAATGTCATAAGGCATTGAGTTGAGTTATTGAATTATTTGCAGGTCATCATCATTGCACTCTGAACATAAGGTTATCCTTAACAAATGTCATAAGGCATTGAGTTGAGTTATTTGCGGGTCATCATCATTGCACTCTGAACATAAGGTTATCCTTAACAAATGTCATAAGGCATTGAGTTGAGTTATTGAGTTATTTGCGGGTCATCATCATTGCACTCTGAACATAAGGTTATCCTTAACAAATGTCATAAGACATTGAGTTGAGTTATTGAGTTATTTGCGGGTCATCATCATTGCACTCTGAACATAAGGTTATCCTTAACAAATGTCATAAGGCATTGAGTTGAGTTATTTGTGGGTCATCATCATTGCACTCTGAACATAAGGTTATCCTTAACAAATGTCATAAGGCATTGAGTTGAGTTATTGAGTTATTTGCGGGTCATCATCATTGCACTCTGAACATAAGGTTATCCTTAACAAATGTCATAAGGCATCGAGTTGAGTTATTGAGTTATTTGCGGGTCATCATCATTGCACTCTGAACATAAGGTTATCCTTAACAAATGTCATAAGGCATTGAGTTGAGTTATTGCATTTTTTGCAGGTCATCATCATTGCACTCTGAACATAAGGTTATCCTTAACAAATGTCATAAGGCATTGAGTTGAGTTATTGAGTTATTTGCGGGTCATCATCATTGCACTCTGAACATAAGGTTATCCTTAACAAATGTCATAAGGCATTGAGTTGAGTTATTGAATTATTTGCAGGTCATCATCATTGCACTCTGAACATAAGGTTGTCCTTAACAAATGTCATAAGGCATTGAGTTGAGTTATTGAATTATTTGCAGGTCATCATCATTGCACTCTGAACATAAGGTTATCCTTAACAAATGTCATAAGGCATTGAGTTGAGTTATTTGCGGGTCATCATCATTGCACTCTGAACATAAGGTTATCCTTAACAAATGTCATAAGGCATTGAGTTGAGTTATTAAGTTATTTGCGGGTCATCAACATTGCACTCTGACCATAAGGTTATCCTTAACAAATGTCATAAGACATTGAGTTGAGTTATTGAGTTATTTGCGGTTCATCATCATTGCACTCTGAACATAAGGTTATCCTTAACAAATGTCATAAGGCATTGAGTTGAGTTATTGAGTTATTTGCGGGTCATCATCATTGCACTCTGAACATAAGGTTATCCTTAACAAATGTCATAAGGCATTGAGTTGAGTTATTGAATTATTTGCAGGTCATCATCATTGCACTCTGAACATAAGGTTGTCCTTAACAAATGTTATAAGGCATTGAGTTGAGTTATTGAATTTTTTGCAGGTCATCATCATTGCACTCTGAACATAAGGTTATCCTTAACAAATGTCATAAGGCATTGAGTTGAGTTATTTAGTTATCTGCGGGTCATCATCATTGCACTCTGAACATAAGGTTATCCTTAACAAATGTCATAAGGCATTGAGTTGAGTTATTTGTGGGTCATCATCATTGCACTCTGAACATAAGGTTATCCTTAACAAATGTCATAAGGCATTGAGTTGAGTTATTTGCGGGTCATCATCATTGCACTCTGAACATAAGGTTATCCTTAACAAATGCCATAAGGCATTGAGTTGAGTTATTGAGTTATTTGCGGGTCATCATCATTGCACTCTGAACATAAGGTTATCCTTAACAAATGTCATAAGGCATCGAGTTCAGTTATTGAGTTATTTGCGGTCATCATCATTGCACTCTGAACATAAGGTTATCCTTAACAAATGTCATAAGGCATTGAGTTGAGTTATTGAATTTTTTGCAGGTCATCATCATTGCACTCTGAACATAAGGTTATCCTTAACAAATGTCATAAGGCATTGAGTTGAGTTATTGAGTTATTTGCGGGTCATCATCATTGCACTCTGAACATAAGGTTATCCTTAACAAATGTCATAAGGCATTGAGTTGAGTTATTGAATTATTTGCAGGTCATCATCATTGCACTCTGAACATAAGGTTGTCCTTAACAAATGTCATAAGGCATTGAGTTGAGTTATTGAATTATTTGCAGGTCATCATCATTGCACTCTGAACATAAGGTTATCCTTAACAAATGTCATAAGGCATTGAGTTGAGTTATTTGCGGGTCATCATCATTGCACTCTGAACATAAGGTTATCCTTAACAAATGTCATAAGGCATTGAGTTGAGTTATTAAGTTATTTGCGGGTCATCATCATTGCACTCTGACCATAAGGTTATCCTTAACAAATGTCATAAGACATTGAGTTGAGTTATTGAGTTATTTGCGGTTCATCATCATTGCACTCTGAACATAAGGTTATCCTTAACAAATGTCATAAGGCATTGAGTTGAGTTATTGAGTTATTTGCGGGTCATCATCATTGCACTCTGAACATAAGGTTATCCTTAACAAATGTCATAAGGCATCGAGTTGAGTTATTTAGTTATTTGCGGGTCATCATCATTGCACTCTGAACATAAGGTTATCCTTAACAAATGTCATAAGGCATTGAGTTGAGTTATTTGCGGGTCATCATCATTGCACTCTGAACTTAAGGTTATCCTTAACAAATGCCATAAGGCATTGAGTTGAGTTATTGAGTTATTTGCGGGTCATCATCATTGCACTCTGAACATAAGGTTATCCTTAACAAATGTCATAAGGCATTGAGTTGAGTTATTTGCGGGTCATCATCATTGCACTCTGAACATAAGGTTATCCTTAACAAATGTCATAAGGCATTGAGTTGAGTTATTTGCGGGTCATCATCATTGCACTCTGAACATAAGGTTATCCTTAACAAATGTCATAAGGCATTGAGTTGAGTTATTGAGTTATTTGCGGGTCATCATCATTGCACTCTGAACATAAGGTTATCCTTAACAAATGTCATAAGGCATTGAGTTGAGTTATTGAGTTATTTGCGGGTCATCATCATTGCACTCTGAACATAAGGTTATCCTTAACAAATGTCATAAGGCATTGAGTTGAGTTATTTGCGGGTCATCATCATTGCACTCTGAACATAAGGTTATCCTTAACAAATGTCATAAGGCATTGAGTTGAGTTATTGAATTTTTTGCAGGTCATCATCATTGCACTCTGAACATAAGGTTATCCTTAACAAATGTCATAAGGCATTGAGTTGAGTTATTGAGTTATTTGCGGGTCATCATCATTGCACTCTGAACATAAGGTTATCCTTAACAAATGTCATAAGGCATTGAGTTGAGTTATTGAATTATTTGCAGGTCATCATTATTGCACTCTGAACATAAGGTTGTCCTTAACAAATGTCATAAGGCATTGAGTTGAGTTATTGAATTATTTGCAGGTCATCATCATTGCACTCTGAACATAAGGTTATCCTTAACAAATGTCATAAGGCATTGAGTTGAGTTATTTGCGGGTCATCATCATTGCACTCTGAACATAAGGTTATCCTTAACAAATGTCATAAGGCATTGAGTTGAGTTATTGAGTTATTTGCGGGTCATCATCATTGCACTCTGAACATAAGGTTATCCTTAACAAATGTCATAAGACATTGAGTTGAGTTATTGAGTTATTTGCGGGTCATCATCATTGCACTCTGAACATAAGGTTATCCTTAACAAATGTCATAAGGCATTGAGTTGAGTTATTTGTGGGTCATCATCATTGCACTCTGAACATAAGGTTATCCTTAACAAATGTCATAAGGCATCGAGTTGAGTTATTGAGTTATTTGCGGGTCATCATCATTGCACTCTGAACATAAGGTTATCCTTAACAAATGTCATAAGGCATTGAGTTGAGTTATTGAGTTATTTGCGGGTCATCATCATTGCACTCTGAACATAAGGTTATCCTTAACAAATGTCATAAGGCATCGAGTTGAGTTATTGAGTTATTTGCGGGTCATCATCATTGCACTCTGAACATAAGGTTATCCTTAACAAATGTCATAAGGCATTGAGTTGAGTTATTGAGTTATTTGCGGGTCATCATCATTGCACTCTGAACATAAGGTTATCCTTAACAAATGTCATAAGACATTGAGTTGAGTTATTGAGTTATTTGCGGGTCATCATCATTGCACTCTGAACATAAGGTTATCCTTAACAAATGTCATAAGGCATTGAGTTGAGTTATTTGTGGGTCATCATCATTGCACTCTGAACATAAGGTTATCCTTAACAAATGTCATAAGGCATTGAGTTGAGTTATTGAGTTATTTGCGGGTCATCATCATTGCACTCTGAACATAAGGTTATCCTTAACAAATGTCATAAGGCATTGAGTTGAGTTATTGAGTTATTTGCGGGTCATCATCATTGCACTCTGAACATAAGGTTATCCTTAACAAATGTCATAAGGCATTGAGTTGAGTTATTGAATTATTTGCAGGTCATCATCATTGCACTCTGAACATAAGGTTATCCTTAACAAATGTCATAAGGCATTGAGTTGAGTTATTTGCGGGTCATCATCATTGCACTCTGAACATAAGGTTATCCTTAACAAATGTCATAAGGCATTGAGTTGAGTTATTAAGTTATTTGCGGGTCATCAACATTGCACTCTGACCATAAGGTTATCCTTAACAAATGTCATAAGACATTGAGTTGAGTTATTGAGTTATTTGCGGTTCATCATCATTGCACTCTGAACATAAGGTTATCCTTAACAAATGTCATAAGGCATTGAGTTGAGTTATTGAGTTATTTGCGGGTCATCATCATTGCACTCTGAACATAAGGTTATCCTTAACAAATGTCATAAGGCATTGAGTTGAGTTATTGAATTATTTGCAGGTCATCATCATTGCACTCTGAACATAAGGTTGTCCTTAACAAATGTTATAAGGCATTGAGTTGAGTTATTGAATTTTTTGCAGGTCATCATCATTGCACTCTGAACATAAGGTTATCCTTAACAAATGTCATAAGGCATTGAGTTGAGTTATTTAGTTATTTGCGGGTCATCATCATTGCACTCTGAACATAAGGTTATCCTTAACAAATGTCATAAGGCATTGAGTTGAGTTATTTGTGGGTCATCATCATTGCACTCTGAACATAAGGTTATCCTTAACAAATGTCATAAGGCATTGAGTTGAGTTATTTGCGGGTCATCATCATTGCACTCTGAACATAAGGTTATCCTTAACAAATGCCATAAGGCATTGAGTTGAGTTATTGAGTTATTTGCGGGTCATCATCATTGCACTCTGAACATAAGGTTATCCTTAACAAATGTCATAAGGCATCGAGTTCAGTTATTGAGTTATTTGCGGTCATCATCATTGCACTCTGAACATAAGGTTATCCTTAACAAATGTCATAAGGCATTGAGTTGAGTTATTGAATTTTTTGCAGGTCATCATCATTGCACTCTGAACATAAGGTTATCCTTAACAAATGTCATAAGGCATTGAGTTGAGTTATTGAGTTATTTGCGGGTCATCATCATTGCACTCTGAACATAAGGTTATCCTTAACAAATGTCATAAGGCATTGAGTTGAGTTATTGAATTATTTGCAGGTCATCATCATTGCACTCTGAACATAAGGTTGTCCTTAACAAATGTCATAAGGCATTGAGTTGAGTTATTGAATTATTTGCAGGTCATCATCATTGCACTCTGAACATAAGGTTATCCTTAACAAATGTCATAAGGCATTGAGTTGAGTTATTTGCGGGTCATCATCATTGCACTCTGAACATAAGGTTATCCTTAACAAATGTCATAAGGCATTGAGTTGAGTTATTAAGTTATTTGCGGGTCATCATCATTGCACTCTGACCATAAGGTTATCCTTAACAAATGTCATAAGACATTGAGTTGAGTTATTGAGTTATTTGCGGTTCATCATCATTGCACTATGAACATAAGGTTATCCTTAACAAATGTCATAAGGCATTGAGTTGAGTTATTGAGTTATTTGCGGGTCATCATCATTGCACTCTGAACATAAGGTTATCCTTAACAAATGTCATAAGGCATCGAGTTGAGTTATTTAGTTATTTGCGGGTCATCATCATTGCACTCTGAACATAAGGTTATCCTTAACAAATGTCATAAGGCATTGAGTTGAGTTATTTGCGGGTCATCATCATTGCACTCTGAACTTAAGGTTATCCTTAACAAATGTCATAAGGCATTGAGTTGAGTTATTAAGTTATTTGCGGGTCATCATCATTGCACTCTGAACATAAGGTTATCCTTAACAAATGTCATAAGGCATTTGTTAAGAGATTCTGAATGAATGATTTTAGACTCCTACAACTGACAGTTGACCAACATTGTTCGGACCATAGTTTGCTTTAATCTGATGTGTCTGCTTATGATAACTTTGATCACATGTTGTATTTGTAGAAGTCAAAGATGACAAACATTCATCCCTTGATCTCTGTGTATATTTAATATTACAAATTTTATACAAATTTGTTTTGCTGTTGCTGTGTGTTTAAATTTTTTGTCCTTTGCTGTATTTGTTTCATTTTCTTTTACAATTTTTTGTCATGAAGTTAGTGAAAACTCTATGTTTTTTCTATTATATAGTAGTGGTAATACATACACATTAAGATATACACTGGATGTAAGTCATAACATTTGGTGTAGAACGGGAAACATTAAATACAGTTCTTTTTGAGTTTATTGTCGTTATTTATGTTAGCCCATCTTTCATCACAAAGAAACAATGTATAGAAAGCATATTCATCCTCACCCTTTTTTATCAGTGCAAAACCGTTAAAGTCAGAAAAGAAAGTTTGTCACCACAGAAATGTTATATTTGACTTGGCTATGAGAGAGACCAGAAAAGGAAAAAAAAATCTGGAATTAGTTACAAAAGAAAGCGTTTGTACAGACTCTATTCTATTCTATTCTATTAATCAGTTTAATTGCAGTCGAAGTATTCCCATATCGGACAGCTCCAGCATTATCGGAACATGTGCAGACTGATTGTTTCTGTAACGTGTTGTTTATTGATACATCTGCTTTTCCCACTAGGCTCTCTAGATCGACCAGATCCTTTTTTCACCTTTAGACTCCTCAGTCTCTCAATATGTACATCATAGTCCCCACCCATTCTTCTTCTCTGATCTTAAGTAATGAAGAACAAACTTGGTGGTGTCCTCTTTATCCAGAGTAAGGTCATGCTCAGTGCCAAAGCTGCAAGCGAATTTATCGGCTATGTCATTGTCATGTACACCAGCGTGTCTTGGGCAGTGCACCCACGTTAACGCATTCACTGTAGGGCCATCCATGAGCTGCATCCACTCCTGTCGTAGACACAGTATGTCTATCCATTTGGCGCGAATTCATGTCTCCATGATCAGTTTGTGTAATGTACCTCTCTAGCAAAGTCCTGTCTTTTTTGCTCATCTGTGAATAGCATTCTGCCCTCACTGTCCTAGATGACATGTTAGCTCTAGGGCGTGTCATTTTCGTGCATGCATAGAAGGACCAAAACCAATAGAGCACATCTGAACACTTTAAAACCTCTACCTTAGTTTCATGCAGTCGTGACGTCAAATACGGTATATTCTCTCACAAAGTCTGACGGGAATGTTTGTCTAGCCCGCCACTCCCAGAAAAAAATTACACCTGGACTATATAATTGACATTTATTTTGTCATATTAACATTGAAAGGCTATGTTTGTTTACTAAAAAAAACAATTTTATAATTTCTGTGAGTAAAAGTGAAAGGCGTAACGTTTTTGGGCGCTTCAATTTAGTGAAATTTATATTTGGAATAGATTTCATATTTTTGTGCTTTCCGCGCTGATGACCATTAATTATATATAAGAATATATTACCACCCAAATGATAGGATTCTACTAGTAAGAATCAAGGCTAAACCATTTGACATAGCAATAATACAGATACTGTTCTACTAGCAGAAAATCATAAAGACCTACAACAATTGCTTAATGTGATAAACATAACAAGTTAAAGATATGGACTAGATATGAATATCAAAATGACTAAAACTATGATCATAAACAAAGAAAATTCTCAAGACCTACAAGTAAATATCACAGTTGAAGGAATACTTCTGGAGACAGTTCAGAGCTACAGCTACCTTGGACATACTATAACCAATGATGGAAAATGCAAAACTGAAATAAACAAAAGACTAGGATTGGGAAAAAGTAATTTCAATGCCATGAAAAATATACTAACAACAAAACAAATAATAGTAGGGCTGAAGATAAGTATAGCAAAATGTTACATCTTCTCAATATTCCTGTATGGTGCAGAAACACGGACATTAGACAAGAAAACAGAACAGAAAATTGAAGCCTTTGAAATGTGGATTTATAGAAGAATAGGTAGAATTGGATGGAAAGGAAAGAAAACAAATGATGAAGTTTTAAAACAACTAAAAATAAAAAGAGAACTACTAAACACAATTAGTACAGGACAAATGAAATTTGTGGGGCACGTTAAAATACACAACAGCCTACTAAAAGTAATATTGGAAGGGGAAATACAAGGTAAAAGATGCAGACCAAGACTAACATGGACGAATAACATCAAAAGATGGACAAGTCAATCTATGACAGCCTGCACCATGACATCAAGAAACATAGTAGAATGGCGATCCATGGTAGCCAACCTTCGTTGCGGAGACGGCACTCGATGATGATTATTACCACCCGCTTAGTCTAATTCATGTAGGGCCTACAATGCTGGGTTGTTATACTATTGTTATGTTAGCAAATGTATGCGCTAGACTAAGAAAATAGTGTTTTTGCTATGTTATTGTTATTTTAGTAAACTTATGTGCTAAAAGACATAACACATTCTATCTATCTATCTATTGATCTTTCAAGCCGTAGCCGGCCCATAGGATGTAGACCAAGATACTCCTTCTCTTATTTGCATTTTTGTTCTAGCAGTTTTCAATTCTTTTAAAGATATTTCATCAAATCTCGCCATTTGTCTCTGTTCTGTGCAAGCAGCTCTATCTCATTGAGGGAGCCGATTCCTGCTGCTTTTGACTCTCTCAGCAATGTGACAAATAGCACATGAACACCAATATATTTGAACCTGAACATAAAAGTGGAATTTATCTACTTGTTAACATGACCCCATCACTACATACTGTAAATGTGTTGTTTGATGGTGCACAAGTAATGAATATGAAATCTCAGAAGCCTGTGTTTTCGGGACCACGTCGACCAAGTGATAACAAAATCTAGCAAAGGATTAGCCATTTTGAAGGTCATGGCAGCTGCCAACATCGAACAGAGGCTACTTACTCTTCTGTTCCAGGGAATGACCCTCACAACAATCGAGTAGGCCTAGCAATTTTCACTGTCATTACGATGCAAATTGACAGGCTGGAGACAAAACAGAATGAAGCCATGTTCATTTTCCTGGGGTGTATGAGGGAGGCTTCATGTGTAGCAATCAGATATCTTCTTGACTTACCAACTATAGAGGTTAGTATCAAGATCTGGGGGGGGGGGGGGACACGAGCATATCTGAAGATAAGTGCAGAGAAAGAGCAGCCATTGCAACAAGAGCTCAACACAGGGAAAGGTGGCAGGCTAAAAAGAGACAAATCATGGCTGGGCCGAGCAGAAGATGTCATCAAACAGGTCTGTGAGCTTACCAGTATCAACACTGGTGAGGAGTGGATACCGGTGCCTGCGTCAGGGACACATTCTCATGTATTTTAACACTCGACAGGAAATGTAGGGAGCAAAGTGAATTTGTGGTCACTGCGGAGGTCAAAAGTTACTGATGAAGAAAATGCAGTCATCTATACAGACAGATCCATATTAGAAAACCAAAGAAGTGCATGAGCATTTACAGCACGCTCGGCAGGCTAAATAGTAAAAAAAGACAGTGGTGCATACATTGTGATGAGTAGCATGACGATCGAGGTGATGGCAGTGACTATGGCATTCATCTGGCTAGAGTAAAAAGGCTACACCTATGCCAATATACTAAGCGATTCGATGGGCATGATACGAAAAGTGCAGGCGGGCTCTCTGCGCATGAAATGGGTATAGTCACTGCAGAAGTTAAAAATGCATAGAATCACTTTTGGCTACGTTCCTGGGCATGCGTGAGTACGGGGAAATAAAAGGACGGACAGGTTGGCTAGCCTTGCTGTCGTTGAAGACAGTTGACCAATGGGTGGACATCATCAATGCCATCCGAGGTGTGGAAAGGGCACAGAACTTCGACAACCATGAGTCCACGACACTCCTTCGGATGAAAGAGATGGGAGTTAAGAAGGGCACAACCAGAAGCGAGAAACTTAGTGGGCGTGTAAGAAGACTTATCAACCAACACATTAGATATGAAAACAGAACAGAAAATTGAACCCTTTGAAACATAATTCAAACAAGATAAATTAGATTTTTGGGTCATGTTAAATAACACAACAGACTACTAAAAGTAATCTTGGATGGGGAAATATGAGGTAATAGAGGCAGACCAAGACTAACATGGACGAGTAACATCAAAAGATGAGCAAGTCAGCCTATGACAACCTGCACTATGAGAGCAAGAGACAGAGCAGAATGGCGCTCCATGGTAGACAAACTTCAATGCTGAGGCTGTATTCAATGATGATGGTGATATCTTGGATTAGTTTCGTTGTGCACATCTATTATTGATGATTTTTAAAACTAATAAATCAACATACTTCACAATCTGGTTCTTGTTTTATATCAAATATTGATGCCTTGACATCTGTTTCCATCTTGTTGGCTGTTAAAGAGTAAAAGGGAAATGCCCAATATTAATAACATATTAAAACATTATCTCTTTCAGTTAATCTTATTAGTTTAAAAGTGCATAGCTTCAAGCTCATATTTTCATATAAATCCCACTATAATAATTGCTTCTGAAGACAAATGCCTAAGAATACTTTGTGTACAAAAGAATTAATTCAAGTCTAATATAGAGACAAGAGAAATGGTCATGCAACCAACAATCTCGTCTACAATTTTAGAAAGAGAAGATGGATATATATATTGAAAATGTGCTGAGAAAAGACAACAAGAGAATTCCAAAGCAGGTACTTCTATGAGAAACATCAGGGTACAAAAAAAGAGGAAGACATAGAGAGACACTGAAGATTGAACAGATTGGTTCGAGAACAGAAATAACTCTCTATAATGAACATGTAAACTGTATCAGATTACAGAGCAAAGAGGTCAAATTTCACTATTCGACATCTTTTAAATAAGAAGACGGCATCTAGACAAGAAGGTCATGGGTTCAAATACCACCATCTTTCAGTTTCCAACAATTTGTGAAAAGACAAGAGACCACATGTATTGTAATTGTGCGGTATGCTGAGCAAAGCAAACTGAAAACATCGATTTGGGATATAAAACAAGAACCAAATTATGAAGTGATGCTTGTAACTAGACCAATCCAAATTCCTCTCCATCTTCTTTCTCTCTTCACCTACCTCTTTTAGTACCTCCTCATTGGATGTTTTGGATTGTTCACGGTATCTTCATTATGTTTCTAAAAATAAATAAATGAAAACGCATTTCAACCGATTCTATCCGGCATTGGGTCGCTTTGTTTACTGTCCATGACTGGCTCTCATAATGTATCAGTAATTTTGATCTTATCTCCGGTCCTTACTGCATGTGTTGTCTGTCTGTTCCATCCCGCCTACTTTGTTCTCCTCCGTCCTGTATGTCCTTTATGTTCTTTCCCATTCCATCCCGTCTACTTCTGTTCTCCTCCGTCGTGTATGTTCTTTCCCATTCCATCCCGCCTACTTCTGTTCTCTTCCGTCCTGTATGTTCTTTATGTTCTTACCCATTCCATCCCGTCTACTTCTGTTCTCTTCCGTCCTGTATGTCCTTTATGTTCTTTCCCATTCCATCCCGTCTACTTCTGTTCTCTTCCGTCATGTATGTTCTTTCCCATTCCATCCCGCCTACTTTTGTTCTCTTCCGTCCTTTATGTTCTTTCCCGTTCCATCCCGTCTACTTCTGTTCTCTTCCGTCCTGTATGTCCTGTATGTCCTTTCCCATTCCATCCCGCCTATTTCTGTTTTCCTCCGTCCTGTATGTTCTTTCCCATTCCATTCCGCCTACTTCTGTTTTCCTCCGTCCTGTATGTTCTTTCCCATTCCATCCCGTCTACTTGTGTTCTCCGTCCTGTGTATCCTTTATGTTCTTTCCCATTCCATCCCGTCTACTTCTGTTCTCTTCCGTCCTGTATGTCCTTTCCAATTCCATCCCGTCGACCTCTCTTCTCTTCTGTCCTGTCTCATTTTTTATGTTCTTTCAGTAGTATAGCAGGGTCCATTTGACCTGTATTGTTGCGCTAACTTAACAAAGATATATAGTAGGTGCGCAGCGCACCTTATGTACTCTAGGTGCAGGGGGAGTTAACCATGACCTCTAGTCCTGGTGACCCCGGAAGTGACCTGTTTATGTCTGGTGTGTGCTGACTTTGGAGTTCTTTATGTACTTGATCGATAGTGATAGGTTAGTAGATTATACAACATCAATGAAAAACGATCAATATAAAACAGAAAACAAATATATTTTATTCTTTTATTAATATAATATAACATTACAAACATATTTAGTACATTGAGTAAATATATAGTACACGGATAACATTTATTTATAGCTATGTAGTTGGGCGTCTGCTTAACTTTGTGTCATAAATGAATCATAAGGGGTGAAACTTGTTAGAGATTCTCGGTTAGTCTAAGCTGGTATTGTAAAGAGTTAAATATCTAGAGGTATAGTCGAGACGTTATCATCAGCTACCTTTCTTTTTATATAGAAATAGGAAAGAGCATTTCTTGTTTGATTGTAGGAAAATATGGAATTATTTAAGACTTTGAAACCTACATTTTTCCCACCCTTGGCCTTTTGCGTGGCGAGAACCTCTAAAAACATATCTTTATCTAATTTGTTGTGTTGCTTGCTTAACCCCTTACAGCTGATTTTATCGTAATCCCCACTACAATGGTACGATTTACTACATAAGCTAACAAGAGCTGTCCCTTCGTACTCTAGTTTTAAAAGACCTGGCGTTCGTTTTGTGTACGGCTTTAACACCCTTACAGCTTATACAGTCTGTCTTGCTAATATGCTCATCGCAGTGACGGATGTATGGGGGTCGTCGAGTGTGTCGTCATGTATGTTTTTGTCGTGACGGGTGTACGGAGGTCGGCTAGTGTGTCGTGACGGGTGTATGGAGGTCGTCTAGTGTGGCATGGTGGTTGTATGGAGGTCGTTTAGAGTGTCGTGATGGGTGTATGGAGGTCGGCTAGTGTGTCATGATGATTGTATGTATGTTGTCTAGTGTGTCATGAGGGCTGTATGGCTATTGTCTAATGCATCGTGATGGGTGTATGGAGGTCGTCTATTGTGTCATGAGGGCCGCATGCTGGTCACCTAGTGTGACATGAGGGCTCTATACCGGTTGTCTAGTGTGTTGTGACGGGTGTACGGAGGTCGCCTAGTGTGTCATGATGGGTGTATGGAGGTCGTCTAGTGTGTCATGATGGGTGTATGGAGTCGTCTAGTGTGTCGTGATGGGTGTATGGAGGTCGTCTACTGTGTCGTGAGGGGTGTATGGAGGTCGTCTAGTGTGGTATGTTGGTGTATGGAGGTCGTCTAGTGTGTCATGAGGGCTGTATACCGGTCGACTAGTTTGTCGTCATGTATGTATTTGTCGTGACGGGTGTATGGAGGTCGTCTAGTGTGTCATGATGGGTGTATGGTGGTGTCGTCTAGTGTGTCGTGATGGGTGTATGGAGGTCGTCTAGTGTGATATGCGGGGTGTATGGAGGTCGTCTAGTGTGATATGATGGCTCTATGCCTGTCGTCTAGTGTGGCCTGGGGGCTGTATGCCGGTCGCCTAGTGTGGCATAAGGGTTGTATGGCGGTTGTCTAGTATATCATACTTTAATCAACCAATAAGAAAAAACGAAGGAACATTACATTCAACACTACTTATCTTAACTATAGCATACCTACTTTAAACACATCAATAAAACTGAATAACCTGTTATCGTTAACCCTTAACATACTTTAAGAGAAAATACTCAAACTTACAGCGTAAAATATAGTCTCAAGCATCTACACTGAATATAACCTATTAGCGAAAATCGTTAACATACTTTAAGAGAAAACAATCCAACTTACTGTGTAAAATATACTCTCCGCTAGACTGAAGTGTAGTATGACCTTCCTTGAATCAACCAAACTTATAACACGAAATGCCATCTAGTTTAAATATATCCTGGTAACAAATGAATAAATTAGCCAATCAGCCAGTGACTACGTCAACATCGCCTGATATCCAGATTAACCAATCAGAGAAGAGTATTAACATTGGAGGCGGAGCAAAGTTATGACTGACAGCTGGATTAATCAATCAGAGAAGCGCGTTAGCCCAAGCGTAGGTAGTGGCTGTCGGGTCAGCAGTGGGGGGAAAAAGGCTGGGTGGTGGATTACTTGAACTCATTTTGACCCCTGAGCCAATTCCAGAAGAGTTCTATGACCTCATTTTGACCGCTGAAGGTTTTAATACCAATGCTTCCCACTTCAACGAACGATATACATCATTAAAGGTGATTACTACAGCTCTTAGACTTTGGAGTTCCATATCTTTATCACTTGATCGAATGACAGACAACAGTAAAAGTGAACATTACAGGTAAGAAAACTTAGTTCCAAAACCCAAAATTTCGGCTCATACTCACAAAGTTGAATACGAACTCTACAAATTTAGTCCCAAAGTCGTAATTGTTAGACACAAAAGTCGTAAATGTTATATGCAAAGTCCAAAAGTTTGTCAAAAAGACAACCCAAACTCAGAACAGTTAGACACAAAGCCCAACAATTTATATGCAAAGGCCAAAGAGTTACTCCAAAAGACAACTAATGTAACACTTAACCCCAAAATTTCGTCTCATAACCAAAAAGTTGAACGCAAAACCCTAAAAATTTAGTCCCAAAGTGATACCAGTTCGACACAAAAGTTGAAAAAGTTATATTCAAAGGCCAAAAGTTTGTCAAAAAGACAACCCAAACTCAAAAGTTTGTCAAAAAGACAACCCAAACTCAAAATAGTTAGACACGAAAGTCGTAAATGTTATATGCAAAGTCCAAAAGTTTGTCAAAAAGACAACCCAAACTCAGAATATTTAGACACGAAAGACCCAAAAGGGATATTCAAAGTCCAAAATGTTACTCCAAAAGACAATTAATGTAACGCCAAGCTCTAAAATTTCGACTTATACTCACAAATTTGGACACAAAACCCTAAAAAATCTAGACCCAAAGTCCAAAAGACAAAATAAGTTAACCCCAAAACACAAAAGTCTCATCTCATAAGCAAAAAGTTGAAAATGCAGGCTGTCTAGTATGTATTGATTTTGACCTGATAAGTTTCTAAAAATAGATTTTAACCTATGATGCAATACCAAAGTGTCCACTTATCAATCAAAGACTTTAACACAGCCGAGAAAATCCTAATAAATAATTATAATTTAGTAACAATTTTTGCACATGATGATAGTTACGACTGTGTCTAAATGATTAATGAAAATATTAATACAATACTAGAAAAAAAACCAAACACACTAAAAACACCACATTGAAAGACTAAAGTTAAAGTTCACGCCCCATCACAACTCGGATAAGAAAAGTACGACAAAACATGAAAGTTACGTCCCCTTCTTTAACTCTACTAAACACAAGTATTACCAAACACGTAGGTTGCACCTCTGCCATAACCCCACTAAAAGACAAGATTTTGCTTAAAATACCACTTTTATGATTGTTACCCCCTTGACCCTTTATGAGGGGTACGCCCATGAAACTGTTAGAAATAGTAAATTTACACTCTAGGGTTACTCCAAACTTTACATTAGACATCCACATAGCAAAAATTTACTTAAAAACCACGTTTATGATTAATACTCCCTTGACCATTTTTGGTGGCTACGCCCATGAAACTGTTAAATAGTAGTAAATTTACACTATAGGATTACTCTAACATTTATTTTAGAAATCCCCATAGCAAAATTTACTTAAAAAACCATTTTATGATTGTTACCCCCCTTGCCTATTTTTGGCGGTTACGCCCATGAAACTGTTAAAAATAGTAAATTTACACGCTAGGTTTACTCTAAACTTTATTTTAGGCATCCCCATAGCAAAAATTTACTTAAAAACCACTTTTAAAATGTTTACCTCCTTACCCATTTTTGTGGTTACGCCCATGAAATCGATAAAGATAGTACATTTAACCTCTAGGATTACTCTAACCTTATTTTAGACATTCCCATAACAAAAATTTACTTAAAAATCACTTTTATGATTGTTACCCCCTTGCCTATTTTTGGCGGTTACGCCCATGAAATCGATAAAAAATTGAAATTTAACCTATTGGTATACCTCAAACATAATATTTGACACGCCCATGTATCAAATTTACCTGAAAAATCAACCAAAAATTAGTAGTGAGATAGGGCATAAAGATGGATAGACTATAAGGAAAAATGTACACTCTCATATAAGGAAAAAAAAAACTGCCGGTAGACTATTTATTTATATAAGGAATATTCTGCTGCTGGAAGCAGATTCATCCATCATTAATGCCATATATCACTACTAATTTTTGGTTGATTTTTCAGGTAAATTTGATACATGGGCGTGTCAAATATTATGTTTGAGGTATACCAATAGGTTAAATTTCAATTTTATCGATTTCATGGGCGTAACCGCCAAAAGTAGGCAAGGTGGGTAACAATCATAAAAGTGATTTTTAAGTAAATTTTTGTTATTGGAATGTCTAAAATAAAGGTTAGAGTAATCCTAGAGGATAAATTTACTATCTTTATCGATTTCATGGGCGTAACCACCAAAAATGGGTAAGGGGGTAAAAAGGTTAAAAGTGGTTTTTAAGTAAATTTTTGCTATGGGGATGTCTAATGTAATGTTTGGAGTAATCCTAGAGGTTAAATTTACTATCTTTAACAGTTTCATGGGCGTAGCCACCAAAAATTGTCAGGGGGGTAACAATCATAAAAGTGATTTTTAAGTAATTTTTTGTTATGGGGATGTCTAATATAAAGTTTGGGGTATGCCAATAGGTTAAATTTCAATTTTTTATCAATTTCATGGGCGTAGCCCTCAAAAATGGGTAAGGGGGTAAAATCATAAAAGTTGATTTTTCAGGCAAATTGATACATGGTGTCAAATATTATGTTTCAGGTATACCAATAGGTTAAATTTCAATTTTTTATCGATTTCATGGGCGTAACCGCCAAAAATGGGTAAGGTGGTAACAATCATAAAAGTGATTTTTAAGTATATTTTTGCTATGGGTATGTTTAATGTAAAGTTTGGGGTAAGCCTTGAGTGTAAATTACTATTTTTATCGATTTCATGTGCGTACCCATCAAAAATGGTCAGGGGACAACACTCATAAAAGTTGTTTTTATGTAAATTCTTGATACGGGGATGCTTAATATAAAGTTTGGGGTATGTCTAGATGTTAAATTTACTATTTTTAAAAGTTTCATTTGCGTAACCACAAAAAAATGGTCAAGGGGGTAACAATCCTAAAGTGGTTTTTTAAGTAAATTTTGCTATGGGGATTTCTAAAATAAATGTTAGAGTAATCCTATAGTGTAAATTTACTACCATTTAACAAATTCATGGGCGTAGCCACCAAAAATGGTCAAGGGAGTAACAATCATAAAAGTGGTTTTTAAATAAATTTTTGCTATGTCGATGTCTAATGTAAAGTTTGGAGTAACCCTAGAGTGTAAATTTACTATTTCTAACAGTTTCGTGGGCGTACCCCTCATAAAGGGTCAAGCGGGTAACAATCATAAAAGTGGTATTTTAAGCAAAATCTTGTCTTTTAGTGGGGTTATGGCAGAGGTGTAACCTACGTGTTTGGTAATATTTGTGTTTAGTAGAGTTAAAGCAGGGGACGTAACTTTCATGTTTTGTCGTACTTTTCTTATCCGAGTTGTGATGGGGCGTGAACTTTAACTTTAGTCTTTCATTGTGGTGTTTTTAGTTTTTTTTTTTTTTCTAGTATTGTATTAATATTTTCATTAATCATTTAGACACAGTCGTAACTATCATCATGTGCAAAAATTGTTACTAAATTATAATTATTTATTAGGATTTTCTCGGCTGTGTTAAAGTCTTTGATTGATAAGTGGACACTTTGGTATTGCATCAAAGGTTAAAATCTATTTTTAGAAACTTATCAGGTCAAAATCAATACATACTAGACAGCCTGCATTTTCAACTTTTTGCTTATGAGATGAGACTTTTGTGTTTTGGGGTTAACTTATTTTGTCTTTTGGACTTTGGGTCTAGATTTTTTAGGGTTTTGTGTCCAAATTTGTGAGTATAAGTCGAAATTTTAGAGCTTGGCGTTACATTAATTGTCTTTTGGAGTAACATTTTGGACTTTGAATATCCCTTTTGGGTCTTTCGTGTCTAAATATTCTGAGTTTGGGTTGTCTTTTTGACAAACTTTTGGACTTTGCATATAACATTTACGACTTTCGTGTCTAACTATTTTGAGTTTGGGTTGTCTTTTTGACAAACTTTTGAGTTTGGGTTGTCTTTTTGACAAACTTTTGGCCTTTGAATATAACTTTTTCAACTTTTGTGTCGAACTGGTATCACTTTGGGACTAAATTTTTAGGGTTTTGCGTTCAACTTTTTGGTTATGAGACGAAATTTTGGGGTTAAGTGTTACATTAGTTGTCTTTTGGAGTAACTCTTTGGCCTTTGCATATAAATTGTTGGGCTTTGTGTCTAACTGTTCTGAGTTTGGGTTGTCTTTTTGACAAACTTTTGGACTTTGCATATAACATTTACGACTTTTGTGTCTAACAATTACGACTTTGGGACTAAATTTGTAGAGTTCGTATTCAACTTTGTGAGTATGAGCCGAAATTTTGGGTTTTGGAACTAAGTTTTCTTACCTGTAATGTTCACTTTTACTGTTGTCTGTCATTCGATCAAGTGATAAAGATATGGAACTCCAAAGTCTAAGAGCTGTAGTAATCACCTTTAATGATGTATATCGTTCGTTGAAGTGGGAAGCATTGGTATTAAAACCTTCAGCGGTCAAAATGAGGTCATAGAACTCTTCTGGAATTGGCTCAGGGGTCAAAATGAGTTCAAGTAATCCACCACCCAGCCTTTTTCCCCCACTGCTGACCCGACAGCCACTACCTACGCTTGGGCTAACGCGCTTCTCTGATTGATTAATCCAGCTGTCAGTCATAACTTTGCTCCGCCTCCAATGTTAATACTCTTCTCTGATTGGTTAATCTGGATATCAGGCGATGTTGACGTAGTCACTGGCTGATTGGCTAATTTATTCATTTGTTACCAGGATATATTTAAACTAGATGGCATTTCGTGTTATAAGTTTGGTTGATTCAAGGAAGGTCATACTACACTTCAGTCTAGCGGAGAGTATATTTTACACAGTAAGTTGGATTGTTTTCTCTTAAAGTATGTTAACGATTTTCGCTAATAGGTTATATTCAGTGTAGATGCTTGAGACTATATTTTACGCTGTAAGTTTGAGTATTTTCTCTTAAAGTATGTTAAGGGTTAACGATAACAGGTTATTCAGTTTTATTGATGTGTTTAAAGTAGGTATGCTATAGTTAAGATAAGTAGTGTTGAATGTAATGTTCCTTCGTTTTTTCTTATTGGTTGATTAAAGTATGATATACTAGACAACCGCCATACAACCCTTATGCCACACTAGGCGACCGGCATACAGCCCCCAGGCCACACTAGACGACAGGCATAGAGCCATCATATCACACTAGACGACCTCCATACACCCCGCATATCACACTAGACGACCTCCATACACCCATCACGACACACTAGACGACACCACCATACACCCATCATGACACACTAGACGACCTCCATACACCCGTCACGACAAATACATACATGACGACAAACTAGTCGACCGGTATACAGCCCTCATGACACACTAGACGACCTCCATACACCAACATACCACACTAGACGACCTCCATACACCCCTCACGACACAGTAGACGACCTCCATACACCCATCACGACACACTAGACGACTCCATACACCCATCATGACACACTAGACGACCTCCATACACCCATCATGACACACTAGGCGACCTCCGTACACCCGTCACAACACACTAGACAACCGGTATAGAGCCCTCATGTCACACTAGGTGACCAGCATGCGGCCCTCATGACACAATAGACGACCTCCATACACCCATCACGATGCATTAGACAATAGCCATACAGCCCTCATGACACACTAGACAACATACATACAATCATCATGACACACTAGCCGACCTCCATACACCCATCACGACACTCTAAACGACCTCCATACAACCACCATGCCACACTAGACGACCTCCATACACCCGTCACGACACACTAGCCGACCTCCGTACACCCGTCACGACAAAAACATACATGACGACACACTCGACGACCCCCATACATCCGTCACTGCGATGAGCATATTAGCAAGACAGACTGTATAAGCTGTAAGGGTGTTAAAGCCGTACACAAAACGAACGCCAGGTCTTTTTAAACTAGAGTACGAAGGGACAGCTCTTGTTAGCTTATGTAGTAAATCGTACCATTGTAGTGGGGATTACGATAAAATCAGTTGTAAGGGGTTAAGCAAGCAACACAACAAATTAGATAAAGATATGTTTTTAGAGGTTCTCGCCACGCAAAAGGCCAAGAGTGGGAAAAATGTAGGTTTCAAAGTCTTAAATAGTTCCATATTTTCCTACAGTCAAACAAGAAATGCTCTTTCCTATTTCTATATAAAAAGAAAGATAGCTGATGATAACGTCTCGACTACGCCTCTAGATATCTAACTCTTTACACTACCAGCTTAGACTAACCAGCAATCTCTAACAGTTTCATCCCTTATGATTCATTTATGATATAGAGCTAAGCAACCACCCAACTACATAACTATAAATAAATGTTATCCTTGTGGTATATATTTACTCAGTGTACTAAATATTTTTGTAATGTTATATAATATTCATTGTGTGTTACATATCTACTGAGATAATAAAAGAATAAAATATATATTTTGTTTTCTGTTTTATATTTAATGCTATTGTTTTTCCTTGATGTTGTTTAATCTACTAAACTGTCACTATCGAGCCAGTACATCAAGAACTCCCAAGTCAGCACACACCAGACATAAACAGGTCACTTCCGGGGTCTCTTTTTATTTAAGAATATATTATTATTATTTCACGTTCATTCAAATTTAATTTAGAGTAATATTTTATTATACCACGAGCATTTAATTTTTGAAAACTTTTCGTATATTTTAATCTAAATTCAGTTTTATTACTATTTAACTTTACTATAACACGCGGTTTTCCAACATTTAAAATAACATCGTCTTTAATTATTTTCAGTCGACATTTTAAAAATACTACATTCTTGACAACAATAAGCCGTTAACTTCATAACAATAAGCGATACCCCACGCGGTTTTCCTAACAATGAACATCAACAAATACAACATCGACACGTCATAAACATTTTAACCACTTTCAATACCTTAGTCCACATTCTTGACAACAATAAGCGATTAACTTCACAACAATAAGCGATCCTATACCCCAGGTTTTCCTAACAATGACCATTGAACACCGACACTCCTCGACAACAATAAACAGCTTCAAGATACAACTACACGGTCACCGAGCACGCGGGTCACGCCGACCGCCGGAGCGTCGAGGTCACCGAATCACGCCGACCGCCGCAGAAAAAAGATTACCTCTGGACGACAGATTAACTCCCCCTGTGCCTCATGTACATTAGGCGCAAAATGCGCCAACTATATATCTTTGTTAAATTATGGGCAAAATACTATCCAGATACAACATATTCCTACTACTTGCCTGTCCTTTCTTTAAGGCCCATCCCGTTTGTTTGTCATTTCTCTTTCTGTTTGTCCTACAAGCCATCTATTTGTCTGTCATGTCTTTCTATCTATCCTATCTGTGTACATTGTACTGTATGTATTATAGTGTATACACTGTCTTGATTGTTTTTTTCTCTTAAATTCCATCATGTTTGTCCTATCCCGTCTCGTTTGTCTGTAATTTAACAGCTCACCAGGTGTGTCACATATAACCTCTCATTAGCATGCATGACATAAAGTTGTAATTCCAGAACACCCCAACACGACAGGAAATGTTAAGGCAGATACATTAGCTAAGAGAAGATCCAGACAGACACAGTTTCGTACCAACATCTCATTTAACACAGCCCAACAAATCATAATTATATATGTTTGTGTGAATTAAATCAAATTTTTAACTGTTTGCCTGCAACGTAAGTATTCAGCCCTACGGGAGATAATTGTCTTAATATGAAAATACACATATACAATTTATTCTCCAGTTGTGTTCGTAACTTTATGTTATAGTCACGAGTACACATGCGTTACAGACTGTAGACATCGTAAACAACAGCACCGTTTTTTAGGTAGTTGAGTTGACCGTGTGCTCTAGCACTTAGTTCTCATGGCAAGGCACTGTGTCGAGGAGTACGCGTTCAATCCTGCTTGGGACCATCTATTGTTCTTTTTTTCTGTTGATTATTTGTGATTTGTGTCCGAGTGATGTAAACATACCTCTTCCCTTGAAATTATTCGCTGATCTATCACGTCAGGGGCTTCCCCTCTATAATAGCATTCAAGTATTATTATTTATCTCCAAACAGGGAGGTAAGTGTTGAAATGGACTACCTACTTCTCATACACATTGCAAGGTCGATAGATGCCGAAGAATGTTTGTAGTAAGATTGAACTCCTTAGACAATGAAGCCTATTTATCAGTTGTTTGAACTATAGCACGGCTATACTGAGAAATTCGGCGACTTGTTGTACACTCGCATTTAACTCATTGAGCTGGAATGTAATTGTGTTATGTATTCTTATAAAATATTATTGCCTCCTCTGATTATCCGCCACTGGATCACACAATCAATGGATATTTTGATGTCACTTCCTTCTTTTCATCTGCTTCTTTCCTTCCTCATCTGCCTTTCAGCGTCGAGGGGAGATATAATGTGCGGTCTTTAGCTCTTCTGTTCGCCTCTGCTGCTGTTATGTTTCCTAGTGCTTCTAATATTCCATCGATCCATCTTTTTAGTGGTCGGCCCTTGGGTCTGTTGTTCTCACAACGTTTGTTGAAGGCTCGTTGTGTTGTGTTTTGTTCTTTCTGCCTTGTCACGTGGCCGAACCATTTTATCTGTTGTTTCCTTATATATTCTATGGCTGGGGCTATTCCTAGCTTTTTTCTCAGTTCTTCATTTCTGATCTTATCTCTCAGGCTGTTTCCTGTCATTCGTCTAAAACATTTCATCTCTGTAGATGTTATTTTTCTACTCGTTCTTGCATCTAGGGTTCAGGTCTGGCATTGGTAGCACAACGTTGGGATGAAGATTGTATTGTATAGTGCTCGTTTTGCCTCCAGAGTTATTTCCTTGTTGGACAATAGTGGTGATAACTGTCCGATGATTTGACAAGCTTTGTTGCATCTTGATTCTATCTCTGCTGTTTGGGAATTATCGTTTGTCATTAGACTTCCTAGGTATTTGAGATCCTCTACTTGTTTTAGTTGTCTGCCTTCTATAGTTATGTTGATGTTCTGTTTATTTTTGTCGACATTCATCACTTCTGTTTTGTTGATGTCGATTTTCATGTTGTATTTTGTTCCTAAGATGTTGAGTTTGTTTAAGTGTTCTTGTAGGTCTTCTATTGTTTCATGTATTAGTGCCTGGTCGTCTGCAAATAGAAGCTCGTTGATCTCCTCTGTCTCTGATGGGTTGGCTAGCTTGCATATATGGTCCATGTATGTAATAAACAGTAGGGGGGATAGTACGCACCCCTGTCTTACACCTGAACTAACTTCGAAGTGGTCTGTGTAGCCTGTTGCTGTTCTGACCCTGCAGCTGCTGTTGGCGTAGAGACTTTTAATAATGTTGGTTAGATGTTGGCTTACTCCGTATGTTGTTAGTATCTCCCACAGTTGTTCTCTGTTCACTCTGTCGAATGCTTTTTCCTGGTCAATGAAGGCTATGTATAAGTTTTGATTGTGTTCTGTTGTTTTTTCTGCAAGCTGTTTTAATGTGAATAGTGCTTCGGTACATCCTCTGTTTTTTCGGAACCCCATTTGAAAATCGCTTAACTGTAGTTCAATTATTGGTCTCAGTCTTTTTCCCAATATTTTGGTGTATAGCTTTCCTACATGGCCGAGAAGAGTCTGATTAATTGCAGTCTCTTTTGCTACCTTTCTTTTTCCATATTGGTATGATGATTGCCTGTTGCTAGTCTTCTGGGGCTTGTTGTTGGTGCCATGCTGCATTAAATATTCTGTGCAGCCATTGCATTCCTGTTTCTCCCGCTGCTGCTATTATTTCTATTGGAATGTTATCTATCCCTGGTGCTTTGTTTCTTGGTGCATATTTGATTACTTCTTCTATCTCCTCTTTCATGATGTTGGGTTCAGTATGTGTGAGTTCTAGCGTGGTTTTTGTTGTCATGTTGGTAGTTGGTATGCTTAACAGGTCTTCAAAATATTCTTTCCATCTCTGTTGCATACATTGGTTGTTTGATATTGGTTGTCCGTCTTTGTCATTTATCAGCTCAGTAGGATCTTGGTTTTCTTTTCTCGCTCTTGTGGCTTTTACTGCTTTGTAGAAATCTCTTGTGGCTGTCTTGAAGTCCCTGCTCATGTTTTGTCCGAATTCTGTCCAATTCCTTTGCTTAGCTTCTTTGATCAACATTTTAACTCTTTTTCGAACTAAGGCATATCTTTCATATTTTTCTTGGTTCTTGTTCTCCCTCCAATTTTTAAACAGTTTCTTCTATTCTTTAATTGCTTCTCTGATTGTTTCCTCCCACCACGGGGTGCTCTTTTTCCCTTCTCTTGTACTTAGCTTCGTTCCACAAACTGTTTTAGAGATGTTAGTTACTGTTTCCTTAAATTGTTTCCACTCTTCTTCTACTGTGCATACTTCGTTAGAGAGTTTCTTGAATTCCTCTCTTAGGTTTCGTCTAGGGTTTTCCTTGTTTCTTGATCGTTTAATTGTTTTATTTTTATTGTCTTTTCTTTTCGCTCCTTTTGTTTGTTTTCGTATATTCTCTTTATTTTTCGCTGTCTTAGTGTGATCATAACCATCTTGTGATCCGTATCGTCTGTAATATTTGGGATTGCTCTACTGTCGGTTACTCTTTTCTTGTTCTCTTTTCTTGTTATTATAAAATCTATCTAGCTTCTGCATGTTGTGTCATTCAATTTGTACCAGGTGTATATTTGCGACTCTCTGTGTTTGAATAATGTGCTGGTGATAAATAAATTGTTTTGATTGCATAGATCCAGCAGTCTGCTTCCGTTTTCGTTTATTTCAGCTGTTTTATCGACAAAGGGTCCTAAGATATCACTGTTGCGTTTCCCAAGCCTTCCATTAAAATCTCCCATCACTAACATGTCGTCGCTTTCGTCAATCTTGTTAATAATTTCACTCAGTGTGTCGTAGAATTCTTCGCTGTCTTTTACATTGTTGTTGCATGGTGCATAGATTTGAATGCAATTTGTTTTTCGATCGTCTTCTAGCAGTTTAATTGAGATAATTCTTTCTGAATGGTATTTTATTTCTAGAATGTTCTTTGCGTGTTCTGGGTCGATGATAAAACCTACTCCATGTGTTGCTCTTTCTGTGTTGTCGACTCCCGAGAATATTTTCGTGTAGTTCATGTGTGTTTTCTTTATCTGTTGTCCTTTTACTCTGGTGTCCGCTAATTCTAGTATTTTAATTTTCCTTTCATGTCACTTCCGGTAGCTAATATAACAAATAAAGGTTTACGCGGATGTTAAAAAGTGATAGAAAAGCTCCAAAGATTTTCATTCTCATCATCTAATAATTATTGTGAGCGCGGCAAAATTTTATTTTGCTCAAACCTTCAGGAACGCTAAGGTTTCACATTTCTGTTTAAGACTGACGTTGTTTATTATATTGTATTGTACCGTGCCACCGTGGCTGACCAAAGTTAAAGTAAGTAACTAAGTAGGAGTAGAGTAGTGTAGTGAGTGTAGTGTTAGTGTAGTAGGGCAAAGCAAGCATTGAGCGGGTTATAAATTATTATAATGAAATGAATCATTTTTAACATTTTCATTTCAATGTTGTTTTGTAATAATTGATGTAATAATTATGATCAATAATGAGTTAATAATTAAAATAAAGCAATCAACATACTTCATCATCATTATGTGCCATACAACAATGGCATACATACCGGTTGGCGTAGGCAATCATGTTCTTCCGCAATCTTTTACCTTCGTATCAGCTCTGTTGTTGACTTGTTTTGACATAATTATACTAGGCAATATAAGAGGGTAGTTTACCATTCCTTTCCTTCTTGGCAGTGACTGTACTAGTCGGAGATCGCAGCCATTGTCTCTATGTAATGTATGAGATCCTCTGCCACGCTCTGACGCTGCCTGCCATCACGGAGTGGGGACCATAATCAGCACTACTTGTCGGCTGCTCCCACAACACCATCCACCACTGGCTACACGTAACCCTGATAGGGGACTAAACGGGAACTCCACCTTCCCCCCACGGTGTCATGAAGATTAGTCGAGGAGAGGAGACGTCTTACTCATGCTTTTGTAGTGCAGATCTCTCTCTACCCTGCTAACCATCAACTTAGTTATTAATAATAGTTCATTTAGTTGTACAGAGAGAAGTAAAATAGTACTAATATAGTAAAAAAAAAATGCTCCTGTCTACTGCAGGGCCCCTAAAGGAGAGTAAAAAATTGTAGCACCGTTCCCTACCATTACCAGGCATGTTCGTATGAGGCAAATCTAAGGAGGGTTGGGCATGGGGCTGGCTTTATATACGGTAAAAACTTCACAAACATGAACAAGTCAAAGAAAAGGAAAAAAGTAAAAAGTAAATCCGTCATCCAGAAAAGATAAGGGCTCTCTAAGAGATGTATGAGAAAACCACAATGAGTAGGGTAGCCACTCACCTTTTTTTCTGCCAGGAAATCCTCCAGAATTGGCACCTTGAATGTACGTAATCTAAATGAGCAAGGAAAAGCTGCACAAATAGCAGCAAAAATGGCAAACTACAAAATAGATATTCTAGGAATGTACAAAGTAAGATGGTTAAAATAGAAAGGATAAAGCTAAATACAGGAGAGATGATTTTATCATCAGGACACCAGGCATAGTGAAGGGGTAACTATAATGTTATCAAGGGAAGCACATAAAACACTGAAAGAATGGGAAGCAGTAGGGCCAAAACTAATAAGAGCAACATTTAAAACAACAAAATGCGTAACAACAAAAGCAATATAAAATACACATTATCCACTGCTATGCACCAACCAATAATAAAGAAGATTTAGTTAAATATGAATTCTATAGAGAGTTGCAATGTCAGATGGATGAAAGATGAGCCAAAGATATTATAGCCTTGATGGGAGATCTAAACGCAGAAGTAGGAGCAAACAACATGGGCTACGAAGAGATGATGGGATAACATGAACTTGGAGAAATGAATGAAAATGGAGAGATAATTGTGATTTTCTGTGCCCTTAATCAAATGAGCCTAGGAGGAACAATATTCCAACATAAAAGAATACATAAAAGCTACATGGGTGTCACCAGATCAGAGAATAGAAAGAGCAGCAGATTTGGCTTCAGATCATCATCTTCAGTAAGCCAACCTGAAACTAAAACTGAAAAGATATACTATAACACATAAGGGTAGACAGTATTTCAATGTGGAATTTCTTAAAGAGCAAGGAATGAAAGATAAATTTGCAGTCACAGTATCAAACTGTGCCCTATGGGCCAGCCATGGCTCAAAAGATCAATAAGTAGTTAGATAAACTTTGGAGAAAAGAGGAAAAAGAAATTACCTGTAATAGCCAATACCCACTTAAATATTGTAACATTAAATTTTATAATATTGAATTATTTTGTCTAACAGAAAAATGAAAACTGAGATTGTATTGCCCAACTGGAATATTAAAGTGGAAGCAGACTTTGATGTGAGTTGATTGGTTGATTTTAAATATCATTTGTAACAGATGTACTTAACTGAACCAGCCCAAGATATACAGTTTTTTTTTTTAAAACTCACTATTAAAAGCTCTATTATTAATTCCAAGTGTAACATTTACATGGTAGTAATTTTTACTATCTATTGACCTTTCGAGCCGTAACCGGCCCATAGGGTGTAGACCAAGATACACCTTCTCCTATATGAATTTTTGTTCTAGCAGTTTTCTTTTAAAGATATTCTATCAAATCTCGCCATCTGTCTCTGTTCTGTGCAAGCAGTTCTATCTCATTGAGGGAGCCGATTCCTGCTGCTCTTGCCTCTCTCATCAATGTTCTTCTCAGTGTCTCCCTGGGTCTTCCTCTTTTTCTTTTACCTGTTGTTTCCCATATGAGGGCTTGCTTTGCTATTCGACTATTATCTCTTCTCATCACATGTCCAACGTATGACCATCGTCTTTTCTTTATTACTGAAGATATTAGTGGTTGATTGGCGATTTCTCTAATTTCCTCGTTTGTTTTGAATTCGTTCCATGCTATACCAAGTATTTTCCTTAGACATTTATTTTCGAATGCGTTCAACTTTGTTTCTATATCTCTTGTTGTTTTCCAGCTTTCACACGCATACGTAAGGGTTGATAGTACATTTGATTTGAATAGCCTAAGTTTTGTGTTTGTGCTGATGAGTTTTGATTTCCACAACTTTTCAATTCTTCTGAAAGACATTGCTGCGTTAGCCATTCTGATTCTAATTTCTTTGCTCGTATCCCCTTCTCGATCAATGTGACTTCCAAGATAGATAAAGTGATCGATCTCTTCTACTGGTTTGTTTTCCATGTATATTTTGTCACTTGTTGGAATTAAACTTTTCATGACTTTAGTCTTTTCATGATTGACCTCAAGCCCAATTTTGCTGGCTATTGATGATAGTTCATTTGTGTTTTCCTGCATCGTTTTTATCTGACTGCTGATGAGAACTATGTCATCAGCAAAGTCGAGGTCCTCCAAATGGTCTCCTTGTATCCATTCGATGCCTTTATTACCAGTGCAGCATTTCTTCATTATGAAGTCCATAACAATTCCAAATAACAAGGGCGATAAAATACATCCTTGTTTAACCCCAGTTTCTATTGGGAAACATTCGCTCAGTCCTTCCTCTGTTCGAACTGCACATGTGTAACCATCATACATGTCTTTGATTATATTTATGATTTTTTATGGTAAACCATATTGCTTTAGAATTTTCCACAAAGAATCTCTATGAATACTATCAAATGCTTTTTTGAAGTCGATGAAGTTAAGTACAAAAGGTTTTTGCTTTTCAATGTGTTCCTCCAATATAAGTCGTAGAGTGAAAATGTGGTCAAGACAGCTTCTTCCTTTTCTAAACCCAGCCTGTTCTTCACGCATTACTGTGTCTATTGAATCCTTTATTCTATTTAGGATGATTTTGCAGAATAATTTGAGGCAACTGACAAAAGTGTCACGCCTCTCCAATTGTTACAATCTCTAAGATTGCCCTTTTTTGGGATCTTAACAATGATTCCTTTTTTCCATTTATGAGGCGTCTTCTCTGTTACTACTTTTTACTACTTCTGAATTTTTACTACTTCTTGTAAAAATATGACTCTCTGATAGGTATCGTAATCTAGGATTAAATAATATCTTTTTCAATTTGCCTATTGTAGACTTGAGCTAAATATAATCGTCTAAAATTCTTCTAAAATCTGTTACAATTTATTTATTTGAAATGTCAGTATTTATTTTAAATAGTGTAACCTTGAGTCAATTTTTCTTTACATTTTAGAATCCTCAAATGTATTAATATTTATTGCATAGATACCAGAAAGCTATTTCAGATAAATTTCCTTCCATGAAGACATGAATGGCAAAGTCCATTTTGATGGGAGTCCATCAGAGAATTTCAAAGTCAACAAAGGAGTGAAACAGGGATGTGTCCTCGCCCCCACCCTTTTTGGTATATTTTTTGCTGCCCTCCTAAATTACACCTTCGAAAACAGCTCAGGATATTTACATTCGCACTAGACCAGATGGCTCACTGTTCAACCTAGCACGACTAAGAGCAAAAACCAAAACAAATGTTGCCCTACTTAAAGAATTTTTATTTGCTGACGATGCAGCCCTAGTCGCTCATAGTGAGGCCACCCTACAGTCGCTGATCAACAACCTGGATAAAGCATGCGACCTTTTTTCACTGTCAATTAATGTTCAGAAGACAGTAATACTAAATCAAGGTGACTTCAAACCTATATCTATTACTCTAAAAGACTGCCCACTAGAATCAGTACAGAAATTTACATATCTTGGATCCACAGTTACGCAAACCATCTCTCTTGATGAAGAAATAAACTGTCGAATTGGTAAGGCAGCTACGACCTTCGGCAAACTCACAAAAAGGGCATGGAACAACACGAAACTAACTCAAAAGACTAAACTCTTAATATATCAAACTTGTGTGCTTAGCACACTACTATATGGATCCGAAACCTGGACAACATACTCAAACCAGGAAAAAGACTAAATGTCTTCCACATGCGATGTCTCCGCAAAATAATGCACATCAAATGGCAGGACAAAATAACCAACTTAACTGTCCTGCAACGTGCTAAGACCCTAACAATCATGTCGATGCTCAGAAGTTGAAGGCTAAGATGGCTGGGGCATGTCCAACGGATGGAAGAAAAACGCATTCCTAGGCAAATACTATATGGCGAGCTAAAACACGGAAAACGACAAATCGGCAGACCTAAACTACGATATAGAGATATCTGCAAATCATCTCTGAAAGACTTCTCCATCTGTGAAAACGACTGGCAACATCTGGCAAGTGATTGCACATCATGGAGAGCACGTATAAGGAACGGTATAACAACATTTGAGACTGTTCTAAGACAGGACTTAGAAGAGAAGAGACTCATGAAAAAGGATGGTAAACCCTGTGGACCAGCGAGCCTGACCTGTTCATTATGTGACCGCGTGTGTTTGTCAAACATTGGTAGAATTAGCCACGAGAGAAGCTGTTCGGCAAAAACAATACCTAAAAAAAATACGCAATAGCCTCCACTAGACCGTCTGACAAGACGAAAAGGGCCATATATATTTCAGATAACTAAATAAAAGTCTCAAAAACCTCCACATTTTACTATATAGAATTTGTAAACATGAAGAATCCTGCTCAACATTAGAATGAATAAAATAAACAATAAAATAAATATTTGACATAGTTTTCATTTTTTTCAGACAACAGTAAAAGTTGAATCAAATTTCCCAATCCTACATGATATATTGAAAAATGAAGTGGATGAAGATGTAAGTATTTATTTGTAGGTAAACAGCTTTTCAAGTTTTTAAACTGAATACTGGATACAGGATGTAACATGTTTCTCTGTTGTCTTCAAACTGAAGAAAGTTTGATGTAATATGTTGTGTGTATGTGTATCATGTTTTCAGCTCTTAGTGCGAAATCCAAACTTTGGTTTTCATCAACAAATATGATATACTTGTCACGAGAAATAATAATATCTCATATAATATATCTTTTCTAAACTGGTTTCTTCTTCTTTTGTGGAAGGTGCTTTGTTATAGGTGAAAAAGGTACCCTCAAGCAGGTCATCGACAAGATCTTATGGCCAGATAACATGATAATGGAGATCCAATCATTTCTAAATAACAGGAAAATTAAAGTCTCCAATGATATTGAAAATAAAATAGTATTTCTACAGCAAGGTATACAGCATAGGGGAATCATTTCCTTAATACTCATCCTTGTATATATTGACAAGCTTGTGAAAGATCTCCCAGATGGAGTGAAAGTTGCCTTATGTGAAGTAGATGGTATAGAGTGCTAATGAAACCACTTCAATGATATGGTCACACAAATGTTACATTGAAAACAGAAAAAAATGTTGCTCATTTCCCAATCCCCTAACGACATGTCTAAATATACCTATTATTACAGAGTTAAGATCCTTGACATTGTTAATAATATGAACGGTAGATTGTGACACTTCTAAATTGTCAGGGCTATATGTAGTTTGTGACTCATGGCTGACTAATTGATTCAGAATCAGCAGCAAATATAGTTGATGACCCTACTATATCCTTCATGTGGTGACTCTGGAAACAGACTAACCAATCTGGCTAAGAGAAGAAGATATGAAAAAAAAGGCATCCAAGTACTCAAAAATATAGTGCTGAAGTTCAATGTGTTGGACTTAAAGGTGAAAATATCACAGCTTTACTATAAGCCACAACACATCCACACCCACTTGACATCCTTTTAAGGTCTTAGAGCTAAGGGCAGCTGTCACTGCCAGAAGGAAGAAAGAAAGAACATTGAAAGGTAACTTGATGTTAGTTGGTCAGTTATATATAGTAAGAGTCCAGTCAGTAAAAATAAGAGCAGACCTCAAAAAGTTTAAGGAACTTTCTTCAACAACTGTATATTCCAGTACTACCTTACACTTTCATTCTTTTTACCCATTTCCACATATCTGCTTTTATATTATTTCTTTCAGACTCACTACCATCCCATTCCTCCCCATAAATTGCAGCCCATCTTTACATCCAGACTTCCGTGATCCCTGATTACACCATATTTATCCCCTGTAACCCAAGGCATATTTGGCTTCGTTATTGTTTTCATACCCATGTACATGTTTCTCTATCTGAGCCGATACTGTCTAATTCTTAACTGCCATTCACACCCTCTATTATCACCTCTAACTCCTATCAAACTTCTCATCTAATCATGTTACCCTCCCACTTCTCATCAGATCCACATTTGACTTATAGTCATCCACACTTTGGGAGCTTCTGGACCAAGTTTAATCTAATTGTAACACTATATTTTATTATTTAATTAATTTAAGGATATTTTTTAGTTTCTATCTATCTATCTATCTATTGACCTTTCGAGCCGTAACCGGCCCATAGGGCGTAGACCAAGATACACCTTCTCCTATATGAATTTTTGTTCTAGCAGTTTTCTTTTAAAGATATTTTATCAAATCTCGCCATCTGTCTCAGGTCTACGTTTCATTAACAACATCGTTTTTACGATAGCGGCTTGTTAAACCTCTGATCAACGGTTCTATACCAAGCCGGAGAAAAATAATTCCTCCATTTTGGAAACAACCGGAAACCGGATTTTTTTTTTTTTTTTTTTTTTTTTTTTTTTTTTTTTTTTTTAGTTTACTAATTTTTATTAATTACATGTTTATTCTCTTGTAATGTAGTATATCTTCAATTTATTTTATCATTTCATTTATTATCATACTTTTTATTTCTCTGTGATCTTCTAGTTACACTCATTCTAGATGTAGTAGAATCCATTTGGAGGACCTGGACTTTGCTGATGACATAGTTCTCATCAGCAATCAGATAAAAACGATGCAGGAAAACACAAATGAACTATCATCAATAGCCAGCAAAATTGGGCTTGAGGTCAATCATGAAAAGACTAAAGTCATGAAAAGTTTAATTCCAACAAGTGACAAAATATACATGGAAAACAAACCAGTAGAAGAGATCGATCACTTCATCTATCTTGGAAGTCACATTGATCGAGAAGGGGATACGAGCAAAGAAATTAGATTCAGACTGGCTAAAGCAGCAATGTCTTTCAGAAGCCTTGAAAAGCTGTGGAAATCAAAACTCATTAGCACAAACACAAAACTTAGGCTATTCAAATCAAATGTACTATCAACCCTTACGTATGCGTGTGAAAGCTGGAAAACAACAAGAGATATAGAAACAAAGTTGAACGCATTCGAAAATAAATGTCTAAGGAAAATACTTGGTATAGAATGGAACGAATTCAAAACAAACGAGGAAATTAGAGAAATCGCCAATCAACCACTAATATCTTCAGTAATAAAGAAAAGACGATGGTCATACGTTGGACATGTGATGAGAAGAGATAATAATCGAATAGCAAAGCAAGCCCTCATATGGGAAACAACAGGTAAAAGAAAAAGAGGAAGACCCAGGGAGACACTGAGAAGAACATTGATGAGAGAGGCAAGAGCAGCAGGAATCGGCTCCCTCAATGAGATAGAACTGCTTGCACAGAACAGAGACAGATGGCGAGATTTGATAAAATATCTTTAAAAGAAAACTGCTAGAACAAAAATTCATATAGGAGAAGGTGTATCTTGGTCTACGCCCTATGGGCCGGTTACGGCTCG
Source organism: Megaustenia siamemsis (assembly GCA_032433765.1). NCBI lineage: Eukaryota > Metazoa > Mollusca > Gastropoda > Stylommatophora > Ariophantidae > Megaustenia > Megaustenia siamemsis. The sequence goes on along the minus strand of JAVIAB010000159.1, from coordinate 28,157,086 downwards.
AAAGGTCAATAGATAGATAGATGTAGTAGAGTTTATTTTCATTTTGTTGTCTGTTTATGTTTTCACTTTCTGAAGAAAGCTGCCTGCAGGCAGAAACATCAGTATTTTGTTGTATTCCTTTTTTGTAAAGCTGTCACCATACCTTGTAGGAGCATATGCTACACCCCATGACTTGCTCCTCAAGATTTATAATCCTAAAGTGCACCAAATATTTATTTAAAGTTCCTAAAGAAAGGTTTTCAAAATTAGAGATAAGTGTGAAAAATGTTATAGCCCATACTCCTACTATATTTTTATTAGTATTACGTCTTACGAATTTGAAATTACAAGCACGTAAGATTATTAATGTGACCCACCTCTCCCAAATATTACATGAAAGTGAAAGCTACAATTTGACATGAATATAATTTGGTCAAAATTGTAGGTAATTAATCACATGAGGTGAAAAAAAGAAAGCACATTTTATACTTACATAATAAACTGGACGGATTGTGCTACTTTTCTTTTTAAAGCCTCGTTATACCAGGTTTTTTGTTGAAACTTGTGTTCTGAGTTATGACTCTAAAGATTTAGGTTTTTTTTTCCTTGTGTAAATATCTTATATAATAACATCAGATGGAAGATGCACCACAGAAATAAAAAGCAGAATAGATCTGGCCAAAATAGCATTTCAGAAAATTAAAAACATCTTATGCAACAAATCTATGTTAATAGAAGTGAGAAAGAGAGTTTACCAGTGTTATAAAGAACTAATTCTGACCTATGGAAGCGAATCATGGGCAGTAAACAAACAAATGTAATGACAATTAGAGGCCACAGAGATGGGATTTCTCAGAAGAATGTTGAAAGTTCCCTGGACAGCTAAAAAGGCCAATGAGGAAATTTTCAAAGAGGCCAATACAAAAAGGGTGCTCCTAGAAAATATCAGAAAGAAAAAATCAACAGTTTGTTGGGCACATCATGAGAAGAGGAAAGTTGGAATACTTGGTTACAACTGGCAAAATACAGGGTAAGAGAGAACACAGATGACAAAGAGAGAAAATAATGGATAACTTGGTGTCATAGCATGGAAAACAGTAAAAAACAGAACAGATACGATGCACAGTAGATAGAAGATTGTGGAAAGACATGATCGCTTACGCCAACTAGTATGGCACATGATGATGATGATGAAATGGTTTCTATATTTATTTTTAAGAAAAATGAGAGCAGGGAATGATTTTTCACACTGCCCCATTTCCTTGATGAAATTGACACTTCTTTGCAGATTGTAATGAATGCCCCATAGTTTCTGTGCCAGTTCAGTGCTCCTGGCCTGATTGGTTCCTTATGGTTTGGTTACAGATGGGGGATATGCTCTGGGTCCTGGATACCAGCCCCACATGTGCAGTCATTTGTTTGGGGTACATTGAGATGATAGAAATGACTCAGGAGTCTACAGTGACCTATTCTCAGATGAACAACAATGAACTGCTGCAATCTCATGCAGTTAGTGTATCATGAGGTCATCATAATTGCTAAATTTCAGCTTTCTTTTCCACTTCAGGTGTTATCTGTAGCATTTGATGGATTCCATTTCTCTCTCAGTCGCATCATTGCAGAACTGTTCTATTTTGCTGCTTGTTTTTAATGGTGCATCTGTCCTCTCATTTCCATCAATTCCACAGTGGGATGACAGCCAATGGTTTGGCCCTCGGGTTATTAAAGCCTAGACTACATTGATTTGAAATATAAAACCAATGGTTGTTATAGACATACAAATAGGACAGTAACCAATCTAAATTATGAATTGCAGATGTTACTTTTATTGACATAAACAGGCATACTCCCAAAAAATGTGATGTCTGATGTTACATAATGTTCTGTTTTAATAATATTTAATAAAATATTAGAATCATGAATTATTTTCATATTTTAATCTCCTTTTATTTTCAGTCAGGTCAAGGTGATGGCCGCAGTCAAATTTCTAGCTTCCAGGATCAAATTCCTAATACTGGTAGAATGCCTGGACAAGTGCTGGAGATGGGGGAGACTGAGGGATGTTCTAATGAGGTTCATGGTGGTGATGTGGGGACATTACCAACCAAAGAGAAGCCTTACAAATGTGATGTGTTTGGTATGAATTTTGCTCAGAGTACATACCTAAAAAAGCACAGTAGAATACACACTGGAGTGAATGAGATTTCTGGTGTTGATGTAAGGATATTACAAAACAAAGATTGCCGTATAGAATCAGATCAAATATTAGTGCATGAGAGAAATACTGATCTGTGTGTGGGTGGTATTGGATGTGAGTCACAGAGTAAGGCTGAGACACACAAGAACAAAGTTAAAAATAGGAAATATTTCATCTGTGTTGATTGTGGGACAGGATTTTCAGATTATGGTTTGTTAAAGAGACACATGACAGTACATACAAAGGAGACATCTTACAAATGTGATGTGTGTGGTGCAAGTTTTGCTCGGATTGATAATCTAAGAAATCACAGTAGAAAACACACAGAAGAGAATGAGGTTCAAGGTGGTGAACAATCAGGGGAGAAGCCTTACAAATGTGATGTGTGTGGTGTTGGATTTAATTACATAAGCAAATTAAAGGAACACCAAAGAAAACATACAGGGGAGAAACCTTACAAATGTAATGTGTGTGGTGCAACTTTTATTCGCAGCAATACATTAAAAAGACATGAAAGAAGACACACAGGAGAGAAGCCTTATAATTGTGAAGAGTGTGGTGCAAGTTTTGCTCGGATTGATAATCTTAAAAGTCACAGAAGAAAACACACATTAGAGAATAAGGTCCATGGTGGTGAACAATCAGTGGAGAAGCCTTACAAATGTGATGTGTGTGGTGTTGGATTTAATTACACAAGCAATTTAAAGGAACACCAAAAAAAACATACAGGGGAGAAGCCTTACAAATGTAATGTGTGTGGGGCAACTTTTATTCACAGAAATGCATTAAAAAGACATGAAAGAGGACACACAAGAGAGAAGCCTTATAATTGTGATGTGTGTGGTGCAAGTTTTGCTCAGATTGATAATCTAAGAAATCACAGTAGAAAACACACAGAAGAGAATAAGTTTCATGCTGGTGAACAATCAGTGGAGAAGCCTTACAAATGTGATGTGTGTGGTGTTGGATTTAATTACATAAGCAATTTAAAGGAACACCAAAGAAAACATACAGGGGAGAAACCTTACAAATGTAATGTGTGTGGTGCAACTTTTATTCGCAGCAATACATTAAAAAGACATGAAAGAAGACACACAGGAGAGAAGCCTTATAATTGTGAAGAGTGTGGTGCAAGTTTTGCTCGGATTGATAATCTTAAAAGTCACAGTAGAAAACACACATTAGAGAATAAGTTTCATGGTGGTGAACAATCAGGGGAGAAGCCTTACAAATGTGATGTGTGTGGTGTTGGTTATAATTCTACAAACAGTCTAAAAGAACATCAAAGAATACATACAGGGGAGAAACCTTACAAATGCGATGTGTGTGGTGTTGGTTATAATTCTACAAACAGTCTAAAAGAACATCAAAGAATACATACAGGGGAGAAACCTTACAAATGCGATGTGTGTGGTGTTGGTTATAATTCTACAAACAGTCTAAAAGAACACCAAAGAAAACATACAGGGGAGAAACCTTACAAATGCGATGTGTGTGGGGCAACTTTTATTCGCAGCCACTCATTAAAAAGACATGAAAAAGGACACACAGGAGAGAAGCCTTACAAATGTGATGTGTGTGGTGTAAGCTGTGCTCGGATGGATAATCTTAGAATTCACAGTAAAATACATACAGGAGAGAAGCCTTACAAATGTGATGTGTGTAGTGCATGTTTTGCTCGAAGTGATTATCTAAGAGTTCACAGTAGAATACACACAAGAGTGAATAAGGTTCATGGGGAGAAGCCTTACAAATGTGATGTGTGTGGTGTTAGATTTAATTACAAATGCAGTCTAAAAGAACACCAAAGAAAACATACAGGGAATGAGCATAAAAAATGTGATGTGTGTGGTGTTGGATTTAATACTGTAAAGAGTCTAAAAGAACACCATAGAACACATACAGGAGAGACATCTTACAAATGTGATGTGTGTGATACAACATTTAGTTCTAGAATATCTTTTAAAATGCACAAAAGACAACATGCAAGAGAGAAGCCTTACATTTGTGATGTTTGTGGTGGAGTTTTTTGTAGTTTTTTCACATTTGAAAGACATAAAATAACACACACAGGAGAGAAGCCTTACAAATGTGATGTGTGTGATGCAAGTTTTGTTCGATTTGAGATTCTAAGAAGGCACAGTAGAAAACACACGGGAGAGAAGCCTTACAAATGTGATGTGTGTGGTGTTGGATTTAATTATAAAGTTTTTCTAAAAAAACATCAAATTACACATACAGGAGAGAAGCCTTACAAATGTGATGTGTGTGGTGAAAGTTTTGTTCTTTTGGAGTATCTAAGAAGACACAGTGGAAATCACACAGGAGAGAAGCCTTACAAATGTGATGTGTGTGGTGTTGGATTTAATTATAAAGCCTGTCTTAAAAAACACCATATTACACATACAGGGGAGAAGCCTTACAAATGTGATGTGTGTGGTGTTGGATTTAATTATACAAACAGTCTAAAAGAACATCAAAGAAGACATACAGGGGAGAAGCCTTATAAATGTAATGTGTGTGGTGCTTCATTTAGTGCCAGAAAATCATTTAGAAAACACACAAGAATACACACAGGAGAGAAACCTTATATTTGTCATGTTTGTGATGCACGTTTCATTTCACTATATCAACTCAAAGTACACAGTCATATACACACAGGAGAGAAGCCTTTCAAATGTGATGTATGTGGGTTAGGATTCTTTTATAATAACATATTAATGGCTCACAAAAGAAAACATACAGGAGAAAAGCCTTACATGTGTGATGTGTGTGGTGTAAGTTTTACTTACAGTTTACATCTAAAAAGACACAGTATATTGCATACAGGAGAGAAGCCTCACAGATGTGACGTTTGTGGTGCTGGATTTAGGTCTAAATCACATCTAAAAATGCATCAAATAAAACATACTGGAGAGATACCATACATATGTGATGTGTGTGGTGCTGGATTTAGATGTAAATCTCGTCTAAAAATACATCATAGAAAACATACTGGAGAGATACCGTACATATGTGATGTGTGTGGTGCTGGATTCATTCACTGTAATGCATTAAAAGTTCACCAAAGAAAACATACTGGTGAGAAGCCTTTTATGTGTGATACGTGTGGTGCACGATTTACTTATAAGAACTTATTACAAGTTCACGAAAGAGTGCATACTGGTGAGCAGCCTTTTAAGTGTTCTGTATGTGGTACTAGATTTAGTGCATTTAGCAGCCTAAGAAGACATGAGAGGACACATACAGGAGAGAAGCCATACAAATGTAATGTGTGTGGTCTAAGTTTTACTCAGAGTGGAAGTGTAAAAAGACACATGCCAATACATACAGGAGAGACGCCTTACAAATGTGATGTTTGTGGTGTAGGCTTTGTTCAAAGTGGAGGCCTAAAAATACACAAAAGATCACATATAGCAGAGATGCCTTTTAAATGTGATTTGTGTGGTGCAGTTCTCTTTCAAAAGACACATCTTAAAAGACACATTAAAGAACATTTAGTTCTGCTTTAGAGGCTTTCAAAATGTGATGTGTGTGGCACAGTTTGTTACTGTGACCAAAGGACTACAAAATCACAGCAAGAAAACATGTAGAGTAGAAACACATACAGTAGAAACAAGAGAAATTCTAAAGGAGAAAAATTATACAATGTGTATTTTTGTTTAAATAGTGTCTTTAATTCACTAACGGAATCAACAGAAGTGCTGGAGTAAAGAAATTAGTAAGAAAATTATCACCAATTAAAGTCATTCATTTTCCAATTTGGCTGAAGATATATAGGACAGTAGTTACATTTCTTCATGATTGAAGATATGCTGCTTGTTCTTGTAAATCTTGATTGTTTCATTGTCCAATTGTTGACCAAAAGTCACCATGGGTTCAACAATTTTTATAAATCATTTTTTTTGCCACACTCAAGACAACTGACAGATTTTTTAAATAGATAAGCAGCCTCACAATTGGATATCAGCCACCTCATGCACCAAAGAATAACTTGTTTTGGAAACACAAGGAAGACTAAAGATAAACAACTTAGCTGCAATCTCCAAAGAACTGACAACTAGTGACCCAGTACTGTCCCAAACAATGCCAAAACCCATAAGCCCATCTGATATGACTCCTCATGGGAAACACAAAATACCAGAAATTAAGGAGGGCATAATAGGAATCATGAAAAAGGCACCCAAACAGAGAAAAAGCACATAGCAGAAAAACACATAAACAACAACTACCAACATGATGCTCAGTCACACAGATACACTGATGGCTCTGTTACAAACGCCATCAGAAATGTAAGAGGAGGTGTGTCCTTGTGGCTGAATAACCAGGAAGAGATCCCCAAGTTAATAGCTACTGGGAAATTCTCAAACGACTATAAAGCAGAAACTGAAGCCCTTGAAGATGCTGCAAAACTGGCTATCAAACACAAAAATAACATGCACAAGAAATTGGTGATACTTATTGATGCACTGTCAGTCCTAACAGCTCTAAAAAACCCCAGGAACAGTGAGCTAGATGACTTGAGAACAACCCTAGACCAACTGTGCAATAACTTGCAGAGAGTTGTCATCCGGTGAATACCATCACACTGTAGTATACATGGAAACGAACGCGCAGACAAATTAGCTAAAGAGGGAGGGAGATTACCACAAGAGAACCATCTGGTCAGCTACGATGAAGCTAAATCCATCATCAAAGGCCAATATCATGAAAAACGGAAACAAGAACACCCAAAGTATAATGAGAGGGATGGATCAAGCCATCATACTTCGCCTACGCACTGCCCACAACAGAATGTGAAATCACATGTTCACCAAACTCAAAATAGGAACTACCAGCTAGTGTCACTGTATCCCGGATAACATGACAACTAAATACGTTCTGTATTTGTGGCCCGCACCCACCTCCCTGGAAGAGAAACGCTATGGGACAACCGAATCGCTTAATTGACAGCTGCCATTATAAGAGAGTCTGGAGTCCTAGTTTGAATGAGCCATGATCACAGAAGTAGAAGAAGAAATCAGCTTAGATGATTTTATCTGGGAAATAGTAGAAGCAGCAATGAAGGTGATCGCTAACAAAGTCATATGTGAAAATTATATAACATCCTAGATGTTAAAAGTAACAAAATATCAAGACTTTGATAAATTATACTTCATAACAGATTATAACAGAGAATACTCCATATCAGATCATAACATATGAACATGTAAAAGAGAATGTTCCATAACAGATCATAACATATGAATATATAACAGAGAATGTTCCATGACTTATCATAACATATGAACATATAACAGAGAATGTTCCATGACAGATCATAACATACAAACATATAACAGAGATTGTTTCATAAAAATGTGGAAATAAAATCCCATTCAGGTGAAAGTGAAAAAAAAAGTATACTAATTGTAAACTTTTACAAAATTCAACCCTAAACAAAGACAATGAATGATTGCAACAACTGGCGAGGAGTGACTCTTCTATCAGTTGCCTCAAAAGTACTTGTATTGCCTCTAGCAAGGTGTAGAGAAAACCTTTTACTAGATACAAATATGATACAAGAGCATGAGGGATTTAGAAAAAGGAGAGGCTGACTTAATCAGATTCTCACTGGCTGAACACGTTGAAAAGGAGGGAAGATACTTGTCACACTTTTATTGACTTCAAAAAGCATTTGTCAGCATATGCAGAGACCTTTTGTAGATTATCTTGAAGCTGTATATAACATGACCAAAATAGTAAATGTCATAAGGCATTTGCTAAAGATTCTGAATGTATAATTTTAGACTCTTTCAACTGATAGTTGACAAACTATAATTTGCTTTTATCAAATGTGTCTGCCTATGATAATTACACTGAGCATCTGTTGTATTTGTATAAGTCAAAGGTGACAAACATTCATCCCTTGATGTCTGTGTAAATTGAATAAAACAGTCTGCACATTTGTACTGTTGTTGATGTGTGTTTACATTTTTTTGGTCTTACTGTGCTGTATTTGTTTCTTTTTTTTAAAAACAATCTTTTGTAGTGAAGTTAGTAAAAACTAGGTCATATGTTTTTCAATTACATAGTAGTTATGTACATCATCATCATCGTGTGCCCTCTCCGCAACGAAGGTTGGCTACCATGGATCGCCATTCTACTCTGTTTCTTGCTTTGATGGTGCAGGCTGACATAGATTGACTTGTCCATCTTTTGATGTTACTCGTCCATGTTAGTCTTGGTCTGCCTCTGCCTCTTTTGCCTTGTATTTTTCCTTCCAATATTACTTTTAGTAGGCTGTTGTGTCTTTTAACATGCCCCAAAAATGTAATCTGTCTTGTCTTAATTGTGTTCAGCAGTTCTCTTTTTATTTTCAGTTGTTTTAAAACTTCATCGTTTGTTATCTTTTGTTTCCATCCAATTCTACCTTTTCTTCTATAAATCCACATTTCAAAAGCTTCAATTTTCTGTTCTGTTTTCTTGTCTAATGTCCATGTTTCTGCACCATACAGGAATATTGAGAAGATGTAACATTTTGCCATTCTTAGTTTCAGCCCTGCTGATATTTGTTTTGTTGTTAGTATATTTTTCATGGCAATAAAATTACTTTTTGCCATACCTATTCTTTTGTTTATTTCAGTTTTGCATTTTCCATCATTGGTTATAGTATGTCCTAGGTAGTTGTAACTCTGGACTGTCTCCAGATGTATTCCCTCAACTGTGATATTTAATTGTAGGTCTTGAGAATTTTCTTTGTTCATGATCATAGTTTTAGTCTTTTTGATATTCATTTCTAGTCCATATTTTTTGCTTGTTGTGTTTATCACATTAAGTAATTGTTGTAGGTCTTTAGGATTTTCTGCTAGTAGAACAGTACCATCAGCATATCTCAGGTTATTGATTATCTTTCCATTAATGTTTAGACCTGGTCTCTCTGAGATGTTTTTAAAGATTTGCTCAGTGTATAGATTGAACAAGCTTGGTGATAGGATGCATCCTTGTCTTACTCCTCTTTTTATGTCTGTGGGTGTAGAGTTCTCCTTGTTATATCTTATTATTGCTGTTTGCTCCCAGTACAAATTACATATTAGTCGTATGTCTGCGTCGTCTAGGTTTATATCCTTTAGGCAGTCTATAAGTTGGTTATGGTGTATTCTATTGAAAGCTTTGGTGTAGTCTATAAAGCAGACATATATTGGTTTGTTTACTTCTGTGTACTTTTCAATCAATGTTCTCATGCTGAATATGGCTTCTTTTGTCTCACTGTTTTTCCTAAATCCAAATTTCTGCTCATCTAATTCGGTATTGATTTTATTCTAAATCCTTCCTTGTATAACTTTTAGCAAAATTTTTGTAACATGGCTCATTAGGCTTATTGTTCTAAAGTCACTGCATTCAACTGCACCATTCATTTTAGGCAATGCAATGAAAGTTGATGGTTTTAGTTCATTTGGTATGTATCCTGTGTGGTATATGTCGTTGCATATGTCTGTAATCACTTCAATGCCAAAATCTTCTAGTGCCTGTATCATCTCTATCTGCATGCTGTCAGGTCCTGCTGCTTTTCCCTTTTTCATTGTTTTTATAGCTTTTTCCACCTCAGATTTTAAGATTGTATAGCCTGATGTACATTTTATAACTGGTTTCTTGTCCCTTTGATCATGAAATAGTTATGTTATATATTCCTGCCATCTATCTATAATATCTTTTTTGTCTGCAATGCATCCACCTTCTGTGGCTTTTTTATTTTTATTAGTCATTCTCTTTATTTCTGTATGCATTCCTCTTAAGTCTTGTTTGCTTTCCATAGTTTCTATTTCTATAGATTTTTGGCTGAGCCAGTCTTCTGTTGCCTTTTTGCGTATTTCATTATCTATTTTATTGTATTGGGCAGTGTTCTTCGCTTGTCTCCTTTCTTCCATTTTTTTCTAAGATGGTGTTAGTTATCAATTTTTGTTTTTTGTTCTTTTCTCTTTTGGGTAATGTGTCGCAGGTTTCTTGTATGCTTTTCTTTATGCATTGCCATTTGGTTGTTACTTTTTCATTAGGATTTTCTCTTCTGTATTGTTCAATTCCTTCTTTAGCAGCTTCTGGTATGTGTTCTTTACTTGTATTGTATAGGTATCTTTAATATCTTTTTGATTTAAAGTTGTTATATCTAGTGGATTTGTTGATGAATTAGACTTTTGCTTGTTTCTCTTTAGTTTGATTTAAATTTTAATCATTACAGAATTGTGAATTAATAATCTGAATTAATATCTGCTCCTGGGTAGGTTTTGGCTTTCTTTACGCTGCTATGGAACCTTCCTTTTATCATTATATGTAGTCTATTTGATTCCTCTTCTTATCTCCGTGGCTTTTCCTTTTCTCTTGCTCAAAGTAGGTGTTACATATTATCAGCCTGTTTTCTTCACAGAATTGTATTAATCTTTCTCCTCTGCCATTTCATTTTCCTAAACCATGGTTTCCTATAATGGTCTTATATCTACTTTTCCTACTTTAGCGTTCATGTCACCCATTACAATCAAGATGTCTGAAGATTTCACTTGCTTCATAACTTTATTTAGGTCTTTATAGTATGCCCCTATTTGTTCATCTGTGTAGTCTTGAGCAGGTGCACATGTCTGTATTATTGCTATGTTGAGTGGTTTTGCTTTCAACTTGAGTAGTATAATCCTATCACTGTATGTGTCTAGTGGTTACTTATATATTTTTGTTGCTCTCTTTTTATCAGTATTCCTATCCCCCTTTTGATGTTCTGTTGTGTTTCCTGAGTATATAAATGTATTTTTTTCCTCCTCTATGTACCCACATTCTTTCCATCTTGTCTCCGATATGCCTAAAATATCTATATTTATTCGTTCTGCTTCTTGTATCAGATTTTCCTTTTTGATATAGAATCCTAACATTCCAAGTACTTATTTTAAAATCTTTACTCCGACATAAGTTTGAATTCCTCTCCATGGCTTCCTCTGGACTAGTACGTGATGAGGCTCCAATCTCTTTCACGGTGGTCTACACACAAACATAGATCACTCAAAATCAGCACTTATCTTTGAGAGTTTTGAAAACATTAGCGGACTAGCCGCTATATTTCTTGGAAGTCTCATATTTAGTCCAGATTTTGAAATATGTACAAAGACAGCAAATAAAAGGGTTTTCCCACCTGGAGGCGTCATACTATATTTATTTGTGTCAACACTTCTCTTTGTGCTTTCTCATATATGATTCATGTGTCTGATCCTGTGTATGCTCATGTCCTCATCTTATATGTTTAAATATTTTAACACTTATATATTATGTGTCTACTCTTCTCCAAATACATGATGGTTGTGGTTAGTCAAAGGCCCCAGTATCACTGCAATGGAATTAAAATCCATAATTGCTCAACCGCCCGTGCCAGTGGAATCATTCAAATTAAAGGTTATCCCATGGAAGGATCCAAATAAAGAATGTAGCTGCAGTCCCCATCATAGCAGTTTCAGCACATACAAAAAGACATGAGGCGAAACCGTACAGTAAGTGAACACCGCCATATGTTCCTTGTCATACGACATCATCATTCATCGTAAGCAATCGGAATATTGTAACACGATCTGGATGAAAACATAGCTCACAGTGTGCACAGAGCACTTAACTCAGTAGCTCCGGCAGCAAGTCGGACTTGGAATATGAGGAAACTGCAACAATGAACACTGCGCCCGAATGTTTCCTGTTGCCTATCCACCATGTTGACTGGAAGTACAAGATATTTAGTTACATCATACGGTTGCAAATTTACTATCAAATACGCAAGATTAGATTGATGTTTTGAGCGAAATTTTGCTTATAAAATACCGTCATCATTCTGATAGCACCAGTATGTGTTATTATCAGGTTGAATAAGATAAAGCTAGATAATAGGTTAAAGAATATAAATGAAATTGGACATATAACGAATGATGGAAAATGCGCTACAGGAATAAATTGAGAGAAAGGAGAAGAATATTATTTGACAACACGACAGATATAAGAAAATAATGACATTTCGAAACTTCTGAAAATATGAAAAGAATTATTTTAACATAATTACAAATTATATTCTATCGATGGAAATAGTTGTATTGCCGTTAGGGAATTAGGAAATTCTCCATATCCCCTCCTCTCCATTTGTCACAGCATTTCTCAAAGTGTATAGGTAAATTCTGTTTACATGGTCGCTCCGTTCACGTCCTACTCACTACTCAGGCTACGAATCTAAACTTCCTTAATAATCTCTAACGACATGCGTGACAGGTAATAGTGGCTCAATTCTTTTCTCCCCTCACCGTGGACAGCCACTTGGACTACAAATTAAAAGAAAAAGATATGCTAATCTACTTTTTTTAAAGACACCAGGGGAAAAATACAAGGTAAACAAGGCAGACGAAGAGTAAAGTGAGCTGATATCATCAAAATATGGCGCATACCATCAACACAATAGATAGTGAAATTACGATTTATAGTAGCCAGCCTTCAGTGTGGAGTTGACACAAGATTATGATGGACTGGAAATTATTATAATAGCAGCTATCGATTAACTGCTCAATGCGACCTTCGACTACCAATGAGAGTCAGCGGCCTACAGGTGGACAAGGCTTCACTTTACCTCCCTAGTAATAGTCTGCGTGAAAACAAAATTGCTAAATATGCGGAACCGCCATAGTTCCGGTTGTGCTGTGCCTGTTGTTATGTAAAAGATTTAGTATGGCAGTACCTTTAGGGTCAACCAGCTTAAAACCAACAGAACAAGGGAAATCAGAAAAACTACACCGACATCAACTTACAGGATCTAGTAACCAAGGATTCGTGTAAACCCCACTCATTCATTCAGCTGTACCAAGCGTACATCTTCGTGGACACCAGATAACTAGAATAAAACTTCCTGAATGTTTCAGACAGCTGTGCCAAACGTAGATCTTCGTGGACACCAGATAACAAGAGTAAAACTCTCTGATTGTTTCAGACAGCTGTACCAAGCGTAGATCTTTGTGGACACCAGATAACTAGAGTAAAACTCTCTGATTGTTTCAGACAGCTGTGCCAAACGTAGATCTTTGTGGACGCCAGATAACTAGAATAAATCTTTCTGAATGTTTCAGACAGCTGTACCAAGCGCAGATCTTCGTGGACACCAGATAACAAGAGTAAATCTTCCTGAATGTTTCAGACAGCTGTACCAAGCGTAGATCTTTGTGGACACCAGATAACTAGAGTAAAACTTCCTAAATGTTTCAGACAGCTGTACCAAGCGTAGATCTTCGTGGACACCAGATAACTAGAGTAAAACTTCCTGAATGTTTCAGACAGCTGTACCAAGCGTAGATCTTCGTGGACACCAGATAACAAGAGTAAAACCTCCTGAATGTTTCAGACAGCTGTACCAAACGTAGATCTTCGTGGACACCAGATAACAAGAGTAAAACCTCCTGAATGTTTCAGACAGCTGTACCAAGCGTACATCTTCGTGGACACCAGGTAACAAGAGTAAAACCTCCTGAATGTTTCAGACATCCCATAAATGAATAATCATGCCATAAGACATGCCTACAAATCATTACCAAGAATAGCTCTTCGCTGCATTTCAGTTAACAGGGGAAAGAATCTCAGAATGTTTCTATAATAAAAAAAAAATCAGCTACTAGCATCGTGAGCTGAGATTAACCGCAAGCATATCGCTTGCTAAGACGCCGGTTCAAGTCTTGTACTTTACTTTTACTTTATCTATTATTTTATATTATTGCCTATTATTTTCATTTCCTATGTAAAATAGTGTTTGTAAGCCAGTTCTTTTTAATATTTAAAGCTGTTAATATGTCTTCATTGCTCTTTTTCATTATTCAATGTATCTTAAGGTATTTTCTGTAGTATTTTGTTTCAAATGAATAAACTTTCTTCCTTGCTGTTTGCGAGATAGTCCATGATTCACAACCTTATGTTGCTATCGAGAAGATACATGGTCTCAGTAATTTTAAATTGACTGCATCGTTGGTGTTGTGCCGCATTCTCTTCGTGACGTTTAAATAGTGTTTTCCTACTTCTAATCTTCATTTGATCTCATTCTGGTAGTCTGCTGTGTTAGTTACTACATATCCCAGATATTCAAAGTTTGTATAACACTTCACTTTGGATGATGATTTTGGGCTGGCTTTTTATTTGCCAATGGACATTATCTTAGTTTTCTGTAAGATTATAAAGAGTTTTTGCTCTTCACTGTGTTTTTTTTAACACACTCACTTGTCTCATGTAATCCATCTGCACTATTTTGAGAAGAGGACTGTCATCAGCTTATCTGAGTTCAGGAAGTATGTTGCCATTTATTATGAAAGGGTCGAAAATCAAAAATCTGTCGTCGTGTCTGACTTATCTCACGATGTTCTCAGCAGAGATGTTGAACATGTATGGAGAGAGAAAGCACCCCTGCCTCATTCCTGTTTGTACTTCAAACCAATTTGATGTTTAGCCCGCTTTGCTGAGGACTGCTTGCTGTTCGTGATATAGTGATTCGATAAGTTGTATTGGGACAAAGTAACCATACCCACTTAATTTGTAAACTCTCAAGAAAAAGAAGTAATCGATTAAAAATAAATTAGATTCATTGTCTGTCAGTTGCATATAGCTCAGTGGTTAGTGAACTGGACTACAAAGGACAAGGGGTAGGGTTCGATCCCAACCGACGGCTCCCGGGTTCTCCCAGCCTTAAATGGATACCGGATTTTTTTCTGGGAAAGTAAAGCAGCACGGGCGTAATACCGACCACATTACCCCAAAAATCATGTGCTGAAGGTATGTAAAATATAGGGTCACTAACACCATATTTCCATATACGCCACTTGGCTTGACGGGGTACTTTACTTTTATATATATATATATATATATATATATATATATATATATATATTAATAATAATAATAGTAATAATATATAATAATCGTATGCTCTACTATACTACGACTATATACTATAATAATATTCTCTACTATACTACGACTATATACTATAATAACATTCTCTACTATACTACGCTATATACTATAATGTAGGAATATAATAAGGAAAGAGATATTGTAACAACATAAACAAATATACACGGAAACAGTGTGAGTACAAATTAAGACAGTTTAAAACTGTATTGGTCGAAGTTAGCAATAGAATAGATATTGATCAAAACGACTGTAGAGATAGAGAATCTTAGGGAAACATGATCACATGACAACCGATCATGACACCTGATGATGATTATTATGATGCCACTTCCGGTGGAAAATAACCGCAAATAGTAGAAGATAAAAGAGACCAAAAAGAGACTTGATTTACCAGTAACCAGTGGTAGTGGTAAAGTCATCGGCTGCGGAAACCCAAGATTTGCATTCTCATCTATTAATTGTTGTGCACACGCAGACTTTTATTTTGCAGAAAACTTCACGCACACTGTTTCTTATTTGTGTTCAGTCAAAGATTGAAGATAATAATTAATATGAAATAAAAGCCAGCGTGTTTGATCAAAATACACGAAAGGAGAAGAGAAGGCAATAAGACAATAGTCCAATAGTCAAAGTAAAAAACGAAAGTAAGGCAATCAATCATGCCAATGCATTAACGTTTTATATACTAAATAAGACATCGCCTCAGTGCAAACTAAAGACAAGTGGAACAATATTAAAACAGGTAAATGAATTTAAATACTTGGGAACTTTGTTAACCTCAGATGGAAGATGTACAGTACAAAAGTGGTGAGAAGCAGAATTGCTCAGGCAAAAGCAGTTTCCAAAAAAATGAGGAAGATACTATGCAATCCATTTTTTACAATAGAAACAAGAAAAAGAGTTCTTAAATGTTATGTAGAGCCAGTCTTAACATATGGATTTGAATCCTAAACAATAGGACAACAGACAAGAAAATCACTGGAGTCTGTAGAAATGTGGTTTTACAGAAGAATGTTGAGAGTACCATGGACAGCTAAGAAGAGTAATGAAGATGTTCTGAGAGAGGTCAAAGCAAAAAGAGAGCTCATTTCCAATATTAGGAAGAAACAATCATCATTTTTTGGCCATGTAATGAGAAGAGAACAACTGGAATATATTGTAACAACTGGAAAAATTGAGGGACGAAGAGATAGAGGAAGCAAAGAGAAAAAATATCAGACAGATTAAGAGAATGGCTTGGCAGAAGGTTAACAATAGAAATGATAAATAGCTGCCGAGATCAAAAGTTGTGGAGAGACATGATCACCGATGCCAGCAGGCCCAGTACTTGATGATGATGATGATAATCTAGGAACAATGTTAACCTCACATGATAAATGTACAACAGAGGTGAGATACAGAATAGCTCAGTCAAAAGGAGCTTTCCAGAAAATGAGGAAGACTGCAATCCATTTTTGACAATAGAAACAAAAAAAAGAGTTTGTTAATGTTATATAGAGCCAGCCTTAACATTACATATGTATGTGAATCATGGACAAAAGAACAACAGATGTGAAAATTATTGGAGGCTGTATAAATGTGATTTTCCAGAAGAATGTTGAGAATACCATGGGCAGCTAAGAAGAGTAATTTAATAATTCTGAAAGAAACCAAAGCAAAAAGATAACTAATTTCCAATATTAGGAAGAAACAATCATAATTTTTTTTGCCATGCAATGAGAAGGGAACAGCTGAAATATATTGTGACAACTGGGAAAATTGATGGGTGTAGAAATAGAGGGAAGCAAAGAAAAAAGATAGCAGACAGCTGAATGGCTTGGCAGATGGTCAACAACAGAAATGATAAATAACTGTCGAGATCGAAAGTTGTGGAGAAACATGATCACATATGCCAGCAGGCATGGTTTTTGATGATGACGAATCAAATGGAGAGGAAAAAATGGTAGGTAAAATGTAATACAATATACATGAATAAGTGGGGTAAAAGAAAAGGTGTAGTCAGTGTCCCAAATTATTTTTGCTTGGAGTAACATCCTTTTGCATTTTATTTATTCGGTCGCTCTCAAATCTGTTATTAGAAACCCCAGTGTTTGGTTTAGGGTTTTGAATAGCCTACAACTATCCCTAAACCTTGCTGAAAAAAATAGAATTAAATACACAAAAAGTAGAAACAGTTGATATTTCAAGTATGTCCGGTCAATGAGGGGAGATCACTCGTTTAGCTGAAATAACTTGGGACATTAAAATAGACCTTTACCGAAATGGAATCTGTGGA
The DNA here is from genome assembly GCA_032433765.1 of Megaustenia siamemsis. Classification (NCBI taxonomy): domain Eukaryota; kingdom Metazoa; phylum Mollusca; class Gastropoda; order Stylommatophora; family Ariophantidae; genus Megaustenia; species Megaustenia siamemsis. The sequence continues at coordinate 28,139,705 of JAVIAB010000159.1, read as the reverse complement.
TCTGATGGAACACCACACCAAGGTTACCAGCCAGACTTTATATTTATTTAGGTCTGTCTCTTCTTCTACCTTTTTTAGCTTCCAGTGGAACATATGTCTTCAACAAACACTTTCCAAGTCGTTCTGTTTCTTGCCATTCTTTTAAGATCATTCCATGTTTTCTCCATCATCTTCATCTCTGCTTCTGTCTATCTTCTCCAAGAATTCCTTGGTCTTCCTCTTTGTCTTTTCCCCTGGAGATAAAAAAAAAAGGGCCTGTTGTATAATACCCTCAGTTGGCTTCCACAGTGTGTGTCCTATCCAGCGCCATCCTCTTCACTGTATCTCTTTATCCACTGGTATTTGACTGGTACATTTCCATAATTCTATGTTAGTGATTTTGTCCTGCCTTTTCCATTCTTTTGTTCTGCGTAAGCAGGTCTGTCTATGATAATTAGAGATTGTTCTAGTGGTGAACAAAGCATATTTGTCTCATCAGCTAGGTAAACCAGTATCATTCTGAAAAGCACTTAGAGTCTATTATTTTATGAATTGAATATGAATATATTGAATGCACTACTTACACTCACAGTATCCCATCTCTAGGATGATTTAGTCACAACTTCTTTTTGGGTCTAATGCCAGTTCCTACTTCTCCGAAATGGTAATGCTGCCAAGGAGTGATTAACTCATAGCTTTTTGTGGTCACTAAAGAAAAAGAATTTGAAAATATAATCTTGTTGTTATAAATATTTGAACAGATAGTAGAGCTAAATGATATGACATAATGGAAGCCAAGATATAATCATTGCATTTTGTAAGTTTGTTTAAGATGGCAGATCTTATACAGAAAATAACATGTTATATATTCACAGTTAATTTTGACACTTTTTTGTTTCTATTTTTTATGATCTGTAATTCATATCTTCAATTTTGAACTAGATGGATCTGTATTTTTAACAGACACAAAAATCAGTACTAGAGGCACATGAACATTTAAAGCTACAAGAACTAAGAAAAATATTTGAAAAAAGTAGGCTTATGTTACCAAAGAAATGTTATAATGCAGTGCATCCCTTACCAAGATGGTGTGCTAGGAAATGAGGAAGCTGATGTATTGGCCAAGAATGGTAGCAGAATACAACTTCCAAGGTTACAGACCACATACATTCAGAGGGTCAAAAAGGTAAATAAAGATCAGAAGAACCAAACTCCAGCAAAACTGTTGCCACCTACTTGATCAGAAGGAATGGGACATTTCTAAGAACAGGGCACAATCATGACCACATGTTGTAAAGTTCAGGATTGGGAACCCAAAAAGGAGCTGTTAAAGTACAACCAAATTGAAAAGAGAACTTTGCAGATATTGATGTTTGTGGATGAAAGAAGAAGAAAAAAATTATCTGTAATAACCAATATATCAATTTAATTATTGTAATATTCAGTTTTCTACAAATATTAAATCTTTTTTTCCTTGCAGTATAAAAATGAAAACTGAGATTGTATTACCCAAATGGAATATTAAAATGGAAGTGGACTGTGATGTGAGTTATTTGGTTTGTTTCAAATATACAACTTTTGTATTAACTCACTGTTATTGTTATATGCATGAACTCTTGTGCTGACATTTTTTTTCTTACTTTCATGCTTTAATGCTGCCAACAAATTTGATAATATCATTTATACAAACATACTTGCCACGGAACATTTTAAAATAAATTAATTAACCACATTTCAGTGGATACAATTATGCTGTGGGATACAGTAAAATAAAAGAGCAGACATGCTTGCCAAAATGGGAGGAGAACATGAGCAAGTAGATAAATACTGAAATTTTACTCTATAATACAGAGTTAACAAATGCAACAGGAGAGCAGAATCATGTCAATAATGATAGTCATAGACTTGACTGACCAAAATGGAATTCCCCATAATTGGCCTGCTATGGATATACAATTATCCAAAGATTCAACGTCACAATAACAAATGTGTAGAGTTAAGGAGGAGCTCCAAACTACATTTTACATTTATCACAAGCAATTGTCTCAAGGAGTAGGCAGCAAGTTGTGAACACAAGAAGAAGAGGAGATATCTCTCTGATCTGATTGTTATTTGTAATTTGTGAAAAGATTATAAGAACTTTTTGAAACCAAGTTGCAGTTTTTAACTGCACAAATATTCATGTTCAATTGCACAAATATAATAGATAATTTAACAATAAAAGAATTGACAAAATTGTGAATAAAATTAAAATAAAACAACATTTTGTTGTAAATATAGTTATGATGAATGCTCATTGCATTCTGTTTTTAGTTTTTATTGTTACTTCTCTGCTCCTGTTACTCATCATCATCATTGAGTGCCGTCTCCGCAACGAAGGTTGGCTACCATGGAGCGCCATTCTGCTCTATCTCTTGCTTTGATGGTGCAGGTTGTCATCGGTTGATTTGTCCATCTTTTGATGTTACTCATCCATGTTAATCTTGGTCTGCCTCTGCCTCTTTTACCTTGTATTTTCCCCTCCAGGATTACTTTCAGTAGGCTGTTGTGTCTTTTAACATGGCCTAAGAATCGCATTTGTCTTGTTCTAATTGTGTTCAGAAGTTCTCTTTTCATTTTTAGTTGTTTTAAGACTTCGTCGTTTGTTTTCTTTTCCTTCCATCCAATTCTACCTATTCTTCTATATATCCACATTTCAAAGGCTTCAATTCTCTGTTCTGTTTTCTTGTCTAATGTCCATGTTTCAGCACCATATAGGAATATTGAGAAGATGTAACATTTTGCTATTCTTAGTTTTAGCTCTGGTGTTATTTGTTTTGATGTTAGTATGTCCTTCATGACATTAAAATTACTTTTTGCCATTCCTATTCTTTTGTTTATTTCAGTTGTACATTTTCCATCACTGGTTATAGTATGTCAAAGGTAGTTATAGTTCTGAATTGTCTCAAGGTCTATTCCTTCAATTTTGATATCCACTTGTGGGTTTTGAGTATTTTCTTTGTTTATGATCATAGTTTTAGTCTTTTTGATATTCATATCTAGTCCATATGTTTTGCTTGTCGTGTTTATTTCATTAAGTAATTGTTGTAGGTCTTTAGGATTTTCTGCTAGTAGTACAGTATCGTCAGCATATCTTAGGTTATTGATTATCTTTCCATTCCTGTTACTATAGCATCATTATCTTGTTTTCCACTGAGCTAGAATTATATAATCCTAAATCCAATTAAAAACCAAACATAAATTAGATTGTAAAGTGATTTTATTGATAGCCATTAGTGGCACAGGTGAACAGATGTACTTAATTGATGTGTCAAGTGATTATTTGATTGTCCAGCAAAGTTCTTCCAAGCGGGTCACCCACAGGTTGCTCTCTCTGTCTACAGTCAAGGAAGAAAGGCTTAGATGAACTGTCCTACATTATATGCAGTCTTTTAAATTTGCAATTTCTGTTGTTACCTAAATATTTTCTGTGTGGTCTTATTCTTCAAGTCTGTCAGAGATTCAGATAACAAAGTCTCTGTCCAGAATAAAGCAGGAACATGATTCTAGGGTAAACAGCTCAATAGTTCAAGAGGGTAATGGATAGTTGTGTGATTTGTTAAGTTGTAGATAGTTTTATCAGTTTTCTTTCTTTCTTTTTTTTTAATTCGGTTGGTTTTTATGTTTCAGATTGGTACCACGTATATGTTTCCAACCATCATAAAACCCTAAAATTAAAAAAATTGACAGGAAACCAATACAAGATAAGGCATCATTCAAACAAGTGTCATCATCATGTGCCGTACCGGTTGGCGTTGGCGATCATGTCCTTCCACAATCTTCTATCCACAGTGCATCCTATGAGTTCTGTTGTTGACTGTTTTCCATGCCATGACACCAAGCTATCCAGTATTTTCTCTCTTTGTCATCTGCAATCTCTTTTTCCTTTTATTTTGCCAGTTGTAACCAAGTATTCAAACTTTCCTCTTCTCATGATGTGCCCAAAAAAATGTTGAATGCTTCTTTCTGATGTTTTTTAAGAGCTCCCTTTTTGTGTTGACCTCTTTGAGAATTTCCTTATTGGTCTTTTTAGCTGTCCAGGGAACTTTCAACATTCTTCTGAGAAATCCCATCTCTGTGGCCTCTAATCGTCTTTTCATTTGTTTGTCTATTGTCCATGATTTGCTTCCATAGGTCAGAATTGGTTCTATATAGCATTAATGAACTTTCTTTCTAATTTCTATTGACATATATTTGTTGCATAAGATATTTTTCATTTTCTGAAATCCTATTTTGGCCTGAGCTATAGTGTACTATCCAAACAAGTGTACTATCCAAACAAGTGTATTATCCATAATTTTATGTTCTTAGTAAATAAAAATGAGAAGGATATTCTTAGCAAAATCTTGTGTTTAAAACTGAATGTTCACTATTTATATAGAGCCAAACTCAATAAAGCTAAGGATTGTGATGGATCACAGAATGTATGGACAAGGCACATAAATAAAGTCCAGAAAAGTGAATGACATTTAATGGTCAACAAGCAGACATCAACAGGATTGCTTCTGCTTCTTAATCCTCTGAACTCTGGTTTGAGTATAATGCACTCAAAGAGACCTTCATCTGATCTGGAGCATGTTTGGACAACTTTTTCCAGGATCTGCCTTTTTTTTGTTTGTCAGGTGGTGTCCATGTTAATCCTAGGTGTGATGTCTGGTTTGTTCCATTCATAGAATGTGACCTAGCCTTTTGCAATGTCTTCTTTTCACTTCTTGATTTATGTTGTTAATGCCTGGTCTTCTGGTGTCTTCTTTGTTTGTAATGTGTTAATCCTAATGGATATTTAGAATCTTCTTAAGACAGCGACTTTCAAATCCTCATAGTTGACTTTCTATCTTATGGTTCATTCTCCATGTTTCTGCTGCATATAGGAGTAAGAATTGCATATTTGACTTGTAAATTCTAAGCTTGGTACAGAGATGGAGATTGGTTGAATGCCAAATGTTTCTAAGTTTTTTAAATGCCTCGGCTGACAAGCCTTTTCTGGTAGATACCTGTTTTTCAATGTCACTATTTGATGAAATTTAGCTTTCCAGATATTTAAAGTAATCCACTTTTTCTAGTCACACTCCTCTGGGTGTGACTTTCTTTGCACTTTTGGCATTTATCCTCATAATTTGAATTTTCTTTGTATTTATTTTGTGTTCTACTGTGTTAGCAAACGGATATACTTAATTTTCATTGTATGTCTTGGTGACAGTGGGCAAGCAATCCAACATCATCTGCAAAGTCAGTTTCTTCAAGACATCCTGTGAGACCCTATGTATTTCGTCTTGGTCTGTCACCAAACTACCATTCTTATGAACCAGTCCTTTACAAGGAAAAAGAGTTGTGGCAAAATATATCCTTGTCTTATTCCTGTTATGACTCTGAACCAAGCTGTCTGCTTTCCTTCATGTCCTACACATTACTGGTTGTTTTCATACATGTCCTTTAGAATATTCTTTTTATCCATGACACTGTTTGCATATAGGATTTTCCAAAGTGATGGATGCTATTGAATGCCTTCTCAAAGTCTAAGAAGTTTATATATAAGGATGAATTCCATTCCAGTGACTGTTCTACAATAGTAACAGGAGTATAGTTGACAAAATTGTAAAAATAAAATTTTATGCAGGAAGATTTAGTCCATTCTTTGGCTATATTGTTAATACTATAGCCATAGTGTCCAACACAGCAGGTAAAGTTATCAGAGCCTGGTCACACATATTATTGCTATCTATCTTTATAGCATTTATATTTTTTGTCAGGTCTGGTAAGAGAATGTGAATTTCTATTTCATCCCCATTATGGAAAAAACCTTATGTTTACCTACACTGAATACAGCGCCAGAGATAGATGATGAATGAAAGTAATGCTGCACACTGAGAATTTAAGATTTTACTTAACCACCTTTTGTAAAGAATCATTAATAATATCAGGGACTGGCTATAGAGAAGGAACTTTGAAGTTGGATGTAATGTACACATACCCAGCACTACCTCAAACATAACCCATTCAGTCAGTTCTACTTTTGCCTGATTGCCCATACTAGTAGAAATCAAAGAAAAAAATAGAACAATCAATTAAAAAAATCATGAATATAATCATACATGGAGAGTAAACTTAACATAAAATATATTAATGGATGTCAAATTATTTTTGTTTATTTACCTATTGTAGTCTTTGTGCTAAATATAATTGACTTAATTCCACACACATCTACGACAATTCATTCATTTGAAATATCAGTATTTAGTTTAAATAGAATAACCTTCGATCCGTTATTGTTTACATCATAGAATCTTCAAATTTGTTAATATTTATTGCATAGATACCAGAAAGCTATTTCAGATTACTAAATAAAAGTCTTTAAAACCTTCACACTTTACCATATAGAATTTTTAAACATGAAGAATCCTGCTCAACTGTAGAATGAATAAAATAAACAAAAAAAAAATATTGACATAGCTTTCATTTTTTTCAGACAACAGTAAAAGTGGAATCAAATTTCTCAATCCTACATGATACATTGAAAAATGAGGCGGATGAAGATGTAAGTATTTTTTTGTTTGTTTTTAAATTAAACATTGGATAGAGAATATAACATGTTTTAGTGTTGTCCTCAAACTGAACAAAACTTGATGTAATATGTTGTTAGTTTATGTCATATTTTCAGTCCTTAGTAGAAAATCCAAACTCTGGTTGTCATCAATAGATATGATACACATCTCATAAAAATAATAACAGGTCATGCAATTTATCTCTTCAAAACACACCTGTTGTACAAAATGCTTATTTGTTGATGAAAAAAGTACTCATAGTATTGGTGGACCTAAAGCAGGTCTTTTATATGAAGATCTTAGTGCAAGGTAACACGATGAAGCAGATCCAATCATTTCTAAATAATAGGAAAGTCAAAGTCACCCTTGATGAAATTAAAAATTGCTTCTACGGCAAGGCATACATCATGGTGAAATCATTTCTTTAACACTCAGCCGAGTGTATTTTAATGAGCTTGTGAAAGGTCTCCCAGATTAACTTTAGATTATAATTCCTTCATCCAGCAGAAGAAGAGTTACACGTTAACTGCGGAAAACCAAGCAAAGAAGAAATAATGAAAGCCATCAAACTATTAAAAGATGGTAAAGCCACAGGACCAGATGAAATTCCTTCGGAAGCCATCAAAGCAGATATTATCACCTCTACCAAGATGTTACATGATCTATTGGATAAAATTTGGGAAAGGGAAGAAATACCTAAAGACTGGAGAGAAGGTTATATGATCAAACTACCAAAGAAAGGAAGTTTACAGGAGTGCACAAATTATAGGGGAATTATGCTACTATCAGTGCCAGGAAAAATATTAGGCAGAATCATTCTGGAGAGACTAAAAGAGGCTATAGAGAAACACTTGAGAGATGAACAAGCAGGTTTTAGGAAGAACAGATCATGTGCTGATCAAATAACTACTCTACGTATAATAGTTGAACAAAGTTTAGAACTAAAATCCCCACTTTATATTGGATTCATAGATTACGAAAAGGCATTTGATAGTTTAGACAGAAGAATGCTTTGGAAGTTGCTGAGTCATTATGGAATCCCCATAAAGTTTATTAACCTGATAAAAACAATGTATGAAGGAACAAAATGTAGTGTGGTGCATGAAGGACAGCTTACAGAAGCATTTGAAATAAGAACAGGAGTAAGGCAAGGATGCCTTCTGTCTCCATTTCTCTTTCTACTGGCCATAGATTGGATTATGAAAATAACTCAAAACAACAGGAATGGGATCCAGTGGTCACTGACCAAACAACTTGATGATTTAGACTTTGCTGATGACATAGCTCTCCTATCACACAGCCACCAACAGATGCAAGATAAAATGAGTATATTAGATGAGAGATCACAACAGCTAGGACTAAAGATTAATAGAGATAAGACCAACATTATGAGAATTAATGCAGTTGGCAATAACCAAATAAAACTAGGAGAAATACCTCTACTAGACGTACAATCTTATATATATCTGGGCAGTAATATAGATAAAGAGGGAGGAACAGAAAACGATACCAAAATAAGGATATCAAAAGCAAGAGGAGCTTTCATTGCACTGGGAAACATATGGAAATCCAAAGAAATTAGGCTAAATACAAAAATACAAATTTTCAACTCCAATGTTAAGTCGGTTCTATTATATGGCTGTGAAACATGGAGAATAACAAAATTGACAATCACGAAGGTACAGACTTTCATTAATGGATGCTTGCGCAGAATAAAGGGATGGAAATGGCAGGACAAAGTCACAAACGTGGAATTATGGAAATGTACCGGTCAAATACCAGTGGATAAAGAAATACAGCGAAGACGATGGCGATGGATAGGACACACACTACGGAAACCAATTGAGAGTATTACACAACAGGCCCTTTTTTGGAATCCCCAGGGGAAAAGACAAAGAGGAAGACCAAGGAATTCTTGGAGAAGACAGATTGAAGCAGAGATGAAGATGATGGGGAAGACATGGAATGATCTTAAAAGAATTGCAAAAAACAGAACGACTTGGAAAGTGTTTGTTGAAGACCTATGCTCCACTGGGAGCTAAAAGGTAGAAGATAATTCCTTCATAAAAATAACTGCTCCAAAATACAAATTCCTGAAATATGACAGTTTGCTGCGGGCAAACATTCCCCCTTCCCTATACTTTCCTAACTACTACTTCCTGTGACCCCTGTGTTTTGGATTTGTTTCCTTTAATATTGGATTTATTTTTTTTTAAGTCCACGGTAAAAAATATTATGACGGTATTGTAGAATGGGAGCTGATTTTTTTTTTTTTTTATAAATTTCGCTAATACGGGGGTAATCTCCTCGGCCATCAGCTAGGCATCAAAGAAACCTTTGTAACACAGAATAACCAGTGAACAATGCTTTGAGGGAGCCCAACATATGGTTAGATTGATTAACTTATGGTGGCTGTATGAATAGACAATGTAAAACCTGTAGCCTCAGTGCAATGCATTACATTTTCAGACAATAAATCTGAAATAATCCAGGAAAATATTACAGCATCCAATTCCCTATGTGTCTGCTTGGGTAAATACACAGTTGTGTTGCAAAAGTTCAAAGAAAATGCTACTCTTTGTCAACCAACTACTCATCACTTATCTATCTATCTATCTATTATCCTTTCGAGCTGAAGACGGCACATAAGGCAGAACCACAATCTCAAAAACAGAAACCTTGTGTGCCAAAATGGCACATATTGCAGAGATCACTGCTCTAAAATCTATGGGTTTCTATGACAATACTTTTTACAATGACAGCTTGTCAAGCCATTGATCAACCTCCTTAGTTGCCTCTTACGACATGCCTTGAAGGTCACAGTGCCACTATTCTGTACTTTCCTCATAATGAGGTCCCACTAACACACAGGTTAGACTTATAGCCGATGCTAATTTCTGTACAGTAAGTGCAAAACACTCACTGTGAAGCAACATCCAGATAATTGAAGATTCTAGAACAGGTAGTACTGAAGAAATTTTCACATAGCTACCAGTGACGGTTTAGTCTTAGTGACTTCAATGACATTGAGAATCAGTTTGCTTAGCTGCTTTTGACAAAGTGCCAGATTATGGAACAAAGCTATAAATTAACCTGAGGAGCCTATCTGATTAATACTAATCACCAACAGGTATTATCCATGAGTATTAGGTATATCTATCTATCTATCTATTGTCCTTTCGAGCTGAAGACTGCACATAGGGCAGAACCACAATTTCAAAAACAGAAACCTTGCATGCCAAAATGGCACATATTGCAGAGATCACTGCTCTGTTTCCATAACAATACTTTTTACAATGACAGCTTGTCAAACCATCAATCAACCTCCTTAGTCACCTCTTACGACATGCCTGGAAGGTCACAGTGTCACTATTCTTTACTTTCCTCATTACGAGGCCCTGGTAACACACGGGAGAAATTACAGGGAGACAAAATCTGCCTGAATAAGGAAACCCTTAGGTATATACGGTACCAAAAATTAAAAAAAACCCACAAAAGCAAATATCAAGGGAGATGCCAGACAGTCTTTGAAACAGTTTTAGGCATGTAGTTTTGTGCAGATGGATCTATTACTTTTTCAGTTTTTACAGTTCATAATCAGTCTCTACATTAGAATACAAAAAGCAAATGCTGTCACATACCAGCTTTCACCATTGCTAAGACATCCAAACATTTCTATGCCAGCTAAACAACAAATAATAAATAGCATTTTCATACCAACTTTGTGCTATGAAAGTCAAACATGGACCCTTTCTAAATCACAATTAAGAAAGATCAATACATGTGAGATGCTAAGCTTGAGAAAAGTAACAAACAACACAAGAAGAGATAGAATACCAAATGAAACCATAAGAAAAATGGTAGGAACAAAACCCTGACAAGAATATATAGAACAACAACAACTTAAATGGTTGGGCCACCTGGTCAGAATGAATCCTCACCAATCACCATCAAGGGTGTTCTTCTCGAGAATGCATGGAAAAAGACCAAGAAGAAGACCCAGAAAAAGATGGATAGATGCAGTAACAGAGACATGTAACAACAAAGAAAAATCACTAATTCAGACAGTTTGAGCAGCTCAAGAACGACAAATGATATAATCATAACACCTTTTAGGTGTCAGTGAAAAGAGAAAAGAAGAAGATGGATAGATGCAGTGACAGAGACATGTAACAACAAAGGAAAATCACTAATTCAGACAGTTCGAACAGCTCAAGAACGACAAATGATATAAACCACGACACCTTTTAGGTATCAGTGAAAAGAGAAAAGAAGAAGAAGAAGAATCAGTTCCTAAATTCAGAGCTGAAGGAGTTTAGGAGCTCAGGGGAAACTTATTTTGTTGTTCTCACTTTCTACCAATAAATTACTTGTCTGCTTGCAAGCATCTGTTATTACTAACCTATGTATTTATTTCTCTCTGTATCTCTCTCTCTCTCTATATATATATATATATATATATATATATATTATATATATATATATATATATATATATATATATAGGGTGTCTCTTTAATGACTGTGCATTTTTTGTTGTTGAAATAATTACGCACCTAAATTTTATCTATGTATGAGTTCAAGTACCATTTACCTGTTCTTTGAAACATCACTGCTACATGATAGATCTGGCTTACAATGGTGTTAACGATTGAAGAAAGAGTATTTATAGTGGAGCATGTGTTCCGTAACGGCGGCAAGTATTCAAATGGGGTTGTTGAACAATTTGTGAATAGATTTCCTGATACACCAGTGCCTCATCGAAATACTGTGAGTAATTTAATAATCAAATTTCAAAACACCGGTAGTGTACATGATGTTAGCCGTCCTGGTAGACCATCTGTTCTTGAAGTAACATCTCTCAACATCCAGGACAGCATTCTAATGAGTCCTGGCAAATCAATAAGAAAGCTGGCTCAACAAGTACACAAATCAAGCAGTACTGTTCATAGAGTTCTGAAAAAAAAATTAAAGTTACATCCGTACAAATTTTCCGTCGTTCCTCAATTAAAAGAATTAGATCACCAATCCAGAATTAATTATTGTATGTGGTTTGAGAATTTTCTAACCCAAGAAGGTGAGGAAATCCTTGATTTCACTTTCTTCACAGATGAAGCATGGTTCCATTTGTCTGGGTACGTGAATAGGCAGAATGATCGTCTTTGGAGTGATGAAAATCCACATGCATTGCACCCAGTGCCTCTCCACGATCAGAAAGTAGGAGTGTGGTGTGCAATGAGTCGTCAGCGGATAATCGGCCCAATTTTCTTCTATGACACAATAAATTCAGAAAGATACAGGATTAACATACTGGAACGATTCGTAACCCAACTTTCTGAGCCAGAAATTGAAAAAGCTTGGTTTCAACAAGATGGCGCAACTGCTCACACTGATGTAAAATCACTGGAATTTTTATATGAAATTTTTGCTAATCGTATAATCTCTCGCGGAATTTGGCCTGCACGGTCTCCTGATCTTACTCCCATGGACTACTATCTCTGGGGTGAACTGAAAGGAAAAGTGTACGAAAACAATCCCCACACACTCGACGAGCTGCAGGTTTCAATCGCCAACAACATTAATAATGTTACACAGCCCATACTGCGTAAGGTTTTTGACAATATGAAAAAATGTATCAACATTTGCCAACTAAAACGTGGTGGATATTTCGAATACCTTTTGTGAATAGTGATGTTAAATGTTTAACTTTACCGAAAAAGGAACAAGCTACAGCAGTACATGATGCGTGATTTACATAAATAAATTGGAACAACTAGATTTTCAAATAATGCACAGTCATTAAAGAAACACCCACCGATCTGGAAGATCTTCAATTTCACAAGACCAAATTATGGAACTCCAAGACAGAATTACAATGAGTCCAAATGCATCTTTAAACCACTTGTCTCAACAGGTGCAAATATCTAAGAGTTCTGTTCACAAGGTTTTAAGAAGTGAACTACACTATCGTCCATCCAAATTAACTGAAGTGTCTCAACTCCAAGAAAGAGATTATGAATCCGATTTAAACTACTGCATGTGGTTTCAGAATTTTATTTATGAACATGGCGCTGCCATCCTTGACGTCACTTTTTTCACTAATGAGGCCTGGTTTCATTTATCCGGTTATGTGAACAGTCAGAACAATCGGCTGTGGAGCAGTGAAAACCCCCATGAATTTCATCAAGTGCTGCTTTACGATCAAAAAGTCGGAGTGTGGTGCGCTATAAGTCGTATGCGGATAATAGGACCTATATTTTTTAATGAAACAATAAATGCAGAACGTTACCGTACTTTAATTCTGGAACCGTTCATAGCACACCTTACAGAACGGGAAATTATGGAATCCTGGTTTCAGCAGAATGGGGCAACAGCACACACAGCCACAACAACACTCAATTATTTAGAAAGCATATTTGCAAATCGCATTATTTCACGTGGATTCTGACCTGCTCGTTCACCAGATCTAACACCCCCAGATTATTATCTGTGGGGGGCATTGAAGGGGAAAGTTTATGAAAATAATCCGCTGACAATTAATGACCTAAAGACTGAAATAGTAGACAAGATTAAACAAATATCACCAGACATTATTCTGAAGGTTTTCGCAAATATGGAAAGACGAATCACGACATGTCTTGAGGCCCGTGGTGGACATTTTCAACATATGCTTTAGGCACAACTTTATTGTGTTAATACCAACATTACCCATTAGAAGCTCGCCGATAGCAGTCAAGTATATTTGAATAATACCATTTATTTTACAATTTGTGTGACGCATTAGTTAACCGCATTTCTGGTGACGTTTTTCTTCCGAGAGTAGAAATTCACTGCACTGCGACTTTAAAAACACCCTGTATATATAACATGATGGCTCACACTCCCTTGCAGTATTGCCTGGCCCTTGGGTAATAAAAGATTGGATTACACTGATTTAAAATAGAAAACCAATAGTTGTTATGGTCATTCAAATAAGACTATATCCAAAGCCATTTAAATTATGAAATTCATAGCGTTTTTTACATGGTTTTTATAGATATAAACATGCATACTCCCAAAAAATGGTGGTGTCTAATGTTCTATAATGTTTGAGTCCTATTTTTTAAATACCTATAAAGTCTTGAGTACTTTTTCTTTTAAAATTATAATAAAAAACTATTTTCATGTTTTAATCTCTTTCTGCCTTCAGACAGGTCTAGCTAATGGCTGCAGTCAAATTTCTAGCCTCCAGGATCAAATTACTGGAATATCTGGACAAGTGTCAGAAAGGGGGATGACTCAGGGATGTTTTAATGAGGTTCATGGTGGTGATGTGGGGAGATTACCAACCAAAGATTGCAGTATAGAATCAAGTCAAGTATTTTTAGAGCTTGAGAGAAACGCTGAACTACTTGTGAGTGATATCAGACATGAGTTACAGAGTAAGGTTGAGAAGCATCAGAAAAAAGATCAAAATAGGAAATCTTTAGTCTGTTGTGAGTATGAGACTGAATTTTCAGATTATAATAGGTTAGAGAAACATATGATAATGCATAGAGGGAAAAAACCTTACAAATGTGATCTGTGTGGTGCAACTTTCAGCCATCAGAAGTCTGTTAAAAGACATGAAAGAATACACACAGGAGAGAAGCCTTACAAATGTGATGTGTGTGGTGCAGCTTTTAGTCGCAGCAATGCATTAAAAAGACATGAAAGAAGACACACAGGAGAGAGGCCTTACAAATGTGATGTGTGTGGTGCATGTTTTGCTCAGAGTGATTATCTGAGAAGACACAGTAGAAAACACACAGGAGAGAATAAGCTTCATGGTGGTGATGTGGGGACATTACCAATCAAAGATTGCAGTTTAGAATCAGATCAAATATCTTTAGTGCATGAGAGAAAGGCTGAACTACTTCTGAGTAATATTAGACATGAGTTACAGAGTAAGATTGAGACACTCCAGAGAAAAGATGAAAATGAGAAACATTTAATCTGTGATAAGTGTGGGGCAGGTTTTTCAAATTATGGTTTGTTAAAAAAACATATAAAAACACATACAAGGGAGAAGTCTTACAAATGTGATATATGTAATGTTGGATTTAGTGATAGAAGCACTCTTAAAATACACAGAAGAAAGCATTGCAAATGTAATCTGTGTGGTGTAACTTTTAGTCACAACAGGCATTTAAAAAGACATGAAAGGATACACACAGGAGAGAGGCCTTATAAATGTGATGTGTGTGATGTTACTTTTAGTCGCTGCAGCAATTTTTTGAGACATGAAAGAAGACACACAGGAGAGAAGCCTTTCAAATGTGATGTCTGTAGTGCAAGTTTTGCACAGATTGATTATCTGAAGAGACACAGCAGAATACACACTGGAGAGAAACCTTACAAATGTGATGTGTGCGGTGCTGGATTTAATTATACAAACATTCTAAAAGCACACCAAGTAACACATACAGGGCAGAAACCTTACAAATGTGATGTGTGTGGTGCTGGATTTAATTATGCTAACATTCTAAAAGAACACCAAAGAAGACATACATCGGAGAAGCCTTACAAATGTGATTTGTGTGGTGTTGAGTTTCGTAATAGACCCAGTCTAAAAGAACACAAAAGAAAACATACAGGGGAGAAGCCTTACAAATGTGATGTGTGTGATGCAACATTTAGTGCCAGAAGATCTTTTATAAAGCACAAAAGAGTACACACAGGAGAGAAGCCTTACATTTGTCCTGTTTGTGGTGTACGTTTTACTTCGCGCTATCAACTCAAAGTTCACAATCATACACATACAGGAGGAGAGAAGCCTTACAAATGTGATGTATGTGGGGCAGGCTTCTTTTATAATAACACATTAACGGCTCACAAAAAAAAACATACTGGTGAGAAGCCTCACATGTGTGATATATGTGGTGTAAGTTTTACTTACAATTGTTATCTAAAAAAACACATTAGAATGCATACTGGAGAGAGGCCTTACAGATGTGAAGTTTGCGGTGCTGAATTTAGTGCTAAAAAAGGTCTAAAAAGACATCAAATAAAACATACTGGAGAGATACCATACATATGTGATGTGTGTGGTGCTGGATTCATTCAAAGTGATGTATTCATAGTTCATCAAAGAAAGCATACTGGTGAGAAGCCTTATATGTGTGGTATATGTGGTTCAAGATTCACTAATAATAGCTTGTTAAAAATTCATGAAAGAGTACATACTGGTGAGAAACCTTTTAAGTGTTCTGTATGTGATACTAGATTTAGTGCATTTTCCAGCCTAAAAAGACATGAGAGGACACATACAGGAGAGAAGCCATACAAATGTAATGTGTGTGGTCTCAGTTTTACTCAGAGTGGAAGCGTAAAAAGACACATGCCAATACATACAGGAGAAACACCTTACAAATGTGATGTTTGTGGTGTAGGATTTATTCAGAGTGGAAGCCTAAAAATACACAAAAGATCACATTTAGCAGAGAAGCCGTATAAATGTGATTTGTGTGGTGCAGTTCTCTTTCAAAAGACACATCTTAAAAGACACATTAAAGAACATTTAGTTCTGCTTTAGAGGCTTTCAAAATGTGATGTGTGTGGCGCAACCTTTTACTATAAGCAAAGGATTACAATGTCACAAGCTAGAAAACTCATACATCACAAGAGAAATCCTGAATGAGAAAAGTATTACAAATGTGGTATATATATATATTTTTAATATAGCATCATTAATTTAGGAATGGCATAAGCAGAAGAAATTAGTGCTGAACTAAAGAAAACAGTAAGAAAATGATAGATTTCCAATAGTGCATTGAAATATATTGGGGAAAAGTGAGAAGCCATGATGACTGTGAAGACCTATCTTAGTGAAGGCAACATGAAAAAGAATTAAACAACACAGTAAAAGGTACGAAAAAAGCAAACCAAATATTGGGACAGCAATTCCCTATATTTCAATACAAAGCAGTACTTATTCCCACCAAGAAACATCTTATACAGAGTATAGTCATTCCAACATTGTGCTATCTGTGTCAAACATGGTCAATAACATCAAAGCGCATAAGAAACATGTTGCCACAGTAATTCCACAGAAAGAGTCACTGCTGTTGTAGTTAGTAAAGAGATATGTGTTCATAGTGGTGTTTAGTTACTACAGAATGGATATTCTGATGGTTTTCTGTAGTAGTAAATGGAGTTTGTAGCCCCCCTCCTCTCTCCAACCACCCAACACTGCCTAAAGTGTTAAGTAGATGATAACTTATATACAAATATGTAACAAAATAAAAAAGACACCAACATGTTTTAGTTTAATAAACTGTTTACCAATAAAACCTATATATATATATATACATACAGATCACAATATTATTTATTTTATAATGAATATAAATAGTCAAAAACAGAAGACATTAAATACTATGAAGCAATGTGCTAACACTATCATCGCGCACTGTTCATTTTTATGAAAAAGACGGATAGCAAGTTTCTGTGTTGTTTGTAAGTGTAAATATTACTACTATACATTTTAAACCCATTATTTGTCATGTCCTGAACTGTTTGTATAGTTAGAACATTCATTAAAGTGTTTTTGTCTAGCTTGTCGTGTTGTCACATAGTCTTGATCAGAAGTGTTGGAATTTCTGAGAGTAGCAAAAAGGGCAGCATGAGGGGTAAATATGGTTAATCTAGTTTTGTCAAGTCAGTTATGTACTCATAGCAAAACATTCTTTTTGTTTCCTAAACTTTATAGGCTACGAGGTGCTTGCTGTACTCATAGCAAAACATTCTTTTTGTTTCCTAAACTTTATAGGCTCTGAGGTGCTTGCTGTAACTAAAACCAGAGGTGAGATAATTTACTAGAAAAGTTCAGTTTATCAATAGAGGTGCACATAACGTTTGCAGGATCGGAAAGAAGTGGGCTGGAAAACTTGATGGCAATGGGGGAAAATAGAAGACAGAGAAATAAAGGTAGACAAAGGGACAAGTTGGTTGATGTTTTATGGGGTGGCTTGGGTAAAGATCAACAGTGGAACTGTTGCACAGAACACAAAATTGAGCATTGTTGTATGGACATTATGTCCTTGTCTTTTAGCATGGACCAGGAATGGATGAAATGAAAAGAAGTCTGACTAACTATTTTAGATCTAGACTAGGGACCTGTTAAGAATATAAATAGAGTCTAACCTCAACTAAGCAGCAAAAGTCACCATGTGTAGATGTGGAAAGTGATATTGCACTTAATTACGGACATCCTCCAAGATGTGGAAAAGGCACAGGACTTCGAAAACATGCCCTTCGGATGAAAGCAATGGGAGTTAAGATGGGCACAGCCAGAAACAAGAAACTTAGTTGCATATCGGAAGACTTACAAACCAACACAGAACTGGAGTCACCAGTTGCTGGACACTGTGGGACTTGCTGAGGAGGGGATCTGAGCATCTATGGACATGTTCGGAGTGCGATGATGATGACCTACAAGTAACTCAATAACAAACAGCCAGGTGAGTGTAAATAACAAATTGAAGTTGTAGGCCATGTTTACTAGACCGTGTGGGCGAAATATGTAGATGAAGTAAGACCAGACAAGGTGGACGGACTGTCTACTGGAAAGATGTGGGTGTAAAGAAATAAAAAAATATATATATATTTTATTAGACACATAGGTGGATTGGCCAGCATATAAAAGACTCACTCTGACCCCTGCAACGAGTTTAGCAGAAATTATCAGATACAGAGGTTCACAGTTTAGCAGATAAATTAAGAGTTTTAGCAAAGATTCACAGTTTAGCAGAATTTAGGAGATTGGGAGACAGAAATCATTAACAATTCGGAGATTTGCAGTTTAGCAGTGATAAGCACCGATTAGCGGAGTAACAATTAGCAGAGATATGTTACATTAGAAAGGCTACTATTACTAGTAGATGAGAGGTTAATAAATAGCAGATGTAGTCAGGAGTCAGTCCACAACAGGACTGGTATTAGAAATGTGTTCTGGGATTTACTCATTCCAGGAGTATGTGAGTCCAGTGGTTATCCAGATCACCCAGTAGTTTTATTATAATAATACTGACTGTACTTTGTTATGTGTTAAAATAACTTGTGACTATATGACTGTCAAGAACAGGTGTTACTTGAATGTGTGAAAGAAATACGAACTTCCAATGTGAAGTAAGATGAAACACTGCATGAGAGACATTATCTTCATATTAGTAGTTAAAATGCATGTATATCGGTCTTCTGTTAAATTAGCATAAAGCATACAATTAATATTAACAGTATGCTATAAAAGTTAAATTTACTATAAAGTAGAAAATACAATTTCCTTACACTTGGACTAAAAACTGCATAGAAATCATTAAAAGACCACACCTAAGACAACTGACAGTTTTGGGGGCATCACAACAGCAGAGCTGGAAGTTGCCAACAATCCCCAGCTGATGGCTTGTGCCAGGATCGGTGAACCAGAACCATCCAGACCCTGCTCCACCTCTCCGTGGTGCCTCTAGTAACAGACTAACCTGTTTAGTCTGGCCAAGAGAGTAGGGATCGAAGAGGGAAGACAACCCAGCACTCAAAAATGTGCTGAAGTCTGATGTGTTGAGACAAAAGGCACAAATATTACAGTTATACTGCACACCACGACACAATGCAGACACGCCCACTTAATGTTCTTTTAAGGGCGGATGATGAAAAGTTGCACTCCTTTAGTCATCGGGCGAACACAAGCTAACACTTGACAGTTTTGGAAATAGATATATCAACCGCACAATTAGATATCAGTTTAGATGATTTTATCTGGGAAAAATGGAAGCAGTAGTGAAGGTCATAGCTAATGACGTCACATGTCAAGATGATGTAACATCTAGGATGCTAAAAGCAATGAAATATCAAGACTTATGCTACCCACAGATAATATTCCGTAAAAATCTGGAAAGAGAACAAGATCCTAGGGAAGTTGAATAAATTGATCATTGTTGAAACTCCTATCAAGATAAAGTCAATGATTGCAACAGCTGGTGAGAAGTGACTCTTCTATCATCAAAAGTATTTGTAAGTTAATCAGACTAAAAAATCAAGTGATACTGCCATGAAACCTCTGTGGCTGAAAGATTAGTGTGCTTGCTTCCTGATCAGAATGGTCTGGGTTTGATTCCCAGAAGTGGAGGATTTTCTTATCAGACTGACAAGGCTCTGGGGTTCACTTTGGGTCTTAAAATTTGTATGAAAGATTTTTCTGGCAAATAAATATACGACCATATAAAGGTCATGGAAAAATATGGTCACAAACACCATATTCCTCATACATCTAGCAAGGTGTAGAGGGTACGTTTACTAGATCCAGCTATGAGAAAAGAGCATGCCGGATTTTTTTTTAAAAAGGAGAGGCATTTTTTATCACATTTTTATTCAAAGAGTTAAACTGAAGAAATGTATTGATACGGAGGAAGAAAACAAACAATTAACATAACTTTTATCGACTTCAACAAGGCATTTGTCAAAATACACAGATATCCACTGTAGATTATCTCGAAGCTGTATACAACATGACCAAAACAGTAAATGTCATAAGGCATTTGTTAAGAGATTCTAAATGAATGATTTCAGACTCCTACAACTGACAGTTGACCAACATTGTTCAAACAATAATTGGCTTTAATCTGATGTGTCTGCTTATGATAACTTTGAACATCTGTTGTATTTGTAGAAGTCAAAGATGACAAACATTCATCCCTTGATCTCTGTGTAAATTCAATATTTCAACTTTTATACAAATTTATTCTGTTGTTGATATGTGTTTAGATCTTTTGGCCTTTGCTGTACTTGTTTCAAATTCTTTGTTGACAATTACTGTTAGTGAAGTTATTTAAAACCAGGTCGCATCTATTTGACTTCCATGGTAGTGGTGTTAAACACAGTTTTAGATATAAACTTGATGTAAGCCTTATCATCATCAAGTACCAGGCCTGCTGGCGTAGGTGATCATGTCTCTCCACAACTTTCGATCACGACAGTTATTTATCATTTCTGTTGTTGACCTTCTGCCAAGCATTCTCTTAAGCTGACTGGTATCTTTTCTCTTTGCTTCCCTCTATCTCTTTGTCCCTCATTTTTCCCAGTTGTTACAATATATTCCAGCTGTTCTCTTCTCATTACATGGCCAAAAAATGATGATTGTTTCTTCCTAATATTGGAAATTAGCTCTCTTTTTGCTTTGGCCTCTTTCAGAACGTTTTTATTACTCTTCTTAGCTGTCCATGGTATTCTCAATATTCTTCTGTAAAACCACATTTCTACAGACTCCAGTCCTATAATCTGTAAGCCATAACGTTGGGTATAATACAGGGAATATTAAAATACATTAATTTTTGAGTACACTGTTGTTATTTATTTGTGTCACCCAATCATCACAAAGAAACATCTTATACAAAGAAAATGTATCCTCACTCTTTTTTACCAGTGCCAAACTTTAAAGTCAGAAAATACATTTTGTCACTACAGAAATGTTCTATTGGAGAAAGTATTGAGGGTGACGAAAAGAGAAGAACCAATTCAGGAATTTGGTTACAAAAGAAAGAGTTTGTATAGACTTAGGTTTTGAAATATTTACACAGGCAGCAAATAAAATTATTTGCCCACTTGAAGAGAATGTCTTGTGTTATACTATACGAGGCATATATATAAAAAAGAGATGCAGAGCAGCAGATCGAGCCTATTTTGGAGGGACAACATGAAAGAAACTACAACATCAAATGTCAATTGTTGAGTCTGCCAGAACCAGAACATTGTTTCTCCCTCCACAGTCAAAGCGGTTAAAGAAGAAGAAACGGATTTATTTGAGTCATTGTGCCAACACTTCCCTTTGTGATTTTTTTCCCTATATGATTCATGTATCTGCTTTCGTGTATACCCATGTTCCACTCTCATCCCTGCATAATTCTATATGTTTACTCATATGTTGATATATTTTGACTCTTCAATATGTGTCTACTCTTTTCCAAATGCAAGATATTTATTTACATCACACGGTTGCAAAGTTAACATGAAATACACAAGTTTAGATTTCATGGTTAGGTTGAAGAAGTTTAGATGACAAAATGGTTTGGAAAAAGTGAAATATACACAATTGATCACAAATAAAACAATTCAAGATTTAAGTCTGTAAAATTATAAAATGTTATAAAATACCATCATCATTCTGACAGCGCATAAAACCTACAAGTCATTGTCAAGGCAAATAGGAAGAAAAGAATATATAAAAAGTTGAAGAATATAACGGTATAGAACATATCATAACGAGTGATGGAAAATACGCAACAGAAATAAATTTGGAGGAATGACAAAAAATATTAATTGACAAATCTTATAAAGAAACCGATGAAGTTTTGAAACTTGCTACAAAGAAGAAAGATTTATTACACAATTAAACATTATATTAATTGAAGCAGTTTAGCTGCAATCAGTGTATCCTCCATATCCTCAATACCATTTGTCACAGCATTTCCCAATATGCATCAGTAAATTATGTTGACAAGGTTGCTCCGTTCACGTCCTACTCGATTGCACTAGCGATGATTTCAAACACTCTTAGTCGCCTCTTACGACACGCGTGACAAGTAACACTAGATCTATTCTTTTCTCCTCTCCTCGTGGGGACCCCTGCAGCCACAAGGATTACAAATAAAATAAGTTATGATAATCTATTTATACATTTAAATGACACAATGACCCACTGAAAGCCATCTTGAAGAGGAAAAACAGGTAAACGAGGCAGACGAAGACTAAAGTGAGTTGACAACATCAAAAGTTGGCGCATACCATCAAACAACAGATAATGAAATGACGTTTCATAATAGCCAGCCTTCAATATGAAACTGGCACAAGATGACGATGAACAGAAAATGACTATAGTTGCAGCTATCGTTCAACCGCTCAATGCGACCTTCTGCTACCAATGAGAGTCAGTGGTCTACAGCTGGTCGAGACTTTACTTCACTTCCCCATTCCGTGTCAAGACAAACTGGCTACAGATTTGGGATCACCACAGTTCCAGTAGTGGTTTGCCTGTTGATATGTATAACATTTAGTGTGGCTGTACCTTTTGGGTGAACTAGCTTAAACTTAACCATCAGAACAAAGGAAATCAGGAAAGCCAGTGGGATATCAACTTTCAGGATCTAGTGTCAAATAATTCGTGTATACCCCACCTATTCATTCATTTTTCTCTCGGACCGAAGACGCTACTTAGGGCCATGTTTCTCCACAATTTACGCTTTGCTGCTTATTCTTGTAGTTCTTGGCTGTTTCTAAGTCCCATGGTCTTAGCCTTCCCTACTTACTAATTGTTCTGTGTAACGATTCTCTCGGTCTGCCTTCCTTCATTTTCCAAAAGGTTTAAACATGGATATCTTATGCGAAAGTTTTTCTTCATTCAATCTCAACACCTCACCGATGTACGCCTTTTTATAAAAGCTCGACACACATTCTTATATAAATTCGTCACTTCCTTTCCTATAGCTACTTTCATAACTCGTGCCCAACTTTTAAAATCGATAGCTTTTTAACCGCTTGTTGTAAGTTGTTCAAAATTTGCATGTAAAGTTATAATGATTAGAACCCAACAGGGAATTAATTTCATTAAAAAAAAACATTTGGTTATTATTGTTGCTTATTTGATTTATATAAATTTATAACGACCCATTGATGTAGTCAAAACTTAATGTTTACAGTATTTTAAGTTAAAAATAGCGAGTAAAAATCCATACACGGTAAAATTGACGTGTTTTCACGCTTTCGCCGTGGTTTTTTTTTGACACAATTAGACACTCGAGAAATTGTGTGTTCCATTTCCGTTCATTCAGAGGTGTAGACGTGAAATTCGCAAAATGTTGGGTATGAATGAAACTGTTACAATAAGAAAATTAAAAGTTTCGCTGAAACAGTATTGAAATATCAAAGTCTACATTATGGAGGAATGTGAGAGCTGCAGGCTTTACATTCAGAAAGTATTCCAATGGACGAAACATCATCTGTGAGAAGCCACATATAGTAGTCATGAGAAGCAAGTACTTACGTGAAGTAAAAGAGGTGCGCAAGCAAGGTTATGATATTGTGTACTTGGATGAAACATGGATCAATGCTCACCACACTAACCAAAGGGAATGGCAGTCATCAGATGGAAAGATTAAGAAATTAATACCTAGCAGCAAAGGACAGCGCTTGATAATTGCTCATGCAGGTAGTCGACAACATGGACTAATACAGAATGCAGAGCTCATTTTTCTTTCAAAATCCATAGACAATCGGGATTGTCACTCTGAGATGAATGGTCACATATTTAGACATTGGATTGAAAATTATGTTCTCCCATCACTAGATCGACCATCTTGCCTAATAATGGACAATGCAGCGTACCACAACATTGTTGCACTTGAAGATAAAGTCCCGACGTCATCCAGTACAAAAGATTCTATTAAGATATGGCTCACAAAGGTGCACATACAATTTAATAACATGTACTTAAAACCTGAATTACTATCTCTAGTAAAGCAAAAACAAAGGACACAGATTTTTCAAATAGATAAGATTATCCAAGAGCACGGTCATATAAGTTTGAGGCTGCCACCTTACCATGCTCATTTAAATTCAATAGAACTAATCTGGGCAAAATTAAAAGGACAAGTGGCAGATGAAAATACAACATTCAAAATATGCGATGTAAAGACTCTTGCTAATCTCGCTTTATTAAATATAGACAAAGATTATTGGGCTAAATGTGAAGACCACGTCTTAAAACAAGAAGATGAATATTGGAAAAATGATGGTTTGTGGAATGTTCAACCCCAAACAGTTATTAATCTTTTAGACTCGTCTGATTCAGAATGAAAGTATATAGCCCCCACAATGTTGGCCCCTATATTACCTTAAATTAGTTCAACAAACGGTCCTTTTCAGGACCACACAACTATGAAAATTAGACATACAGGTATACCTTGATATTATCGTCCGTCCTCGAACTGAGGAGACAATAATTCTCCTGGTATTTCCCCATTACGGCCACGCCTTTACCTAGTGAAAATTAATCATAGACCAGGAACTACGGTAATTTCTATTATTTAGGGGTTCACAATTTACAATTTTGACAAACATCAAAGAAATTCGCCGCTTTAAGAAAACTGCAGCTGCAAGATATTTGTTAAATATACATTTAAAGGGTCTTTTGCATTCTAATAACATTTGGAAAATTTCAACAGTTTTTAACAAACGGTTACTAAACAATAGCGTTTTGAAGTTGGGCAAGTGATTTGAAACGAGCTATAGTTTTGCACGTTTGCTGGATCTGTCTATCCATCTATCTAATTTGTCTGTCTAACTGCCTGCCTACCGTTCGCTTGAAGTATTGTCTATATTCGCAATGTCGTTTATTGTATAAATTTTACTCTTTTCGTAATTCTTGCAGTGGCCCATATAGTTTTGTCTGTAGTGTTGTATCTATGGGCCAATGGATTTTCCTCAGTCTACTATATTCAGTGCAGTCTTGAAGTATGTGTTCAGCAGTCTGGGTAGTTTGTCCACATGTACATATAGTTCAGGTGCCAATCTTGAATTGTGTGTACATGTGACTGTTGAGTCGATTGTGGCATGTTCTGAGGCGTATAATGTTAACTTATTCTCATCTTATCATATTATGAAAAACATCATGATTTAGGGCTTGTGGTTGATTTGATATGTTTCTTCTGATGATGTGTAACTGGTGCATATGGTTGTGTGCCTGTTGCGCCTTCTTTTTCCAGCTGTTCTGCTCTCACGTTTCCTAGTATTCCATAGTGAGATGGGATCCACTACAGGGCAACCCTATGGTGTTTTGGAGGGAGAATTGAAAAAAAAAAGTATTTTTAAAGCGTTACGTGATTGATGGCAATTGATGACCGTGGCAAAAGGAGGAAGAAAGATTTGCGGGTACTCACTGTAAATACCCTGCCGATGTGAGGGTCAACAACGTGTGCATGGTTCTAAAAATATGTGGTGGGAGGGCACTATCTATGTTGGGAACAGGCAAATAATTGCAATGTTGCCTCGACTACATCACCACCAGCAATTACTATACGCATCTACGCAGTCACACATAACTATATATACATAAGGGGGTGGGGTGTTGGAAGGAGTGAGTGCCTCGGGACGAGAGATCAAGGGGACCCATTTGAAGGCAAATTGGAGGATCGAATCTGGATAGAGCCGGCAGCTAAAGAAACCTAACATCAGGTGAGCCTATTGGAGGAAATCTTGGTCATCCTGCCAGATACGACGACAACGCAATAACTGTGAGAACTAAATCGAATCACGACATACAGGTGAGTGTTATGAAGTATAGAGAAGGTAACAATGGGCGTCTGTTGGTTTATAGAAAACCGAGGTGTGGGGGCCAGAAGTACCCAAGGAAACAATAAGATCCAGGAAGGTAACAGAGGAAGTGGAGATACACGGTGCGATCTTGATAACTTTGTGATAGCTGCCGATGTAATCGATAAACTTGGAGACGTCGTCCTCAGGTACATCGGTTAGTCCGAAACAGTCATCAATATACCGGAAGTATTTGATGGGAAGGGGACCCTGATACGAATTGAATATATGGTGTTCAAGATAACCCATGATAGGCAGACATAGCTAGGGTCTATCTTGATGCCTATGTCTACACCATTGACTTGGTCATAGAAGTTGCCATTGATTTCAAAGGTGTTGAGGTTGAAGACAAGCACAGTAAGGCGGAGAAGAGTTTCGATATCAACATAAGGGTGTTGCCTTTGGCCAAAAAAGAACTGTAGAGCCAGGATGCCGTCGGAATGAGGGATAGAGGTATAGAGAGAACAAACGTCGAGGACTAAAAGTTGGTATGAGCGACCACAAGAGAGAGAGAGAGAGAGAGAGAGAGAGAGAGAGAGAGAGAGAGAGATGTAAGTGAAGATTTTCAAGGCATGGTTCGTGTCATTAACATATGAGAGAAGGCTAGCCACAATAGGTTGGAATATACTATCTAGATAGTCGGATATGTGTTCAATAAGGCAAGAACACGATTTTACGTCCTGGGTTGTTGAGGTTGTGAATTTTAGTGAACATATAGAATGATAACTTACCGAGGTCACTAATGAGGCGGGGTGAACTAGGAGGAAGGACATTTTCGTGGATCACTTTTTTTGACGGTAGATTGGAACAGTTTATTGTGGAGGGCAGTGGCGTCGTCAGGGCGAGGTTTATAAAACGTGGTATTGGATAGCTGTTTGGTGCTCTCTGAAATGCATAAATCTTTACGCCAAACTACCACTGCTCCCCCCTTATCGACCTGTTTGATAACAATATCCTCACGGCGGAGGAGATTAGAAAGTGCTCGAAACTCAGAAGAAGTTAAATTCGAGCGGTGAAGTTCTCTACGGCGAAGTTGTTGTAACTCACGTGAGGTGACATTTATGTAGGGATCAAGAGTATGTGAGGCGCCAGCTTGTGGGGTAAAATCCGATTTACGGATGCAAAAACGAGAAAACTCATCTACAAGGGTAGGTAAAGAGGAAGCATCAGGTGAGCCCGAGACCGGAAGTTTAAGTTCATACGTCTATGGAAATCGTGAACATCCTTATAGAGATGGTAATGGTCATTAGAAGGGCGCAAGAGGGGTGGGTGGTGAATTTTAAACCTTTAGAGAGAACAGAACTCTCGTTGTTCGAGAGATAGAGGTTAGGAGATATACAAACCACTAGGGAGTCAGGGGCAGACGTGGGAGGTGGTAGAGATCTTCTTTTTGTGCTGGGAAGACATAAACGTATAAAGTTGCCCACTAATGTGGTGAATGCTGCCATCGTATGCCAACGATGCCCCATGACTTATATTGGCGAGTTGGGAAGACGTTTAGAGGAAAGATTTTGTGAACATCTTCGAGATGTTCGACAGAATACTGGCACTCAAGTGGCTTCCCATTTCAATTCCTCAGACCACAAGGACAAAAACGACATTCGTACCACTGGTATTGTCCTGTGCCACTCCGGCGACAGCAGCCGGTTCAACATGGATAATCGCCTTATAGTCCAATTGGGCTCGCTGATCCCACGAGGCTTGAATGTATCACACTCGTACACATAGTTTGCCTTTGGTTGCTCCTTCCCTACTGCATAGTCTTCTCTGCTGCCCGTGTTTTAGCACATTAGTACATCCATTATGCTGTGCTATTCAAAACTCTCCTCTACTAGACCCCAGTGCGATACTTCGGTACTCTACTATATCTTTGTCGTCTGTGCTGCTTACCTTTCACATGTTCTTGGTTTACCCCATTCTGAGACATCTCACTCTTTCCTCGTTTCGAGTACCTGTTACTCTTTTGTTCTGTTCTTTCTCATTTGTGTATGCACACTAACCTCGGTGTGGACATTTCTGGGTATGTGGGCTGCATGCACACAATTTGTTATATGGTGCAGACGTATGTCTATGTGTGCGTATATATATTTATATATATGTAATTTAGACATACGTCTGCACCATATAACAAATATATATATGCATTTGTGTATGTAAGTAAAGTACCCCCGTCACGCCAAGTGGTGTATAGGGAAATATGGTGTTAGTGACCCTATATTTTACAGACCTTCAGCACATGATTTTTTGGGTCATGTGGTCGGTATTACGCCCGTGCTGCTCTACTTTCCCAGAAAAAAATCCGGTACCCATTTAAGGCTGGGTGAACCCGGAAGCCGTCGATTGGGATCGAACCCTACTCCTTTTCCTTTGTAGACCAGTTCACTAACCACTGAGCTATCGCGGCTCCCTTTTGTGTATGTATGTATATATATATATATATATATATATATATATATATATATATATATATATATAGATAGATATATAGTTATGTGTGGGTGCGTAGATGCGTATAGTAATTGCTTGTGACGCTGTAGTCGAGGCAACCTAGTCAGTGTCTCCCCCCCCCCCCCACACACACACACATTTTTAGAACCCTTTACACGTTGTTGACCCTCCCATCGGAGGGGTAATTACAGTGGTACCCACGAATCCTTCTTTTACCTTATGACCACGGTCAACGACACAGGGAAGAAAATATTGTTTCTTAAACTAGTTTCGATTATTTTGTTGTGGATGTTTCGTTACTAGTTAGCTATGTAGGTTTAGTTTTATTCACTTACATATCTCTGAGTGTGTGTTGTTTGTTTGTTCCTGCTGAAGGCCTATTGAGTCGAACCATCGTAGTGCGGCTAAAACCACTGTTCCGCTGGCTGAAAAGCCGACGTTCGGTGTTCGAAGCCCGCGGTAGACAGAAAGGCTTTTTTCTATCGGGGGTGAAATAAAAATTCTGAGTCTCACACGTCGTGGCGACTGCTTTGACCAAGCGGCCTTTATTTCCCTGGTTCTATCGTTGCCTCCCCCGTCATACACCAGCAATGGTACTATGTGACGTAAAGATCGTTGAAATTCGTGTCACCCATCAATTACGTATAGCTTTAACCATACCATTTTTTACATTTGTTTTCAATTCTCCCTCACATTTAGCTTTACTACAGTTTTGCATTTTCAAGCATTCATTTGCATTTCTCTGCCTTGATCCATGTGCTAGTCGCAGAGTTCAGTCAAAAAGGTATGCAGATGTAGCAATTTTCTGGATTGTAGTGCCTGCAGTGCTGATCTTGTATTTACGTGAAGAACAAGACATGAGGCGTAGTGACCACAAACACGTTCAGGGTCGCGCGTAGGTGTGAAAAAAAAATTAAAATTTAATTTAGGAGGGGCCCGACTACGTAGGAGGCAGACATGAAAATATGCGTGAGTTGATAGACAATAACAAAGACTGGAAGTCATGAGAATATAAAAAGGAAATCCTACTCCCAGGTCAGAAGATGAGCGCGAGAGACAGACGAGCAGAGATAGACATCGAAAGTGCACTGGGCTAAGAGAGACACTTAGAAGCGGGACGTTTAGAGACCGACACTCTCACAAGACACTAGAGACAGATAAGCCGAGAAAGTCACTCACTAACAACCAGGCTGAGAGAAAGGCATATAACTAGTTAGCTAGATGAAGATAGTAAGATCCGTGTCTTTAATGCCATAATAAATATGCTAACATCAAAACAAAAACGCCAGGGCTAAAACTAAGAATAGCGACATGTTTTATCTTCTCAACATTCCTGTACGGCGCAGAAACAAGGACATTAGACACGAAGACAGAACATAAAATTGAACCCCTAGAAATGCATATTTATAGAAGAATACGTAGAACTGGATGGAAAGAAAAGAAAACAAAAGTTGAAGTCTTAAAACAATTAGAGATGAAAAGAGAACTACTAAACACAATTCAAACAAGACAAATGAGATTTTTGGGCACGGCAAAATACACAACAGACTAATAAAAGTAATCTTGGAAGGGAAAATACAAGATAAAAGAGGCAGAGGCAGACCAAAACTATCATGGAAGAATAACATCAAAAGATGGAAAGGTAAGCCTATGACAACCTGCACTATCAAAGCAAGAGACAGAGCGGAATGGCGCTCCATGGTAGCCATCCTTCGATGCGGAGACAGCATAATGTTGAATACTTGGTTCTTCTTTTTCTTCTTTCCTTCCTCATTTGCCTTTCTCTCGAGGGGAGATATAATTTGCGGTCTTTCGCCTTTGCTGGTGTTATGTTTCCTAGTGTTACAAATATTTCATCGATTCATTTTTATTGTGATCGACTCTTGGGTCTGGTGTTCTCGCAACGTTTATTGAGGGCTCTTTGTGTTGTGTTTTGATCACTCTTCCTTGTCACGTGGCCAACTCATTTTATCTGTTATTTCTTTATATATTCTATAGCGTGAGCTATTCAAAGCATTTTTCTCAGTTCCTTATTTCTGATCTTATCTCTCAGGCTGTTTCTAATCATTCGTCTTTTATACATTTCATATCCGTAGAGGTTATTATTCATTATCATTGTCATTCTTGCATCAAGGGTTCGGGACTGGCATTGGTAGCACAACGTTGGGATAAAGATTGTATTGTAAAGTGCCCGTTTTGCCTGTAGAGTTGTTTCTTTGTTGGACAATAGTGGTGATAACTGTCCAATGATTTGACAAACTTTGATGCATCTTGAGTCTATATCTGCTGTTGGTGAATTGTTGTTTGCCACTAAACTTCCTAGGCATTTGAATTTCTCTACTTGTTTTAGTTGCCACAGTTATGTTGATGTTGCCTTCAACAAACATTGTGAGAACACCAGACTCAAGGGTCGACCACGAAAAAGATGGGTCGATGGAATATTAGAAGCACTAGGAAACATAACAGTAGCAGAGGCGAACAGAAGAGCAAAAGACCGCAAATTATATCTCCCCTCGACGCTGAAAGGCAGATGAGGAAGGAAAGAAGAAGAAGAAGATGTTGATGTTCTGTTTCTCTTTGGCGATATTCATGACATCTATTGTTAATGTTGATTTTCGTATTGTATTTTGTGCATGTGCTGTTGAGTTAATTTAAGTGCTCCTGTAGGGCTTCTATTTTTCCTTTATTATTGCCTGCTCGACTGCAAATAAAAGTTCGTTGATCTCCTGTGTCTCTGATGGGTTGGCTCTTCTTCTTCTATTCCTTCTACCCTTTTTAGCTCCCAGTGGAGCATAGGTCTTCAACAAACACTTTCCAAGTCGTTCTGTTTTTTGCCATTCTTTTAAGATCATTCCATGTCTTCCCCACCATCTTCATCTCTGCTTCTATCTGTCTTCTCCAATAATTTCTTGGTCTTCCGCTTTGTCTTTTCCCCTGGGGATTCCAAAAAAGGGTCTGTTGTGTAATACTCTCAGTTGGTTTCCGTAGTGTGTGTCCGATCCAGCGCCATCGGCTTCGCTGTATCTCTTTATCCACTGATGTTTGACTGGTACATTTCCATAATTCTATGTTAGTGATTTTGTCCTGCCATTTCCATCCTTTTATTAGGAAAAGTTAAATTTAGTGAGGACAAATTCTAGAAAGAAATGGATGATAGATGACATTTTGCAGCTAATGGAGACAAACATTTAGGACGAAACAGCACGAACAGTTGTTTCCAGTGGTTTATCTATCTATCTATTGTCCTTTCGAGCCAAAGACGGCACATAGGACAGAACCGCAATCTCAAAAATAGAAACCTTGCGTGCTAAACTGGCACATATTGCAGAGATCACTGCTCTAAAAGTGGTTTATGCTGGAGACAAATAATAATAAATGAATATTATTATAGAGGGAAACTTCCAATCAGCGAATCAGTTCAGAGGAAGAGGTGTCTGCAACGCAAGTATTCAGCCCTACCCTATCCGGGATATGCTTGAACAGGAAAAAATACAGATACACTATATATTTCCGAGCTGTGATCGCAACTTTATGCTATAGTCATGAGAACACCTGCGCGAAAGACATTGCCTACGATGCTAATTTTTTAGTTAGCTGAGTGGCAGTGTGAGTGTTCCCTAATGTTTGGCTTTTCGTGGCAAGGCGCTTTTGCCACTGAGTACGGGTCGATCCTGCTTTGGTCCATATTTTTTTCTGTTTTTGATTATTTGTCAATTTTTCCGAGTGCTGTAAACATACCTCTTCTTCTGAATTGATTCGCGTATAGAAAATTATGGAAGGTCATGATCGCCTACGACAACCGGTCTGGCACATAATGATGAGGTACGTTGGAAATCGACTGCCCCGTTTCCGGAAGTTGTGATCACAACGGCATCTCATCCGGTCTGGCCAACACTGACCACCCACACTGGTGTTGTCCGAAACTATCCGAAGTCTCAATCATAGTAGTGGTGATACTGAACAAGGCATATTTGTCTCATTATCAGCTAGGCAGACTGAAAACTACCATTTTGAAAAATAAAACACTTTCACTTCAGGTAAGCAATAATTATTTTATGTTTATAAATATTTGATTTGGGTAATTTCCTAGTTTGATCAGATATGTTATTTCAGTTTGGAAGAGTGATGTCCCCTAAAATATGTCTGCCAAAATACAGTGGTTCTACGCATTCTTGGCGTTGGGGTCATTACGCTGGCATGTAATGTAATCATTTCGGAGTATCTGTTGATTGGGCGTTGGGTCCAGGGGTTAGGTTTAGCTTTAGTGTTAAATATTTATAAATATATTATAACGCGTGACAAAAACGACGCCACTCGGCCTAATTATGATCTTCTCCTTCTGATCGAAGGGAATTGTGCGGTTGATTACCAATCGCCGTAATGACCCCAACGCCAAGAATGCGTAGAACCACTGTATTTTGGCAGACATATTTTAGGGGACATCACTCTTCCAAACTGAAATACTATATCTGATCAAACTAGGAAATTACCTTGATTTGAATGGTCAAGTCAAGTCTACTTACTTTTCAGGACGAGAACAGGAAACAGGAATTTTGACAGATTTTTACCAGGTTGATTTTCCCGTTTCCAGAAATTTTACCATATCATATACATTTTTCATTTGACTACTGCACACAGTAAGTTAGATAAATGTTGCATGTGTTATACATCACTGGAAAGGGAAATGGTTTCATTTTCAGAAATGCTATTTTTGAATTTTTTGCCTGAGCTATTCTCTCATTATTCTGCTTTTTATTTCTATGTGATGTGGTACATCATATGATCTTCCATATTCTGATATATGTTATTATTGTGCTAAAGAATTTGAAACGTTGCACTTGTTTCAGATTTGTCCTGTTTATTTTTATGCTGCATGTTGGTGATGTTTGTTTCTTTGATATGACCATTACTTCTGTTTTCTTACTATTCAGACTGAGACCTTTTTTTTTATTGCTTCCTTCTTACTATTATATTATTATGTCTATCATTTCTTGTTCATTCTCTGTCTCTGCTATTGATAATTAAGATTGTGTTTTTTGTGTCATCCTCATGTTGCAAATTGTTTATGTTTTGTTGTGACCGTTGACTTCAGTTCCTTTTTTGTCTACTATTGATCTCATAAGACTAAAATTTAAAAAAACTAGAAGTGCAAAACTCTTGTCATTGATTTGATCTGAAGGTGAATGATTTATAGAAGAATAGGTAGAATTGGATGGAATCAAAAGATAACAAACGATAAAGTTTTAAAACAACTGAAAATAAAAATAGAACTACTAAATACAATTAAGACAAATGAAATTTTTGGGGCATGTTAAAAGACACAACAACCTACTAAAAGTAATATTGGAAGGAAAAATACAAGGTAAAAGAGGCAGACCAAGACTAACATGGACGTGTAACATCAAAAGATGGACAAGTTAATCTATGACAGCCTGCACCATTAAAGCAAGAAACAGAGTAGAAAACAGAGTAGAAGAGCAGGGCTTCGAAAGAATCGTTGCAAGTCAGAAAGATTAGGCCTCACCAACACCCGAATTTTGTACTGGAATTGCGCCAGTGTCCGCAAGCGTGGAGGCATTTTTGAAAAGCTAATGTTTAGCTGTGATATCTTTGCTATTCAAGAAACAAGACTTGGTGATAAAAAACCTAGATATGCAGGTTTCCAAGCTTTCTTCAACAATGACCACATGGGGCTAGCAATTTTCGTGCGGCAGGGTTTGTCAGCAACAGAAGTAAATGTTTCTCAGTGGAACAGTTCCAAAATTCAACTGTTAGCAGTAAAGGTACAGTCCACGCAGCCTTTCTTGTTTGTCAATGTTTACGCCTGCAATGCTGTAGTGGGACTTGAGGATTGGCAGTTTCTGAAAGATATTGCAAGTCTAGAAAAAAATACCATTTTCTGTGGCGACTTTAACGCAAAAGGTGCATCCTGGGGCAATACCTCAGTAAATAAACAGGGTAAGGAGCTCGAAGAAGCCATCACTACACTCGATCTCCTATGCATTAATAATGGCAGCAACACCAGAACAGCGACTAGACCAGGTGATGAGGACAGCGCCATCGATTTAGCACTGGTTTCCTCCTATTTCTCGACATCGTGTAAGTGGGGGGTCCTTGGTCATCATGGCAGTGATCACCTCCCTTGTAGCATCTTAATAGCAACGGGCAGATCGAAGCAATGCAGGAGAAAAGTAAAAACTTTTCGTTACAGCTGTGCAGAAGATGATGTCATCAGTAAAGTTCGGCGCGCTAAGAGAAAACATCACAACAAAATAGCTACATATCAACAACCTCCATGGTGGAGCAACGAAGTGCAAAAAGTTTGGCTGGAGAAGAGACAGTCTGTCAGAGAGTGGCAAATAGCCAAAGGAAGTTTGTTTGCGTCTCCTGATCATATTTTGTTCTTAAAAGGGATAGTACAGGAAAAGATTACTTCCTTTCAAGAAGTAGCCATGAAAGCAAAAAGTGATAAATGGGCTGAGTTCTGTGACAGGATAGGTC
Organism: Megaustenia siamemsis; assembly: GCA_032433765.1. Classification (NCBI taxonomy): domain Eukaryota; kingdom Metazoa; phylum Mollusca; class Gastropoda; order Stylommatophora; family Ariophantidae; genus Megaustenia; species Megaustenia siamemsis. Next base: position 28,104,820 of record JAVIAB010000159.1, on the reverse strand, counting down.
GTGACAAATCGTTAAAACTGTTCTGGAGGCTGCATAAAAGTATGAACGGTAAAGTGCAGAGTAAAGCAATTCCAGATTTCCAAGATGCTGATTCTATCTGGCATAAAACTGATGAAAGCAAGGGCAAGGCACTGTTGGCTCACTACCTACAGCAGTGCGACCACAAAAATGTAGAGGAAAGAAGAGTTGTGAGAGAACATATTTATATGCTAGTTGGTGCTGACTTAACAGATAACAGTGATTATGTCTCGGTAGAGGAAGTAAGACTCGCTTTAAAACGATCTAAGAACAGCGCCCCAGGCCCAGATGGGTTAAGATACGCGGATATCAACAACTTATCCGATGTTGACTTAGGTGAACTGGTAAGCATGTACAATGACAGTATCAGGACTGCAATAATCAATGAAGAATGGCTACACAGCTACTTGATACCGCTGCCAAAACCAAGCAAAGACCACAGAAAAATTCAGGGTTACCGCATCATAACCATGCAGAATACCATAGGCAAGCTTTTAGAAAAGGTAATTGCAAAGAAACTTTCTTGTTTTTTTGAAAACGCAAACTTGTTTCCATCAACGCTTGGAGGGTATCGTCCGTGTAGAGAGACTTGGTCAAATGCTGCCGTGTTTGCTCAGGATGTTTATGAAGGGTTTCAACGCGGTTTAGAGACATGTGCTGCTGCAATAGATCTGGAGGACGCTTACAACAAAGTACCCTTTGACTTCTTATTCAACCAACTCATAAATTTAGGCGTCAGTCCCCGCATCCTAAATTGGCTAACAGCGGCACTCTTTCAGCGCAAAGTGGTTTTTCGATCTGGTAGTTGGACTTCTGATATAATTACGATGTATCCAGGGTTACCGCAAGGCTCACCTTTATCTCCCGTACTTTTCAATGCATACACTGTGAAAATCACAAGAGATCGGTTGGAAGGGCCAGGTCGCATTCTTTCTTATGCCGATGACATTTTGGTTTATCGACAGGGAAAAGATCGAAACAAAACAACTGCGGACCTACAATCAGAACTCAGGCGCATACAAAAGTGGTGCGACGAGGCAGGTGCCAACGTGAACCCATCAAAAGCTGAAGTAACTTGGTTCTCACTATATAACAACATCGTTAATATTGATACTCCATCTGTAGTAATGTTTTCAGACACTTTGCCAAGATCTATGACAATGAAATATTTAGGTATTCATTTAGATCGAAGCCTTGCTTTCGTAAAGCACATTGATAACGTGATAGAGAAAGCAAAAAAGGGTCTTGCTGCTATGAAAGTAATGGCCGCTGCAGGCAGTGAACAGCGGCACCTGCATACATTATACCAGGGACTGGTTGTTTCTGTTCTTGAATACACTTTGGCGATTCAAACTCTCAGCAAACTTCAGTTAGAGAGGCTCGAAAAAATTCAGAACGAGGCTATGCGCATTATTCTTGGCTGCACTAGAGACACGTCATGCAGAGCGTTAAGATACCTACTTGACATTCCAACCATAGAAAGTAGAATCGAGGTGTGTAGAGCACGCGCTTTTCTGAACATTCTTGCTGATGAAAGACATCCTTTAAATTCTGTAGCGCTAGCACCAAAAGGTGATAGACTCGAGCGAGGCCAGTCGTGGATGGGCAGGGCAGAGAAATCCATTCAAAAGGTGTGCATGCTAAATGACTTGCAGCGTGGAGAAGAATGGCGGCAATGGCCAAATGACATTTCTACAATTACTATCAAAGTCTGCATAACACTGAATAAAGAATGTAGAACGATGAATCCCAAGGTCGTAGAGGATAAGATTCAGGCCTTAATCAAAGAAAACGTAACGCCACAGATGGTTCGGTTGTACGAAATAAACGATGTTCATGGGCATATACAGCGCAGGTGAAAGGGCAAATGGTGCATGAGGATAGTGGTGCTTTTTCGCAAACAACGAGCAGCATGACAGTGGAGGTTTTAGCAGTCACTAAGGCAATGACATGGCTCGAAACACAGTCTTTCGCAGGAGTATGTTTTCTCAGTGACTCCATGAGTATGCTTAAGAAGGTTGAGGCTGGGTGGAGGCGAAGAGAGTGGTTGAAATCCCTGCAGCTGTCAACTTTAAAAGAAATCGTCTTCATCTACGTACCTGGCCACTCTGGAGTGCAAGGGAACGAACGAGCTGACAAGCTTGCTGAAAAGGCTAAAATTTCAGATGGCAACGCCATGGACAGCGCAGACATTTTACACGCAATCCGCGAGGCGGGAAGAGTAGCAGACTTTCGAGACGACAAGGATTCAAACGCAATGGCGAGACTAACGCATAGTCGCGTAAGGCTTGGCACAGCTAAGAGCGAACATTTTTCAGGACGCCAGAGGTGTATGGTTAACCAACTGCGAACCGGCACGATCAGCCGTCACACACTTGTGAATTTACTTGAAAGGAAATCGGAGCACTTATGGGTATGCCCCTTGTGCAAGGAGGATGATCTTTCGACTAACTAACTAACAGAGTAGAATGGCGATCCATGGTAGCCAACCTTCGTTGCGGAGAAGGCACACGATGATGAAGGAAAAGGACATCTTCTAAGAACAGGGTACATACTGCCATAGATCATATCTACATGTCACAATGTTCAAGATTATTAACACAAATAGGGGCTGTTAAAGACAATCAAATTCATCTAAAAGACACCTTTGCTGATATAAGTGTTAGTGAGCAAAAGGTAGAATAAGAAATTATATGTAATAACCAATATGAACTAAATTATTGTAATATTCTGTTTTACAAATATTACATTTTCTTTCTTTTCAGTATAAAAATGAAAACTGAGATTGTATTACCCAAATGGAATTTTAAAATGGAAGTGGACTGTGATGTGAGTTAATTGGTTTGTTTTCAATATACAGCTTTTGTATTAGCTCACTATTATTGTTATATACATGTCTTGTTGTGTTGATGTTTTATTTAACATAATTGTAAAAAAATGTATGCAGAATGAGTTAGTCCAGTTTTTGACTATAATTATGGCATTTATCCTGTCTCTCAGGACTGCCTATAGGACAGGGAATTTTTATTTCACCCTCATTAGGAAAAAAGCAACTTTTTGTCTGTCTGCACTGAACTCCAATGACGAGATTTGATAAAATATCTTTAAAAGAATTGAAAACTGCTAGACCACAAATTTAGATAAGAGAATGAGTATCTTGGTCGCCCTATGGGCCGGCTACGGCTCGAAAGGTCAATAGATAGATTGATTGATTGAACTCAGTGCCAGATATAGATGACAAAAGAAATTACTTCTGCAAACTGATATATACTGGAGATCCATGAACCAACCTTTGTAGCCTACTAAAGAATAATTAGCCATGGCAGGGAGTGGCTACAGAGAAACAACTTTGAAGCGGTCACAAAGGATGTGATGTCATAATACCCAGCACTGCCTTTTACAAAACATAGTCAGTACTGCCTGACTGCACTTACTGGCACAAAAGAAAAGAGAATAATCAATTTTAAAATATGAATACAATCAAACATGGAGAGTAAACTTATCAGAAAATATGTTCTATCTATCTATCTATATATTCTTTCGAGCCGATGACAGCACATAGGGCAGAACTACAATCTCAAAAACAGAAACCTTGCGTGCCAAAATAGCACATATTGCAGAGATCACTGCTTCTAAAATTTGTTACTGGACATTAAATCATTTTTTTTCCAATTTATCTATTGTACTCTTGAGCTAAACACATATGACTAAAATTCCTCTCAAATCTATGAGGATTTATTAATTTGAAATGCCAGTATATAGTTTAAATAGAGTAACCTTGAGGCAGTTATTGTTTACATCATTGAATCCTCAAAACTATTAATATTAATCACATAGGTGCCAGAAATCTACTTCAGATTACTAAAAAAACTGTCTCAAAAACTTCACACTTTATTATATCGTCATCGATTGCCGTCTCCACAATGAAGGTTGGCTACCATGGGGCGCCATTCTGCTCTGTCTCTTGCTTTGATGGTGCAGGTTGTCTTAGGCTGATTTGTTCGTCTTTTGATGTTACTCGTTCATGTTAGTCTTTGTCTGCCTCTGCCTCTTTTACCTTGTATTTTCCCCTCCAGGAATACTTTCAGTAGGCTGTTGTGTCTTTTAACATGGCCCAAGAATCGCATTTGTCTTGTTCTAATTGTGTCCAGTAGTTCTCTTTTCATTTTTAGTTGTTTTAAGACTTCATCGTTTGTTTTCTTTTCCTTCCATCCAATTCTACCTATTTTTCTATATATCCACATTTCAAAGGCTTCAATTCTCTGTTCTGTTTTCTTGTCTAATGTCCATGTTTCAGCACCATACAGGAATATTGAGAAGATGTAACATTTTGCTATTCTTACTTTATTATATACCATTTTTAAACTATGAAGAATCATGTTCTGTTATCATCATCAGGTACCATACCTACTGGTGAAGTTGATCATGTCTCTGCACAACTTTCAATCTCGACAGTTATTTATAATTTCTATTGTTTCGCTTCTGCCAAGCCATTGTCTTAAGCTGTCTAGTATCTTTTTTCTTTGCTTCCCTTTATCTCCTCATCCCTCAATTTTCCCAGTTGTCACTATATATTCAAGCTCTTACTTTCTCATTTCAGTGCCAAAAACTGATGATTGTTTCTCTTCCTAGTATTCAAAATTAGCTCTCTTTTTGCTTTGGCTTTTTTCAAAATGTTTTCATTACTCTTCTCAGCAGTCAATGGTATTCTTAACATTCTTCTGTAAAACCACATATATACAACCTCCAGTGATTTTCTTTTCTATTGTCCATGATTGTTAAGAGTGACTTTTCATAATATTTAAGAACTCTTTTTCTCGTTTCTGTTGTCAAAAATAGATAACACAGTATCTTCCTCATGTTTTGGAAAGCTGCTTTTGCCTGAGCTATTCTGCATCTCACCACTGTTGTATATCTACCATATGAGGTTAACATTGTTCCCAAATATTTAAATTAATTTACCTATTTCATTATTTTTCCACTTGTCTTTATTGTGCATTGCACTAATGACTTTCTCTTTGTTGTTACCATTAGTTCTGTCTTTTTACAATTAAGGCTGAGTCCTTTATTTTTGCTTTCCTTCACTACAATGTCTAAATTTTCCTATACTCATTTTCACTCTTAGCGATTAAGACTATCATCATGTGCTGATATACATTGTGTAAAATAAGCAATAAAATAATTTTGACATAGCTTTAATTTTTTCAGACAACAGTAAAAGTGGAATCAAATGCCCCAATCCTAAATGATACATTGAAACATGAAGTGGATGATGATGTGAGTATCTATTTATTTGTTTGTTAATAATAAAACTTTTTGTTTTTAAGCCAAACATTGAATAGAGGATGTAACATGTTTTAGTGTTGTCCTCAAACTGAACAAAACATGATGTAATATGTTGTGAGTTTTGTATGAATATTTCAGCTGTTGCCTTCTCATTACACTGCCAAAAAAATGATGCTTGTTTTGTCCTAATATTGCAAATTAGCTGTCTTTTTGCTTGGGATAAGATTGCTGTTCAGCAGTTTTTCTATTGTCAACTTTGTTGCTTTGATCTCTGCACTGTAATTGTGACAATGTTTCCCTGTTACTATTGTATTGTTATTCCAAATGCTATTTGTGCACTCTATGAACCCTGCTTCCCCATGTATTATGTTGTGAGTTTTGTGTTATATTTTCAGTTCTTAAAAGAAAATCCCAAATGTGGTTTTCATCAATAAATAAGGTAAACCTGTTATGGACAGTAACGGTCAAATAATTTATTCAATTGAAACACATTTCTCCTTCTTACTGTTTTTATTCTACTGTTGTAGAAAACCCAGTTGTATTTGAAAAAGATACCTATACTAGTGGTTGACCTAAAGCAGATCTTTTTTATGAAGAAGGAGAAATAAAAAAAAAAAATTGTAATAGTATGGTTAAGGCTTTATGTAGTATAGAACATCACTCAATCACTAACGTGACAGATTTCATATTATTCTTTGCAAGCTGACTAGTCTATCACATTAACTCTCTTGTGCACATTTACTCACATACCTTGCCACAAAGACACTCCCTGGGTGTCTCCTTAGCAGATGGACATATGCTCATATGATAATACATTAAATAGTTCATTGCATACCTCAGCTCACATTCCTTGACAAATACCTTCCGTGGTGCTTCTTTTAGCAGACTGACGACATCTGCCAATTTGATAAGAACATTGACTGGTTCATTGCATTGACAAAGACACTCCCTGGTGCCTCTTAGCAGATTAACATCTGCCACTTTGGTAAGAACATTGACTGTTCATTGCATCGACACATCGTGTCCCTGACAAGACAAAGTGTCTCATGACTACTTCACATCGTTTATCAATTAAATGTTGGGCTCTCTACTCACCAGATCAGAATACACCCTTCCTGCCCCATTCTCAGAATCACACCGAAAAACATAGGACCTTAGTCCCAACGTATTCTCCCTCAATTAGAGAATCACAACTTAACTACTTCTTGGGTCTATCACTGACCAACTTCACTGGTCCTGGACATATCGTCCCTAAATAATCCCTAACTCGTCACTTAACTATTTCTCCTTAATGAACACATCCCTCTGTTTGAGGTTCTGACAGTCAACTAACTACACTTCTTAACTCAATACTATTCACAACTCATAACGAAAGACTATTTACAACAGCTGTACGGCTGTCCACCGTTCTCTGGCTAACATGCGCCGAATTATGACCGGCCTGGTCCACTGCTAATTCAAAACTGGAATTGTAATTAACAACAACTAACTACCTAACTATTTACAGCTATTTTAAGGGCTATTAACCTGCAAAGGCTAATACCCTACGGACTATGACCTGCTTGGTGCCTGCTAGTTCTCAAACTGACTTATTTTCACCTTCACTGTACACCTATCTCATTTGGTCCACACAATTCTCGTGCGGCCCGCCTCTCTGAGTGATTCTTACTACTTTCATGATCTCCACACTATCTGTCATTTCTTCTCACCCGGCCTACTAATGGCCTTCACTCTTCATTTATTTCTACATCTCTCTCTCTGTCCTTTCTCTCTCTCTCCTTTCTCTATCTCTCTCTCTCTCTCTCTCTCTCTCTCTCTGTTCTTTCTCTCTCTCTCTCTCTATTTCACTCAGGCAGTTTCCTATCATTTGTCTAACACATTTAATCTTAGTAGAGTTTATTTTTCTTATTGTTCTTGCATCTAGGGTCCAGGACTGTATGTGTAAAGAGTTTCCTATTACTGCAGATGTGCGTGAAGCAAGTAAATAATAATAAAATAAATATTGACATAGCTTTTATTTTTTCAGACAACCGTAAAAGTGGAATCAAATTTCCCAATCCTAAATGATACATTGAAAAATGAAATGGATGAAAATGTGAGTATTTATTTATTGGTAACAACTTTTTATGTTTTTAAATCAAACATTGAATAGAGGATGTAACATGTTTTAGTGTTGTCCTCAAACTGAACAAAACATGATGTAATGTGTTGTGAGTTTTGTGTTATATTTTCAGTTCTTAAAAGAAAAATCCACAATGTGGTTTTCATCGATAAATAAGATAAACCTGTTATGGAAAGTAACAGTCACATAATTTATTCAATTGAAACACGTTTCTGCTTCTTATTCTATTTTTCTTCTACTGTTGTAGAAAATACCCAGTTGTATTTGAAAAAGATACCTATACCTAGTGGTTGACCTTAAGCAGATCATTTTTATGAAATGAAGGAGAAATTAAAAAAAAAATTGTAATAGTATGGTTAAGGCTTTATGTAGTTAATGGACAACACAAATTTGAATGATGTTGCTGTTCACTAGGCCCTCAGCAGGGACAATAAACAACACATACATAAATATGTAAGTAAATAAAATTAACACTACATTGCGGTGAGTCAAAATGTCCGCACTGAGCTGACCATCATGGGAAAGTAACAGACACAGGTAATAGGTTCTGACTAGGAAGGTTCTAAAATAATGCAGAAAGAGGTTGTTTATGAATAAACATATACACCCAGAAGTGTCCACACAAAGGTTAGTGTGCCCACACAAAGCACATAGAATAGACCAGAAAGAATATAAGGGGTACCCAACAAGAGGAAAGAGTGAAATATCTCAGAATGGGGCTCCCTGAGAACATATAAAAAGAAAGATACCCTGTAGTGCAGGTGGAATTGGTGTTGCAGGACCTTGAAATTAGCATTACAGACAGGAGAAATATAAAGGGACCACCTGAGGGTTGCAGTGATGTCTTGTAGAGGGGATCAGAGAATAGAGTCTAGACAACAATATCTGCATATACTAATATATACTAATATACACATACATGCACATAGCAGTCAAATATGCAATAGTTGGAGAGCAACCCTGGATGCCTATTTATAGGAGTGTGATATATTAATAGAGGTCAGCATGTATCAGTTTTACTGTTACGGATGGTGGACCGCTAATTGGTGGATCTGTTTCATCTTTATATGACTTATGGTTTGGCCTTCTTGTAATTGTGAACATAAAACATGTTTCGCTTGTTGTAACTATGACACAGACAGAAACAGACTCATTGATGAACTCTAGTCCTTCTTGCAAGTTTGTGGGAGATGACTATTCTGCCATCTATCTACACTTTTATTAACAGCACAACAATAATAATTACAATTGTCTCACTCACTGACCTTTCCTTCAAGTTCACATCCTTTCTCTAGCAATTGAAATTCCACTTTCATACATGGGGTACCCAAATAACACTAGGGATATGAATAAAATAGCAACAGAAAAATATTGTCACAATTACAATGCAGAGATCAAAGCAAAAAAGTTGGCAATAGAAAAACTGCTGAACAGTTATCTTAACCCACAGCCTGTAGTATTTTTTACAGATGCAAGATCAGCACTCCAGGTGCTATAATCCAGAAAACTGCCACATCTGCAGACCTTATTGACTGAACTCTGCAAGCACCACAGGGTCGCCCTGCAGTGGATCCAATCTCAATATGAAATGCCAGGAAACAAGTAGGTTAGCTGGCAAAGGAAGGCACAAGTGACACAAAACCAGATACAACAGTTACATACTATCAGAAGAAACAGATAATCAAATCAATCAGAACAAGCCCATATCACATTGCCTTTCATAATATGAATAGATGGGAACAAGTTATCACTATACACCTCAGAACAGGACACAATTGGCTCCACAATCACATGTATACAAAATTCAAGATCAGCACCTCAACTACATGTACATGTGGACAGGTGCCCCAGACTGTTGAACACATACTTCAAGACTGTATTTAATATAGTAGGCTGAGGAAAATCCATTGACCCATAGATACATTACAAACAAAACTATATTGGCCACTGCAAGGATTACAAAAGATAGTAAAATTTATACGGGAAACGGCATTGCAAATATAGACAATACTTCAGGAAAACGAAAGGTAGATAAATAGAATTCCACTTAAATTTGAGCATCCAACCCTTCCTAATACAATCTTCAGATTCATTCTATCTGCCTTCGACTTTATTCCAGCATCTTAACTCTTTCCGTAGATTTCGCCGCACTGTGCGTCATGCCGATTTTGGCAGTGTGCGTTTCGCAGCATAGTGCACCACGCTCAATTTGATTGGTGTGAACGCCATCAAACCATATTCATTTTACATGTTTTTTTGTATCATCTTGGTATTGGTGAAATCTAATACCTTGTTCAATTATCTAAAAATTCATATATAATATGTTGTATGTTAGAAAAATATAAATATGTAGATTGATTCTTAAAACCATGAAAAATTTTGTCTCTGAAATCTCTTCCGTTGCGTTGATAAAAAGCTTCCATATGGAAAGAATCAACTATTTTACTGTCTCTTGTTTACTCAAAATAAATTCTACTCTATCAATATATCATTCATAAACCACACTAGCTTTTTTCTCTGCCCAGACCGTCCTAGATGTTACCTACCTGGAATGCTGGACTTGATCTGACCACTAAGCTTTGTCTGTCCGTCCATTGTCGACTGGCCATTAACAATTCTACTCTTCTGATTGGCTGGTAGGGCTCTATGATGAAGTGTAGTGACCTTACCCCTTCCAGAACATTCAGAAATTACTTTGTTCAAAGCCTTTTAATTTAATTAGCTATTCAAGTTCTAACCTATAGATACACATCACCATATTCTCCTTAACCACATTACATATATATTTACACCCATAACCATTTTTTGATGTTGTGCTATATAACATCAATGTCTCATATACTGTTCCTATAAAAATCTCCATCACAACTTATCTATACTTATTTTTTTCTCACTAAGATTGCTCTTATCCATCTGATAGAATTATATTTCAATATATCATTACTATCTTCTTATTTCATCTCAAAAAAATTGTTAACAGATGTATATTTGCAGCCTCATGTCTACCCTATCTCTACCTCTTGTAATATTCTCCAACATAACTCTAACATTTTTCATTAATTATATTCTACATTATTACTGCATTTCTTAGCTGTCTTTTGATATCTTTTCTCTTTGCTTCCCATATCTCTTCATCCCTCAATTTTCCCAGTTGTCACAATATATTTCAGCTGTTGCCTTCTCATTACACTACCAAAAAAATGATGCTTGTTTTGTTCTAATATTGCAAATTAGCTGTCTTTTTGCTTTGGATAAGATTAATGTTCAGCAATTTTTCTATTATCGACTTTGTTGCTTTGATCTCTGCACTGTAATTGTGACAATGTTTCCCTGTTACTATTGTATTGATATTCCAAATGCTATTTGTGCACTCTATGTACCCTGCTTCCCCATTTCTTATCTGCATTCTGTCCTTATCCATCTGTGTATGCATGAATCCATAGATTTTGTGGGTATTCTTCATCCAAGAAACTGAGAGTGATTGTTTTATGCTGTAGACTACTATCTGTTCTTCCTTGTCAAGAATTCCTTTCACTTCTGTCTGTAATTCTATCAACAATCTTGATTTCTCTGTCAGGGAAGTGGGGGGGGGGGGGGGGGGGGTTTTCGTCTGTTCTGTTGTGTGGGTGTAGCGGGCTGACAACTCTTGGCATGTCTGGTGTTTGTCTACAAATTCATTTGGCTTGATGGATAAATCTGCTTCTCCTAAGCTGCCCCAATGCAAGATTTTGGAATCAGTCCTTCTTTGGATGTCTCAGAATGTATGTTAATATTTCTGCCTGTATCAGCACCCTTGTGTTCCTGCATACACTCTGTGCTGGCATCCTCCACAATTTCTTAATCTCCAATTCTGGTGTTGATTTAATTGCTCCTGTGATGACCCTAAGTGCCTGGTTTTGTACTTTTCCCAGCTCTTGTAGTGCCTCTTCTTCTGTTATTATGTTTCCTAGTGTTTCTAATATTCCGTCAATCCATTTTTTTCATGGTTGGCCCTTGGGTCTCGTGTTCTCGTGACGTCTATTGATGGCTTATTGTGTTATGTTTTGATATTTCTGCCTTGTCACGTGACCAAACCATTTTATCTGTTGTTTCTTTATATATTTTTTTTTTTGGGTGGGGTGGGGTGTTTATTTCTAGCATTTTTCAAAGTTCTTCATTTCTGATCTTTATATCTCAGGCAGTTTCCTATCATTTGTCTAACACATTTAATCTTAGTAGAGTTTATTTTTTCTTATTGTTCTTGCATCTAGGGTCCAGGACTGTATGTATACAGAGTTTCCTATTACTGCAGATGTGCGTGAAGCAAGTAAATAATAATAAAATAAAAATTGACATAGCTTTTATTTTTTCAGACAACCGTAAAAGTGGAATCAAATGTCCCATTCCTAAATGATACATTGAAACATGAAGGGGATGATAATGTGAGTATTTATTTATTTGTTTGTTAATAATAAAACTTTTTGTTTTTAAATTAAACATTGAATAGAGGATGTAACATGTTTTAGTGTTGTCCTCAAACTGAACAAAACATGATGTAATATGTTGTGAGTTTTGTGTTATATTTTCAGTTCTTAAAAGAAAATCCACAATATGGTTTTCATCTTGACAAATACCTTCCATGGTGCTTCTTTTAGCAGACTGACATCTGCCAATTTGATAAGAACATTGACTGGTTCATTGCATTGACAAAGACACTCCCTGGTGCCTCTTAGCAGATTAACATCTGCCACTTTGGTAAGAACATTGACTGTTCATTGCATCAACACATCGTGTCCCTGACAAGACAAAGTGTCTCATGACTACTTCACGTCGTTTATCAATTAAATGTTGGGCTCTCTACTCACCGGATCAGAATACACCCTTCCTGCCCCATTCTCAGAATCACACCGAAAAACATAGGACCTTAGTCCCAACGTATTCTCCCTCAATTAGAGAATCACAACTTAACTACTTCTTGGGTCTATCACTGACCAACTTCACTGGTCCTGGACATATCGTCCCTAAATATTCCCTAACTCGTCACTTAACTATTTCTCCTTAATGAGCACATCCCTCTGTTTGAAGTTCTGACAGTCAACTAACTACACTTCTTAACTCAATACTATTCACAACTCATAACGAAAGACTATTTACAACAGCTGTACGGCTGTCCATCGTTCTCTGGCTAACACGCGCCGAATTATGACCGGCCTGGTCCACTGCTAATTCAAAACTGGAATTGTAATTAACAACAACTAACTACCTAACTATTTACAGCTATTTTAAGGGCTATTAACCTGCAAAGGCTAATACCCTACTGACTATGACCTGCTTGGTGCCCGCTAGTTCTCAAACTGACTTATTTTCACCTTCACTGTACACCTATCTCATTTGGTCCACACAATTCTCGTGCGGCCCGCCTCTCTGAGTGATTCTTACTACTTTCATGATCTCCACACTTTCTGTCATTTCTTCTCACCCGGCCTACTAATGGCCTTCACTCTTCATTTATTTCTACATCTCTCTTTCCTTTCTCTCTCTCTCTCTCTGTCCTTTCTCTCTCTCTCTCTCTTTTTTCTTTCTCTCTCTCTCTCTCTCTCTCTCTCTCTCTCTCTCTCTCTCTCTCTCTCTCTCTTTCACTCAGGCAGTTTCCTATCATTTGTCTAACACATTTAATCTTAGTAGAGTTTATTTTTCTTATTGTTCTTGCATCTAGGGTCCAGGACTGTATGTATAAAGAGTTTCCTATTACTGCAGATGTGCGTGAAGCAAGTGAATAATAATAAAATAAATATTGACATAGCTTTTATTTTTTCAGACAACCGTAAAAGTGGAATCAAATGTCCCAATCCTAAATGATACATTGAAACATGAAGTGGATGATGATGTGAGTATCTATTTATTTGTTTGTTAATAATAAAGCTTTTTGTTTTTAAGCCAAACATTGAATAGAGGATGTAACATGTTTTATTGTTGTCTTCAAGGTGAACAAAACATGATGTAATGTGTTGTGAGTTTTGTGTTATATTTTCAGTTCTTAAAAGAAAATCCACAATGTAGTTTTCATCGATAAATAAGATAAACCTGTTTGGAAAGTAACGGTCACATAATTTATTCAATTGAAACACATTTCTGCTTCTTATTCTGTTTTTCTTCTACTGTTGTAGAAAATACCCAGTTGTATTTGTAAAAGATACCTATACTAGTGGTTGACCTAAAGCAGATCTTTTTTATGAATAAGGGGAAATTTAAACAAAAAAGATGTAATAGTATGGTTAAGGCTTTATGTAGTTAATGGACAACACAAATTTGAATGATGTTGCTGTTCATTAGGCCCTCAGCAGGAACAATAATCAATACATACATAAATATGTAAGTAAATAAAATTAACACTACATTGCGGTGAGTCAAAATGTCCGCACTGAGCTGACCATCATGGGAAAGTAACAGACACAGGTAATAGGTTCTGTCTAGGAAGGTTCTAAAATAATGCAGAAAGAGGTTGTTTATGAATAAACATATACACCCAGAAGTGTCCACACAAAGGTTAGTGTGCCCACACAAAGCACATAGAATAGACCAGAAAGAATATAAGGGGTACCCAACAAGAGGAAAGAGTGAAATATCTCAGAATGGGGCTCCCTGAGAACATATAAAAAGAAAGATACCCTGTAGTGCAGGTGGAAATGGTGTTGCAGGACCTTGAAATTAGCATTACAGACAGGAGAAATATAAAGGGACCACCTGAGGGTTGCAGTGATATCTTGTAGAGGGGATCAGAGAATAGAGTCTAGACAACAATATCTGCATATACTAATATACACATACATGCACATAGCAGTCAAATATGCAATAGTTGGAGAGCAACACTGGACGCCTATTTGTAGGAGTGTGATATATTAATAGGGGTCAGCATGTATCAGTTTTACTGTTACGGATGGTGGACCGCTATTTGGTGGATCTGTTTCATCTTTATATGACTTGTGGTTTGGCCTTCTTGTAATTGTGAACATAAAACATGCTTCGCTTGTTGTAACTATGACACAGACAGAAACAGACTCATTGATGAACTCTAGTCCTTCTTGAAAGTTTGTGGGAGATGACTAATCTGCCATCTATCTACACTTTTATTAACAACACAACAATAATAATTACAATTGTCTCACTCACTGACCTTTCAATCAAGTTCACATCCTTTCTCTAGCAATTGAAATTCCACTTCTTGACTTTCCAACCATGGATGACAGAATCAAGATCTGGAGAGCACGAGCATACCTGAAGATTAGTACAGATACAGAGCATCCATTGCACCACGTGCTCAACACAGAGAAAGGTACCAGGCTAAAAAGAGGCAAATCATGGGTGGGCCGGGCAGAAGATGTCATCAAACAGGTCTGTGGGCTTACCAATATCAGCGTTGGTGAGGAGTGGATACCGGTGCCTACGTCATTCAAGGGAACTTTCTCATGTATTGTCACACTCGACAGGAAAAGTAGGGAACAGAACCCGGTCGTGGTTAATGCTGAGGTCAACGGTCTTATCTGCGATAATACCGATGAGAAAGATTCAGTCCTCTATACAGACGGATCTGTAAGACGACACGAAAGAAGTGCATGGGCATTTACAGCATGCTCAGCAGGCAGAATAGCCAAGGAAGACAGTGGTGCATACGCCATGACCACGAGTAGCATGACAATGGAGGTGATGGCGGTAACCAAGGCATTCAAATGGTTAGAGTCACAAGACTACATCCACGCATGTATACTGAGTGATTCGATGAGCATGATAAAAAAAAGTGGAGGCGGGCTTTGTACGCATGCAATGGGTAGAGTCGTTGCAGAAATCCAAAATACGTAAGGTCACCTTTGTCTATGTCCCTGGACATGCGGGAGTACGGGGAAATGAGAGAGCGGACAGGTTGGCTAGCTGCGCTGTCGTTGAGGACGGGCAACCGATGGATCGGGCGGACATCATCAATGCCCTTCGATATGTTGGAAGAGCACAGGACTTCGACAAACACAGATCAACGTCACTTCTTCGGATGATGGAAATGGGAGTTAAGATGGGCACGGCCAGAAATGAGAAACTTGGTGGCCATGTAAGAAGACTTATCAACCAACACAGAACTGGAGTCGTCAGTCGCTGGACACTGAGGGAATTGCTGAGGAGGGGATCTGAGCACCTATGGACATGTTCGGAGTGCAATGATGATGACCCGCAAATAACTCAATAACTTACTGCAAATTTGAAGTTAAAGGATCATACACTTCCTATTGACCACAACACAACATATCTTGGTGTCACCATGAATCGCAGAATGACTTGGAAAAATCAGAGAGACAGAGCAAGGAGGAAATCCAGATAACGAACAAATATTATGAAGAAATTAGCAGGAACGGACTGGGGGGCAGACAGCAATATTTTGAAAAGACTATACGTAGGAAGAGTCGGACCAGTTCTATAGTATGGAGTCACAGCCTGGGCTATGGCTTCCAAATCACACCTTTGCAAAATTAACAGAATACAGAACCAAGCTGCCCGTATCATTACTGGTGCTATGAAATCTACACCTATCAAGACTCTAGAAACAGTAACAGGTTTACAACCCTTAGATGACAGACGGGTCACTAAAGTATTGCAGCAAGCGGAGGAATATAAAAGGCTCCTTAGCCACCCCATGCACCAAAGAATATCTGGTTCCAGAATTGTACGACGAAAGAGGAGCAACTTCGCTGCAATTGCCAATGAACTAACTACTGGAGACCCAGTTCTTTCCCAAACAATATCGAAACCCTTGGGCCCATCTGATATGTCGCCTCATGGAAAACATAAAATACCAGAACTTCAGGAAAACATAACAGGAATCATGAAAAAAGGCTCCCAATCAGACACAGAAAGAAAACACGTAGCAGAAAAACATATACACGATACCTACCCACAGGACTCTTGGTCCCACATATACACCGATGGCTCTGCAACAAATGCCACCAGAAATGGAGGGGGAGGTGTGTTCTTGACGCTGAACAATCAGGACGAGATCACCAAGTCAATAGCTACTGGGAAATTCTCAAACAACTTTAAAGCAGAAGCGGAGGCCATCAGAGATGCTGCAACACTGGCTACTCAACACAAAAATAACATGCACAATAAATTGGTGATTCTGACTGATGCACTGTCGGTACTATCAACTCTAAAAAGCCCCAAGAACAATGAACTAGATGACTTGAGAACTACCATGGACCAACTATGCAATAACTTCCAGAGAGTAGTCATTCAGTGGATACCATCACACTGTAATATACACAGGAATGAACACGCAGACAAATTAGCTAAAGAGGGAGGGAGATAACCACAAGAGAACCATCTACTCAGTTATGATGAAGCCAAATCCATCCTCACGGGTCAGTTCCATGAAAAAAGGAAATGTGAACACTCAAAGCATAACGAGAGTGATGGATACCACCAACTATCAAGGAGGGATCAAGTCATCATACTTCGCTTACGCACGAGCCACAATAGAATGAGAAATCACATGTTCAACAAATTCAAAATAGGAACTACCAGCCTATGCCACTGTACACTGGATAATATGACTATAAATCATGTTCTACAGGATTGCCCCCAGTACGCGGACCTGAGAAGAGCAATGTGGTCCATGCCCACCTCCCTGGAGGAGAAACTATATGGGGTGATCGATTCGCTTAAACAGACAGCTGACTTCATGAGAGAGTCTGGAATCCTACTCTGATTAAGTCTTGATCACAGAGAGAGAGAGAGAGAGAGAGTGTTTGTGACAAAACTACAGGGACATGCCCAAACAATGACAGTTGTCAGCACAAAAATTGTGGACCCCAGTGTCAGTACTTAGATCTCGTGTACAAATGCACCCAAAAATCTGAACCTACTTTCCTGTTTGATAACAACGACACCACATGTAATTCGGACAAAAATTCTACATCAGTTGAGGCAACTCTCAATCAATCTTTGCCGTTCTCCTGGTTCAGGATTTATGTGAATGACTTAACATATTCGGACAGTTTCACGGTAAAACTAAATGGTTCTGCCTCATGTAGCAATGAATCAAGGTTTGTAGTTAGTCAGCACGAGATTGATGTCTTTTGCTCTGGGGCTGGTCTGATCAACAAGTTACAGATTGAAGAGGCAATAGTTGCAAATATCTGCTCCATCTACATTGGCGGGGGTCGGAAAGTGGCTCTCAAACAGAACACAAACCAGGCCGACACATTTAATGCTTGTTATACAGGAGACGGATGTGGACCAGAGGCCGCAGTTAATGGCAAAACAAAGACCAATCTCTATGACAATGACTGCACACATACAAAATTGAGAAGTGGAACCAGTCCTGTTTACTGGTAACTGAACTTTGCCACACCCCAGAAGATTCACACCATTCGAATCTACCATCGAGCTAGCACTATGATTCGGGTAAAGAATGCCACTCTAAAGGCTTTCTCTGACAGTGGCGGCGTAGTGTTCCAGTATAATGATATATCATACCCTAATGTTTCTGTGAACATTATTGTAGTCACCACACAAATGCCAGTGGCACACATTAAGATTGAGTTCTCACCGACCATTTCGCAGGCCGACAGTGCACTGACGGTGTGTGAGGGGCAAACATTTACAGGCACCTATTGTCTGGACGGGTATTCTTGGTCATTTTGTGCAGTGTGTAGTGGGTGTAGCAAAAGCTGCGACATCATCACTGGTACGTGTCACGGCAACTGTTCACATGGGGTCTATGGACACGACTGCTCCAGGTCTTGTATCAGTGTCTGTCCTTTATGTGAGAAAAAATCTGAAAAATGCCTACAATGTAAACATCCTGGCTATACCTGTAATGACACTTGTCCCGATGGTAATTTTTGGGCTACAGTACAAACAGATGTGTTCTGATGGCTGTGACATCATATGTGACCCGGAAAGTGCAGATTGTACGTGCAAGGAAACGTACTACGGGTCAGACTGCACACTGAAATGTCCGGACAACTGTTTCAACGACACCTGTGAACAGTCTACCGGGAACTGTGCATGCAAGGGAACATTCTATGGGTCAGACTGCACTCTCAAATCTCCGGACAACTGTTTGAACGAAACCTGGGAACAGTTTATCGGGGCCTGTGTCTCGTATGTCGATGATTCCCACGTTAAGAAGAGTCTGCTATCTACAACAAACCCAAGTATATGATTACCTCAATGTGTTTCTGTGCTAGACTTGGTTAATTTCTTGGTGTTTTTCCGTCAAGCCATGGCTCATATGTTAATGTGTTTCTGTGCTAGCCATGGCTCATATCTTAGTGTTTCTGTGCTAGCCATGGCTCATATCTTAGCTTGCGTGTGTGTGTGTGCTAGCCATGGCTTATATCTAGGTGTGTGTCATGTTAGTCATATCTCATATCTTGGTGTGTCCATGTTGATAATGTCTCATATCTTTATGTGCGCCAGAGTTTAGTAAATCTCATATCCTAGTGTGTATCTGTGTTAGTCATGTATCATATCTTTGTGTGTGCATGTCTGGGTTAGTGATATCTCATATCTTTGTGTGCATGTTTATGTTAGTCATATCTTTGTGTGTGCATGTCTATGTTTGTCACATCTCATATCCTTGTGTGTGCATGGCTATGTTAGTCACATCTCATATCTTTGTGTGTGCATGCCTATGTTAGTCATATCTCATATCTTTGTGTGTATGTCTATGTTAGGTATGTGTCATCTTTGTGTGTGCATGTCTATGTCAGTCATATCTCATATCTTTATGTGCATGTCTATGTTAGTCATGTGTCATATATCTTGATGTGTGTCGGTGTTAGTCATGTCTCGTATTGCTGTGTGCATGTCTGTGTTAGTCACATCTCGTATCTTTGTGTGCGCACGTCTGTGTTAGTCACCTCTAGTGACTCGGGCAGATGGTGCTCGTTAACCTGGGAGGGCCAACCATATAAGGGCAGAATCCCCCTACAGAAACGACAGTCTGCTGCCTTGCAGGAAGATTGGGGACAATCAAAGGCTAAGGAAAGCAAACCTGAGTAAAATGCTGGCTGAAATAGGATGCACTGGGCCACTGGCGCAGAACACAGTGCAATGTTTTAACGGGTGTTCAATCAGAGTGGATCTGGCAGACTCTAATTGTGATGTTCTGTCTGTGGGGTCGATCAACACACTTAACCTGACAGCTGACTTCATGTGAGAGTCTGGAATCCTACTCTGATTGAGTCCTGATCGCAGAGAGAGAGAGAGATTTTCCATGTTATGTTTGAATTTAAAAATTGTGATGTCTCATTTTTGCAGTTATGTAGGAATTTAAAAAAAAAAATATATATATATATATTTCATAGAATCATGAATTATTTTTGTATTTTAATCTCCTTTCACTTCTCATTTCAGTCAGGTCAAGGTGAAGGCTGCAGTCAAATGTTTAGCTTCCAAAATCAAATTACAGATACTGGTAAAATGCTTGGACAAGTGCCAGAGAGGGTGATGATTCAGGGTTACTTTAATGAGGTTCATGGTCATGATTTGGGGACATTACCAATGAAAGATTGCAGTATAGAATCAGATCAAATATTTTTAGAGCATGAGAGAAATACTGAAATACATGTGAGTGATATTATACGTGAGTTACAGAGTAAGATTGAGACACACCAGAAAAAGGTTAAGGATGGGAAATCTGTAGTATGTTGTGTGAGTAAGACTGAATTTTCAAATTATAGTAGATTAAAGAAATACATGAAAACACTTGGAGAGAAGAAATCTTACAAATGCATTGTGTGTGGTACATCTTTTACTAGTAGCCATCATTTAAAAAGACATGAAGGAATACACACTGGAGAGAGACCTTACAAATGTGATGTGTGTGGTGTAGCTTTTAATCGCAGTAACACACTAAAAAGTCATGAAAGAATACACACTGGAGAGAAGCCTTACAAATGTGATGTGTGTGGTGTAGCTTTTAATCGCAGTAGCACACTAAAAAGACATGAAGGAATACACACTGGAGAGAGTCCTTACAAATGTGATGTGTGTGGTGTAGCTTTTAATCGCAGTAACACACTAAAAAGTCATGAAAGAATACACACTGGAGAGAAGCCTTACAAATGTAATGTGTGTGATGTAGCTTTTAATCGCAGTAACACACTAAAAAGACATGAAAGAATACACACAGGAGTAAAGCCTTACATATGTGATGTATGTGGTGTTGGATTTAATTATGCAAACACTCTAAAAATACACCGAGCAACACACAAAGTGGAGATACCTTACAAATGTGATGTGTGTGGTATATCTTTCACTCATCACCATCATTTAAAAAGTCATGAAAGAATACACACTGGAGAGAAGCCTTACAAATGTGATGTGTGTTGTATTGGATTTACTTATACAAGCAGTCTAAAAGTACACCAAGCAAGACATACAGGGGAGAAGCCTTACAAATGTGATGTGTGTGGTGCTGGATTTAATTATAATAACAGTCTAAAAGTACATCAAGCAGCACATACAGGGGAGAAGCCTTACAAATGTGATGTGTGTGGTGTTGGATTTAATTCTAATTACAGTCTAAAAGAACACAAAAGAAAACACACAGGAGAGAAGCCTTACAAATGTGATGTGTGTGATGCAACATTTAGTGCCAGAAGATCTTTTGACAAACACAAAAGATTACACACAGGAGAGAAACCTTACGTGTGTGGTGTTTGTGGTGTATGTTTTACTTCGAGATATCAGCTCAAAGTTCACAATCGAGCACATACAGAAGAGAAGCCTTTCAAATGTGATGTGTGTGGTTCAGGATTCTATTATAAATACGCATTAATGTCTCACAAAAGATTACATACTGGTGAGAAGCCTTACAAGCCTTACATGTGTGATGTGTGTGGTGTAAGTTTTGCTTTCAGTTTTCATCTAACAAGACACAGTAGTATGCATACAAGAGAGAAGCCTCACAGATGTGAAGTTTGTGGTGCTGGATTTAGGTGTAAATCAAGTCTAAAAGGACATCAAATAAAACATACTGGAGAAATGCCATACATATGTGACGTGTGTGGTGCTGGATTCATTGAGATGTATGTATTAAAAGCTCATAAAATAAAGCATACTGGTGAGAAGCCTTATGCGTGTGGTACGTGTGGTGCAAGATTCACTAAAAATTGCTTGTTAAAAATTCATGAAAGAGTACATACTGGTGAGCAGCCTTTTAGGTGTACTGTATGTGGTGTTAGATTTAGTGCATTTTCCAGCCTAAAAAGACATGAGAAGACACATACAGGTGAGAAGCTGTACAAGTGTGATGTGTGTGGTCTCAGTTTTACTCAGAGTGGAAGTGTAAAAAGACACATGCCAATACATACAGGAGAGACGCCTTACAAATGTGATGTTTGTGGTGCTGGATTTATTCAGAGTGGAAGCCTAAAAATACACAAAAGATCACATATAGCAGAGAAGCCTTATAAATGTGATTTGTGTGGTGCAGTTCTCTTTCAAAGGCACTTCTTAAAACACACATTAAAGAACATTTAGGAGCTTTTGACATGTAAGGCTTTAGAAGCTTTCAAAATGTGATTTGTGTGGTGCAGTTCTCTTTCAAAAGACACTTCTTAAAAGACACATTAAAGAACATTTAGGGGCTTTCAAAATGTGATTTGTGTGGTGCAGTTCTCTTTCAAAAGACGCATCTTAAAAGACACATTAAAGAACATTTAGGGGCTTTTAACATGTCAGGCTTTAGATGCTTTCAAAATGTGATTTGTGTGGTGTAGTTCTCTTTCAAAAGACACATTAAAGAACATTTAGGGGCTTTTGACATGTAAGGATTTAGATGCTTTCAAAATGTGATTTGTGTGGCATAATTTTTTGCTGTGAGTGAAGGACTACAAATTCACAAACAAGAAGACATGTATATTAGAAACCCAAGAGAGATCCTAAATGTGAATAGTGTTACAAACATGGTATATACTTTTGTTCAAATGTAGACATAATGGTGTCTTTATTGTAGAATAATGATGATTATCTTTCTATTGATAACCTTCATAGACTAACGAAAATGGGGTAAATGTCAATTCCTCAATATACATTAAATACTGTAACATTGTTATTGATGATCTACTTATTAAATGATGATGATCTTTGATCCATTGGCTTGTTTGAGGTGGTTGTGTGGAAAACTCCATTGGCTTGTTTGAGGTGGTTGTGTGGAAAACTCCATTGGCTTGTTTGAGGTGGTTGTGTGGAAAACTCCATTGGCTTGTTTGAGGTGGTTGTGTGGAAAACTCCATTGGCTTGTTTGAGGTGGTTGTGTGGAAAACTCCATTGGCTTTTTTGAGATGGTTGTGTGGAAAACTCCATTGGCTTGTTTGAGGTGGTTGTGTGGAAAACTCGCTTCCATTTGTCGTTTATATCTTGTAATTACTTCACGTTGTGTTTCTTTGTATTTGTGTCTGGGGCTAGACTGGCCCTCCTTGATATGGCCTTATATTAACATCCACTGCTGAAGTGAGATAATTAACAAGTCTTGTTTGTATAATTTCTTCAACATGATTTTATTTACACAATCCACTATGTATAGAAAACTCAAACACTTCGAGCTGGGGCAGCATGGATGACCACTCCAATTCTCACAGTAGAAGTAAGGAGGTTCTGATACACTCCTTCATCTTTAAACTCTCTTGCAATGTGTAACTTCAGCATTTACAACCATTCACATCTAATTTCACAAGCACTTCTCAACTAGACTGGGCGATCTTCTGTTACTCCAAATGAATTAACACTTTTGGTTTAGTCTCTGAGTCTCCACCCATTGTTGGAGTAATTGGGCATTCTGCTTATGTTCAAGATTGCTAGAACTCATGTTCGGACTTGGACTTTACACCCTTCTGGCATTAGTTAGGCCCCTCTCAGTCTACTTGTGATCTTGTCTGTCTTTGTCTGTGCACCCGTTTAAGTACTCCTTACCTCAACCAATCAGATATTGCCCAGTTACTTTTACTCTTTGACCTTAGTCTCAATTTGGCAAAGCCCCCATTCTCCTTTAACTCTGTTAACCCCTTGAGTTTCCAGAACACTCTATATTACTCGTAATATTGACCCCTTTCTGTTTGTTAATACATTTTTAACTAAATCGGCCATGTATCCTTCATTTAACTAGGCTGTCAAGTCCCGTGCTTGACCCTTGTCTCAATGCGGTGGCTACTCAACCCTTACACAACTTTCTTATAATATCCTTTCATGTGTGACACTAACATATGTTCTGTCTATAGACCCCTATTCTCTTATTCCCCCAAAACACATAACTGTATTTTTGTTCCCTGTTACACTGTAACACAAATAACATCATTAATTTATTAATGGCATCAGCAGAAGAAAATATTGGTGAACTAAAAATAAAACAGTAAGAAAATAAAAAGATCTCCAACAGCACATGTAAATACATTTGGAAAAGGTGAGAAGCCATGATGACTGCAAAGATCAATCTTAGTAAAATCAACATACAAAGAATTAAACAAAGTGAAAAGTTCAGCCACAAGAGATAAAGAGAATATGTATAATATGATGAAGAAAACTGATATTAATCATAAAGAACAGCAACACTATTATACAATGTGCAGAAGAGACAGAACATTCAAAAGAATGTACTGGGAGCAATCACCAGCAGTCAAAGTAGATAACCAAATGGGAGAAAACTAGAATATAATAATGAGCATGCAGCAGGATATATCCTATCATCTGACCTTTTGCTGTAAAGCGAAACCATCATTAGACACACAGAACACATGCCCGAGTAACGGGTATGTAATGTGTTGGGGGGGGGGGGGCTAATTGGATAATTGATTTGTGGTCATGAGAGAAAGGATAGCCAAGTGACGAGTTATTAAGTCAGTGCTGTTGTAGTTAATAAAGAGATATATGTTCATAGTGGTGTGTAGTTACTACAGAATAGATATTCTGTGGTTGACATTGATAGTAGGTTGGGGTTTGTACCTCCTTCCTCTCCCCACCTACCACACACTGTTTTAAGATGTTAAGAAGGTGATGATAACTTATATACAAACATGTAACAAAATTATGTTTGAGTTTGCTATTGTTTATTAACAATTCCTCTGTTTTACATATCTCAATATTATCTATATGTAGTGAATATAAATATAAAAAACAATAGACATTAAATACTATGAAGCAATGTGCTAACACTATCGTCGTGTACTGTTTATTTTTATGAAAAGGATGGAAAGCGAGCTCTGTGTTTGTAAGTGTAAATATTACTACCATGCATTTTAAATCCAACAATTGTCACTCCCTGAAATGTTTGTGTAGTTAAAACATTTATTAAAGTGTTTTTGTCTAGTTTGTTGTGCTGTTTATTGAGTCCCTTCATGCTGCACTTATATATAATCTCTATCTTGCTGTTATTGGGCATCAGTTACAGTGTCCCCAAAACTAATTAAAAATAAGCTACAAGGTGATAATCATCTGGTTGATTTTTGTTAAACCTCCAGTTGGATGCCATTTTAATAGGGGAGTTGCTAAAAGAACCTTGATTCCTATGTGACTACCAATTACAGTTCATCTATCTATCTATTTATTGTCTATTCAAGCCAAAGTAGGGCAAAACCACAATCTCAAAAACAGAAACCTTGTGTGCCAAAATGGCACATATTGCAAAGATCACTGTTTCTAAAATCTATGGCTCTGTTTCCATGACTATTGCTTTTTACAATGACTGCTTGTCAAGCCATTGATCAACCTCCTTCATTTTAACTATCTTATACTAAGAAATGCATCCCCACTCGTTTGTTATCAGTGCCAATTGAATGTTTTGACTTTCAAAACATCAGATTTCATTGTGCCAACACTTCTCTGTGCCCTTTCTACTATGTGATTCCTTTGTATGCCCATGTAATTTAACCCAAGGTAAATGGGGGGGGGGGGGGGGTGTACTAGAGGGAAAGTTAAAGAGTATAAATTTATTGGACATATATATGGACAAATATGATAAGAAACTGATGAAGTTTCAAAGCACAAGAAACAATTATTTTGACACAATTAATAATTTTATTAATGGAAATAGTTTCACTGTAGTCCATATCCTTTCCAACATTTGTCACAGCATTTCCCAAAATCCTTCAGTAAATTCTCTTGACAGGGTTGCTCCGTTCACGTTCTACTCGATAGTACTGGCGACGATTCCGAAGCCCCTTATTCGCCTCTTACAACACGCGCGACAAGTAACAGTCACTCTCTTTTTTTTTTCTCTCCTCATCTTGGGGACCTTGGTATCTAGGTAAAATAAGTTATGCTAATCTATTTGGACACTTAAAAGACACAATGACCCCCTTCTCTCTCTCTCTCTCTCTCTCTCTGCGATCAAGACTCAATGAGAGTAGGATTCCAGACTCTCTTATGAAGTCAGCTGTCTGTTTAAGCGAATCGATTGCCCCATATAGTTTTTTCTTCCAGGGAGGTGGGCGTGGACCACATTGCTCTTCTCAGGTCTGTGTACTGGGGGCAATCCTGTAGAACATGTTTTGTAGTCATATTGTCCAGTGTACAGTGACATAGGCTGGTTGTACCTATTTTGATTTTGGTGAACATGTGATTTCTCATTCTATTGTGGCCAGTGCATAGGCGAAGTATGATGACTTGATCCCTCCTTGATAGTTGGTGGTATCCGTCACTCTCGTTATGCTTTGGGTGTTCTCGTTTCCATTTTTCATGGAACTGACCCTTGAGGATGGATTTGGCTTCATCATAACTGAGTGGTTGTTTCTCTTGTGGTAATCTCCTTCCCCCCCCCCCCCCCCCCCCCCCACTTTTTAGCTAATTTGTCTGCGCAGTCGTTCCCGTGTATATTACAGTGTGATGGTATCGACTGAATGACTGCTCTCTGGAAGTTATTGCATAGTTGGTCCAGGGTTGTTCTCAAGTCATCTAGTTCATTGTTCTTGGAGCTTTTTAGAGCTGATAATACTGACAGTGCATCAGTCATAATCATCAATTTATTGTGCCTGTTATTTTTGTGTTGAGTATCCAGTGTTGCAGCATCTCTGATGGCCTCGGTTTCTGCTTTAAAGTTGTTTGAGAATTTCCCAGTAGCTATTGACTTGGTGATCTCGTCCTGTTTGTTCAGCGTCAAGAACACACCTCCCCCTCCATTTCTGGTGGCATTTCTAGCAGAGCCATCTGTGTGTATGTGGGACCAAGAGTCCTGTGGGTAGGTATCGTGTATGTGTTTTTCTGCTACGTGTTTTCTTTCTGTGTCGGATTGGGTGCACTTTTTCATGATTCCTGTTATATTTTCCTTAAGTTCTGGTATTTTATGCCTACTGAATGCCATCTTGAAGAGGAAAAAACATAAGGTAAACGAGGCAGACGATGACTAAAGTGTGTTGACAACATCAAAAGTTGGCCCATACCATCAAACAACAGATAATGAAATGACGATTCGTAGTAGCCAGCATTCAATATGAAATTGGCACAAGATGATGAACGGAAAACTACTATAATATCAGCTATCGCTTGATCGCTCAATGCGACCTTCGGCTATCAATGAGAATCAGCGGTCTACGGCTGATCAAGACTTCACTTTGCTTTCCTGGTAATTGTTTCAAGACAAACTGGCTAAAGATGTTGTCTATTTCAGTTAGTGGTTTGTCTGTTGATATATAGAAGATTTAGTGTGACAGTACCTTTAAGGCTTTAGGAAAGATAGTTCATCGATGCTATGTAGAACCAATTCTGACCTATGGAAGCGAATCATGGACAATAGACAAACAAATGAAAAGACGATTAGAGGCCACAGAGATGGGATTTCTCAGAAGAATATTGAAAGTTCCCCGGACAGCTAAAAAGACCAATGAGAAAGTTCTCAAAGAGGCCAACACAAAAAGGGAGCTCTTAAAAATCATTAGAAAGAAACAATCAACATTTTTGGGCACATCACGAGAAGAGGAAAGTTGGAATACTTGGTTACAACAGGCAAAATAAAAGGAAAGAGAGATCGCGGACGACAAAGAGAGAAAATACTGGTTAGCTTGGTGCCATGACATGAAAAATAGTCAACAAAAGAACTCTTACGATGCACTGTGGATAGAAGATTGTGGAAGGACATGATCACCAACGCCAACCGGTACGGCATGAGATTATGATGACCTTTAGGGCGAACAAGCTTAAACTTAACCATCAAAGCAAGGGAAACCAGAAAAAAACATTGCGATATCAACTTTCAGGATCTAGTATCAAATGATTCGTGTATGTCTATATCCGATCCATTCATCCATTTGTCTCTCGGACAAAAAACGCCACATAGGGCGGAAGTCATATTTCTCCATCATCATCGAGTGCCTTCTCCGCAACGATGGTTGGCTACCATCGATCGCCATTCTACTCTGTTTCTTGCTTTGATGATGCAGGCTGTCATAGATTGACTTGTCCATCTTTTGATGTTACTCGTCCATGTTAGTCTTGGTCTGCCTCTGCCTCTTTTACCTTGTATTTTCCCTTCCAATATGACTTGTAGTAGGCTGTTGTGTCTTTTAACATGCCCCAAAAATTTCATTTGTCTTGTCTTGATTGTATTTAGTAGTTCTCTTTTTATTTTCAGTTGTTTTAAAACTTCATCGTTTGTTATCTTTAGTTTCCATCCAATTCTATCTATTCTTCTATAAAGCCACATTTCATAGGCTTCACATTTCTCCACGATTGACGATTTGTTACTTATTCTTGTAGTTCTTTGATGTTTCTTAGTCCCATAGTGTTAGCGTTCCCTATTAATTGTTCTGTATAGCGATTCTCTCGGTCTACCTTTTTTATTTTCCAGATGGTTTAAACATGGATGCTTTATGGGAAAGTCTTTCCTCATTCATTATCAACACCTTCTTTTTATAAAGCTCGACACGCATTCTTATTTAAATTCGTCTCTCCATTTCATAGTTGAACAATCTTAGTTTCGAATATATACTATATGTCCCTGTCAGTATTTTGGCTCAGACGCTATATGTTGTCACCTTGTGTTGCTTGATGAAATTATTTGAAACGTCACCTGATATTTTTTATATATTTAATGTCACCTGGTATTATGGGCATGGTTTTATGACATAGTCTTATTCGATAAACGTAAAAATGAGTTGGAGAAAGTGACTGACATTGATGAACAATAAAATTAAAGGTTTGAAAGCTCACACCAAAAAGACCGAATAATAGTTGCAAATTGAAGAAAGGACATGCGTGGCTAAAAAAGTCACGCAATGGCGACACACCAAAGAATGGGCAGGAAATTATGAAACCCATTTCCATCATCAGGAGAAAATAATAATTTTTTGCCGCTACATTATAATAGGATGCTATACTTAAATAAAATGATATATATAATACGACGCTCTACTAAAATAGTACAGGGAACAGACAAATAATTGCCGCGTGCAGGCCGAAACGCCAGTATTGTTTTGTGCTCCTTTTTCTGTGAAGCTGTCACCATAGCTCATAAGAGTGTATGTTATACCCCACTACTGACTTCTTGATATCAGCTTTACTGCAGCACTGCAATTATTTGTATGTTCCCTACTTAATTTATACCGCTGCTACTTTATGTTTGTTTTATGTCATCTATTTGTGTGTGTTCTAGTTAAACTCATCAACATAGTAGTAGTTATATGTAGCTCACTGTTTGTTGTTGCTGTTCTTGTTTTCTGAAGGAGGTCGCACTTCAGTATTTTGTTGTTTCTTTTTTTTTTGTAAAGCTGTCACCATACCTTATAGGTGTGTTCGTTACACCCCACTACTGGCTGCTATAATAGTACACTCTACAATAAAATGATGCTCTACTATAATACGACGGTATAGTATAATAGGACACTTTACTATAATAGGACACTATACTATAACACGATGCTCTACTATAATAGTACGCTCTACTATAACACGACACTTTACTATAATAGTACGCTCTACTATAACACGACGCTCTACTATAATAGTACACTATACTATAACACGATGCTCTACTATAATAGTACGCTCTACTATAACACGACGCTCTACTATAATAGTATGCTCTACTATAACACGACGCTCTACTATAATAGTACACTATACTATAACACGATGCTCTACTATAATAGTACGCTCTACTATAACACGACGCTCTACTATAATAGTACACTATACTATAACACGATGCTCTACTATAATAGTACGCTCTACTATAACACGACACTTTACTATAATAATACGCTCTACTATAACACGACACTCTACTATAATAGTACACTATACTATAACACGACACTCTACTATAATAGTACACTATACTATAACACGACACTCTACTATAATAGTACACTATACTATAACACGATGCTCTACTATAATAGTACACTATACTATAACACGACGCTCTACTATAATAGTACACTATACTATAACACGATGCTCTACTATATTAGTACGCTCTACTATAACACGACACTTTACTATAATAGTACGCTCTACTATAACACGACACTTTACTATAATAGTACGCTCTACTATAACACGACACTTTACTATAATAGTACGCTCTACTATAACACGACACTTTACCATAATAGTACGCTCTACTATAACACGACACTTTACTATAATAGTACGCTCTACTATAACACGACACTTTACTATAATAGTACGCTCTACTATAACACGACACTTTACTATAATAGTACGCTCTACTATAACACGACACTTTACTATAATAGTACGCTCTACTATAACACGACACTTTACTATAATAGTACACTATACTGTAACACGATGCTCTACTATATTAGTACGCTCTACTATAACACGACACTTTACTATATTAGTACGCTCTACTATAACACGACGCTCTACTATAATAGTACACTATACTATAACACGATGCTCTACTATAACACGACACTTTACTATATTAGTACGCTCTACTATAACACGACGCTTTACTATATTAGTACGCTCTACTATAACACGACACTTTACTATATTAGTACGCTCTACTATAACACGACACTTTACTATATTAGTACGCTCTACTATAACACGACGCTCTACTATAATAGTACACTATACTATAACACGATGCTCTACTATAACACGACACTTTACTATATTAGTACGCTCTACTATAACACGACACTTTACTATATTAGTACGCTCTACTATAACACGACGCTCTACTATAATAGTACACTATACTATAACACGATGCTCTACTATAACACGACACTTTACTATAATAGTACACTGTACTATAACACGATGCTCTACTATAATAGTACACTATACTATAACACGATGCTCTACTATAACACGACGCTCTACTATAATAGTACGCTCTACTATAACATGACGTTCTACTATAATAGTATGCTCTACTATAAAACAACTATCTTTACGACACATAGTACCAGCTATCCAGTATTTTCTCTCTTTGTCATCTGCGATCTCACTTTCCTTTTATTTTGCCAGTTGTAACCAAGTATTCCAACTTTCCTCTTCTCATGATGTGCCCAAAAAATGTTGATTGCTCCTTTCTGATGTTTTTTAAGAGCACCCTTTTTGTGTTGGCCTCTTTGAGAACTTCCTTATTGGTCTTTTTAGCTGTTCAGGGAACTTTCAACATTCTTCTGAGAAATCCAGTCTCTGTGCCCTCTAATCGTCTTTTCATTTGTTTGTCTACTGTCCATGATTCGCTTCCATAGGTCAGAATTGGTTCTATATAGCACCGATGAACTCTCTTTCTCATTTTTATTGTCATAGATTTGTTGCAAAAGATATTTTTCATTTTCTGAAATGCTAATTT
The DNA here is from genome assembly GCA_032433765.1 of Megaustenia siamemsis. NCBI lineage: Eukaryota > Metazoa > Mollusca > Gastropoda > Stylommatophora > Ariophantidae > Megaustenia > Megaustenia siamemsis. The sequence continues at coordinate 28,073,591 of JAVIAB010000159.1, read as the reverse complement.
GGCCTGAGCTATTCTAGTTTTTATTTCTGCATCTCCCATCTGATGTAATTATTGTGCCCAAGTATTTGAAACGTTGCACTTGTTTCAGATTTGTCTCGTTTATTTTTATGCTGCATGATGGTGGTGATTGTTTCTTCGATATAACCATTACTTCTGTTTTCTTACTATTCAGTCTGAGACCTTTCTTGTTGCTTTCTTTTACTATTATGTCTATCATTTCTTGTAGTTCATTCTCTGTCTCTGCTATTAAGACTGTGTCATCCGCATATCGCAAATTATTTATGTTGTGACCGTTGACTTCAATTCCTTTTTTGTCTACTATTGATCTCATAATATATTCGCTGTAAAGTGAAAACAAATCTGGTGACAGAACACAGCCTTGTCTGACTCCTTGCTTTATATATTGGAATTGTCCTGTTTGGTTGTTAATTCGTATAGCTGCTGTCCGTTGCCAGTACATGTTTTTTTATGATTCGCAGATCCTTGCCATCAATGTTTAATTTCCCCAGCATATTAATTATTTACTATAATAATACACTCTACTATAATACGATTCTCTACTATAATAATACACTCTACTATAATACGATTCTCTACTATAATAATACACTCTACTATAATACGATTCTCTACTATAATAATACACTCTACTATAATACGATTCTCTACTATAATAATACACTCTACTATAATACGATTCTCTACTATAATAATACACTCTGCTATAATACGATTCTCTACTTTTATACGATTCTCTACTATAATACGATTCTCTACTATAATAATATATATATATGGCCCTTTTCGTCTTGTCAGACGGTCTAGTGGAGGCTATTGCGTATTTTTTTGAGGTATTGTTTTTGCCGAACAGCTTCTCTCGTGGCTAATTCTACCAATGTTTGACAAACACACGCGGTCACATAATGAACAGGTCAGGCTCGCTGGTCCACAGGGTTTATCCTTTTTCATGAGTCTCTTCTCTTCTAAGTCCTGTCTTAGAACAGTCTCAAATGTTGTTATACCGTTCCTTATACGTGCTCTCCATGATGTGCGATCACTTGCCAGATGTTGCCAGTCGTTTTCACAGATGGAGAAGTCTTTCAGAGATGATTTGCAGATATCTCTATATCGTAGTTTAGGTCTGCCGATTTGTCGTTTTCCGTGTTTTAGCTCGCCATACAGTATTTGCCTAGGAATGCGTTTTTCTTCCATCCGTTGGACATGCCCCAGCCATCTTAGCCTTCGACTTCTGAGCATCGGCATGATTGTTAGGGTCTTAGCACGTTGCAGGACAGTTAAGTTGGTTATTTTGTCCTGCCATTTGATGTGCATTATTTTGCGGAGACATCGCATGTGGAAGACATTTAGTCTTTTTTCCTGGTTTGAGTATGTTGTCCAGGTTTCGGATCCATATAGTAGTGTGCTAAGCACACAAGTTTGATATATTAAGAGTTTAGTCTTTTGAGTTAGTTTCGTGTTGTTCCATGCCCTTTTTGTGAGTTTGCCGAAGGTCGTAGCTGCCTTACCAATTCGACAGTTTATTTTTCATCAAGAGAGATGGTTTGCGTAACTGTGGATCCAAGATATGTAAATTTCTGTACTGATTCTAGTGGGCAGTCTTTTAGAGTAATAGATATAGGTTTGAAGTCACCTTGATTTAGTATTACTGTCTTCTGAACATTAATTGACAGTGAGAAAAGGTCGCATGCTTTATCCAGGTTGTTGATCAGCGACTGTAGGGTGGCCTCACTATGAGCGACTAGGGCTGCATCGTCGTCAAATAAAAATTCTTTAAGTAGGGCAACATTTGTTTTGGTTTTTGCTCTTAGTCGTGCTAGGTTGAACAGTGAGCCATCTGGTCTAGTGCGAATGTAAATATCTCCTGAGCTGTTTTCGAAGGTGTAATTTAGGAGGGCAGCAAAAAATATACCAAAAAGGGTGGGGGCGAGGACACATCCCTGTTTCACTCCTTTGTTGACTTTGAAATTCTCTGATGGACTCCCATCAAAATGGACTTTGCCATTCATGTCTTCATGGAAGGAAATTATCAGCCTAAGTAATTTAGGAGGGCAGCCTATGCCTTCTAACACCTTGTAGAGACCATCTCTGTTTACTGTGTCGAATGCCTTTGTGAGATCCACAAAGGCAATATAGAGCGGCATATTTTGTTCCCGACATTTTTCCTGCATGTGGATCAGACATTTTTCTGATCAGTTCTTTGTTGGTATCATGTTTCTTCCCCAAATGCACGCGCCATGTTAATAGAACAACGCTTTACGAAGTCACCGTCACATAATGATTTTTTTTATGTCGCTATCTCTGCGCTTACAACAAACGATGCCATTAAGGAACTTGTTTGATTTGTTGTTAATGTAGTAAAAACAGATTTCTGAGCACTAACCTTTTTCTTCAAATCGCACACAAGTGTAGAATGTATTGTACCAATGTAGTCCTTGTATTTAGCGACGTGATGCTGTGTGTAATGCCGTTTAAGATTATACTCTTTATTTACAGACAACACTTGCAAACACACAAGGCACTGCGGTTTGCTATCCTTATTGTTGATAAATAAAAAATCATGTTCCCATTTCTCATGAAAAAATCTGATTTTTTTCATTTAATTGACGTTTATTGTTCATATTATACCACGACCGAAGCAACAGACAATGAAAACACAGATTACAACAATAGCACTGTTTCCTGTTAAAATGGAACTGTTCACTGTAACTCGACAAAATCAGAATGATCAGATCGGATATATAATTTTGACTGATGAAAAGAGGTTTGGAGAGAAAGAAACTGAAAGTAAAATAACTGTGAGGTGAATGTGTTGGGGTGGAGGAGGTGGGTGACTGACAGTATTTCTTGGCGGAAACTGTTTGAACTCGCAGAACCGAGAGTCGGCTCTACAACCATTCGTTGGCTTCTTCCTTTGTTTAAGTCGGTCGCAGGATGATCAAAAGGAAAAAAGGAAGGGAATGACGGGAAAGTGACGTTAAACTAACTACTAGAGTGTTCCGAGTTTTAAACATAGGTCTACTAGGGAATATATGAGTTAGCTTTCTCCACGGTAGAAGTTAATGTAACAAATTTTAAATCAATTTTACCCAGGACATTTTGCTCAATGCAACCTGATTTTATTTTTTTATCGGCCGTGGGCCACAAAAAGGACGTCGCGGGCCGCTTGTGGCCCGCGGGCACCTAATTGGCCATCCCTGCTCAACTATAATACGATTCTCTACTATAATAATACACTCTACTATTATACGATTTTCTCTTCTTCTTTTCTCTTTTCACTGATACCTAAAAGGTGTCGTGGTTTATATCATTTGTCGTTCTTGAGCTGCTCGAACTGTCCGAATTAGTGATCTTTCTTTGTTGTTACATGCCTCTGTCACTGCATCTATCCATCTACTTCTGGGTCTTCCTCATGGTCTTTTCACATGCATTCTCGAGAAGAACACCCTTGATGGTGATTGGTGCGGATTCATTCTGACCAGGTGGCCAAACCATTTAAGTTGTTGTTCTATATATTCTTAGCAGGGTTTTGTTCATACTATTTTTCTTATGGTTTTATTTGGTATTCTATCTCTTCTTTATATTGTTTGTTACTTTTCTCAAGCATCGCATCTCACATACATTGATCTTTCTTAATTGTCATTTAGAAAGGATCCATGTTTGACTTTCATAGCACAAAGTTGGTGTGAAAATACTATTTATCATTTGTTGTTTAACTGCCATAGAAATGTTTCAATGTCTTAGCAATGGTGAAAGCTGGTATGTGACAGCATTTGCTTTTTGTATTCTCATGTCAATTTCTCTGTCTACTTTTCCATCTTTTGTGAACATTGTGCCTAAATACTTGAATTCCTCTACTTGTTTTATTTCTTTATCTTTGATCTTAATGTTTAATGGGTGTTTTAATTTGCTTATTCTTATAGCCTCTGTTTTTGCTGTGTTAATTTTCATACTGTAGTTTGTGCAGCTTTTATCTAGGGATGTTATATGCTGTTGTAGCAGGTTTTCATCCTCATATATTAGACATTGGTCATCTGTGAAGAGTAGCTCGTTGATATTGGAGTTTTCTACCTCTATGTTATTATTTGATTTTTCCTTATTGTTGGTTGTTTCCTGATTTATTTTGTCCATGTATATGATGAAGAGGAGTGTGAGAGGATACATCCTTGAGTAGTAGACCAGGAAGGAAATGGTCTTACTTTTTTAGTTGACCAAAGAGTAGGGTATACCCTACGAAGTCCAGTACCCTATGAGTACAGGAGTTATATAGAGACTACGGCAAGCTGCGGCAAGCTGCGCCAAGCCAGAGTGATGCAATGATATATATGTATAGTGCATGAAGGGGTTGGTGGTTGAGGGATAATTACTGAGTCATGAGTGATGGACATCAGTTTTTCCCGCCAAAGTGACTTCCAATAGGAACTAGTGTGTGTGTATGTTGTCCGGCTATAGACCACGCCCACTCCGGAAGTGAAACTACCATATTAGGGAGTAGTGATACGTTAGTTATTTCATAGTTATGGTGAGTATATATACATATAATAGTAATAAGTTAATAGTTATTATATCTACGTGGACGTAAATGGGCCCCGTATTTAAGATATCGACCGTAAGTAGGTATATATACATACATATATATTGGCAAATCTTGCTGGCGGTATTAACGAACAGTCATTTTCTCCTACCGTGGCACATAATGACCCAATCAATTCTGTTCGCGCGTGAGTTTATTGATTATTGTCTCCAGCGCGAAACGCAACAGGTCATGTAAAAAAAGGCGCGTACACGGTTTAATATATTCATTCGACTAGCGTCGGTCGGTCAGTCAGTCACGAGGTACCCACAGTGATAACACTGCTAGATACGTTTCCATATCTGTAAATCTACCACCAGAGCCTCACCGATATTATCCTACCAGGGCTGTAAATCTAGCAGCAGATAACCACAGGTGTTATACTGAACACCGTCGGAGAAGCAAGGAGAACCAGCCTTTAAAAACCAACCTTATAAGAATACAGGTAAGTTGAAATTTTGCTTAAAATACATAACAATGTGTGTTTATTATCATAGTTTTATTAATGGAAATGAATTACGTAACATATAGGAACGTGTTCGGTAAGAATCGCAACGGTCACAGAGCAAAGCTGTTACGAAATAGAGTCCACATCGTCGTATCCTTTTCGTTAGAGAAGTCTAGGAACTTTTTCCAACCTCCGTTTTTTACAACCCAGTCTCCGAATAATCCACCGATAAACATCCCGGCAAAGAAAGCGAAGCTCTTTTCCAGAGAAGATATATCTGTATCAGAATCGTAAAAGTCTTTGACATGGTTCTTAATTAACCGATAAGCCAGCGTATAAATAATCACGAGGCGCCCAAAGTTTAAAATTCCATCTGAAACCATATAAACCACAATGGTCGCAAACGAGGCGTAAATATCCTTATCCCCGACTCCCAGAGTTATACCAGCGAATAACGAGTCATATCTCCCTGATACCGTATAGACCAGTTTAGCCATTGATTTATAAAACGTGGAAAGCTTCTTTTTAGTGTTATCGTAAGTGTGGATAATGTCAACAGCTAAGACCACAAATTCGTTCGAAATTGTAGCCACACATATTTCACAATCATAATTAGTCATTTTCGAATCCATATAAGATAAAGTCAGAAGAGCGCGTGGTACGTGAAATCAATAATGTGAAACATGTCTGGACATGTTCGGCTATACATTACGCGTGAGTCACACAAACTGAGCGATGTGTTAAGTTTCATAAATCTTATAGTTCCAGTCGCGTTAGTACACATATTGTAAAAGTGGTATGGTTACGATAGCGATATGAACATGATAGGGATAGAGACTCAAATATGTCGATAAAAGCTTTAGTAAACACCTAGATACCCGCTCAACGACAAAATATAATATTTAAAACTAACTGTTAATGGATGCGTGTTTTAGTTAAGTAATAAGTACGTAGATGTTGATAATGTGTTTTTGAGTGTAAAGATCAAAGTACTGATAAGGGAGAGCTAGAGCGCGAGAGAGATAGAGAGAGAGAGAGAGAGAGAAAGAAAGAAAGATTTGAAACGGTCTGATATAGCGGTGGTAGACGCTGAAAGACAGTTATAATAAACAAGCGAAAGCGGAGAAATGAGTCATATCTGGCTATAGCGTTTACGATAGTAAGAGCGACGGATGAGTGTTAAGTTGTACGAGGATGATGTAAGACATGAGAGCTGGTGAGGTTATGTGTGCTAACGAAGAGGTCGATAACTAATAACTGTCTAGTAACATACAGTATGTGTGCGTTCGTGTATGCGTTTGTGTGCGCGTGTATGTGTGTATGTGTGTGTGTGCGCGCGTGCGTGTGCGAGCGCATGTTATATATGTATACTATTTCAATGTATTTTTGGTACGCACACTAAATGAGTGGTTTTATCTCGTTGACAGATGGCCTCACGTAACGAACTTGTAAGCAGACCACGCCACGTGTGTGAAACGTGTGGGAAAAGCTTTACACGGCGACACGATCTAGCCAGACACGTAGATAGTGCGCACGGCCAACAGAGATATCCGTGTCCTATATGCGGCTGCATCTTTACAAGATCCACAAATCTTACCAAACATGTGGCGAAGAAACACGCAGCATGTGCATCTATATCACCGGCACCAGCACCGGCTACATCAAGGGCCCCGACAGTATTCTCTGCAACAGACAACAATGTTACAGAGACCGGGGATGAAGAACACTCTAGAAAGAAACCCCCGAGTAGATAACACTCGTGGGGGTGACCAGTCTACACCAAGAGACAGTACAGAGCACATATCATCTGTACACATTAATACTAAATACTCGTGTAAAGACTGCGAAAAAATATTTACTACCCAAAACCATCTAGATCGGCATGTAGACACTGTTCACAATAAACAGACATACCAGTGTCCTCTATGTGTATGCGAATTTAACAGACAGGACAATCTAAGTACACATATTAAAAACAAACACCAACTAGTGATATCAACAAGTACAAGCTCAGCATCCGCGACAAGACCATCAACCTCATCAGCATCAACCACCTCCACAACAGCAGCACCAGCCTCCTCCTCCTCAACACCGTCAACCTCCTCCGCCACCTCATCAGCGTCGATACCGACGACCTGTTCAAAGTCCAGAGCTGATCCAACAATTAAGAGGAAGCGGAATAATGAACAATCGATAGAGAGTCAACACAGCAAGAAGGCGCGAACGGATCTAGAATTAGACAGTTTAGCTAGTTTACCAGCAGATGTTAGGCAGGTCTATGTCGACAACTGGTCTGCAATAAGATCACATAGTAATAATAATAGGCATCTGTCAGTGCACACGGTCTTCCATAATCCAAATTCACACCTAAGGGCAAACTGGGCAAACATCCTAAATCCCATATTTAATAACCAAACACGTAGATTTAAAATAAATTATTCTCACAATTTCATCCTGAGGAATAAAGAAAACAATGACCTTCGGTTTTTCCATAGTAGTTTCAATAATAGTTTAATTCTTTCAACTCCGATGGTTATAAATAACAGAGCAGATTTTGATAGGTTCCTCACACAACTACAAGATAGCGACCCCTTAAACCACGCAAATCATAATAGACCGAGCACTAAATATAGCGTTGAAACCCTTCCCAGCACTTCGTTCTATTTCTATCATTTCGTAGAATATCCTATCGGCTGTCTAACCACCAAACTGCCACAACACATTACAAACAATAAATTCATTTATACATTACAAAATAACATAAACGGGCCAGCATATACTGATAATCTCTGTTTCTTTAGATGCGTAGCGTTATTTAGGGGTGTTAGTCTCGGTAATTTACACAGACCCACCAGCGATCTCCTGAAACAGTGGCAAGAAAATCAGGGTTTAGATATTGACGAGTTCCCGGTGTAACGCTAGCGCAGATTCCCTCTCTAGAAAAGTGTTTCGGTATTAACGTGGACGTCTTCGCTTTTGACAATGACCAAGTCCTGTCCCCAATGCTAAGAGGTAGTACGACTTTTAGCGACACCTTACGAGTTCTATTTTACGAGGAACATTTTATGTATATAGCGGACATAGATAAGGCGGCCCATGCTTTTTCTTGTCCTAAATGTGGAAAATTGTGGAAAGAATGTTGGCGTATGGATAAACACGAGGAGACATGTACCGGGGATAAGCGAAAAGACAAGTATATCGGAGGAGTTTATAGGAACAAAGAGGGTATACTCGAAACGATAGCTAATAGGGGTATAGAAGTTCCTAATAACTACGTGTATCCCTACAGAGCGACGTATGATTATGAATGTTACTTTAGTAATGTACCGACGACAGATGGAAACATTAGTAATGTCACCGAATATGTAGCCAGGCATATTCCAATGTCTTGTGCCGTAGCCAGTAATATTCCGGGTTATGAGAAACCAGTATGTTTTGTGAGCGAAGGTGATTCCCAAAAACTAGTGAGTAAAATGATAGATTATCTAGAGACATTAGCGAAACGGTCGTATATAATCTTACGCGACAGTTTCAAACAGGTTTGTGACAGTTTAAGAGACAGGGGTGACTGTAGTGACCTCATAGGGAAACTCGAGTCATACTTGAAAGAGCTCCCCGTTATAGGGTTCAACTCTGGAAAGTATGACTTAAACGTTATCAAACCATATTTAATAAGACATTTCGTAGCTGCGGCGAGTCTACAACTTCCACAACCAACTACTACTACAACTATTACAACTTCCACAACCAACTACTACTACACCTACTACGGCTACAACAACAACTACTGCTACTACAAAAAGCGTACACCAAACGAACGCCAGGGCTTTTTAAACTGGGTAGAATTGGATGGAAGGAAAAGAAAACAAACGAGGATGTCTTAAAACAAGACAAATGAAATTTTTGGAGCATGTTAATAGGTGCTGTCTTGTTTTAAGACATCCTCGTTTGTTTTCTTTTCCTTCCATCCAATTCTACCCAGTTTAAAAAGCCCTGGCGTTCGTTTGGTGTACGCTTTTTGTAGTAGCAGTAGTTGTTGTAGCCGTAGTAGGTGTAGTAGTAGTTGGTTGTGGAAGTTGTAATAGTTGTAGTAGTAGTTGGTTGTGGAAGTTGTAGACGCAGTTGTTGTAGAAGTTGTAGTAGTAGTAGTACTAGTTGAAGTTGTTAGATGATGTGTTTGGTTTAGCCGAGGACAACTTTTGAAATAGTAGCGGACAACTTTTGAAATAGTAGAGGACAACTTTTGAAATAGCAGGGGACAACTTTTGAAATAGTAGAGGACAACTTTTGCTTTGACAAAGACAACTTTTGAATCGAGAAGGACAACTTTGAAATAGTAAAGGTCGACTTTTGAATTGGAAAGGACAACTTTTGAAATAGTATAGGACAATTTTTGAAATAGTAGAGGACAACTTTTGAATTGAGAAGGACAACTTTTGAAATAGTAGAGGACAACTTTCAGGTTAGTTTTGAAATAGCAGAGGCCGAGTTTTATGGGACTGACTTAACAAGCGCGTTGGAAATTTTTATTCTTGTACTTATCCTAACCTCTTTGGATTTCAATATCTTTGTCACTTTAACAAAGGACAGACAACCGAGAAGCCATGTAGGTGAAATAAATAAAATCTTGGGGTGGGAAAGTTCTCCACTATCCAGTTAGTAGTGGGTCTATTGAACAGGGTAATGTCTACGCGCCCTGAATATAATTCAACATAGCGTGGCTAACCTTTTGGACCTTGACTATAACTTTCTACTCGTTGTGTCTAACTATTATGACTATGTGGGTAGATTTTTAAGCTTTTTAGGTCGACTTTTTTTAATACGAGCCTACATTTTTGTGTTCTGGGGGCAACATTTTTGCGATTTGGTGTAACTTTTGGGACTTTGGATATAACTTCCTACTCTTTGTGTCTAACTATTATGACTATATGAGTAGCTTTTTAGGATTTTCAGATCGACTTTTTTAATACGAGCCTAAATTTTTGTGTTCTGGTGCTAAAAGTTTGCGATATGGTCTAACTTTTGGGACTTTGGATATAACTTTCTACTCGTTGTGTCTAACTAGTATGAGTATGGGAGTAGCTTTGTAGGGTTTTCAGATCGACTTTATGCTTATGAACCCTAAATTTTTGTGTTTTGGTGCTAAAATTTTGCGCTTTGGCCTAACTTTTGGGACTTTGGATATAACTTTCTACTCGTTGTGTCTAACTAGTATGAGTATGGGAGTAGCTTTGTGTGGTTTTCAGATCGACTTTATGCTTATGATCCTAAATTTTGTGTGTGTGTTGGTGCTAAAATGTTGCGATTTGGCCTAACTTTTTGGGCCTTGACTATAACTTTCTACTCGCTGTGTCTAACTATTATGACTATGTGCGTCGATCTTTAGGCTTTTTATGTCGACTTTTAAATACGAGCCTACATTCTTGTATTCTAGTGCTAAAATTTTGCTATTTGGCGTAAGTTTTGGGATTTTGGATATACCTTCCTGCTCGTTGTGTCTAACTATTATGCCAATATGAGTAGGTTTGTAGGGTTTTTAGGTCGACTTTTTGAATATGCGCCTACATTTTGTGTGTTCTGGTGGTACAATGTTTGCGCTTTGGCCTAACTTTTTGGTCTTTGGATATAACTATCTTTTCGATGTTTCTAACTAGTATGAGTTTGGGAGTAGATTTGTAGGGTTTTCAGATCGACTTTTTACTTATGAGTCTAAATTTGTGTATTCTGGTGCTAAGATTTTGCGATTTGTTCTAACTTTTGGGACATTGAATCTAAATTCCTGGTCGTTGTGTCTAACTATTATGACTATGTGAGTAGCTGTTTAGGGTTTTTAGATCGTCTTTTTGATATGAGCCTACATTTTTTGTGTTATGAGGGTAAAATTTTTGCGATTTGGCGTAACCTTTGGGACTTTGGATATAACTATCTGTTCGATGCGTCTAACTAGTATGAGTTTGGGAGTAGCTTTGTAGGGTTTGAGATCGACTCTTTGGTTATGAGCCTAAATTTGTTGTGTTTTGGTGCTAAAATTTTGTTTTTTGGCCTATTTTTTTGGACCTTGACTATAACTTTCTACTCGTTGTGCCTAACTAGTATGAGTATGGGAGTAGCTTTGTAGGGTTTTCAGCTCGACTTTATGCTTATGCGCCTAAATTTGTTTTCTGTTTTGGTGCTAACATTTTGCGATTTGGTGTAACTTTTTGGACTTTGGATATAACTTCCTACTCTTGTTTCTAACTATTATGACTATATGAGTAGTTTTTTTAGGATTTTCAGATCGACTTTTTAATACGAGCCTAAATTTTATTTGTTCTGGTGTTAAAATTTTGCGATATGGTCTAACTTTTGTGACTTTGGATATAACTTTCTACTCGTTGTGTCTAACTAGTATGAGTATGGGAGTAACTTTGTATGGTTTTCAGATCGACTTTATGGTTATGAGCCTAATTTTTTGTGTTTTGGTGCTAACATTTTGCGCTTTGGCCTAACTTTTGGGACTTTAACTATAACTTTCTACTCGTTGTGTCTAACTAGTATGAGTATGGGAGTAGCTTTGTGTGGTTTTCAGATCGACTTTATGCTTATGCGCCTAAATTTTTTCTGTTTTGGTGCTAACATTTTGTGATTTGGCCTAACTTTTTGGACTTTGACTATAACTTTCTACTCGTTGTGTGTAACTTTTATGACTATGTGCGTAGATTTTTAGGGCTTTTAGGTCGACTTTTTTAATACGAACCTACATTTTTGTGTTCTGGGGGTAACATTTTGTGCTTTGGCGTAACTTTTGGGACTTTGGATATAACTTCCTGCTCTTTGTGTCTTACAATTATAACTATATGAGTAGCATTTTAGGGTTTTAGGTCGACTTTTTGACTATGCGTCTACATTTTTTGTGTTCTAGTGGTAAAATGTTAGCGATTTGGCCTAACTTTTTGGTCTTTGGATATAACTATCTGTTCGACACGTCTAACTATTATGAGTATGGGAGTAGATTTGTAGGGGGTTCAGATCGACTTTTTGGTTATGAGCCTAAATTTGTGTGTTCTGGTGCTAACATTTTCCGATTTGTTCTAACTTTTTGGCCATTGAATCTAAATTCCTGGTCGTTGTGTCTAACTATTATGACTATGTGAGTAGCTTTTTACTTCGCCTTTTTGAATATGAGACTACATTTTTTGTGTTCTGAGGGTAAATATTTTGCGCTTTGGCGTAACTTTTGGGACTTTGGATATACCTTCCTGCTCGTTGTGTCTAACTATCATGCCAATATAAGTAGGTTTGTATGGTTTTCAAATCGGATTTTTGCTTATGAGCCTAAATTTTGTGTTTTGGTGGTAAAATTTTGCGATTTTGCCTAACTTTTTGGACCTTAACTATAACTTTCTACTCGTTGTGTCTAACTATTATGACTATGTGCGTAGATTTTTAGGCTTTTTATGTCGATTTTTTATAATACGAACCTATATTTTTGTGTTCTAGGGGTAACCTTTTTTGCGATTTGGCGTAACTTTTGGGCTTTTGGATATACCTTCCTGCTCGTTGTGTCTAACTATTATGCCAATATAAGTAGGTTTGTATGGTTTTCAAATCGGATTTTTGCTTATGAGCCTAAATTTTGTGTTCTGGTGATAAATTTTTGCGATTTGGTCTAACTTTTTGGACATTGAATCTATATTCCTGCTCGGTGTATCTAACTATTATGACTATGTGTGTAGAATTTTAAGCTTTTTAGGTCGACTTTTTAATTACGAGCCTATATTTTGTGTTCTGGGGTAACATTTTTTGCGCTTAGGCGTAACTTTTGGGATTTTTGCTATTACTTCCTGTTCATTGTGTCTAACTATTACGCCTATATGAGTAGGTTTGTAAGGTTTTCAGCTCGACTTTTTGCTTATGAGCCTAAATTGTTGTGTTCTGGTGCTAAGATTTTGCGATTTGGTCTAACTTTTTGGACATTGAATCTAAATTCCTGCTCGGTGTGTCTAACTATAATGACTATGTAAGTAGCTTTTTAGGATTTTTAGTTCGCCTTTTATATATATATATATATATATATATATATATATATATATATATAAGAAGACAAAAATATTTACTCGGCTGAACGTTTACACTGTAATGTTATTTATAAAATAACTGCTTTAGTATAAAACTGGTTTAAAATACGCATATTTTGATATAGACTACGTCTAAATATGACTAAAACTAACCGGGTCGCCTTGTTTTTTTTTGTGTCTTTCAGCGTTGTCATTAATCATCGAGCTGTAAAAGGTATTAAGATATTCGTTCTATTAGTCTGTTGACTTGTATCCTATACTAATAACATAGGTTTAGACAAACAGCGAACTAGAGTGAATAATCTATAAACATACAGCTATACATACATACACACACACATACATACACTCACAAACAGACAGAGAGAGATAGAGAGAGAGAGAGAGCGAGACAGAAATATACCTTAGTTACGAAGCCGGCACATTGATGAAAGAAAATAACTTGTTATACTAAAAACTATATCTTGTTTGGTATCTATTTACGTGTCTCGAGATGAAGGATTTAAAAATAAATAACGTATATTATATATATATATATATATTTTTTTTTATTAGTAGTAAATTACTTGTTTATTTAGTAACGCGGCTATGTGTTAAAGTTCACCTTTTTAGTGCACGTACAATAAACCCTCAAGTGCTATACAATGCCACACGCCACTTGCGAGAGAGCAATTATTTCAATTATCCCCGGGACGCGTGGGGAACAATAGCCTTCTTTCGGTCAATGGAGCGTACTGTTACAGATTCATTCTGGGGTGCTCTATTGGATACTGTTAATATGGGGTATTTATTTTAATGTTAAACAGGATTAGTTACAAGTATAGTAGCTTTATTGTTTTTTTTAAAGGAACTAAACATTAAACATATAACTACTCTTAAAATTATCTTTACAACGAGTCCAAACTCGACTATATGTGAATAAAAAATAAGCTAACCATCACTATCATGTGTCGTTCTATCTGATAATAATTCGCTGTTTAAAAACGATTATTTAGATGATGAAAATACAATAAAAAATGTTTGGGACTTACCCCTAAACATCAGTTTCTTCTTCTATCACATTACCATGACAGACTGTATAAGATGTAGGGGTGTTACGGTGTACACCATACGAAAGGTCGGTCATTTTGCCTTTATTAGCGTATTTAGTAAACCCTGTAGTGGGAACTATATTACACGTGAGAGATGCATGTCACATTCATGCAAATATCGACCTAAGACAGCCGACATTGCTTCTATGCACCGTTATTAAAATACCGTCGGTCAACTATGATTATCTATAATATTCATCTTACTACCGCTATAGGGCAGACCTCTTAGTTATACATCACGTATGCGTCACCTTTATTAATAACATTAACGGTAAGTTACGACTATCATATAGGTACAGATGTTTGTGGAGTTCGCGTTTTGGGGTCGCTTCTTTTAGTGGTTCTTATTGCTTACGGTGTGTTGATATTGATAACCACTTTATAGTGATGTAACGAATGTGTATGTACATATTGGGTGAGCGATTGATCGCTCTACTTATCACTTCAATATTTATTTATACAGCTATTTGTATACTGAATCACACAAACACACAATCACCTCTCCATCAAACCCTGCTATTCATCCGCTTGTTCTACGACCCACACACGAACACAGGTACCTCTCCATCAATAAACATTACATTTTGTATCAGTCAGCGAAGCTATCCGAAGACTGGTCCTTTTGTTTACTCTCTGAGTAATATGCACATACACACACATGAACACGCACACAGGCTTTTTTTTTTTTTGGGGGGGGGGCTCTGTTCCCAAATATACATGCTTTGTGAGGCAGCTGACATGTACTACACCTATCTTTTCTGCTATGAACGTTGGGGTGCACTCTCGATCTCCTCTATTAGTGGACTTAGCTTGATCTTAATATATTTCTTACACCTATGTTATAAATTCGATAATTCCAGTCAGCATAGCGACGCAGCGAGACCGCTTGGGAAAAAGAAATCTTTACTCTCACGGGAGCGGTTTATTGATTGGGTCATTATGTGACACTGTAGGAGACTATCGTTCTTTCATGTCATCAGCGTGAAATACCTGATTAAATATCACTGATTATGGTCCGTATCTATCTTAATTACGGTCCCTTACGGTCCCTTGGATATAATAACTATTAACTTATTACTATTATATGTATATATACTCACCATAACTATGAAATAACTAACGTATCACTACTCCCTAATATGGTAGTTTCACTTCCGGAGTGGGCGTGGTCTATAGCCGGACAACACACACACACACACTAGCTCCTATTGGAAGTCACTTTGGCGGGAAAAACTGATGTCCAATACATGACTCAGTAATTATCCCTCAACTACCAATCCTCTTCATGCACTATACAAGCCCTATTCATATATACATATATATCATGACAGAAGCTCCACCACCACCACCACTTTCCACCATGGGAAAGTGGTGGTATCCTACTATATAACTCTTGTACTTGAAGGAGGAAATCTTTCCTCCTTCCTCCTACTCTTTGGTCAACTAAAAAACCAGGAGCATAACGTGCGCCTCCCACTACTTCCTTGTCTTACACCTGTTGTAACCTGAAACCATTCTGACAGACCTTCCGATGTTCTAACGGCACTTTGACTGTTTTTATATAATACCACTATATTATTTAATGATAGACATAATAGTAAAAGAAAGCAACAAGAAAGGTCTCAGTCTGAATAGTAAGAAAACAGAAGTAATGGTCATATCGAAGAAACAATCATCACCATCATGCAGCATAAAAATAAACAGGACAAATTTGAAACAAGTGCAACGCGTCAAATACTTGGGCACAATAATAACATCAGATGGAAGATGCACCACGGAAATAAAAAAAACTAGAATAGCTGAGGCCAAAATAGCATTTCAGAAAATGAAAAATATCTTATGCAACAAATCTATGACAATAAAAATGAGTGCTATATAGAACCAATTCTGACCTATGGAAGCGAATCATGGACAGTAGACAAACAAATGAAAAGACGATTAGAGGCCACAGAGATGGGATTTCTCAGAAAAATGTTGAAAGTTCCCTGAACAGCTAAAAAGACTAATGAGGAAGTTCTCAAAGAGGCCAACACAAAAAGGGAGCTCCTAAAAAACATCAGAAAGAATCAATCAACATTTTTGGGCACATCATGAGAAGAGGAAAGTTAGAATACTTGGTTACAACTGGCAAAATAAAAGGAAAGAGAGATCGCGGACGATAAAGAGAGAAAACACTGGATAGCTTGGTGTCATGGCATGGAAAGCAGTCAACAACAGAACTGGTATGCTGCACTATAGATAGAAGATTGTGGAAGGACATGATCGCCTACGCCAACCGGTATTGTACATGATGATTATATTATTTAGTAGTTGTCCTGCTACACCCTAGGTTTCTAGAGTTTGCCAAAGTTTGTTCCTGTCCACACGATCAAACGCTTTTTCATGATCTATAAACACTATATTTAAGTTTCTGTCATATTCTATTGTTTTTTTCACATAGTTGTCTCAATATAAATATAGCATCAGTACAGCTTTTGCCTTTTTTTTTTTACCAATATATATATATATATATATATATATATATATATATATATATATATATATATATATATATATATATATATTCAGGGAGTAGTGTGGAACATGGTATATACAGAAGCAGACTTGTGAATCATATAGGAGAAAGTACAAAGATAAGTGTTGACACAATTAAATCTAATGTAAAGGTAAAGGTAAAGTACGAGACTTGAACCGGCGTCTTAGCACGCGAGTTTCCACCCATAAGTGCTCGGCCGCCTATCCAGAAATGTTCGGGTATTTCTGTATAGTGTCGCCTCAAGCATCAAAACTCAGATGCGAGGCAACATTCCTCACCTTCCTAGGATAATACCCTGGTACCCATTTATGCCAACGGCTGGGTCGACCGCGAGTACAATTCACACTGCTCCCAGCGGGATTCGAACACGGGTTGTCCGAACGTCGATAGTCCAGTCGGGTGGTTTTCCCAACTAGGCTACCGAGGCCCCCAAATCTAATGTTTCTTCTTTAAACACTTTAAGCGTTGAGGGAGATACAATGTTCTGGCTCTGGCAGATTCAGCAATTGATATTTGATGTTGTAGTTTCTTTCATGTTGTCACTCCAATACAGGTTCTCTATGCTTTGAACTGTGTGCTCTACACCTCTTTTTATATATGCCTTCTATAGTATAACACTAAAAGACATTCTCTGTGGGTGTACAAACCATTTTATTTGTTGTCTTTGTAAGTATGTTAAAATAATAGTCTATACTCTTTCATTTGTAACAGATTCTGTTCTCTTCTGATCACCATCAAAACCTTCTCAAATATAACATTTATGTAGTGACAGCATTTATTTTCTGACTTTAAAGTTTGGCACTGGTAACATAGAGTGAGGTTACATTTTCTTTGTATAAGATGTTTCTTTGCGATGATTGGGTGACACAAATATACATTCCTCTTCTTCTGTCCTTCCTCTATTGCCGTTGGCATCGAGGGGAGATACAATCTGCGATTCTTTGCTCTTCTGTTGGCCTCTTCTGGTGTTATCCTTCCTAGTGACTCTAGTATTCCCTTTATCCATTTCTTTCTCGGTCTTCCTCTTAATCTGGCGTTTTCGTAGCGTTTGTTTATTGCTCTTTGAGTCATTGTTAGTTCTTTTTGTCTTGTTATGTGGCCGAACCAATTTATCTGTTGTTTCTTTATATATTCGATAGCTGGTTTAATTTCGAGTTTCTTTCTCAGGTCGGTGTTTCTTACTCTGTCCCTTAAGCTGTTTCCTGTCATTCTTCTGACACATTTCATTTCAGTGGTCGTTATCTTTCTTATTGTTCTAGAGTCCAGCGTCCAATTCTGGCACTGATAACACAGAGTTGGTAGAAAAATTGATTTGTATATTGCCCTTTTTGCTTCCGTAGTTCATATATACCTTAACAACAGTATACTCAAAAATTAATGTATTTTAATATTCCCTGTATCATACCCATTGTTATGTCTTACATCAAGTTTATATCTAAGTGTTTGTTTAACACCACTCCCATGGAAGTCAAAAACATGCAACCTTGTTTTTACTAACTTCACTAAAAATAATTGTCAACAAAAAATTGGAAACAAATACAGCAAAGGTAAAACAATATAAACACAGATCAACAACGGAACAAATTTGTATAGAAGTTAATAATAAATTTATACAGACATCAAGGGGTCAATGTTTTTCTCATTTGTCTTCTACATATACAGCAGATGCTCAAAGTTGTTGTCATAAGCAGACACATCTGATTAAAGCAAAATATTGTTTGAATATTGTTGGTCAACTATCAGTTGTAGGAGTCTGAAATCATTCATTCAGTCTCTTAACAAATGCCTTATGCCATTTACTATTTTTGTCATGTTGAATACGGCTTTAAGATAATCTACAATGAATAATTATGTTGAAAAATGTATTGTTCATGTTGTTTTCTTCCTCCTTATCAACAAATATCTCCAGTATAACTCTGTGAGTGAAAATATGATCAAGACAGTCACTACTTTTTCTTAATCACCCTAGGCTCTTTCTCATAACTGTATCTAGTAAAAGGCCTGCTCTACACCTTGCTAGATGTATGGGGAATAAGGTGTTTGTAACCATATTTTTTCCAAGACCTTTATGAGGCCAGTATATTTACTTCCCTTCCAGGCATGTCGTAAGAGGTGACTAAGGAGGTTGATTGATGGCTTGACAAGCTGACATTGTGAAAAGTATTGTTACAGAAACAGAGCCATAGATTTTAGAAGCAGTGACCTCTGCAATATGTACCATTTTGGCATGCAAGGTTTCTGTTTTTGAGATTGTGGTTCTGCCCTACGTGTCGTCTTCATCTCGAAAGGACAGTAGATAAATAGATATTTACTTCCCAGAAAAATGTCTGGTACCAGTTTTTAGACCCTAAGTGAACTTCAGATCCTTGTAAGTCTGAAAGAAATCCTCCACTTCTGGGAATAGAATTCTGACCTTTCTGATCAGGAAGCGAGCACACTAATATCTCAGCCATAGAGTGGCAGTATCACCTGATGTTTAATTCTGATTAACTTACAAATAGTTTTGAGGAAACTGATAGAAGAGTCACTCCTCACTAGCTGTTGCAATCATTGACTTTGTCTAGGTAGGAATTTTAACAATGATCAGTATTTTCACCTTCACTGGGATCTTGTTCTCTCTCTAGAATTTTATGGAATAATTTCTGTGGGTTGTATAAGTCTTGTTATTTCATTGCTTTTAGCATCCTAGATGTTACACCATCTTCACATGTGACCTCGCTGTTAGCTATAACCTTCAGTGCTGCTTTTTTTTTTCAAATCATCTAAGCTGACATCTAATTGTGAGGCTGCTGTTCGTATTTCCAAATCTGCTAGTTGTCTTGGGTGTCATCGTTTAATGACTTCTATGAAGTTTTTAGTCAAGAGTGACTTTTGCTCTTCTACTTGAAGTTAGACACCATTTATGTTCAAAACAGGTCCCTAGTCTAGAAGTAAAATAGTCAGTCAGCCTACTTTTCATTTCATCCATTCATGGTCCATACTGAAAGACAAGGAAATAATGGCCTTGTAACAACCCTCAATTTTGTGTTCTGTGCATCAGTTCCACTTTTGATCTTTTTCCATGCCACCCCATAAACCATCCAATAACTTTTTCCTTTGTCTACCTTTATCTCTCCATCTACAATTTTTCCCAATGCAATCAAGTTTTCCAACCCACCTCTTTCTGATGCTGAACATGCTCTCTTGCTTGACCAATTTGCATATATATATGCTTGCTTGTATTTGCCTGATGACTAAAGGAGTACACCTCTTCTTCATCTGCCCTTAAAAGAATGTTAAATATATGTGTCTGTGTAGTGGTTTGCAGTATAACTGTGATATTTGCACCTTTTGACCCAACACATCCGACTTCAGTATATTTTTGAGTACTGGGTTGTCTTCCCTCTTTGATCCCTACCTGCTTGGCCAGACTAGATAGGTTAATCTGTTGCTGGAGGCACCATGGTGAGGTGGAGCAGGGTCTGGATGGTTCTGGTTCACCGATCCTGGTGCAAGCCATCAGCTGTAGGTTGCTGATAATTTCCAGGTCTGCTGCTGTGAGGCTCGCCTTCACTTACATATTT
The DNA here is from genome assembly GCA_032433765.1 of Megaustenia siamemsis. Classification (NCBI taxonomy): domain Eukaryota; kingdom Metazoa; phylum Mollusca; class Gastropoda; order Stylommatophora; family Ariophantidae; genus Megaustenia; species Megaustenia siamemsis. The sequence goes on along the minus strand of JAVIAB010000159.1, from coordinate 28,053,305 downwards.
AAAAAACTTAGCAGGTTGCACAATTGTTCCAAAATATGAAGAGATTTGACGAATATTTGAAACAGATCTGAGTTATAGGATTCAACTCAATAAATTTTGTCATAAACGTGATAAAACCTGTTCTTGTAAAATATTTTCTTCATGTGTCTTTTAATGATGAACCTACTGGTTGTGTCACTGAACTCATTCAACTTTATAGTAAAGAGAAACAATAATATTATGTGCACCTCTACAGATAAACTGAAGTTTTTTTTAGTAAATTATCTCACCCCTGGTTTCAGTTACAGCAAGCGCCTCATGGCCTATAAGGTTCAGGAAACAAAAGGAAAGTTTTGTTATGAGTACATAACTGATAAAACTGGACAAACCATCTTTACTCCCTTGCTGCTGCCCTTTTTGCTACTCTCAGAAATTCCAACACTTCTGATCAAGACTTTGTGATGTGACACAGGATCTAGACTGAGAATAACATCATGACTCTCAGAGACTTTCTTATTTGGTACAGACTTGATATGTTAGAAACAATGGCCTCACTGAATAACTCTGGTGGCAAAATGAGCACTCTGCAATACAACCATCATCCCAATGTTGTGCTACCAATGCAAGTCCTGGACCCTAGATGCAAGAACAATAAGAAAAAATAACATCTACAGAGATGAAATGTGTTAGACGAATGACAGGAAACAGTCTGAGAGATAAGATCAGAAATGAAGAACTGTTAAAAAAGCTAGGAATAGCCCCCGCCATAGAATATATAAGGAAAAAACAGATAAAATGGTTTGGCCACATGACAAGGCAGAAAGATCAAAACACAACACAACAAGCCTTCAACAAACGGTGTGAGAACACCAGACCCAAGGGTTGACCATGAAAAAGATGGATCGATGGAATTTTAGAAGCACTAGGAAGTATAACAGCAGCGGAGGTGAATAGAAGAGCAAAAGACCGCGAATTATATCTCCCCTCGACACTGGATGGCAGATGAGGAAGGAAAGAAGAAGAGTGGCCTCACTGCAAGCATTTCCATGCCTACTAAGCAGCTGCTCAAGCAACCAACTGTGTTCATCGTAATCTTTCATATTGTGATCTGTTCTACTAAACGTGATTCATTTTGTATAAATGGCGTGCAGCTCAAAATGGACACTTTTGCAGCCATAACAGCAGGCATGTGCATCATAATCTCAACTTTATGATCAGTGAGCATGACACACGAATCGATGTCCCAACAAATGAAGTCTGGCTTCCACATTGGTGAAACATTTGATCTGACTGCAGTCCAGCTAGTGGCAAATTTGCAGTCGAATACAGATCACTCATCCTGTCCAGGGCAAAAGCCTGGATCTGGTACCATTCAACAATACTCCAAACCCAGTTGCCTGCAGCATTAGCTTAGTGTACCGGCACCAAAGCCATATTAATTTTATGGTCAGGTAAATGTGACCAAACTACAGCAGTCCCAACAAATAAAAATCACTAGAAACAATATTGGAGCTAGAAAAAAAAAACAGTAATCTTGAACCTAATTTGACAAAGTGGCCATCCAGCCTGCTGCTCTAAATGGAAGTCCTTATTTGGTACAAAAATATGGACGTAGTTTCATTTTTAGTAGTATTAGACAAACAAGTGAGCTTTTACGTCACTCTTGGAGTATGTTCAAGGATGCTGGCTGGTCTCCTGGGTTACTATAAAATTTCTGTTCAAAATGCTACAGAGGGACATTTTTTTATACTTTGTGTTTCAAGAAGGAAAAGAATATAATAAGACCATTAGAAATAATATTACAGGGGACCTTCTATAATTTTCCATCGGTACCATAAGAAAGGTCATACAATTATTAAGGGGGATGACTCTAAAGTTATGCAGAGTGTAAAAGGTTATGATGATAATGCAATGAGGACATATTTAAACCTCACAAGGTCAATTATATGTGTCAGAGTCAAGAGCAATTGACATCAGTATTTCATGTTAATAAAGTTCATTTGAGAACTCAGTACAAGGGATGGGAAATGTGGATCACCATCAGCAAATTAGAGTTGAATTTATTTGTTGTATTTTCAATGGACACAAAGACAGTGATTTAACTAAGGGGACGACTATAAACTCTGTATATAAAAATAACCTTATCCAAGTTATATGAAAAGAATCGTGATATATCTAACTACCTAGTTTACAAAGTTAATGTCAGTCTGGTTGAGATTTTGGAATGTAAATAGCCTAGGTCCATAAAACCATTTTTAGAACAGGCATTCATGTGGATAGACCTATCTAATGCAAAAACTAAGTGTCCCTCCTATAAGAAATTTCTTGATTCGATACTAGACGAAACATGTTTTGGTTTGGTAGAATGTGATAGAACTATCCAAGATCATTTGAAAGAACATTTTTCTGCGATGACTCTACTTTTACAAATATTAAATGTATGCAAAAAATATAAGTAGCTTCATGAGGGATTACACAATCAAATGTAATTTATTAGGTAGTGCAAGAGGAATTATAACTGGTAGTTACATAGGAATCAAGGTTCTTTTAGCAACTCCCATATTAAAATGGTATCTGACACTATGACTGGAGGTGTAACAAAAATCAACCAGATGATAGAGTATCACCTTGTAGATTATTTTAGCAGTTCAGGGGCACTCTTTCTGGCGTCTAATGATAGGGAGATAGAGACTATAAGTGCAGCACAAAGAGATTTAGAAAACAATACAACAAGCCAGACAAAAACTCTTTAATGAATGTTCTAACTACACAAATGTTTCAGGAGCAACAAATGTTGGGTTGAAAATGTATGGTACTAATATTTACACTAACAAACAACACAGAGACATACTAGCCATTTTTGTACATGAAGTGAATATTACACGATGATAGTGTTAGTACACAGCGTTTAATATTTATTGTTTTTGACTATTTACATTCACTATATATAAATAATATTGAGATCTCTATAAATATGGAGATTTTATTGATAAATAAACAATTTATTAAACTAAAACAAGTCATTTTCTTTTTTATTTTGTTACATGTTTGTACATATTAAGCTTTTGTTATCTACTTAATGTCTTAAAACAGACATCTAATGACATGGGAAGCATCAATAATTCTCCAATTTGGTTATCTATTTTGACTGCTGCCGATTGTTTCCAGTATTTTCTCTTGAATGTTTTCAACCTCTTTTTCATATTGAATAATATAGTGTTGCTGTCCCCTGTCATTGATGATCTCTCAGTTTTCTTCATCAGATTATCTATATATGCTACCTTATATCATGTGGCTGAACTTTTCACTTTATTGTTTAATTCTTTGTATGTTGCCTTTAATATGATTGGTCTTTACAGTCTTCATGCTTCTCACTTTTCCCCAATGTATTTCCATTTGCTATTGGAAATCTAAGTAATAACAGTGACTAAAAGAATCAACAAAAAGAAATGGATGACAGAAGAAATATTACAACTAATGGACGAAAGAAGAAAACATAAGAAAGAAGAACAAGCATACAAAATATTGCACAAAACGATCCAAAACAAGTGCAGAGAAGCAAAGGAAGGATGGTTAAAACAGAAATGTGAAGAAATGGAAAAACAACAAAAGAAAGACCCAAAATTTATGCACAATCAGTTAAATGAATTAACAGGAAGAAAAGAAGTCAAAGTTTCGGGATGTATGAAATCAAAGGAAGGAAATACAATAATGGGACAGGAGAAGACAATGGAAAGATGGACAGAATATATCAGTCAACTCTATGATGATGAAAGACTAGAATTAAACAATTCAAATGAAGACACAGGACCACCAATAATGCAGAGTGAAGTGGAGGACGCAATTCAACACATGAAAAGAGGCAAAGCTCCAGGTCCTGACAATATAACAATCGAAGAGATAAATGCATTAGGAGAGTTGGGAGTACAAGTCATAACAAAATTACTCAATGACATATATAACACTGGACACATACCCGAGGATCTGCTAAAATCTATCTTTGTAGCCATACCGAAGAAGTCAGGCGCCACTAATTGTGAAGACCATCGCACTATTAGTCTCATGAGCCATATGACTAAAATATTACTAAGAATAATCATGAGACGTGTAAGGAACAAAATAAAACCAGAAATAAGTGAGGAACAATGTGGATTTGTGGAAGGAAAGGGCACCAATAACGCAATATACATCTTAAGGACTTTGATAGAAAGATCTATAGAGGTAAAGAAAAATCTATATATGTGCTTTATAGACTACACAAAAGCATTTGACAAAGTAAAGCATGTGGAAATAATCAATATGCTGGAGAAATTAAACATTGATGGCAAGGATCTGCGAATCATAAAAAACATGTACTGGCAACAAACAGCAGCTATACGAATTAACAACCAAACAGGACAATTCCAATATATAAAACAAGGAGTCAGACAAGGCTGTGTTCTGTCACCGGACTTGTTTTCACTTTACAGCGAACATATTATGAGATCAATAGTAGACAAAAAAGGAATTGAAGTCAACGGTCACAACATAAATAATTTGTGATATGTGGATGACAAAGTCTTAATAGCAGAGACAGAGAACAAACTACAAGAAATGATAGACATTATAGTAGAAGAAAGCAACAAGAAAGGTCTCTGTCTGAATAGTAAGAAAACAGAAGTAATGGTTATATCGAAGAAACAATCATCACCATCATGCAGCATAAAAATAAACGAGACAAAATCTAAAACAAGTGCAACGTTTTAAATACTTGGGCACAATAATTACATCAGATGGGAGATGCACCACAGAAATAAAAAGCAGAATAGCTCAGGCCAAAATAGCATTTCAAAAAATGAAAAATATCTTATGCAACAAATCTATGTCAATAAAAATGAGAAAGAGAGTTCATCGGTGCTATATAGAAACAATTCTGACCTATGGAAGCGAATCATGGACAGTGGACAAACAAATGAAAAGACGGTTAGAGGCCACAGAGATGGGATTTCTCAGAAGAATGTTGAAAGTTCCCTGGACAGCTAAAAAGACCAATGAGGAAGTTCTCAAAGAGGCCAACACAAAAAGGGAGCTCTTAAAAAACATCAGAAAGAAGCAATCAACATTTTTCAAGCACATCATGAGAAGAGGAAAGTTGGAATACTTGGTTACAACTGGCAAAATAAAAGGAAAGAGAGATCGCGGACGACAAAGAGAGAAAATACTGGATAGCTTGGTGTCATGGCATGGAAAACAGTCAACAACAGAACTGATACGATGCACTGTAGATAGAAGATTGTGGAGGGACATGATCGCCTACGCCAACCGGCAGGGTACATGATGATGATGATTGGAAATCTATAATTTAATTACTGTTTTATTTTTAGTCCAGCACTGATTTCTGCTGATGCCTCTTCTTCTTCTACCTTTTTAGCTCCCTGTGGAGCATAGGTCTTCAACAAACACTTTCCAAGTCATTCTGTTTTTTGCCATTCTTTTAAGATCATTCCATGTCTTCCCCATCATCTTCATCTCTGCTTCTATCTGTCTTCTCCAAGAAATCCTTGGTCTTCTTCTTTGTCTTTTCCCCTGGGGATTCCAAAAAAAGGGCCTGTTGTGTAATACTCTCAGTTGGCTTCCATAGTGTGTCCCCTATCCAGCACCATTGTCTTCGCTGTATCTCTTTATCCACTGGTATTTGACTGGTACATTTCCATAATTCTATGTTAGTGATTTTGTCCTGCCGTTTCCATCCTTTTATTCTGCGTAAGCATCCATTTATGAAAGTCTGTGTCTTCGTGATTGTCAATTTTGTTGTTCTCCATGTTTCACAGCCATATAATAGGACCGCCTTAACATTTGAGTTGAAAATTTTTATTTTTGTATTTAACCTAATTTCTTTGGATTTCCATGTTTCCCAGTGCAATGAAAGCTCCTCTTGCTTTTGATATCCTTATTTTAGTATCATTTTCTGTTCCTCCCTCTTTATCTATATTACTGCCCAGATATATGTAAGATTGTACTTATAATAGAGGTATTTCTCCTAGTTTTATTTGGTTATTGCCAACTGTATTAATTCTCATAATGTTGGTCTTATCTTTATTAATCTTCACTCCTAGCTGTTGTGATCTCTCATCAAGTATGCTCATTTTATCCTGCATCTGTTGATGGCTGTATGATAGGAGAGCTATGTCATCAGCAAAGTCTAAATCATCAAGTTGTTTGGTCAGTGACCACTGGATTCCATTTCTGTTGTTTTGAGTTATTTTCATAATCCAATCTATGGCCAGTAGAAAGAGAAATGGAGACAGAAGGCATCCCTGCCTTACTACTGTTCTTTTTTCAAATGCTTCTGTAAGCTGTCCTTCATGCATCACACTACATTTCGTTCCTTCATAAATTGTTTTTATCAGATTATCTGCTACTGCTATTAGTGAATTAATGACACTATTTGAACAAAAAATATATATCACATCTGTAATACTTTTCACATTTAGGATTTCTCTTGTTATTTGATTATGGAAGGCCCAGGTATCACTGCAAACGAATTAAAATCCATAATTGCTCAACCGCCCGTGCCAGCCTAGTCATCCGAATTAATATCTCATCTCCCACACAAAGAAAGGTAACTGTAGTCCCCATTGTAGCAGTCTCAGCACACGCCGAAAGACATAAGGCGAAATCATGAAGAAAGTGAAGACAGCCAACTGTTCCCTGTCATACGATATCATCATTCATGTAAACAATTGGAATATCGAAACATGATCAAAACGGATGAGACACGCAGCTCACGGTGTGCACAGAGCACTTAACTCAGTAGCTCCTGCAACAAGCCAGACTTGGAATATGAGGAAACTGCAACAAGGAACACTTTTCATACATAGCCTTCAATTGTTCCCGCTGCCAATTCACCATATACCGGAAGATCACGTCCTCTTGAAAATGATGATCGTCGTATTTTTTTTTAAATGTATAGCGCTTGATGATGTAAGGCCATCGTTGTTGACTCCAATTCCGAACATATAGACACACAGTTAGTCGTCAGATTATCCCCGTAGCACATCAAACAACAGACCGTAAAATTAGAGTACAGCCGGTCTAGGGATGTACGATGAGCCATTACGATGGCGTAGCATACAAAAATGTCGTACACACAACAATTTCGCTCCCTTTAGATTCATGATTACTCTAGTGAAAGCAGCCTATGATGAACAAAACATGGTGCAAATTTCCTAAAGAGATAAAATTGCGGCTGACGAAGTAGTTTACATTAATAATTATTAATAATTACAATAATAATTTCTCTTGTGTTTCTAATGTATGTGTTTTCTTGCTTGTGAATTCTTTGGTCATAGTAAAAAATTTGTAGTTCTTTGGTCATGGTAAAAAATTGTGCCATACACATCACATTTTGAAAGCTTCTAAAGCAGAACTAAATGTTCATTAATGTGTCTTTTAAGATGTGTCTTTTGAAAGAGAACTGCACCACACAAATCACATTTATAAGGCTTTTCTGCTATATGTGATCTTTTGTGTATTTTTAGGCTTCCACTGTAAATAAAGCTTACACCACACACATCACATTTGTAAGGCGTCTCTCCTGTATGTATTCGCATGTGTCTTTTTACGCTTCCATTCTGAGTAAAACTTAGACCACACACATCACATTTGTATGGCTTCTCTCCTGTATGTGTCTTCTCGTGTATTTTTAGGCTTACATTGTAAATAAAGCTTACACCACACACATCACATTTGTAAGGCGTCTCTCCTGTATGTATTCGCATGTGTCTTTTTACGCTTCCATTCTGAGTAAAACTTAGACCACACACATCACATTTGTATGGCTTCTCTCCTGTATGTGTCTTCTCGTGTCTTTTTAGGCTTGAAAAAGCACTAAATCTAACACCACATACAGTACACTTAAAAGGCTGCTCACCAGTATGTACTCTTTCATGAATTTTTAACAACCAATTTTTAGTGAATCTTGCACCACATGTACCACATGCATAAGGCTTCTCACCAGTATGCTTTCTTTTATGAGCTTTTAATACACAAATCTCAATGAATCCAGCACCACACACATCACATATGTATGGCATTGCACCAGTATGTGTTATTTGATGTTTTCTTAGATGTGATTTAGATCTAAATCCAGCACCACAAACTTCACATCTGCAAGGCTTCTCTCCTGTATGCACACTACTGTGTGCTTTTAGATTACAATTGAAAGCAAAACTTGCACCACACACATCACACATGTAAGGCTTGTAAGGCTTCTCACCAGTATGTAATCTTTTGTGAGACATTAATGCGTAATTATAATAGAATCCTGCACCACACACATCACATTTGAAAGGCTTCTCTCCTGTGTGTGTTTGATTGTGTAATTTGAGTTGATATCTCGAAGTAAAACATACACCACAAACACCACACACGTAAGGTTTCTCTCCTGTGTGTAATCTTTTGTGTTTGTGAAAAGATCCTCTGGCACTAAATGTTGCATCACACACATCACATTTGTAAGGCTTCTCTCCTGTATGTTTTCTTTTGTGTTCTTTTAGAACATTATTATAATTAAATCCAACACCACACACATCACATTTGTAAAGCTTCTCCCCTGTATGTGTTATTTGGTGTACTTTTAAACTGTTATTAGAATTAAATCCAGCACCACACACATCACATTTGTAAGGCTTCTCCCCTGTATGTGTTGCTTGGTGTACTTTTAGGCTGTTTATATAAGTAAATCCGATACCACACACATCACATTTGTAAGGCTTCTCTCCAGTGTGTATTCTTTCGTGTATTTTTAATGATTTGCTATGAATAAAAGTTGATCCACACACATCACATTTGTAAGGCTTCTCCCCTGAGTGCTTTCTACAGTGATGTCTTAGATAATCCATCCGAGCAAATCTTGCACCACACACATCACATTTGAAAGGCTTCTCTCCTGTGTGTGTTTGATTGTGTAAATTGAGTTGATATCTCGAAGTAGAACATACACCACAAACACCACACACGTAAGGTTTCTCTCCTGTGTGTAATCTTTTGTGTGTGTCAAAAGATCCTCTGGCACTAAATGTTGCATCACACACATCACATTTGTAAGGCTTCTCTCCTGTATGTTTTCTTTTGTGTTCTTTTAGACCTTTATTATAATTAAATCCAACACCACACACATCACATTTGTAAGGCTTCTCCCCTGTATGTGTTATTTGGTGTACTTTTAAACTGTGATGATAATTAAATCCAACACCACACACATCACATTTGTAAGGCTTCTCCCCTGTATGTATTGTTTGGTGTACTTTTAAACTGTTATTAGAATTAAATCCAACACCACAAACATCACATTTGTAAGGCTTCTCCCCTGTATGTGTTGCTTGGTGTACTTTTAGACTGCTTATATAAGTAAATCCAATACCACACACATCACATTTGTAAGGCTTCTCTCCAGTGTGTATTCTTTCATGTATTTTTAATGATCTGCTACAAATAAAAGTTTTATCACACATATCACATTTGTAAGGCTTCTCCCCTGTATGTGTTGCTTGGTGTGCTTTTAGATTGTGTGAATAATTAAATCCCTCACCACATATATCACATTTGTAAGGTTTCTCCCCTGTATGTGTTATTTGGTGTGCTTTTAGAATGTTTGGATAATTAAATCCAACACCACACACATCACATTTGTAAGGTTTCTCCCCTGTATGTGTTGCTTGGTGTATTTTTAGCATGTATTTATATGTAAATCCAACACCACACACATCACATTTGTGAGCTTTCACTTCAGTATGTCTTCTACAGTGACGTTTTAGATAATTAATCCGAGCAAAACTTGCACCACACACATCACATTTGTAAGGTTTCTCCCCTGTATGTGTTGCTTGGTGTGCTTTTAGATTGTTTGAATAATTAAATCCAACACCACACACATCAAATTTGTAGGGTTTCTCCCCTGTATGTGTTGCTTCGTGAGCTTTTAGAATGTTTGAATAATTAAATCCCTCACCACATACATCAGATTTGTGAGACTTATTCCTTGTATGTGTTCTCATGTGTCTCTTTAACAAAGCGTAATTTGAAAATCCTGTCTCACAATCTTCACAAGTGAAATATTTTCCATTTTCACATGTTTTCTGGTGTGTCTCAACCTTATTCATTAACTCATGCCTGATATCACTCACATGTAGTTCAGCATTTCTCTCATGCTCCAAAAATATTTGATCTGATTCTGTACTGCAAACTTTGATTGGTAATGTCCCCAAATCGTGACCATGAACCTCATTAAAGTAACCCTGAATCATCCCCCTCTCTGGCACTTGTCCAGGCATTCTACTAGTACCAGTAATTTGAACCTGGAAGTTAGAAATTTGACTGCAGCCATCATCTTGACCTAACTGAAATGAGAAGAGAATGGAGATTAAAATATGACAATAATTTGTGATTCTAACAAATATTTTAAAGAAATCAGAGATAATATTATGGAAAATTAATCATCACAATTTAATAATATATCATAACATATGATGGTTCTCTCCATTTTCACTCTATTGTCCCCAAATACATTATTATCCCCTTTACATCTCGTTCTGTGCTTCTTCATACCTCATATAGGCCTTTGATCTTTCGTTAACACATTGAAGTAACATCTATTCTTGACACGGACAAACTCTTCAGGTATTACACAATCTATCTATCTATTGACCTTTCGAGCCGTACCCGGCCCATACGGCGTAGACCAAGATACTCCTTCTCTTACCTGAATTTCTATTCTAGCAGTTTTCAATTTTTTTTAAGATATTTCATCAAATGTGCTATTTTATATTTTTTTTAAAAATTGTTACACAATACGAACACATATTTATTTATGTACTATTATTACGGGAGCCACGATAGCTCAGTGGTTAGTGAACAAGACGACAAAGGACAAGGGGTAGGGTTCGATCCCAACTGACGGCCTCCGGGTTCACCCAGCCTTTAATGGGTACCGGATTTTTTTCTGGGAAAGTGAAGCGGCACGGGCGTAATACCGACCACATTACCCCAAAAATCATGTGCCAAAGGTCTGCAAAATTTATGGTCACTAACACCATATTCCCTATACGCCACTTGGCGTGACGGGGGTACTTTACTTTTACTTTTACTTTACTATTATTACATTCCTAAAGTCATGAAAAGCTTAAGTTCAACAGATGACAAAATATACATAGAAAACAAAATAGTGGAAGAGATTGATCACTTGATCTATCTTGGAAGTCACATTGATCTGGAAGGGGATACAAGGAAAGAAATCAGAATCAGAATAGCTAAAGCAGTAATGTCTTTCAGAAGCCTTGAAAAGTTGTGGAAATCAAAACTCATCAGTACAAACACAAAACTTAGACTAATAAAATGTACTATCAACCCTTACATATACACTTGAGAGCTGGAAAACAACAAGAGACATAGAAACAAAGTTGAATGCACTAAAAAAAAAATGTCTAAATAAAAGACTTGGTATAGCGTGGAACGAATTCAAAACAAACGAGGAAATTAGAGAAATTGCCACTCAACCACTAATATCTTTAGTAATCAAGAAAAGATGATGTTCATACATTAGACATATGCAGAGCTGTAAGACTCTGCTCCCTCATGAGATAGAGTTGCTTGCACAGAACAGAAACAAATGGTGAGATTTGATACAAGATCTTTGCAAGGATCGAGAATTCTAGAATGATAAAATTTTCAACAGAGAAAGAGTATCTGGGTCAATGCCTTATGGGCTGGCTGTAATAGGGAGTGAAGGTTGTAAGGAGGTGGAGATAATCTTGGGATGTTAAGAACTGAGTGAGACTCAAGGGATAGGCACGAGTAAGGTCGTGCATGAAGTTTGGGAGTGAGAGGGTTGGAGAGAGTGGTAACAAGTTAAGAGTGACAGGTGAGTAGAGTTGAGACATTGATATTTCTCGGGAATATCAAGAAAGATAGGGGAGACATGAGGTGTGATTGATATTCAGAGAGTGAAGTGGGATAGAGGCGGCTAAGTGTGATGTGGTGAAATTTCGTTGGTTGGAACAGGAGGATTTTAACAGGGGCTCAAGCAAAGAAGTGAGGGAGAACTGAGAGATTTGGAAAGACTCAGAGAAGATCAGTCGGAAGCCACTGCTAGATGACTTGTTCATTAAATGGATACTTTTAATACTACTTTTATCTAGCACTACTTTTATCTCTTGTTACACACAACTAGGTGAAAGCTGTAGTGATTATTGGTTTATTGTTATTTATGGAAGGCTCCGGTATCACTGCAAATGAATTAAAATCAATAATTGCTCAATCACCCATGCCAGTGGAATCATTTGAATTACTATCTCATCTCCCAAACAAAGAAAGGTTCCAAAATACTAGATGATGTACATTTCCTTCAAGGAAAACTTAAATAGGTTTACCAGGAGTTAGTGATATGAGAGCCCTGGGGAGGAAGTAAGAGGTTCATGGATACTACCAGTTAGGGATAGGAGGTAGACTAGGGAGTGAGTGGCAGTTGCGATGGATACATAATAGAAGTTCTGATGTGGACAATAGGATGTTTAATAAGTGTGTAACAGGTGGTAGAAACCTCCTTGGCAGTACTTTGGTACATGAGCGGTCATCCACGCCACCTGAGTTTGTATTGAGAATATACGTTCAGTGGACTGTATAAATAAAGCATTTTATTCTTATGTTACAAGAGATTTGCATGTTAAGTCAATTATATGTGGATATATATGTGTGATGTATGCTGACCCAAAAGGTGAACCAGAACACAATGCGAAGTACCAATATTCACATTTGGGGGAAGTATATGATTGCAGCATTAGATACGTAAGTAGCGCACATATATTGATGAACATTATCCATCTGATTGCTCTTAAGCATTAATTGTCCATTCCTAGTTTCATTTTCATCATCAAGTACCATGCTAGATGATGCTGGCAGTTCACAATTTAAGAAAGTGAACATAAAAGTGCACACTTAAGGAAGCCGTTCACATGGCCATGGCTCAAAAGGTAACTTCTCATCTACTAGCAATAGTAGCCTTTCTAGTTGCTCTCTTCTAATTATTGCTCACTAATTGCTAATCTGTGCTTATCTTTAGCTTTCTCTGCTAAACTCTAAAGGTTTGTGTCTCTGCTTATTGCTGCTCACTGCTCCTTTTTAATGGCACCTATGTGAGTCTTTTTATATGCTGGCCAGTCCACCAAAGTGTCTAATAATATATTTTAAAATTATTTCTTAATACCCCTGTCTTCCTGTGTCTGTCCGCCCATGTGTCAGGTAATATATTTAAAAATTATTTCATTCATACAGTCAGGTAATCTTCGTCTACAGCTTCCAATTTTCATTTATTTATTTACGCCCACCAGGGACCTATCTTTGTTTACTCACAAAATCTATCTTTGTAGCCATACCGAAGAAGTCAGGCTCCACTGATTGTGAAGACCATCGCACTGTTAGTCTCATGAGCCATGTGATGAAAATATTACTAAGAATCATCATGTAACAAAATAGAACCAGAAATAAGTGAGGAACAATGTGGATTTGTGGAAAGAAAGGGCACCAACAATGCAATATACATCTTGAGAACCTCAATAGAAAGAGCTATAGTAGTAAAGAAACATCTATATATGTCCTTTATAGACTACACAAAAGCATTTCACAAAGTAAAGCATGTGGAAATAATAAATATGCTAGAGAAATTAAACATTGACGGCAAGAATCTGCAAATCATAAAAAAACAAGTACTGGCAACAAACAACAGCCAAAAGAATTAGCAACCAAACAGGACAGTTCCAATTTATAAAACAAGGAGTCATACAAGCCTATGTTCTGTCACTGGATTTGTTTTCACTTCACAGTGAAAATGTTATGAGATCAATAGTAGACAAAACAGGAATTGAAGTCAATGGTCACAATATAAACAATTTGCGATATGCGAATGACACAGTCTTAATAGCAGAGACAGAGAATGAACTACAAGAAATGATAGATATAATAGTAAAAGAAAGCAACAAGAAAGGTCTCAGTCTGAAGGGTAAGAAAACAGAAGTATCGGTCATATCTAAGAAACAATTATCACCATCATGCAGCACGAAAAATAAACAGGACAAATATGAAACAAGTGCAATGTGTCAAATACTTGGGCACAGTAATAACATCAGATGGAAGATGCACCACGGAAATAAAAAGCAGAATAGCTCAGGCCAAAATAGCATTTCAGAAAATGAAAAACATCTATGCAACAAATCTATGTCAATAGAAGTGAGAAAGAGAGTTAATCGGTGCTATATAAAACCTATTCTGATCTATGGAAGCGAACCATGGACAGTAAGTAGACAAACAAATAAAAAGATGATTAGAGGTCACAGAGATGGGATTCTTCAGAAAAATGTTGAAAGTTCCATGACAGCTAAAAAGACCAAAGGGAAAATTCTCAAAGAGGCCAAAACAAAAAGAGAGCTCCTGGAAAACATCAGAAAGAAACAATTAACATTTTCGAGCATATCATGAGAAGATAAAAGTCGGAAAACTTAGTTACATCTGGCAAAATACAAGGAAAGAGAGATCGCGGATGATGAAGACAGAAAATGCTAGAATGTTTGGTGTCATTGCATGGAAAACAGTCAACAACAGAATTGATACGATGTACTGTGGATAGAAGATTATGGAAGGACATGATCGCCTACGCCAACTGGTATGGCACATGATGATGGATACACCTAACTGTCCGTTATTAAGTGTAATATCGTTTTCCATGTCTACAAATGTAGTCTAATCTTTTAGTTACTGAGGGACAAACAGAATATACTGCAAGGGAATGTGGGCCATCCTCTCTCTCTCTCTCTTTCTATATATATATATATATATATATATACCACTAATATCTTCAGTAATAAAGAAAAGATGATGGGCATATGTTGGACATGTGATGAGAAGAGATAATAACCGAATAGCAAAGCAAGCCCTCATGTGGGAAACAACAGGTAAGAGAAAAAGAGGAAGACCCAGAGAGACACTGAGAAGAACATTAATGAGAGAGGCAAGAGCAGCAGGAATCGGCTCCCTGAGAGGGATGGAGCTGCTTGCACAGAACAGAGACAAATGGCGAGATTTGATAAAATATCTTTAAAAGAATTGAAAACTGCTAGAACAAAGAAAAAAAAATTTCAGATAAGAGAAGGAGTATCTTGGTCTACGCACTATGGGCCGGCTATGGCTCAAAAGGTCAATAGATAGATATATAAGAATTTTTGTGTGTGCTGCTGTCCAGATTTAAGACTCATGGATAATACCTGATGGTGATTAGTCTTAATCTAATGGTCAGATTAGTTCCTCCATTTAATTTTATAGCTTTGCTCCATGATCTGGTTTTCTATCAAATGCAGTTAACCAAACTGATTTTCCTTGTCATTGACAAAAGATCATTGCAGCAGCCATGTGAAAATTCCTTAGGACCTACCTGTGCTAGAATCTCCAGTTATCTGGAGATTGCTTCACAATGAGAGTTTTGCACTTACCATCTAGAAATTATGGTCAACTGGAAACTGCTTCTCACCTACCACCTGGTCAAAGAGATGACCATCTGATAACTATGAAGAAAAGACTTAACTCTCCAATTAATAGTTGGGGCAGGATAGTCTTGAGAAACAACAGGTAAGAGAAAAAGACGAAGACCCAGAGAGACACTGAGAAGAACATTAATGAGAGAGGCAAGAGCAGCAGGAATCGGCTCCCTCAATGAGATAGAGCTGCTTGCACAGAACAGAGACAATTGGCGAGATTTGATAAAATATCTTTAAAAGAATTGAAAACTGCTAGAACAAAGAAAAAAAAATTTCAGATAAGAGGAGTATCTTGGTCTACGCCCTATGGGCCGGCTATGGCTCAAAAGGTCAATAGATAGATAGATAGAATTTTTGTGTGTGCTGCCGTCCAGATTTAAGACTCATGGATAATACCTGATGGTGATTAGTCTTAATCTAATGGTCAGATCAGTTCCTCCATTTAATTTTATAGCTTTGCTCCATGATCTGGTTTTCTATCAAATGCAGTTAACCAAACTGATTTTCCTTGTCATTGACAAAAGATCATAGCAGCAGCTATGTGAAAATTCCTTAGGACCTACCTGTGCTAGAATCTCCAGTTATCTGGAGATTGCTTCACAATGAGAGTTTTGCACTTACCATCTAGAAATTATGGTCAACTGGAAACTGCTTCTCACCTACCACCTGGTCAAAGAGATGACCATCTGATAACTATGAAGAAAAGACTTAACTCTCCAATTAATAGTTGGGGCAGGATAGTCTTGAGGTAAGATGTTGGCCTCTATATAAGAACATCTCAGGTTCCACTTCTACCACAGGTGATTTACATTTTTTTAAAAATAAAAAACTATGACTTCATTATACCTTTCTTACCTCCCACCAAGCTCTAAGTAGTAAAATCTGTTACCTAGTCACAGAAAATGGTAAAAAAAAAAGAGTTCTAGTGTGTACACTTTTTGTCATTAAATAAACCCTGGCAGTTAACAGTAAACACACACCACATTCTGAAGCAATCTCATGTAACTACAAAAACAAAAATAATCTGTTTATAATTCTCACCCTCTAGTCTAAACTACCAACATCTAAAAGCTAGAGTTATCTAAACTGCTGTATAAAGCTATTTCTAGATGGATTCCAAGATAACTGACTAATAAAGTACAATTTCACCCAAAAGAAAAAATTCTAAACTCACTACTCAAAACTGAATTCACTTTGCTATGTGAAAATTACTTATTTTAAAATATCATATATTAGATATGCAGCCCAACATTTGTTGAACTTGTTGAACAAAGTTCCTTGAACTTTTAGAGATCTGCTCTTATTTTACTGACTGCGCTCCTACTAAATATAACTCACCAACCATCATGAAGTTACCAATTGATGTTCTTTCTTTCTTTATTTTTGGAATTTTTACAACTATTATTCCTCTTGATTGTCTGCCCTCAAATGGATGTCAAGTGGATGTTGATGTGTTATGCTGTCACTATCTTTGCCAATTGTTACCTTTTCTATACTTCATCACATTCATTGTCATGTCGTGATTTTCTTCAATTTTCTCAGTTATTGCATCTTCATTGTATCTGCCAGGATGTTCTTCGATTAATGTTCTCATGCAGAATATGGCTTCTTTTGTCCCGCTATTTTTCTATTGATGATTTAGACTTTGCTGATGACATAGCTCTCCTATCACACAGCCATCAACAGATGCAGGATAAAATGAGCATACTTGATGAGAGATCACAACAGCTAGGACTGAAGATTAATAGAGATAAGACCAACATTATGAAAATTAATACAGTTAGCAACAACCAAATAAAACTAGGAGAAATACCTCTATTAGATGTACAATCTTACATATATCTGGGCAGTAATATAGATAAAGAGGGAGGAACAGAAAATGATACCAAAATGAGGATATCAAAAGCAAGAGGAGCTTTCATTGCACTGGGAAACATGGAAATCCAAAGAGATTAGGTTAAATACAAAAATTAAAATTTTCAACTAAAATGTTATGGCGGTCCTATTATATGGCTGTGATTGACAAAGAGGAACAAAATAGTCTACAGCGAAAAACAATAACTCTCAGTTTCCTGGATGAAGAATACCCACAAGACCGATGGATCCGTGTGTACACAGATGGATCAGCACAGAATGCAGTAAAAAATGGGGGAGCAGGTGCATATATAGAGTACCCAAATAACACTAGGGATATGAATAAAATAGCAACAGGGAAATATTGTCACAATTATAATGCAGAAATACAAGCAATAAAGTTGGCAATAGAAAAACTGCTGAACAGTAATCTTAGCCCACAGCCTGTGGTGTTTTTGACAGATGCAAGATCAGTACTCCAAGCACTACAATCCAGAAAATTACCACATCTGCAGACCTTATTGACTGAACTCTGCAAGCACCACAGGGTTGCCCTGCAGTGGATCCCGTCTCACTGTGGAATACCAGGAAATGAGAAAGCAGATCAGTTGGCAAAGGAAGGTTCAACAGGCACACAACTAGATACACCAGTTACATACCATCATAAGAAACAGATAATCAAATCAATCAGAGGACCACAAGCCCCAAATCAGGATGCCTTTCATAATATGAATAGATATGAACAAGTTATCATTATACGCCTAAGAACAGGACACAATCGACTCCATAGTCACATCAACTACTTGTACATGTGGACAGGCACCCCAGACTGCTGAACACATACTTCAAGACTGCACTGAATATAGTAGACTGAGGAAAATCCATTGGCCCATAGATACAACACTACAGAGAAACTATATGGGCCACTGCAAGAATTACAAAAGACAGTAAAATTCATACAGGAAACAACATTGCAGATATAGACAATACTTCGAGCGAACGAAAGATAGATAGATATGGCTGTGAAACATGGATAAAACGAAATTGACAATCATGAAGATACAGACTTTCATTAATGGATGCTTACGCAGAATAAAAGGATAGAAATGGCAGGACAAAATCAATAACATAGAATTATGGAAATGTACCGGTCAAACACCAGTGGATAAAGAGATACAGCGAAGACGATGGCACTGGATAGGACACACACTGCGGAAGCCAACTGAGAGTATTACACAACAGGCCCTTTTTTGGAATCCCCAGGGGAAAAGACAAAGAGGAAGACCTAGGAATTCTTGGAGATGAAGACGATAGGGAAGACATGGAATGATCTTAAAAGAATGGCAAAAAACAGAATGACTTGGAAAGTGTTTGTTGAAGACCTATGCTCCACTGGGAGCTAAAAAGGTAGAAGATCCTGCTGGCCTTAGGACATTACCGAGGGAAAAATTTTTATTTCTTATTCTGGTTTGAGTTTATTTTAGATACTTCGTTATTAGTTAGCTATGTAGAATTAATTTTATTTACATACATGTCTGTGTCTGTGTTGTTTGTTGTTCCTGCTGAAGGCTTATTGAGCTAGACGTCATTCAAAGTTGTGTCATCCATTAATTACGTAAAGCTTTAACCAAACCTATTTTTCTTCATTTCTCCTCATTAATATATACATGGATGTGTTAAAGAAATGATTTCACCATGATGTATGCCTTGCTGTAGAAGCAATTTTGAATTTTGAATACTGTCAAGGGTGACTTTGATTTTCCTGTTATTTAGAAATGATTGGATCTGCTTTATCATGTTACCCTGCAAGAAGGTCTTCTTGTCAAAGACCTGCTTTAGGTCAACCACTAGTTTGAGTATCTCTTTCACCAACAACTAGGTATTTTCTACAACAGCAGATGAAGTAGAAGATTAGAGAAGATAAATTGTGTGACCTATTACTATTTTTTATGACAGTGTATCATCCCTATCTCATATTTTTTAATGAAAACCAAAATTTTTGACTTCCTACTAAGAGATGAAAATATGACACAAACTCACAACATATTACATCAAGTTTTGTTCAGTTTGAAGACAGCACTAAAACATGTTATATGCTTTATCCAATAGTTTAATTTTAAAAACTTTGTTTACAGACAAAGAAATAAAAATACTTACATCTCTATCCACCTCATTTTTCAATGTATCATCTAGGATTAGGAAATTTGATTCCACTTTTACTGTTGTCTGAAAAATTAATGACATGTCAATCTTTATTTCATTGTTTATTGTATTTCTTGTACAAAATTTTAAACATTCTATTCTCATTTATCTGATTATCTGTTTATGGTATGTAACTGGTGAATCTGGTTGTGCCTCTGTGACTGGAAGTCACAATTTTTGTTTGTTTTATTTTTCAATTTTCTTAACTGCATTCTTATTGAGTTATTAGCGGGTCATCATCATTGCACTTCGAACATGTCCAAAGGTGCTCAGATCCTTTCCTCAGCAATTTCCGCAGTGTCCAGCGACTGACGACTCCAGTTCTATGTTGGTTGATAAGTCTTCTTACACGGCCACTAAGTGTCTCATTTCTAAGTGCCCAACTTAACTCCCATTTCCATCATCCGAAGAAGTGACGTGGATCTGTGTTTGTCAAAGTCCTGTGCTCTTCCCACATCTCGGAGGGCATTGATGATGTCCGCCCGATCCATTGGTTGCCCGTCCTCAACGACAGCGCAGCTAGCCAACCTGTCCACCCTTTCATTTCCCCGTACTCCCGCATGTCCAGGGACATTGACAAATGTGACCTTACGTATTTTGGATTTCTGCAACGACTCTACCCATTGCATGCGTACAGAGCCCGCCTCCACTTTTTTTATCATACTCATCGAATCACTCAGTATACATGCGTGAGTGTAGTCTTGTGACTCTAACCATTTGAATGCCTTGGTCACTGCCATCGCCTCCATTGTCATGCTACTCGTGGTCATGACGTATGCACCACTGTCTTCGTAGACTATTCTGCCTTCCAAGCATGCTATAAATGCCCATGCACTTCTTTGGTGTCGTCTTACAGATCCGTCTGTATAGATGACTGCATCTTTCTCATCGGTGTTATCGCAGATGAGACCGTTGACCTCAGCATTAACCACAACCGGGTTCTGTTCCCTACTTTTCCTGTCGAGTGTGACAATACACGAGAAAGTCCCCTTGAATGACGTAGGCACCGGTATCCACTCCTCACCAACGCTGATATTGGTAAGCGCACAGACCTGTTTGATGACATCTTCTGCTCGGCCCACCCATGATTTGCCTCTTTTTAGCCTGTCACCTTTCTCTGTGTTGAGCACGTGGTGCAATGGATGCTCTGTATCTGTACTAATCTTCAGGTATGCTCGTCCTCTCCAGATCTTGATTCTGTCATCCATGGTTGGAAAGTCAAGAAGATACCTTCTTTGGATTTCTGCAACGGCTCTACCCATTGCATGCATACAGAGCCCACTGCTCCTTTTTAATGGCACCTATGTGAGTCTTTTTATATGCTGGCCAGTCCACCAAAGTGTCTAATAATATATTTTAAAATTATTTCTTAATACCCCTGTCTTCCTGTGTCTGTCCGTCCATGTGTCAGGTAATATATTTTAAAATTATTTCATTCATACAGTCTACACAACTAGGTGAAAGCTGTAGTGATTATTGGTTTATTGTTATTTATGGAAGGCTCCGGTATCACTGCAAATGAATTAAAATCAATAATTGCTCAATCACCCATGCCAGTGGAATCATTTGAATTACTATCTCATCTCCCAAACAAAGAAAGGTTCCAAAATACTAGACGATGTACATTTCCTTCAAGGAAAACTTAAATAGGTTTACCAGGAGTTAGTGATATGAGAGCCCTGGGGAGGAAGTAAGAGGTTCATGGATACTACCAGTTAGGGATAGGAGGTAGACTAGGGAGTGAGTGGCAGTTGCAATGGATACATAATAGAAGTTCTGATGTGGACAATAGGATGTTTAATAAGTGTGTAACAGGTGGTAGAAACCTCCTTGGCAGTACTTTGATACATGAGCGGTCATCCACGCCACCTGAGTTTGTATTGAGAATATACGTTCAGTGGACTGTATAAATAAAGCATTTTATTCTTATGTTACAAGAGATTTGTATGTTAAGTCAATTATATGTGGATATATATGTGTGACGTATGCTGACCCAAAAGGTGAACCAGAACACAATGCGAAGTACCAATATTCACATTTGGGGGAAGTATATGATTGCAGCATTAGATACGTAAGTAGCGCACATATATTGATGAACATTATCCATCTGATTGCTCTTCAAGCATTAATTGTCCATTCCTAGTTTCATTTTCATCATCAAGTACCATGCTAGATGATGCTGGCAGTTCACAATTTAAGAAAGTGAACATAAAAGTGCACACTTAAGGAAGCCGTTCACATGGCCATGGCTCAAAAGGTAACTTCTCATCTACTAGCAATAGTAGCCTTTCTAGTTGCTCTCTTCTAATTATTGCTCACTAATTGCTAATCTGTGCTTATCTTTAGCTTTCTCTGCTAAACTCTAAAGGTTTGTGTCTCTGCTTATTGCTGCTCACTGCTCCTTTTTAATGGCACCTATGTGAGTCTTTTTATATGCTGGCCAGTCCACCAAAGTGTCTAATAATATATTTTAAAATTATTTCTTAATACCCCTGTCTTCCTGTGTCTGTCCGCCCATGTGTCAGGTAATATATTTAAAAATTATTTCATTCATACAGTCAGGTAATCTTCGTCTACAGCTTCCAATTTTCATTTATTTATTTACGCCCACCAGGGACCTATCTTTGTTTACTCACAAGATCTTATCTTTGTAGCCATACTGAAGAAGTCAGGCTCCACTGATTGTGAAGACCATCGCACTGTTAGTCTCATGAGCCATGTGATGAAAATATTACTAAGAATCATCATGTAACAAAATAGAACCAGAAATAAGTGAGGAACAATGTGGATTTGTGGAAAGAAAGGGCACCAACAATGCAATATACATCTTGAGAACCTCAATAGAAAGAGCTATAGTAGTAAAGAAAGATCTATATATGTCCTTTATAGACTACACAAAAGCATTTCACAAAGTAAAGCATGTGGAAATAATAAATATGCTAGAGAAATTAAACATTGACGGCAAGAATCTGCAAATCATAAAAAAACAAGTACTGGCAACAAACAACAGCCAAAAGAATTAGCAACCAAACAGGACAGCTCCAATTTATAAAACAAGAAGTCATACAAGCCTATGTTCTGTTACTGGATTTGTTTTCACTTTACAGTGAAAATGTTATGAGATCAATAGTAGACAAAACAGGAATTGAAGTCAATGGTCACAATATAAACAATTTGCGATATGAGAATGACACAGTCTTAATAGCAGAGACAGAGAATGAACTACAAGAAATGATAGATATAATAGTAAAAGAAAGCAACAAGAAAGGTCTCAGTCTGAAGGGTAAGAAAACAGAAGTATCGGTCATATCTAAGAAACAATTATCACCATCATGCAGCACGAAAAATAAACAGGACAAATATGAAACAAGTGCAACGCGTCAAATACTTGGGCACAGTAATAACATCAGATGGAAGATGCACCACAGAAATAAAAAGCAGAATAGCTCAGGCCAAAATAGCATTTCAGAAAATGAAAAACATCTATGCAACAAATCTATGTCAATAGAAGTGAGAAAGAGAGTTAATCGGTGCTATATAAAACCTATTCTGATCTATGGAAGCGAACCATGGACAGTAAGTAGACAAACAAATAAAAAGATGATTAGAGGTCACGGAGATGGGATTCCTCAGAAAAATGTTGAAAGTTCCATGACAGCTAAAAAGACCAAAGGGAAAATTCTCAAAGAGGCCAAAACAAAAAGAGAGCTCCTGGAAAACATCAGAAAGAAACAATTAACATTTTCGAGCATATCATGAGAAGATAAAAGTCGGAAAACTTAGTTACATCTGGCAAAATACAAGGAAAGAGAGATCGCGGATGATGAAGATAGAAAATGCTAGAATGTTTGGTGTCATTGCATGGAAAACAGTCAACAACAGAATTGATACGATGTACTGTGGATAGAAGATTATGGAAGGACATGATCGCCTACGCCAACTGGTATGGCACATGATGATGGATACACCTAACTGTCCGTTATTAAGTGTAATATCGTTTTCCATGTCTACAAATGTAGTCTAATCTTTTAGTTACTGAGGGACAAACAGAATATACTGCAAGGGAATGTGGGCCATCCTCTCTCTCTCTCTCTTTCTATATATATATATATATATATATATATACCACTAATATCTTCAGTAATAAAGAAAAGATGATGGGCATATGTTGGACATGTGATGAGAAGAGATAATAACCGCATAGCAAAGCAAGCCCTCATGTGGGAAACAACAGGTAAGAGAAAAAGAGGAAGACCCAGAGAGACACTGAGAAGAACATTAATGAGAGAGGCAAGAGCAGCAGGAATCGGCTCCCTCAATGAGATAGAGCTGCTTGCACAGAACAGAGACAAATGGCGAGATTTGATAAAATATCTTTAAAAGAATTGAAAACTGCTAGAACAAAGAAAAAAAAATTTCAGATAAGAGAAGGAGTATCTTGGTCTACGCCCTATGGGCCGGCTATGGCTCAAAAGGTCAATAGATAGATAGATAGAATTTGTTTGTGTGCTGCCGTCCAGATTTAAGACTCATGGATAATACCTGATGGTGATTAGTCTTAATCTAATGGTCAGATCAGTTCCTCCATTTAATTTTATAGCTTTGCTCCATGATCTGGTTTTCTATCAAATGCAGTTAACCAAACTGATTTTCCTTGTCATTGACAAAAGATCATTGCAGCAGCTATGTGAAAATTCCTTAGGACCTACCTGTGCTAGAATCTTCAGTTATCTGGAGATTGCTTCACAATGAGAGTTTTGCACTTACCATCTAGAAATTATGGTCAACTGGAAACTGCTTCTCACCTACCACCTGGTCAAAGAGATGACCATCTGATAACTATGAAGAAAAGACTTAACTCTCCAATTAATAGTTGGGGCAGGATAGTCTTGAGGTAAGATGTTGGCCTCTATATAAGAACATCTCAGGTTTCACTTCTATCACAGGTGATTTACATTTTTTTTAAAATAAAAAACTATGACTTCATTATACCTTTCTTACCTCCCACCAAGCTCTAAGTAGTAAAATCTGTTGCCTAGTCACAGATAATGGTAAAAAAACAAGAGTTCTTGTGTGTACACTTTTTGTCATTAAATAAACCCTGGCAGTTAACAGTAAACACACACCACATTCTGAAGCAACCTCCTGTAACTACAAAAACAAAAATAATCTGTTTATAATTCTCACCCTCTAGTCTAAACTACCAACATCTAAAAGCTAGAGTTATCTAAACTGCTGTATAAAGCTATTTCTAGATGGATCCCAAGATAACTGACTAATAAAGTACAATTTCACCCAAAAGAAAAAATTCTAAACTCACTACTCAAAACTGAATTCACTTTGCTATGTGAAAATTACTTATTTTAAAATATCATATATTAGATATGCAGCCCAACATTTATTGAACTTGTTGAACAAAGTTCCTTGAACTTTTAGAGATCTGCTCTTATTTTACTGACTGTGCTCCTACTAAATATAACTCACCAACCATCATGAAGTTACCAATTGATGTTCTTTCTTTCTTTATTTTTGGAATTTTTACAACTATTATTCCTCTTGATTGTCTGCCCTCAAATGGATGTCAAGTGGATGTTGATGTGTTATGCTGTCACTATCTTTGCCAATTGTTACCTTTTCTATACTTCATCACATTCATTGTCATGTCGTGATTTTCTTCAATTTTCTCAGTTATTGCATCTTCATTGTATCTGCCAGGATGTTCTTCGATTAATGTTCTCATGCAGAATATGGCTTCTTTTGTCCCGCTATTTTTCTAAACAGCCATCAACAGATGCAGGATAAAATGAGCATACTTGATGAGAGATCACAACAGCTAGGACTGAAGATTAATAGAGATAAGACCAACATTATGAGAATTAATACAGTTAGCAATAACCAAATAAAACTAGGAGAAATACCTCTATTAGATGTACAATCTTACATATATCTGGGCAGTAATATAGAAAAAGAGGGAGGAACAGAAAATGATACCAAAATGAGGATATCAAAAGCAAGAGGAGCTTTCATTGCACTGGGAAACATGGAAATCCAAAGAGATTAGGTTAAATACAAAAATTAAAATTTTCAACTAAAATGTTATGGCGGTCCTATTATATGGCTGTGAAACATGGAGAACAACGAAATTGACAATCATGAAGATACAGACTTTCATTAATGGATGCTTACGCAGAATAAAAGGATAGAAATGGCAGGACAAAATCAATAACATAGAATTATGGAAATGTACCAGTCAAACACCAGTGGATAAAGAGATACAGCGAAGACGATGGCACTGGATAGGACACGCACTGTGGAAGCCAACTGAGAGTATTACACAACAGGCCCTTTTTTGGAATCCCCAGGGGAAAAGACAAAGAGGAAAACCTAGGAATTCTTGGAGATGAAGATGATAGGGAAGACATGGAATGATCTTAAAAGAATGGCAAAAAACAGAATGACTTGGAAAGTGTTTGTTGAAGACCTATGCTCCACTGGGAGCTAAAAAGGTAGAAGATCCTGCTGGCCTTAGGACATTACCGAGGGAAAAATTTTTATTTCTTATTCTGGTTTGAGTTTATTTTAGATACTTCGTTATTAGTTAGCTATGTAGAACTAATTTTATTTACATACATGTCTGTGTCTGTGTTGTTTGTTGTTCCTGCTGAAGGCTTATTGAGCTAGACGTCATTCAAAGTTGTGTCATCCATTAATTACGTAAAGCTTTAACCATACCTATTTTTCTTCATTTCTCCTCATTAATATATTCATGGATGTGTTAAAGAAATGATTTCACCATGATGTATGCCTTGCTGTAGAAGCAATTTTGAATACTGCCAAGGGTGACTTTGATTTCCCTGTTATTTAGAAATGATTGGATCTGCTTTATCATGTTACCCTGCAAGAAGGTCTTCTTGTCAAAGACCTGCTTTAGGTCAACCACTAGTGTGAGTATCTCTTTCACCAACAACTAGGTATTTTCTACAACAGCAGATGAAGTAGAAGATTAGAGAAGATAAATTGTGTGACCTATTACTATTTTTTATGACAGTGTATCATCCCTATCTCATATTTTTTAATGAAAACCAAAATTTTTGACTTCCTACTAAGAGATGAAAATATGACACAAACTCACAACATATTACATCAAGTTTTGTTCAGTTTGAAGACAGCACTAAAACATGTTATATGCTTTATCCAATAGTTTAATTTTAGAAACTTTGTTTACAGACAAAGAAATAAAAATACTTACATCTCTATCCACCTCATTTTTCAATGTATCATCTAGGATTGGGAAATTTGATTCCACTTTTACTGTTGTCTGAAAAATTAATGACATGTCAATCTTTATTTCATTGTTTATTGTATTTCTTGTACAAAATTTTAAACATTCTATTCTCATTGATCTGATTATCTGTTTCTTCTAATGGTATGTAACTGGTGAATCTGGTTGTGCCTCTGTGACTGGAAGTCATAATTTTTGTTTGTTTTATTTTTCAATTTTCTTAACTGCATTCTTATTGAGTTATTAGCGGGTCATCATCATTGCACTCCGAACATGTCCATTGTTGCTCAGATCCCCTCCTCAGCAATTTCCCCAGTGTCCAGCGACTGATGACTCCAGTTCTATGTTGGTTGATAAGTCTTCTTACACGGCCAATAAGTTTCTCATTTCTGGCTGTGCCCATCTTAACTCCCATTTCCATCATCCAAAGAAGTGACGTGGATCTGTGTTTGTCGAAGTCTGTGCTCTTCCCACATCTCGGAGGGCATTGATGATGTCCGCCTGATCCATTGGTTGCCCGTCCTCAATGACAGCGCAGCTAGCCAACCTGTCCGCCCTTTCATTTCCCCGTACTCCCGCATGTCCAGGGACATAGACAAAGGTGACCTTACGTATTTTGGATTTCTGCAACGACTCTACCCATTGCATGCGTACAGAGCCCGCCTCCACTTTTTTTATCATGCTCATCAAATCACTCAGTATACATGCGTGAGTGTAGTCTTGTGACTCTAACCATTTGAATGCCTTGGTCGCTGCCATCGCCTCCATTGTCATGCTACTCGTGGTCATGACGTATGCACCACTGTCTTCGTAGACTATTCTGCCTTCCAAGCGTGCTGTAAATGCCCATGCACTTCTTTGGTGTCGTCTTACAGATCCGTCTGTATAGATGACTGCATCTTTCTCATCGGTGTTATCGCAGATGAGACCGTTTACCTCAGCATTAACCACGACAGGGTTCTGTTCCCTACTTTTCCTGTCGAGTGTGACAATACACGAGAAAGTCCCCTTGAATGATGTAGGCACCGGTATCCACTCCTCACCAACGCTGATATTGGTAAGCCCACAGACCTGTTTGATGACATCTTCTGCTCGGCCCACCCATGATTTGTCTCTTTTTAGCCTGTCACCTTTCTCTGTGTTGAGCACGTGGTGCAATAGATGCTCTGTATCTGTACTAATCTTCAGGTATGCTCGTTCTCTCCAGAAGATACCTTCTTTGGATTTCTGCAATGACTCTACCCATTGCATGCGTACAGAGCCCGCTGCTCCTTTATAATGGCGCCTATGTGAGTCTTTTTATATGCTGGCCAGTCCACCAAAGTGTCTAATAATATATTTTAAAATTATTTCTTAATACCCCTGTCTTCCTGTGTCTGTCCGCCCATGTGTCAGGTAATATATTTTAAAATTATTTCATTCATACAGTCTACACAACTAGGTGAAAGCTGTAGTGATTATTGGTTTATTGTTATTTATGGAAGGTTCCGGTATCACTGCAAATGAATTAAAATCAATAATTGCTCAATCACCCATGCCAGTGGAATCATTCGAATTACTATCTCATCTCCCAAACAAAGAAAGGTTCCAAAATACTAGACGATGTACATTTCTTTCAAGGAAAACTTAAATAAGTTTACCAGGAGTTAGTGATATGAGAGCCCTGGGGAGGAAGTAAGAGGTTCATGGATACTACGTGTTAGGGATAGGAGGTAGACTAGGGAGTGAGTGGCAGTTGCAATGGATACATAATAGAAGTTCTGATGTGGACAATAGGATGTTTAATAAGTGTGTAACAGGTGGTAGAAACCTCCTTGGCAGTACTTTGATACATGAGCGGTCATCCACGCCACCTGAGTTTGTATTGAGAATATACGTTCAGTGGACACTATAAATATAGCATTTTATTCTTATGTTACAAGAGATTTGCATGTTAAGTCAATTATATGTGGATATATATGTGTGACGTATGCTGACCCAAAAGGTGAACCAGAACACAATGCGAAGTACCAATATTCACATGGGAGAAGTATATGATTGCAGCATTAGATACGTAAGTAGCGCACATATATTAATGAACATTGTCCATCTGATTGCTCTTCAAGCATTAATTGTCCATTCCTAGTTTCATTTTCATCATCAAGTACCATGCTAGATGATGCTGGCAGTTCACAATTTAAGAAAGTGAACATAAAAGTGCACACTTAAGGAAGCCGTTCACATGGCCATGGCTCAAAAGGTAACTTCTCATCTACTAGCAATAGTAGCCTTTCTAGTTGCTCTCTTCTAATTATTGCTCACTAATTGCTAATCTGTGTTTATCTTTAGCTTTCTCTGCTAAACTCTAAAGGTTTGTGTCTCTGCTTATTGCTGCTCACTGCTCCTTTTTAATGGCACCTATGTGAGTCTTTTTATATGCTGGCCAGTCCACCAAAGTGTCTAATAATATATTTTAAAATTATTTCTTAATACCCCTGTCTTCCTGTGTCTGTCCGCCCATATGTCAGGTAATATATTTTAAAATTATTTCATTCATACAGTCAGGTAATCTTCGTCTACAGCTTCCAATTTTCATTTATTTATTTACGCCCACCAGGGACCTATCTTTGTTTACTCACAAAATCTATCTTTGTAGCCATACCGAAGAAGTCAGGCTCCACTGATTGTGAAGACCATCACACTGTTAGTCTCATGAGCCATGTGATGAAAATATTACTAAGAATCATCATGTAACAAAATAGAACCAGAAATAAGTGAGGAACAATGTGGATTAGTGGAAAGAAAGAGCACCAACAATGCAATATACATCTTGAGAACCTCAATAGAAAGAGCTATAGTAGTAAAGAAAGATCTATATATGTCCTTTATAGACTACACAAAAGCATTTCACAAAGTAAAGCATGTGGAAATAATAAATATGCTAGAGAAATTAAACATTGACAGCAAGAATCTGCAAATCATAAAAAAACAAGTACTGGCAACAAACAACAGCCAAAAGAATTAGCAACCAAACAGGACAGTTCCAATTTATAAAACAAGGAGTCATACAAGCCTATGTTCTGTCACTGGATTTGTTTTCACTTCACAGTGAAAATGTTATGAGATCAATAGTAGACAAAACAGGAATTGAAGTCAATGGTCACAATATAAACAATTTGCGATATGCGAATGACACAGTCTTAATAGCAGAGACAGAGAATGAACTACAAGAAATGATAGATATAATAGTAAAAGAAAGCAACAAGAAAGGTCTCAGTCTGAAGGGTAAGAAAACAGAAGTATCGGTCATATCTAAGAAACAATTATCACCATCATGCAGCACGAAAAATAAACAGGACAAATATGAAACAAGTGCAACGCGTCAAATACTTGATGGGCGCAGTAATAACATCAGATGGAAGATGCACCACAGAAATAAAAAGCAGAATAGCTCAGGCCAAAATAGCATTTCAGAACATGAAAAACATCTATGCAATAAATCTATGTCAATAGAAGTGAGAAAGAGAGTTAATCGGTGCTATATAAAACCTATTCTGATCTATGGAAGCGAACCATGGACAGTAAGTAGACAAACAAATAAAAAGATGATTAGAGGTCACAGAGATGGGATTCCTCAGAAAAATGTTGAAAGTTCCATGACAGCTAAAAAGACCAAAGGGAAAATTCTCAAAGAGGCCAAAACAAAAAGAGAGCTCCTGGAAAACATCAGAAAGAAACAATTAACATTTTCGAGCATATCATGAGAAGATAAAAGTCGGAAAACTTAGTTACATCTGGCAAAATACAAGGAAAGAGAGATCGCGGATGATAAAGATAGAAAATTCTAGAATGTTTGGTGTCATTGCATGGAAAACAGTCAACAACAGAATTGATACGATGTACTGTGGATAGAAGATTATGGAAGGACATGATCGCCTACGCCAACTGGTATGGCACATGATGATGGATACACCTAACTGTCCGTTATTAAGTGTAATATCGTTTTCCATGTCTACAAATGTAGTCTAATCTTTTAGTTACTGAGGGACAAAAAGAATATACTGCTAGGGAATGTGGGCCATCCTCTCTCTCTCTCTCTCTTTCTATATATATGTATATATACCACTAATATCTTCAGTAATAAAGAAAAGATGATGGGCATATGTTGGACATGTGATGAGAAGAGATAATAACCGAATAGCAAAGCAAGCCCTCATGTGGGGAAACAACAGGTAAGAGAAAAAGAGGAAGACCCAGAGAGACACTGAGAAGAACATTAATGAGAGAGGCAAGAGCAGCAGGAATCGGCTCTCTCAATGAGATAGAGCTGCTTGCACAGAACAGAGACAAATGGCGAGATTTGATAAAATATATTTAAAAGAATTGAAAACTGCTAGAACAAAGAAAAAAAAATTTCAGATAAGAGAAGGAGTATCTTGGTCTACGCCCTATGGGCCGGCTATGGCTAAAGAAAAAAAAATTTCAGATAAGAGAAGGAGTATCTTGGTCTACGCCCTATGGGCCGGCTATGGCTCAAAAGGTCAATAGATAGATAGATAGAATTTTTGTGTGTGCTGCCGTACAGATTTAAGACTCATGGATAATACCTGATGGTGATTAGTCTTAACCTAATGGCCAGATTAGTTCCTCCATTTAATTTTATAGCTTTGCTCCATGATCTGGTTTTCTATCAAATGCAGTTAACCAAACTGATTTTCCTTGTCATTGACAAAAGATCATTGCAGCAGCTATGTGAAAATTCCTTAGGACCTACCTGTGCTAGAATCTTCAGTTATCTGGAGATTGCTTCACAATGAGAGTTTTGCACTTACCATCTAGAAATTATGGTCAACTGGAAACTGCTTCTCACCTACCACCTGGTCAAAGAGATGACCATCTGATAACTATGAAGAAAAGACTTAACTCTCCAATTAATAGTTGGGGCAGGATAGTCTTGAGGTAAGATGTTGGCCTCTATATAAGAACATCTCAAGTTCCACTTCTATCACAGGTGATTTACATTTTTTTTAAAATAAAAAAACTATGACTTCATTATACCTTTCTTACCTCCCACCAAGCTCTAAGTAGTAAAATCTGTTGCCTAGTCACAGATAATGGTAAAAAACAAGAGTTCTTGTGTGTACACTTTTTGTCATTAAATAAACCCTGGCAGTTAACAGTAAACACACACCACATTCTGAAGCAACCTCCTGTAACTACAAAAACAAAAATAATCTGTTTATAATTCTCACCCTCTAGTCTAAACTACCAACATCTAAAAGCTAGAGTTATCTAAACTGCTGTATAAAGCTATTTCTAGATGGATCCCAAGATAACTGACTAATAAAGTACAATTTCACCCAAAAGAAAAAATTCTAAACTCACTACTCAAACTGAATTCACTTTGCTATGTGAAAATTACTTATTTTAAAATATCATATATTAGATATGCAGCCCAACATTTGTTGAACTTGTTGAACAAAGTTCCTTGAACTTTTAGAGATCTGCTCTTATTTTACTGACTGTGCTCCTACTAAATATAACTCACCAACCATCATGAAGTTACCAATTGATGTTCTTTCTTTATTTATTTTTGGAATTTTTACAACTATTATTCCTCTTGATTGTCTGCCCTCAAATGGATGTCAAGTGGATGTTGATGTGTTATGCTGTCACTATCTTTGCCAATTGTTACCTTTTCTATACTTCATCACATTCATTGTCATGTCGTGATTTTCTTCAATTTTCTCAGTTATTGCATCTTTATTGTATCTGCCAGGATGTTCTTCGATTAATGTTCTCATGCAGAATATGGCTTCTTTTGTCCCGCTATTTTTCTATACAGCCATCAACAGATGCAGGATAAAATGAGCATACTTGATGAGAGATCACAACAGCTAGGACTGAAGATTAATAGAGATAAGACCAACATTATGAGAATTAATACAGTTAGCAATAACCAAATAAAACTAGGAGAAATACCTCTATTAGATGTACAATCTTACATATATCTGGGCAGTAATATAGATAAAGAGGGAGGAACAGAAAATGATACCAAAATGAGGATATCAAAAGCAAGAGGAGCTTTCATTGCACTGGGAAACATGGAAATCCAAAGAGATTAGGTTAAATACAAAAATTAAAATTTTCAACTAAAATGTTATGGCAGTCCTATTATATGGCTGTGAAACATGGAGAACAACAAAATTGACAATCATGAAGATACAGACTTTCATTAATGGATGCTTACGCAGAATAAAAGGATAGAAATGGCAGGACAAAATCCCTAACATAGAATTATGGAAATGTACATTCAAACACCAGTGGATAAAGAGATACAGCGAAGACGATGGCACTGGATAGGACACGCACTGCGGAAGCCAACTGAGAGTATTACACAACAGGCCCTTTTTTGGAATCCCCAGGGGAAAAGACAAAGAGGAAGACCTAGGAATTCTTGGAGATGAAGATGATAGGGAAGACATGGAATGATCTTAAAAGAATGGCAAAAAACAGAATGACTTGGAAAGTGTTTGTTGAAGACCTATGCTCCACTGGGCGACTCAAAAACCATGCATGACAATATAAAAAAGGCCCTTGGACCAAAAATAACAAAATTAGCCCCCCTAAAATCCAAATTTGGAGAACCTATTACTGACAAGGAACAACAAATGCAAAGATGGGTTGAACACTACTCTAATCTATACAGTGACGACAGACCAGCAAACACAGCTCTAGCACAATCAATACCCAAATATCCTACAATGTTTGAACTGGATGTTGAGCCTACTATGAATGAACTTGCTGACGCTATAAATGCCCTCTCAAGAGGAAAAGCTGCAGGAAATGACAACATTCCCACAGATGTACTAAAGGACAACCTAAACGTACTACTTCCACATCTTTACAAACTGCTAATTAAATGCTGGAGAAACGGAGAAATACCTCATGATATGAGAAATGCCAAGATTATAACGCTGTACAAGAATAAAGGAGACAGGGGCGACTGCAATAATTACAGAGGCATTTCTCTCATTAGCACAACAGGCAAAGCTTTTGCTAGAGTCGTACTTAATCGCCTGCATAGACTTGCAGAACGGGTGCTTCCCGAGTCCCAATGCGGTTTCAGACCCGGGAGATCAACCATAGATATGATCTTCACTCTTAGACAACTGCAGGAAAAATGTCGGGAACAAAATATGCCGCTCTATATTGCCTTTGTGGATCTCACAAAGGCATTCAACACAGTAAACAGAGATGGTCTCTACAAGGTGTTAGAAGGCATAGGCTGCCCTCCTAAATTACTTAGGCTGATAATTTCCTTCCATGAAGACATGAATGGCAAAGTCCATTTTGATGGAAGTCCATCAGAGAATTTCAAACGTCAATAAACGTCAATTAAATGAAAAAAATCAGATTTTTTCATGAGAAATGGGAACATGATTTTTTATTTATCAACAATAAGGATAGCAAACCGCAGTGCCTTGTGTGTTTGCAAGTGTTGTCTGTAAATAAAGAATATAATCTTAAACGGCATTACACACAGCATCACATCGCTAAATACAAGGACTACATTGGTACAATACATTCTACACTTGTGTGCGATTTGAAGAAAAAGGTTAGTGCTCAGAAATCTGTTTTTACTACATTAACAACAAATCAAACAAGTTCCTTAATGGCATCGTTTGTTGTAAGCG
The DNA here is from genome assembly GCA_032433765.1 of Megaustenia siamemsis. Lineage (NCBI taxonomy): Eukaryota > Metazoa > Mollusca > Gastropoda > Stylommatophora > Ariophantidae > Megaustenia > Megaustenia siamemsis. The sequence goes on along the minus strand of JAVIAB010000159.1, from coordinate 28,018,752 downwards.
CAGAGATAGCGACATAAAAAAAATCATTATGTGACGGTGACTTCGTAAAGCGTTGTTCTATTAACATGGCGCGTGCATTTGGGGAAGAAACATGATACCAACAAAGAACTGATCAGAAAAATGTCTGATCCACATGCAGGAAAAATGTCGGGAACAAAATATGCCGCTCTATATTGCCTTTGTGGATCTCACAAAGGCATTCGACACAGTAAACAGAGATGGTCTCTACAAGGTGTTAGAAGGCATAGGCTGCCCTCCTAAATTACTTAGGCTGATAATTTCCTTCCATGAAGACATGAATGGCAAAGTCCATTTTGATGGGAGTCCATCAGAGAATTTCAAAGTCAACAAAGGTGTGAAACAGGGATGTGTCCTCGCCCCCACCCTTTTTGGTATATTTTTTGCTGCCCTCCTAAATTACACCTTCGAAAGCAGCTCAGGAGATATTTACATTCGCACTAGACCGGATGGCTCACTGTTCAACCTATCACGACTAAGAGCAAAAACCAAAACAAATGTTGCCCTACTTAAAGAATTTTTATTTGCTGACGATGCAGCCCTAGTCGCTCATAGTGAGGCCACCCTACAGTCGCTGATCAACAACCTGGATAAAGCATGCAACCTTTTTTCACTGTCAATTAATGTTCAGAAGACAGTAATACTAAATCAAGGTGACTTCAAACCTCTATCTATTACTCTAAAAGACTGCCCACTAGAATCAGTACAGAAATTTACATATCTTGGATCCACAGTTACGCAAACCATCTCTCTTGATGAAGAAATAAACTGTCGAATTGGTATGGCAGCTACGACCTTCGGCAAACTCACAAAAAGGGCATGGAACAACACGAAACTAACTCGAAAGACTAAACTCCTAATATATCAAACTTGTGTGCTTAGCACACTACTATATGGATCCGAAACCTGGACAACATACTCAAACCAGGAAAAAAGACTAAATGTCTTCCACATGCGATGTCTCCGCAAAATAATGCACATCAAATGGCAGGACAAAATAACCAACTTAACTGTCCTGCAACGTGCTAAGACCCTAACAATCATGTCGATGCTCAGAAGTCGAAGGCTAAGATGGCTGGGGCATGTCCAACGGATGGAAGAAAAACGCATTCCTAGGCAAATACTATATGGCGAGCTAAAACACGGAAAACGACAAATCGGCAGACCTAAACTACGATATAGAGATATCTGCAAATCATCTCTGAAAGACTTCTCCATCTGTGAAAATGACTGGCAACATCTGGCAAGTGATCGCACATCATAGAGAGCATGCATAAGGAACGGTATAACAACATTTGAGACTGTGCTAAGACAGGACTTAGAAGAGAAGAGACTCATAAAAAAGGATGGTAAACCCTGTGGACCAGCGAGCCTGACCTGTTCATTATGTGACCGCGTGTGTTTGTCAAACATTGGTAGAATTAGCCACGAGAGAAGCTGTTCGGCAAAAACAATACCTCAAAAAAATACGCAATAGCCTCCACCAGACCGTCTGACAAGACGAAAAGGGCCATATATATATATGCTCCACTGGGAGCTAAAAAGGTAGAAGATCCTGCTGGCCTTAGGACATTACAGAGGGAAAAATTGTTATTTCTTATTCTGGTTTGAGTTTATTTTAGATACTTCGTTATTAGTTAGCTATGTAGAACTAATTTTATTTACATACATGTCTGTGTTGTTCCTGCTGAAGGCTTATTGAGCTAGACGTCATTCAAAGTTGTGTCATCCAGTAATTACGTAAAGCTTTAACCATACCTATTTTTCTTCATTTCTCCTCATTAATATATACATGGATGTGTTAAAGAAATGATTTCACCATGATGTATGCCTTGCTGTAGAAGCAATTTTGAATTTTGAATACTGTCAAGGGTGACTTTGATTTCCCTGTTATTTAGAAATGATTGGATCTGCTTTATCATGTTACCCTGCAAGAAGGTCTTCTTGTCAAAGACCTGCTTTAGGTCAACCACTAGTGTGAGTATCTCTTTCACCAACAACTAGGTATTTTCTACAACAGCAGATGAAGTAGAAGATTAGAGAAGATAAATTGTGTGACCTATTACTATTTTTTATGACAGTGTATCATCCCTATCTCATATTTTTTAATGAAAACCAACATTTTTGACTTCCTACTAAGAGATGAAAATATGACACAAACTCACAACATATTACATCAAGTTTTGTTCAGTTTGAAGACAGCACTAAAACATGTTATATGCTTTATCCAATAGTTTAATTTTAGAAACTTTGTTTACAGACAAAGAAATAAAAATACTTACATCTCTATCCACCTCATTTTTCAATGTATCATCTAGGATTGGGAAATTTGATTCCACTTTTACTGTTGTCTGAAAAATTAATGACATGTCAATCTTTATTTCATTGTTTATTGTATTTCTTGTACAAAATTTTAAACATTCTATTCTCATTGATCTGATTATCTGTTTCTTCTAATGGTATGTAACTGGTGAATCTGGTTGTGCCTCTGTGACTGGAAGTCATAATTTTTGTTTGTTTTATTTTTCAATTTTCTTAACTGCATTCTTATTGAGTTATTAGCGGGTCATCATCATTGCACTCCGAACATGTCCATAGGTGCTCAGATACCCTCCTCAGCAATTCCTGCAGTGTCCAGCGACTGACGACTCCAGTTCTATGTTGGTTGATAAGTCTTCTTACACGGCCACTAAGTGTCTCATTTCTGGCTGTGCCCAACTTAACTCCCATTTCCATCATCCGAAGAAGTGACGTGGATCTGTGTTTGTCGAAGTCTGTGCTCTTCCCACATCTCGGAGGGCATTGATGATGTCCGCCCGATCCATTGGTTGCCCGTCCTCAATGACAGCGCAGCTAGCCAACCTGTCCGCCCTTTCATTTCCCCATACTCCCGCATGTCCAGGGACATAGACAAAGGTGACCTTACGTATTTTGGATTTCTGCAATGACTCTACCCATTGCATGCGTACAGAGCCCGTCTCCACTTTTTTTATCATGCTCATCGAATCACTCAGTATACATGCGTGAGTGTAGTCTTGTGACTCTAACCATTTGAATGCCTTGGTCACTGCCATCGCCTCCATTGTCATGCTACTCGTGGTCATGACATATGCACCACTGTCTTCGTAGACTATTCTGCCTTCCAAGTGTGCTGTAAATGCCCATGCACTTCTTTGGTGTCGTCTTACAGATCCGTCTGTATAGATGACTGCATCTTTCTCATCGGTGTTATCGCAGATGAGACCGTTGACCTCAGCATTAACCACGACAGGGTTCTGTTCCCTACTTTTCCTGTCGAGTGTGACAATACACGAGAAAGTCCCCTTGAATGACGTAGGCACCTGTATCCACTCCTCACCAACGCTGATATTGGTAAGCCCACAGACCTGTTTGATGACATCTTCTGCTCGGCCCACCCATGATTTGCCTCTTTTTAGCCTGTCACCTTTCTCTGTGTTGAGCACGTGGTGCAATGGATGCTCTGTATCTGTACTAATCTTCATGTATGCTCGTTCTCTCCAGATCTTGATTCTGTCATCCATGGTTGGAAATTAAAGAAGATACCTTCTTTGGATTTCTGCAACGACTCTACCCATTGCATGCGTACAGAGCCCAATGCTCCTTTTTAATGGCACCTATGTGAGTCTTTTTATATGCTGGCCAGTCCACCAAAGTGTCTAATAATATATTTTAAAATTATTTCTTAATACCCCTGTCTTCCTGTGTCTGTCCGCCCATGTGTCAGGTAATATATTTTAAAATTATTTCATTCATACAGTCAGGTAATCTTCGTCTACAGCTTCCAATTTTCATTTATTTATTTACGCCCACCAGGGACCTATCTTTGTTTACTCACAAAATCTATCTTTGTAGCCATACCGAAGAAGTCAGGCTCCACTGATTGTGAAGACCATCGCACTGTTAGTCTCATGAGCCATGTGATGAAAATATTACTTAGAATCATCATGTAACAAAATAGAACCAGAAATAAGTGAGGAACAATGTGGATTTGTGGAAAGAAAGGGCACCAACAATGCAATATACATCTTGAGAACCTCAATAGAAAGAGCTATAGTAGTAAAGAAAGATCTATATATGTCCTTTATAGACTACACAAAAGCATTTCACAAAGTAAAGCATGTGGAAATAATAAATATGCTAGAGAAATTAAACATTGACGGCAAGAATCTGCAAATCATAAAAAAACAAGTACTGGCAACAAACAACAGCCAAAAGAATTAGCAACCAAACAGGACAGTTCCAATTTATAAAACAAGGAGTCATACAAGCCTATGTTCTGTCACTGGATTTGTTTTCACTTCACAGTGAAAATGTTATGAGATCAATAGTAGACAAAACAGGAATTGAAGTCAATGGTCACAATATAAACAATTTGCGATATGCGAATGACACAGTCTTAATAGCAGAGACAGAGAATGAACTACAAGAAATGATAGATATAATAGTAAAAGAAAGCAACAAGAAAGGTCTCAGTCTGAAGGGTAAGAAAACAGAAGTATCGGTCATATCTAAGAAACAATTATCACCATCATGCAGCACGAAAAATAAACAGGACAAATATGAAACAAGTGCAATGTGTCAAATACTTGGGCACAGTAATAACATCAGATGGAAGATGCACCACGGAAATAAAAAGCAGAATAGCTCAGGCCAAAATAGCATTTCAGAAAATGAAAAACATCTATGCAACAAATCTATGTCAATAGAAGTGAGAAAGAGAGTTAATCGGTGCTATATAAAACCTATTCTGATCTATGGAAGCGAACCATGGACAGTAAGTAGACAAACAAATAAAAAGATGATTAGAGGTCACAGAGATGGGATTCTTCAGAAAAATGTTGAAAGTTCCATGACAGCTAAAAAGACCAAAGGGAAAATTCTCAAAGAGGCCAAAACAAAAAGAGAGCTCCTGGAAAACATCAGAAAGAAACAATTAACATTTTCGAGCATATCATGAGAAGATAAAAGTCGGAAAACTTAGTTACATCTGGCAAAATACAAGGAAAGAGAGATCGCGGATGATGAAGACAGAAAATGCTAGAATGTTTGGTGTCATTGCATGGAAAACAGTCAACAACAGAATTGATACGATGTACTGTGGATAGAAGATTATGGAAGGACATGATCGCCTACGCCAACTGGTATGGCACATGATGATGGATACACCTAACTGTCCGTTATTAAGTGTAATATCGTTTTCCATGTCTACAAATGTAGTCTAATCTTTTAGTTACTGAGGGACAAACAGAATATACTGCAAGGGAATGTGGGCCATCCTCTCTCTCTCTCTCTTTCTATATATATATATATATATATATATATACCACTAATATCTTCAGTAATAAAGAAAAGATGATGGGCATATGTTGGACATGTGATGAGAAGAGATAATAACAGAATAGCAAAGCAAGCCCTCATGTGGGAAACAACAGGTAAGAGAAAAAGAGGAAGACCCAGAGAGACACTGAGAAGAACATTAATGAGAGAGGCAAGAGCAGCAGGAATCGGCTCCCTGAGAGGGATGGAGCTGCTTGCACAGAACAGAGACAAATGGCGAGATTTGATAAAATATCTTTAAAAGAATTGAAAACTGCTAGAACAAAGAAAAAAAAATTTCAGATAAGAGAAGGAGTATCTTGGTCTACGCACTATGGGCCGGCTATGGCTCAAAAGGTCAATAGATAGATATATAAGAATTTGTGTGTGTGCTGCTGTCCAGATTTAAGACTCATGGATAATACCTGATGGTGATTAGTCTTAATCTAATGGTCAGATTAGTTCCTCCATTTAATTTTATAGCTTTGCTCCATGATCTGGTTTTCTATCAAATGCAGTTAACCAAACTGATTTTCCTTGTCATTGACAAAAGATCATTGCAGCAGCCATGTGAAAATTCCTTAGGACCTACCTGTGCTAGAATCTCCAGTTATCTGGAGATTGCTTCACAATGAGAGTTTTGCACTTACCATCTAGAAATTATGGTCAACTGGAAACTGCTTCTCACCTACCACCTGGTCAAAGAGATGACCATCTGATAACTATGAAGAAAAGACTTAACTCTCCAATTAATAGTTGGGGCAGGATAGTCTTGAGAAACAACAGGTAAGAGAAAAAGAGGAAGACCCAGAGAGACACTGAGAAGAACATTAATGAGAGAGGCAAGAGCAGCAGGAATCGGCTCCCTCAATGAGATAGAGCTGCTTGCACAGAACAGAGACAATTGGCGAGATTTGATAAAATATCTTTAAAAGAATTGAAAACTGCTAGAACAAAGAAAAAAAAATTTCAGATAAGAGGAGTATCTTGGTCTACGCCCTATGGGCCGGCTATGGCTCAAAAGGTCAATAGATAGATAGATAGAATTTTTGTGTGTGCTGCCGTCCAGATTTAAGACTCATGGATAATACCTGATGGTGATTAGTCTTAATCTAATGGTCAGATCAGTTCCTCCATTTAATTTTATAGCTTTGCTCCATGATCTGGTTTTCTATCAAATGCAGTTAACCAAACTGATTTTCCTTGTCATTGACAAAAGATCATAGCAGCAGCTATGTGAAAATTCCTTAGGACCTACCTGTGCTAGAATCTCCAGTTATCTGGAGATTGCTTCACAATGAGAGTTTTGCACTTACCATCTAGAAATTATGGTCAACTGGAAACTGCTTCTCACCTACCACCTGGTCAAAGAGATGACCATCTGATAACTATGAAGAAAAGACTTAACTCTCCAATTAATAGTTGGGGCAGGATAGTCTTGAGGTAAGATGTTGGCCTCTATATAAGAACATCTCAGGTTCCACTTCTACCACAGGTGATTTACATTTTTTTAAAAATAAAAAACTATGACTTCATTATACCTTTCTTACCTCCCACCAAGCTCTAAGTAGTAAAATCTGTTGCCTAGTCACAGAAAATGGTAAAAAAAAAAGAGTTCTAGTGTGTACACTTTTTGTCATTAAATAAACCCTGGCAGTTAACAGTAAACACACACCACATTCTGAAGCAATCTCATGTAACTACAAAAACAAAAATAATCTGTTTATAATTCTCACCCTCTAGTCTAAACTACCAACATCTAAAAGCTAGAGTTATCTAAACTGCTGTATAAAGCTATTTCTAGATGGATTCCAAGATAACTGACTAATAAAGTACAATTTCACCCAAAAGAAAAAATTCTAAACTCACTACTCAAAACTGAATTCACTTTGCTATGTGAAAATTACTTATTTTAAAATATCATATATTAGATATGCAGCCCAACATTTGTTGAACTTGTTGAACAAAGTTCCTTGAACTTTTAGAGATCTGCTCTTATTTTACTGACTGCGCTCCTACTAAATATAACTCACCAACCATCATGAAGTTACCAATTGATGTTCTTTCTTTCTTTATTTTTGGAATTTTTACAACTATTATTCCTCTTGATTGTCTGCCCTCAAATGGATGTCAAGTGGATGTTGATGTGTTATGCTGTCACTATCTTTGCCAATTGTTACCTTTTCTATACTTCATCACATTCATTGTCATGTCGTGATTTTCTTCAATTTTCTCAGTTATTGCATCTTCATTGTATCTGCCAGGATGTTCTTCGATTAATGTTCTCATGCAGAATATGGCTTCTTTTGTCCCGCTATTTTTCTATTGATGATTTAGACTTTGCTGATGACATAGCTCTCTTATCACACAGCCATCAACAGATGCAGGATAAAATGAGCATACTTGATGAGAGATCACAACAGCTAGGACTGAAGATTAATAGAGATAAGACCAACATTATGAAAATTAATACAGTTAGCAACAACCAAATAAAACTAGGAGAAATACCTCTATTAGATGTACAATCTTACATATATCTGGGCAGTAATATAGATAAAGAGGGAGGAACAGAAAATGATACCAAAATGAGGATATCAAAAGCAAGAGGAGCTTTCATTGCACTGGGAAACATGGAAATCCAAAGAGATTAGGTTAAATACAAAAATTAAAATTTTCAACTAAAATGTTATGGCGGTCCTATTATATGGCTGTGATTGACAAAGAGGAACAAAATAGTCTACAGCGAAAAACAATAACTCTCAGTTTCCTGGATGAAGAATACCCACAAGACCGATGGATCCGTGTGTACACAGATGGATCAGCACAGAATGCAGTAAAAAATGGGGGAGCAGGTGCATATATAGAGTACCCAAATAACACTAGGGATATGAATAAAATAGCAACAGGGAAATATTGTCACAATTATAATGCAGAAATACAAGCAATAAAGTTGGCAATAGAAAAACTGCTGAACAGTAATCTTAGCCCACAGCCTGTGGTGTTTTTGACAGATGCAAGATCAGTACTCCAAGCACTACAATCCAGAAAATTACCACATCTGCAGACCTTATTGACTGAACTCTGCAAGCACCACAGGGTTGCCCTGCAGTGGATCCCGTCTCACTGTGGAATACCAGGAAATGAGAAAGCAGATCAGTTGGCAAAGGAAGGTTCAACAGGCACACAACTAGATACACCAGTTACATACCATCATAAGAAACAGATAATCAAATCAATCAGAGGACCACAAGCCCCAAATCAGGATGCCTTTCATAATATGAATAGATATGAACAAGTTATCATTATACGCCTAAGAACAGGACACAATCGACTCCATAGTCACATCAACTACTTGTACATGTGGACAGGCACCCCAGACTGCTGAACACATACTTCAAGACTGCACTGAATATAGTAGACTGAGGAAAATCCATTGGCCCATAGATACAACACTACAGAGAAACTATATGGGCCACTGCAAGAATTACAAAAGACAGTAAAATTCATACAGGAAACAACATTGCAGATATAGACAATACTTCGAGCGAACGAAAGATAGATAGATATGGCTGTGAAACATGGATAAAACGAAATTGACAATCATGAAGATACAGACTTTCATTAATGGATGCTTACGCAGAATAAAAGGATAGAAATGGCAGGACAAAATCAATAACATAGAATTATGGAAATGTACCGGTCAAACACCAGTGGATAAAGAGATACAGCGAAGACGATGGCACTGGATAGGACACACACTGCGGAAGCCAACTGAGAGTATTACACAACAGGCCCTTTTTTGGAATCCCCAGGGGAAAAGACAAAGAGGAAGACCTAGGAATTCTTGGAGATGAAGACGATAGGGAAGACATGGAATGATCTTAAAAGAATGGCAAAAAACAGAATGACTTGGAAAGTGTTTGTTGAAGACCTATGCTCCACTGGGAGCTAAAAAGGTAGAAGATCCTGCTGGCCTTAGGACATTACCGAGGGAAAAATTTTTATTTCTTATTCTGGTTTGAGTTTATTTTAGATACTTCGTTATTAGTTAGCTATGTAGAATTAATTTTATTTACATACATGTCTGTGTCTGTGTTGTTTGTTGTTCCTGCTGAAGGCTTATTGAGCTAGACGTCATTCAAAGTTGTGTCATCCATTAATTACGTAAAGCTTTAACCATACTATTTTTCTTCATTTCTCCTCATTAATATATACATGCATGAGTGTTAAAGAAATGATTCCACCATGATGTATGCCTTGCTGTAGAAGCAATTTTGAATTTTGAATACTGTCAAGGGTGACTTTGATTTTCCTGTTATTTAGAAATGATTGGATCTGCTTTATCATGTTACCCTGCAAGAAGGTCTTCTTGTCAAAGACCTGCTTTAGGTCAACCACTAGTTTGAGTATCTCTTTCACCAACAACTAGGTATTTTCTACAACAGCAGATGAAGTAGAAGATTAGAGAAGATAAATTGTGTGACCTATTACTATTTTTTATGACAGTGTATCATCCCTATCTCATATTTTTTAATGAAAACCAAAATTTTTGACTTCCTACTAAGAGATGAAAATATGACACAAACTCACAACATATTACATCAAGTTTTGTTCAGTTTGAAGACAGCACTAAAACATGTTATATGCTTTATCCAATAGTTTAATTTTAAAAACTTTGTTTACAGACAAAGAAATAAAAATACTTACATCTCTATCCACCTCATTTTTCAATGTATCATCTAGGATTAGGAAATTTGATTCCACTTTTACTGTTGTCTGAAAAATTAATGACATGTCAATCTTTATTTCATTGTTTATTGTATTTCTTGTACAAAATTTTAAACATTCTATTCTCATTTATCTGATTATCTGTTTATGGTATGTAACTGGTGAATCTGGTTGTGCCTCTGTGACTGGAAGTCACAATTTTTGTTTGTTTTATTTTTCAATTTTCTTAACTGCATTCTTATTGAGTTATTAGCGGGTCATCATCATTGCACTTCGAACATGTCCATAGGTGCTCAGATCCTTTCCTCAGCAATTTCCGCAGTGTCCAGCGACTGACGACTCCAGTTCTATGTTGGTTGATAAGTCTTCTTACACGGCCACTAAGTGTCTCATTTCTAAGTGCCCAACTTAACTCCCATTTCCATCATCCGAAGAAGTGACGTGGATCTGTGTTTGTCGAAGTCCTGTGCTCTTCCCACATCTCGGAGGGCATTGATGATGTCCGCCCGATCCATTGGTTGCCCGTCCTCAACGACAGCGCAGCTAGCCAACCTGTCCACCCTTTCATTTCCCCGTACTCCCGCATGTCCAGGGACATTGACAAATGTGACCTTACGTATTTTGGATTTCTGCAACGACTCTACCCATTGCATGCGTACAGAGCCCGCCTCCACTTTTTTTATCATACTCATCGAATCACTCAGTATACATGCGTGAGTGTAGTCTTGTGACTCTAACCATTTGAATGCCTTGGTCACTGCCATCGCCTCCATTGTCATGCTACTCGTGGTCATGACGTATGCACCACTGTCTTCGTAGACTATTCTGCCTTCCAAGCATGCTGTAAATGCCCATGCACTTCTTTGGTGTCGTCTTACAGATCCGTCTGTATAGATGACTGCATCTTTCTCATCGGTGTTATCGCAGATGAGACCGTTGACCTCAGCATTAACCACAACCGGGTTCTGTTCCCTACTTTTCCTGTCGAGTGTGACAATACACGAGAAAGTCCCCTTGAATGACGTAGGCACCGGTATCCACTCCTCACCAACGCTGATATTGGTAAGCGCACAGACCTGTTTGATGACATCTTCTGCTCGGCCCACCCATGATTTGCCTCTTTTTAGCCTGTCACCTTTCTCTGTGTTGAGCACGTGGTGCAATGGATGCTCTGTATCTGTACTAATCTTCAGGTATGCTCGTCCTCTCCAGATCTTGATTCTGTCATCCATGGTTGGAAAGTCAAGAAGATACCTTCTTTGGATTTCTGCAACGGCTCTACCCATTGCATGCATACAGAGCCCACTGCTCCTTTTTAATGGCACCTATGTGAGTCTTTTTATATGCTGGCCAGTCCACCAAAGTGTCTAATAATATATTTTAAAATTATTTCTTAATACCCCTGTCTTCCTGTGTCTGTCCGTCCATGTGTCAGGTAATATATTTTAAAATTATTTCATTCATACAGTCTACACAACTAGGTGAAAGCTGTAGTGATTATTGGTTTATTGTTATTTATGGAAGGCTCCGGTATCACTGCAAATGAATTAAAATCAATAATTGCTCAATCACCCATGCCAGTGGAATCATTTGAATTACTATCTCATCTCCCAAACAAAGAAAGGTTCCAAAATACTAGACGATGTACATTTCCTTCAAGGAAAACTTAAATAGGTTTACCAGGAGTTAGTGATATGAGAGCCCTGGGGAGGAAGTAAGAGGTTCATGGATACTACCAGTTAGGGATAGGAGGTAGACTAGGGAGTGAGTGGCAGTTGCAATGGATACATAATAGAAGTTCTGATGTGGACAATAGGATGTTTAATAAGTGTGTAACAGGTGGTAGAAACCTCCTTGGCAGTACTTTGATACATGAGCGGTCATCCACGCCACCTGAGTTTGTATTGAGAATATACGTTCAGTGGACTGTATAAATAAAGCATTTTATTCTTATGTTACAAGAGATTTGCATGTTAAGTCAATTATATGTGGATATATATGTGTGACGTATGCTGACCCAAAAGGTGAACCAGAACACAATGCGAAGTACCAATATTCACATTTGGGGGAAGTATATGATTGCAGCATTAGATACGTAAGTAGCGCACATATATTGATGAACATTATCCATCTGATTGCTCTTCAAGCATTAATTGTCCATTCCTAGTTTCATTTTCATCATCAAGTACCATGCTAGATGATGCTGGCAGTTCACAATTTAAGAAAGTGAACATAAAAGTGCACACTTAAGGAAGCCGTTCACATGGCCATGGCTCAAAAGGTAACTTCTCATCTACTAGCAATAGTAGCCTTTCTAGTTGCTCTCTTCTAATTATTGCTCACTAATTGCTAATCTGTGCTTATCTTTAGCTTTCTCTGCTAAACTCTAAAGGTTTGTGTCTCTGCTTATTGCTGCTCACTGCTCCTTTTTAATGGCACCTATGTGAGTCTTTTTATATGCTGGCCAGTCCACCAAAGTGTCTAATAATATATTTTAAAATTATTTCTTAATACCCCTGTCTTCCTGTGTCTGTCCGCCCATGTGTCAGGTAATATATTTTAAAATTATTTCATTCATACAGTCAGGTAATCTTCGTCTACAGCTTCCAATTTTCATTTATTTATTTACGCCCACCAGGGACCTATCTTTGTTTACTCACAAGATCTTATCTTTGTAGCCATACTGAAGAAGTCAGGCTCCACTGATTGTGAAGACCATCGCACTGTTAGTCTCATGAGCCATGTGATGAAAATATTACTTAGAATCATCATGTAACAAAATAGAACCAGAAATAAGTGAGGAACAATGTGGATTTGTGGAAAGAAAGGGCACCAACAATGCAATATACATCTTGAGAACCTCAATAGAAAGAGCTATAGTAGTAAAGAAAGATCTATATATGTCCTTTATAGACTACACAAAAGCATTTCACAAAGTAAAGCATGTGGAAATAATAAATATGCTAGAGAAATTAAACATTGACGGCAAGAATCTGCAAATCATAAAAAAACAAGTACTGGCAACAAACAACAGCCAAAAGAATTAGCAACCAAACAGGACAGCTCCAATTTATAAAACAAGAAGTCATACAAGCCTATGTTCTGTTACTGGATTTGTTTTCACTTTACAGTGAAAATGTTATGAGATCAATAGTAGACAAAACAGGAATTGAAGTCAATGGTCACAATATAAACAATTTGCGATATGAGAATGACACAGTCTTAATAGCAGAGACAGAGAATGAACTACAAGAAATGATAGATATAATAGTAAAAGAAAGCAACAAGAAAGGTCTCAGTCTGAAGGGTAAGAAAACAGAAGTATCGGTCATATCTAAGAAACAATTATCACCATCATGCAGCACGAAAAATAAACAGGACAAATATGAAACAAGTGCAACGCGTCAAATACTTGGGCACAGTAATAACATCAGATGGAAGATGCACCACAGAAATAAAAAGCAGAATAGCTCAGGCCAAAATAGCATTTCAGAAAATGAAAAACATCTATGCAACAAATCTATGTCAATAGAAGTGAGAAAGAGAGTTAATCGGTGCTATATAAAACCTATTCTGATCTATGGAAGCGAACCATGGACAGTAAGTAGACAAACAAATAAAAAGATGATTAGAGGTCACGGAGATGGGATTCCTCAGAAAAATGTTGAAAGTTCCATGACAGCTAAAAAGACCAAAGGGAAAATTCTCAAAGAGGCCAAAACAAAAAGAGAGCTCCTGGAAAACATCAGAAAGAAACAATTAACATTTTCGAGCATATCATGAGAAGATAAAAGTCGGAAAACTTAGTTACATCTGGCAAAATACAAGGAAAGAGAGATCGCGGATGATGAAGATAGAAAATGCTAGAATGTTTGGTGTCATTGCATGGAAAACAGTCAACAACAGAATTGATACGATGTACTGTGGATAGAAGATTATGGAAGGACATGATCGCCTACGCCAACTGGTATGGCACATGATGATGGATACACCTAACTGTCCGTTATTAAGTGTAATATCGTTTTCCATGTCTACAAATGTAGTCTAATCTTTTAGTTACTGAGGGACAAACAGAATATACTGCAAGGGAATGTGGGCCATCCTCTCTCTCTCTCTCTTTCTATATATATATATATATATATATATACCACTAATATCTTCAGTAATAAAGAAAAGATGATGGGCATATGTTGGACATGTGATGAGAAGAGATAATAACCGAATAGCAAAGCAAGCCCTCATGTGGGAAACAACAGGTAAGAGAAAAAGAGGAAGACCCAGAGAGACACTGAGAAGAACATTAATGAGAGAGGCAAGAGCAGCAGGAATCGGCTCCCTCAATGAGATAGAGCTGCTTGCACAGAACAGAGACAAATGGCGAGATTTGATAAAATATCTTTAAAAGAATTGAAAACTGCTAGAACAAAGAAAAAAAAATTTCAGATAAGAGAAGGAGTATCTTGGTCTACGCCCTATGGGCCGGCTATGGCTCAAAAGGTCAATAGATAGATAGATAGAATTTGTTTGTGTGCTGCCGTCCAGATTTAAGACTCATGGATAATACCTGATGGTGATTAGTCTTAATCTAATGGTCAGATCAGTTCCTCCATTTAATTTTATAGCTTTGCTCCATGATCTGGTTTTCTATCAAATGCAGTTAACCAAACTGATTTTCCTTGTCATTGACAAAAGATCATTGCAGCAGCTATGTGAAAATTCCTTAGGACCTACCTGTGCTAGAATCTTCAGTTATCTGGAGATTGCTTCACAATGAGAGTTTTGCACTTACCATCTAGAAATTATGGTCAACTGGAAACTGCTTCTCACCTACCACCTGGTCAAAGAGATGACCATCTGATAACTATGAAGAAAAGACTTAACTCTCCAATTAATAGTTGGGGCAGGATAGTCTTGAGGTAAGATGTTGGCCTCTATATAAGAACATCTCAGGTTTCACTTCTATCACAGGTGATTTACATTTTTTTTTAAATAAAAAACTATGACTTCATTATACCTTTCTTACCTCCCACCAAGCTCTAAGTAGTAAAATCTGTTGCCTAGTCACAGATAATGGTAAAAAAACAAGAGTTCTTGTGTGTAAACTTTTTGTCATTAAATAAACCCTGGCAGTTAACAGTAAACACACACCACATTCTGAAGCAACCTCCTGTAACTACAAAAACAAAAATAATCTGTTTATAATTCTCACCCTCTAGTCTAAACTACCAACATCTAAAAGCTAGAGTTATCTAAACTGCTGTATAAAGCTATTTCTAGATGGATCCCAAGATAACTGACTAATAAAGTACAATTTCACCCAAAAGAAAAATTCTAAACTCACTACTCAAAACTGAATTCACTTTGCTATGTGAAAATTACTTATTTTAAAATATCATATATTAGATATGCAGCCCAACATTTATTGAACTTGTTGAACAAAGTTCCTTGAACTTTTAGAGATCTGCTCTTATTTTTTACTGACTGTGCTCCTACTAAATATAACTCACCAACCATCATGAAGTTACCAATTGATGTTCTTTCTTTCTTTATTTTTGGAATTTTTACAACTATTATTCCTCTTGATTGTCTGCCCTCAAATGGATGTCAAGTGGATGTTGATGTGTTATGCTGTCACTATCTTTGCCAATTGTTACCTTTTCTATACTTCATCACATTCATTGTCATGTCGTGATTTTCTTCAATTTTCTCAGTTATTGCATCTTCATTGTATCTGCCAGGATGTTCTTCGATTAATGTTCTCATGCAGAATATGGCTTCTTTTGTCCCGCTATTTTTCTAAACAGCCATCAACAGATGCAGGATAAAATGAGCATACTTGATGAGAGATCACAACAGCTAGGACTGAAGATTAATAGAGATAAGACCAACATTATGAGAATTAATACAGTTAGCAATAACCAAATAAAACTAGGAGAAATACCTCTATTAGATGTACAATCTTACATATATCTGGGCAGTAATATAGATAAAGAGGGAGGAACAGAAAATGATACCAAAATGAGGATATCAAAAGCAAGAGGAGCTTTCATTGCACTGGGAAACATGGAAATCCAAAGAGATTAGGTTAAATACAAAAATTAAAATTTTCAACTAAAATGTTATGGCGGTCCTATTATATGGCTGTGAAACATGGAGAACAACGAAATTGACAATCATGAAGATACAGACTTTCATTAATGGATGCTTACGCAGAATAAAAGGATAGAAATGGCAGGACAAAATCAATAACATAGAATTATGGAAATGTACCAGTCAAACACCAGTGGATAAAGAGATACAGCGAAGACGATGGCACTGGATAGGACACGCACTGTGGAAGCCAACTGAGAGTATTACACAACAGGCCCTTTTTTGGAATCCCCAGGGGAAAAGACAAAGAGGAAGACCTAGGAATTCTTGGAGATGAAGATGATAGGGAAGACATGGAATGATCTTAAAAGAATGGCAAAAAACAGAATGACTTGGAAAGTGTTTGTTGAAGACCTATGCTCCACTGGGAGCTAAAAAGGTAGAAGATCCTGCTGGCCTTAGGACATTACCGAGGGAAAAATTTTTATTTCTTATTCTGGTTTGAGTTTATTTTAGATACTTCGTTATTAGTTAGCTATGTAGAACTAATTTTATTTACATACATGTCTGTGTCTGTGTTGTTTGTTGTTCCTGCTGAAGGCTTATTGAGCTAGACGTCATTCAAAGTTGTGTCATCCATTAATTACGTAAAGCTTTAACCATACCTATTTTTCTTCATTTCTCCTCATTAATATATTCATGGATGTGTTAAAGAAATGATTTCACCATGATGTATGCCTTGCTGTAGAAGCAATTTTGAATACTGCCAAGGGTGACTTTGATTTCCCTGTTATTTAGAAATGATTGGATCTGCTTTATCATGTTACCCTGCAAGAAGGTCTTCTTGTCAAAGACCTGCTTTAGGTCAACCACTAGTGTGAGTATCTCTTTCACCAACAACTAGGTATTTTCTACAACAGCAGATGAAGTAGAAGATTAGAGAAGATAAATTGTGTGACCTATTACTATTTTTTATGACAGTGTATCATCCCTATCTCATATTTTTTAATGAAAACCAACATTTTTGACTTCCTACTAAGAGATGAAAATATGACACAAACTCACAACATATTACATCAAGTTTTGTTCAGTTTGAAGACAGCACTAAAACATGTTATATGCTTTATCCAATAGTTTAATTTTAGAAACTTTGTTTACAGACAAAGAAATAAAAATACTTACATCTCTATCCACCTCATTTTTCAATGTATCATCTAGGATTGGGAAATTTGATTCCACTTTTACTGTTGTCTGAAAAATTAATGACATGTCAATTTTTATTTCATTGTTTATTGTATTTCTTGTACAAAATTTTAAACATTCTATTCTCATTGATCTGATTATCTGTTTCTTCTAATGGTATGTAACTGGTGAATCTGGTTGTGCCTCTGTGACTGGAAGTCATAATTTTTGTTTCTTTTATTTTTCAATTTTCTTAACTGCATTCTTATTGAGTTATTAGCGGGTCATCATCATTGCACTCCGAACATGTCCATAGGTGCTCAGATACCCTCCTCAGCAATTCCTGCAGTGTCCAGCGACTGACGACTCCAGTTCTATGTTGGTTGATAAGTCTTCTTACACGGCCACTAAGTGTCTCATTTCTGGCTGTGCCCAACTTAACTCCCATTTCCATCATCCGAAGAAGTGACGTGGATCTGTGTTTGTCGAAGTCTGTGCTCTTCCCACATCTCGGAGGGCATTGATGATGTCCGCCCGATCCATTGGTTGCCCGTCCTCAATGACAGCGCAGCTAGCCAACCTGTCCGCCCTTTCATTTCCCCATACTCCCGCATGTCCAGGGACATAGACAAAGGTGACCTTACGTATTTTGGATTTCTGCAATGACTCTACCCATTGCATGCGTACAGAGCCCGTCTCCACTTTTTTTATCATGCTCATCGAATCACTCAGTATACATGCGTGAGTGTAGTCTTGTGACTCTAACCATTTGAATGCCTTGGTCACTGCCATCGCCTCCATTGTCATGCTACTCGTGGTCATGACATATGCACCACTGTCTTCGTAGACTATTCTGCCTTCCAAGTGTGCTGTAAATGCCCATGCACTTCTTTGGTGTCGTCTTACAGATCCGTCTGTATAGATGACTGCATCTTTCTCATCGGTGTTATCGCAGATGAGACCGTTGACCTCAGCATTAACCACGACAGGGTTCTGTTCCCTACTTTTCCTGTCGAGTGTGACAATACACGAGAAAGTCCCCTTGAATGACGTAGGCACCTGTATCCACTCCTCACCAACGCTGATATTGGTAAGCCCACAGACCTGTTTGATGACATCTTCTGCTCGGCCCACCCATGATTTGCCTCTTTTTAGCCTGTCACCTTTCTCTGTGTTGAGCACGTGGTGCAATGGATGCTCTGTATCTGTACTAATCTTCATGTATGCTCGTTCTCTCCAGATCTTGATTCTGTCATCCATGGTTGGAAATTAAAGAAGATACCTTCTTTGGATTTCTGCAACGACTCTACCCATTGCATGCGTACAGAGCCCAATGCTCCTTTTTAATGGCACCTATGTGAGTCTTTTTATATGCTGGCCAGTCCACCAAAGTGTCTAATAATATATTTTAAAATTATTTCTTAATACCCCTGTCTTCCTGTGTCTGTCCGCCCATGTGTCAGGTAATATATTTTAAAATTATTTCATTCATACAGTCTACACAACTAGGTGAAAGCTGTAGTGATTATTGGTTTATTGTTATTTATGGAAGGCTCCGGTATCACTGCAAATAAATTAAAATCAATAATTGCTCAATCACCCATGCCAGTGGAATCATTCGAATTACTATCTCATCTCCCAAACAAAGAAAGGTTCCAAAATACTAGACGATGTACATTTCCTTCAAGGAAAACTTAAATAGGTTTACCAGTAGTTAGTGATATGAGAGCCCTGGGGAGGAAGTAAGAGGTTTATGGATACTACGTGTTAGGGATAGGAGGTAGACTAGGGAGTGAGTGGCAGTTGCAATGGATACATAATAGAAGTTCTGATGTGGACAATAGGATGTTTAATAAGTGTGTAACAGGTGGTAGAAACCTCCTTGGCAGTACTTTGATACATGAGCGGTCATCCACGCCACCTGAGTTTGTATTGAGAATATACGTTCAGTGGACTGCATAAATAAAGCATTTTATTCTTATGTTACAAGAGATTTGATGTTAAGTCAATTATATGTGGATATATATGTGTGACGTATGCTGACCCAAAAGGTGAACCAGAACACAATGCGAAGTACCAATATTCACATTTGGGGGAAGTATATGATTGCAGCATTAGATACGTAAGTAGCGCACATATATTGATGAACATTATCCATCTGATTGCTCTTCAAGCATTAATTGTCCATTCCTAGTTTCATTTTCATCATCAAGTACCATGCTAGATGATGCTGGCAGTTCACAATTTAAGAAAGTGAACATAAAAGTGCACACTTAAGGAAGCCGTTCACATGGCCATGGCTCAAAAGGTAACTTCTCATCTACTAGCAATAGTAGCCTTTCTAGTTGCTCTCTTCTAATTATTGCTCACTAATTGTTAATCTGTGCTTATCTTTAGCTTTCTCTGCTAAACTCTAAAGGTTTGTGTCTCTGCTTATTGCTGCTCACTGCTCCTTTTTAATGGCACCTATGTGAGTCTTTTTATATGCTGGCCAGTCCACCAAAGTGTCTAATAATATATTTTAAAATTATTTCTTAATACCCCTGTCTTCCTGTGTCTGTCCGCCCATGTGTCAGGTAATATATTTTAAAATTATTTCATTCATACAGTCAGGTAATCTTCGTCTACAGCTTCCAATTTTCATTTATTTATTTACACCCACCAGGGACCTATCTTTGTTTACTCACAAAATCTATCTTTGTAGCCATACCGAAGAAGTCAGGCTCCACTGATTGTGAAGACCATCGCACTGTTAGTCTCCTGAGCCATGTGATGAAAATATTACTAAGAATCATCATGTAACAAAATAGAACCAGAAATAAATGAGGAACAATGTGGATTTGTGGAAAGAAAGGGCACCAACAATGCAATATACATCTTGAGAACCTCAATAGAAAGAGCTATAGTAGTAAAGAAAGATCTATATATGTCCTTTAAAGACTACACAAAAGCATTTCACAAAGTAAAGCATGTGGAAATAATAAATATGCTAGAGAAATTAAACATTGACAGCAAGAATCTGCAAATCATAAAAAAACAAGTACTGGCAACAAACAACAGCCAAAAGAATTAGCAACTAAACAGGACAGTTCCAATTTATAAAACAAGGAGTCATACAAGCCTATGTTCTGTCACTGGATTTGTTTTCACTTCACAGTGAAAATGTTATGAGATCAATAGTAGACAAAACAGGAATTGAAGTCAATGGTCACAATATAAACAATTTGCGATATGCGAATGACACAGTCTTAATAGCAGAGACAGAGAATGAACTACAAGAAATGATAGATATAATAGTAAAAGAAAGCAACAAGAAAGGTCTCAGTCTGAAGGGTAAGAAAACAGAAGTATCGGTCATATCTAAGAAACAATTATCACCATCATGCAGCACGAAAAATAAACAGGACAAATATGAAACAAGTGCAACGCGTCAAATACTTGGGCACAGTAATAACATCAGATGGAAGATGCACCACAGAAATAAAAAGCAGAATAGCTCAGGCCAAAATAGCATTTCAGAAAATGAAAAACATCTATGCAATAAATCTATGTCAATAGAAGTGAGAAAGAGAGTTAATCGGTGCTATATAAAACCTATTCTGATCTATGGAAGCAAACCATGGACAGTAAGTAGACAAACAAATAAAAAGATGATTAGAGGTCACAGAGATGGGATTCCTCAGAAAAATGTTGAAAGTTCCATGACAGCTAAAAAGACCAAAGGGAAAATTCTCAAAGAGGCCAAAACAAAAAGAGAGCTCCTGGAAAACATCAGAAAGAAACAATTAACATTTTCGAGCATATCATGAGAAGATAAAAGTCAGAAAACTTAGTTACATCTGGCAAAATACAAGGAAAGAGAGATCGCAGATGATGAAGACAGAAAATGCTAGAATGTTTGGTGTCATTGCATGGAAAACAGTCAACAACAGAATTGATATGAAGTACTGTGGATAGAAGATTATGGAAGGACATGATCGCCTACGCCAACTGGTATGGCACATGATGATGGATACACCTAACTGTCCGTTATTAAGTGTAATATCGTTTTCCATGTCTACAAATGTAGTCTAATCTTTTAGTTACTGAGGGACAAAAAGAATATACTGCTAGGGAATGTGGGCCATCCTCTCTCTCTCTCTCTTTCTATATATATGTATATATACCACTAATATCTTCAGTAATAAAGAAAAGATGATGGGCATATGTTGGACATGTGATGAGAAGAGATAATAACCGAATAGCAAAGCAAGCCCTCATGTGGGGAAACAACAGGTAAGAGAAAAAGAGGAAGACCCAGAGAGACACTGAGAAGAACATTAATGAGAGAGGCAAGAGCAGCAGGAATCGGCTCCCTCAATGAGATAGAGCTGCTTGCACAGAACAGAGACAAATGTGCGAGATTTGATAAAATATCTTTAAAAGAATTGAAAACTGCTAGAACAAAGAAAAAAAAATTTCAGATAAGAGAAGGAGTATCTTGGTCTACGCCCTATGGGCCGGCTATGGCTCAAAAGGTCAATAGATAGATAGATAGAATTTTTTTGTGTGCTGCCATCCAGATTTAAGACTCATGGATAATACCTGATGGTGATTAGTCTTAATCTAATGGTCAGATCAGTTCCTCCATTTAATTTTATAGCTTTGCTCCATGATCTGGTTTTCTATCAAATGCAGTTAACCAAACTGATTTTCCTTGTCATTGACAAAAGATCATTGCAGCAGCTATGTGAAAATTCCTTAGGACCTACCTGTGCTAGAATCTCCAGTTATCTGGAGATTGCTTCACAATGAGAGCTTTGCACTTACCATCTAGAAATTATGGTCAACAGGAAACTGCTTCTCACCTACCACCTGGTCAAAGAGATGACCATCTGATAACTATGAAGAAAAGACTTAACTCTCCAATTAATAGTTGGGGCAGGATAGTCTTGAGGTAAGATGTTGGCCTCTATATAAGAACATCTCAGGTTCCACTTCTACCACAGGTGATTTACATTTTTTTTTAAATAAAAAACTATGACTTCATTATACCTTTCTTACCTCCCACCAAGCTCTAAGTAGTAAAATCTGTTGCCTAGTCACAGATAATGGTAAAAAAAACAAGAGTTCTTGTGTGTACACTTTTTGTCATTAAATAAACCCTGGCAGTTAACAGTAAACACACACCACATTCTGAAGCAACCTCCTGTAACTACAAAAACAAAAATAATCTGTTTATAATTCTCACCCTCTAGTCTAAACTACCAACATCTAAAAGCTAGAGTTATCTAAACTGCTGTATAAAGCTATTTCTAGATGGATCCCAAGATAACTGACTAATAAAGTACAATTTCACCCAAAAGAAAAAATTCTAAACTCACTACTCAAAACTGAATTCACTTTGCTATGTGAAAATTACTTATTTTAAAATATCATATATTAGATATGCAGCCCAACATTTGTTGAACAAAGTTCCTTGAACTTTTAGAGATCTGCTCTTATTTTACTGACTGTGCTCCTACTAAATATAACTCACCAACCATCATGAAGTTACCAATTGATGTTCTTTCTTTCTTTATTTTTGGAATTTTTACAACTATTATTCCTCTTGATTGTCTGCCCTCAAATGGATGTCAAGTGGATGTTGATGTGTTATGCTGTCACTATCTTTGCCAATTGTTACCTTTTCTATACTTCATCACATTCATTGTCATGTCGTGATTTTCTTCAATTTTCTCAGTTATTGCATCTTCATTGTATCTGCCAGGATGTTCTTCGATTAATGTTCTCATGCAGAATATGGCTTCTTTTGTCCCGCTATTTTTCTATTGATGATTTAGACTTTGCTGATGACATAGCCCTCCTATCACACAGCCATCAACAGATGCAGGATAAAATGAGCATACTTGATGAGAGATCACAACAGCTAGGACTGAAGATTAATAGAGATAAGACCAACATTATGAAAATTAATACAGTTAGCAACAACCAAATAAAACTAGGAGAAATACCTCTATTAGATGTACAATCTTACATATATCTGGGCAGTAATATAGATAAAGAGGGAGGAACAGAAAATGATACCAAAATGAGGATATCAAAAGCAAGAGGAGCTTTCATTGCACTGGGAAACATGGAAATCCAAAGAGATTAGGTTAAATACAAAAATTAAAATTTTCAACTAAAATGTTATGGCGGTCCTATTATATGGCTGTGATTGACAAAGAGGAACAAAATAGTCTACAGCGAAAAACAATAACTCTCAGTTTCCTGGATGAAGAATACCCACAAGACCGATGGATCCGTGTGTACACAGATGGATCAGCACAGAATGCAGTAAAAAATGGGGGAGCAGGTGCATATATAGAGTACCCAAATAACACTAGGGATATGAATAAAATAGCAACAGGGAAATATTGTCACAATTATAATGCAGAAATACAAGCAATAAAGTTGGCAATAGAAAAACTGCTGAACAGTAATCTTAGCCCACAGCCTGTGGTGTTTTTGACAGATGCAAGATCAGTACTCCAAGCACTACAATCCAGAAAATTACCACATCTGCAGACCTTATTGACTGAACTCTGCAAGCACCACAGGGTTGCCCTGCAGTGGATCCCGTCTCACTGTGGAATACCAGGAAATGAGAAAGCAGATCAGTTGGCAAAGGAAGGTTCAACAGGCACACAACTAGATACACCAGTTACATACCATCATAAGAAACAGATAATCAAATCAATCAGAGGACCACAAGCCCCAAATCAGGATGCCTTTCATAATATGAATAGATATGAACAAGTTATCATTATACGCCTAAGAACAGGACACAATCGACTCCATAGTCACATCTATACAAAATTCAAGATCGGCACATCAACTACTTGTACATGTGGACAGGCACCCCAGACTGCTGAACACATACTTCAAGACTGCACTGAATATAGTAGACTGAGGAAAATCCATTGGCCCATAGATACAACACTACAGAGAAACTATATGGGCCACTGCAAGAATTACAAAAGACAGTAAAATTCATACAGGAAACGACATTGCTGATATAGACAATACTTCGAGCGAACGAAAGATAGATAGATATGGCTGTGAAACATGGATAAAACGAAATTGACAATCATGAAGATACAGACTTTCATTAATGGATGCTTACGCAGAATAAAAGGATAGAAATGGCAGGACAAAATCACTAACATAGAATTATGGAAATGTACCGGTCAAACACCAGTGGATAAAGAGATACAGTGAAGACGATGGCACTGGATAGGACACGCACTGCGGAAGCCAACTGAGAGTATTACACAACAGGCCCTTTTTTGGAATCCCCAGGGGAAAAGACAAAGTGGAAGACCTAGGAATTCTTGGAGATGAAGATGATAGGGAAGACATGGAATGATCTTAAAAGAATGGCAAAAAACAGAATGACTTGGAAAGTGTTTGTTGAAGACCTATGCTCCACTGGGAGCTAAAAAGGTAGAAGATCCTGCTGGCCTTAGGACATTACCGAGGGAAAAATTGTTATTTCTTATTCTGGTTTGAGTTTATTTTAGATACTTCGTTATTAGTTAGCTATGTACAACTAATTTTATTTACATACATGTCTGTGTCTGTGTTGTTTGTTGTTCCTGCTGAAGGCTTATTGAGCTAGACGTCATTCAAAGTTGTGTCATCCATTAATTACGTAAAGCTTTAACCATACCTATTTTTCTTCATTTCTCCTCATTAATATATTCATGGATGTGTTAAAGAAATGATTTCACCATGATGTATGCCTTGCTGTAGAAGCAATTTTGAATACTGTCAAGGGTGACTTTGATTTCCCTGTTATTTAGAAATGATTGGATCTGCTTTATCATGTTACCCTGCAAGAAGGTCTTCTTGTCAAAGACCTGCTTTAGGTCAACCACTAGTGTGAGTATATCTTTCACCAACAACTAGGTATTTTATACAACAGCAGATGAAGTAGAAGATTAGAGAAGATAAATTGTGTGACCTATTACTATTTTTTATGACAGTGTATCATCCCTATATCATATTTTTTAATGAAAACCAACATTTTTGACTTCCTACTAAGAGATGAAAATATGACACAAACTCACAACATATTACATCAAGTTTTGTTCAGTTTGAAGACAGCACTAAAACATGTTATATGCTTTATCCAATAGTTTAGTTTTAAAAACTTTGTTTACAGACAAAGAAATAAAAATACTTACATCTCTATCCACCTCATTTTTCAATGTATCATCTAGGATTGGGAAATTTGATTCCACTTTTACTGTTGTCTGAAAAATTAATGACATGTCAATCTTTATTTCATTGTTTATTGTATTTCTTGTACAAAATTTTAAACATTCTATTCTCATTGATCTGATTATCTGTTTCTTCTAATGGTATGTAACTGGTGAATCTGGCTGTGCCTCTGTGACTGGAAGTCATAATTTTTGTTTCTTTTATTTTTCAATTTTCTTAACTGCATTCTTATTGAGTTATTAGCGGGTCATCATCATTGCACTCCGAACATGTCCATAGGTGCTCAGATCCCCTCCTCAGCAATTTCCGCAGTGTCCAGCGACTGACGACTCCAGTTCTATGTTGGTTGATAAGTCTTCTTACACGGCCACTAAGTGTCTCATTTCTGGCTGTGCCCAACTTAACTCCCATTTCCATCATCCGAAGAAGTGACGTGGATCTGTGTTTGTCGAAGTCTGTGCTCTTCCCACATCTCGGAGTGCATTGATGATGTCCGCCTGATCCATTGGTTGCCCATCCTCAATGACAGCGCAGCTAGCCAACCTGTCCGCCCTTTCATTTCCCCGTACTCCCACATGTCCAGGGACATAGACAAAGGTGACCTTACGTATTTTGGATTTCTGCAACAACTCTACCCATTGCATGCGTACAGAGCCCGCCTCCACTTTTTTATCATGCTCATCGAATCACTCAGTATACATGCGTGAGTGTAGTCTTGTGACTCTAACCATTTGAATGCCTTGGTCACTGCCATCGCCTCCATTGTCATGCTACTCGTAGTCATGACGTATGCACCACTGTCTTCGTAGAATATTCTGCCTTCCAAGCGTGCTGTAAATGCCCATGCACTTCTTTGGTGTCGTCTTACAGATCCGTCTGTATAGATGACTGCATCTTTCTCATCGGTGTTATCGCAGATGAGACCGTTTACCTCAGCATTAACCACGACCGGGTTCTGTTCCCTACTTTTCCTGTCGAGTGTGACAATACACGAGAAAGTCCCCTTGAATGACGTAGGCACCTGTATCCACTCCTCACCAACGCTGATATTGGTAAGCCCACAGACCTGTTTGATGACATCTTCTGCTCGGCCCACCCATGATTTGCCTCTTTTTAGCCTGTCACCTTTCTCTGTGTTGAGCACGTGGTGCAATAGATGCTCTGTATCTGTACTAATCTTCAGGTATGCTCGTTCTCTCCAGAAGATACCTTCTTTGGATTTCTGCAACAACTCTACCCATTGCATGCGTTCAGAGCCCGCTGCTCCTTTTTAATGGCACCTATGTGAGTCTTTTTATATGCTGGCCAGTCCACCAAAGTGTCTAATAATATATTTTAAAATTATTTCTTAATACCCCTGTCTTCCTGTGTCTGTCCGTCCATGTGTCAGGTAATATATTTTAAAATTATTTCATTCATACAGTCTACACAACTAGGTGAAAGCTGTAGTGATTATTGGTTTATTGTTATTTATGGAAGGCTCCGGTATCACTGCAAATAAATTAAAATCAATAATTGCTCAATCACCCATGCCAGTGGAATCATTCGAATTACTATCTCATCTCCCAAACAAAGAAAGGTTCCAAAATACTAGACGATGTACATTTCCTTCAAGGAAAACTTAAATAGGTTTACCAGTAGTTAGTGATATGAGAGCCCTGGGGAGGAAGTAAGAGGTTCATGGATACTACGTGTTAGGGATAGGAGGTAGACTAGGGAGTGAGTGGCAGTTGCAATGGATACATAATAGAAGTTTTGATGTGGACAATAGGATGTTTAATAATAAGTGTGTAACAGGTGGTAGAAACCTCCTTGGCAGTACTTTGATACATGAGCGGTCATCCACGCCACCTGAGTTTGTATTGAGAATATACGTTCAGTGGACTGTATAAATAAAGCATTTTATTCTTATGTTACAAGAGATTTGCATGTTAAGTCAATTATATGTGGATATATATGTGTGACGTATGCTGACCCAAAAGGTGAACCAGAACACAATGCGAAGTACAAATATTCACATTTGGGGGAAGTATATGATTGCAGCATTAGATACGTAAGTAGCGCACATATATTGATGAACATTATCCATCTGATTGCTCTTCAAGCATTAATTGTCCATTCCTAGTTTCATTTTCATCATCAAGTACCATGCTAGATGATGCTGGCAGTTCACAATTTAAGAAAGTGAACATAAAAGTGCACACTTAAGGAAGCCGTTCACATGGCCATGGCTCAAAAGGTAACTTCTCATCTACTAGCAATAGTAGCCTTTCTAGTTGCTCTCTTCTAATTATTGCTCACTAATTGCTAATCTGTGCTTATCTTTAGCTTTCTCTGCTAAACTCTAAAGGTTTGTGTCTCTGCTTATTGCTGCTCACTGCTCCTTTTTAATGGCACCTATGTGAGTCTTTTTATATGCTGGCCAGTCCACCAAAGTGTCTAATAATATATTTTAAAATTATTTCTTAATACCCCTGTCTTCCTGTGTCTGTCCGCCCATGTGTCAGGTAATATATTTTAAAATTATTTCATTCATACAGTCAGGTAATCTTCGTCTACAGCTTCCAATTTTCATTTATTTATTTACGCCCACCAGGGACCTATCTTTGTTTACTCACAAAATCTTATCTTTGTAGCCATACCAAAGAAGTCAGGCTCCACTGATTGTGAAGATAATCGCACTGTTAGTCTCATGAGCCATGTGATGAAAATATTACTAAGAATCATCATGTAACAAAATAGAACCAGAAATAAGTGAGGAACAATGTGGATTTGTGGAAAGAAAGGGCACCAATAATGCAATATACATCTTGAGAACCTCAATAGAAAGAGCTATAGTAGTAAAGAAACATCTATATATGTCCTTTATAGACTACACAAAAGCATTTCACAAAGCAAAGCATGTGGAAATAATAAATATGCTAGAGAAATTAAACATTGATGGCAAGAATCTGCAAATCATAAAAAAACAAGTACTGGCAACAAACAACAGCCAAAAGAATTAGCAACCAAACAGGACAGTTCCAATTTATAAAACAAGGAGTCATACAAGCCTATGTTCTGTCACTGGATGTTTTCACTTTACAGTGAAAATGTTATGAGATCAATAGTAGACAAAACAGGAATTGAAGTCAATGGTCACAATATAAACAATTTGCGATATGCGAATGACACAGTCTTAATAGCAGAGACAGAGAATGAACTATAAGAAATGATAGATATAATAGTAAAAGAAAGCAACAAGAAAGGTCTCAGTCTGAAGGGTAAGAAAACAGAAGTATCGGTCATATCTAAGAAACAATTATCACCATCATGCAGCACGAAAAATAAACAGGACAAATATGAAACAAGTGCAATGCGTCAAATACTTGGGTACAGTAATAACATCAGATGGAAGATGCACCACAGAAATAAAAAGCAGAATAGCTCAGGCCAAAATAGCATCTCAGAAAATGAAAAACATCTATGCAACAAATCTATGTCAATAGAAGTGAGAAAGAGAGTTAATCGGTGCTATATAAAACCTATTCTGATCTATGGAAGCAAACCATGGACAGTAAGTAGACAAACAAATAAAAAGATGATTAGAGGTCACGGAGATGGGATTCCTCAGAAAAATGTTGAAAGTTCCATGACGGCTAAAAAGACCAAAGGGAAAATTCTCAAAGAGGCCAAAACAAAAAGAGAGCTCCTGGAAAACATCAGAAAGAAACAATTAACATTTTCGAGCATATCATGAGAAGATAAAAGTCAGAAAACTTAGTTACATCTGGCAAAATACAAGGAAAGAGAGATTGCGGATGATAAAGATAGAAAATGCTAGAATGTTTGGTGTCATTGCATGGAAAACAGTCAACAACAGAATTGATACGATGTACTGTGGATAGAAGATTATGGAAGGACATGATCGCCTACGCCAACTGGTATGGCACATGATGATGGATACACCTAACTGTCCGTTATTAAGTGTAATATCGTTTTCCATGTCTACAAATGTAGTCTAATCTTTTAGTTACTGAGGGACAAAAAGAATATACTGCAAGGGAATGTGGGCCATCCTCTCTCTCTCTCTCTCTCTCTTTCTATATATATATATATATATATATATATATGTAGAGAGAGAGAGAGACAGAGAGAGAAAACAGACAAAGACAGATAAATACCTATGTGAGTACTAATGAGAATGTTAAAAACAGTTTTTCCTAGCTCTGAACTTAGAAACTGTATGAACTGTCAATACTGACAAAGTAAAAGTTCAATTGGCTCTCACTCAAAATTCTGTTGTTTAAAGACTTTTTCAGGGACTGTCTAACAAATCCATTGATATTTGCTTTTGTAAATTTTTGTTCAAATCAAATGTACTATCAACGTATATGCGTGTGAAAGCTGGAAAATAATAAGAGATATAGAAACAAAGTTGAACGCATTCAAAAATAAATGTCTAAGGAAAATACTTGGTATAGCGTGGAACGAATTCAAAACAAACAAGGAAATTAGAGAAATTGCCCATTGACGCCTAATATCTTCAGTAATAAAGAAAAGATGATGGGCATATGTTGGACATGTGATGAGAAGAGATAATAACCGAATAGCAAAGCAAGCCCTCATGTGGGAAACAACAGGTAAGAGAAAAAGAGGAAGACCCAGAGAGACACTGAGAAGAACATTAATGAGAGAGGCAAGAGCAGCAGGAATCGGCTCCCTCAATGAGATAGAGCTGCTTGCACAGAACAGAGACAAATGGCGAGATTTGATAAAATATCTTTAAAAGAATTGAAAACTGCTAGAACAAAGAAAAAACAATTTCAGATAAGAGAAGGAGTATCATGGTCTACACCCTATGGGCCTGCTATGGCTCAAAAGGTCAATAGATAGATAGATAGAATTTTTTTGTGTGCTACCGTCCGGATTTAAGACTCATGGATAATACCTGATGGTGATTAGTCTTAATCTAATGGTCAGATCAGTTCCTCCATTTAATTTTATAGCTTTGCTCCATGATCTGGTTTTCTATCAAATGCAGTTAACCAAACTCATTTTCCTTGTCATTGACAAAAGATCATTGCAGCAGCTATGTGAAAATTCCTTAGGACCTACCTGTGCTAGAATCTCCAGTTATCTGGAGATTGCTTCACAATGACAGTTTTGCATTTACCATCTAGAAATTAGAGTCAACTGGAAACAACCTTTCACCTACCACCTGGTCAAAGAGATGACCATCTGATAACTATGAAGAAAAGACTTAACTCTCCAATTAATAGTTGGGGCAGGATAGTCTTGAGGTAAGATGTTGGCCTCTATATAAGAACATCTCAAGTTCCACTTCTATCACAGGTGATTTACATTTTTTTTAAATAAAAAAACTATGACTTCATTATACCTTTCTTACCTCCCACCAAGCTCTATGTAGTAAAATCTGTTGCCTAGTCACAGATAATGGTAAAAAACAAGAGTTCTTGTGTGTACACTTTTTGTCATTAAATAAACCCTGGCAGTTAACAGTAAACACACACCACATTCTGAAGCAACCTCCTGTAACTACAAAAACAAAAATAATCTGTTTATAATTCTCACCCTCTAGTCTAAACTACCAACATCTAAAAGCTAGAGTTATCTAAACTGCTGTATAAAGCTATTTCTAGATGGATCCCAAGATAACTGACTAATAAAGTACAATTTCACCCAAAAGAAAAAATTCTAAACTCACTACTCAAACTGAATTCACTTTGCTATGTGAAAATTACTTATTTTAAAATATCATATATTAGATATGCAGCCCAACATTTGTTGAACTTGTTGAACAAAGTTCCTTCAACTTTTAGAGATCTGCTCTTATTTTACTGACTGTGCTCCTACTAAATATAACTCACCAACCATCATGAAGTTACCAATTGATGTTCTTTCTTTCTTCTTTTTGGATTTTTTACAACTATTATTCCTCATCGGTTGGCTTACCACGGCAACAGCCGGGGTTCGTAATCCTGGCGAGGACACCTGGGTTTTACTAATTCCCTAAAAATTAGTAGGAGCCGCGATAGCTCAGTGGTTAGTGAACTGGACTACTACGGACAAGGGGTAGGGTTCGATCCCAACCGACGGCTCCGGGTTCACCCAGCCTTAAATGGGTACCGGATTTTTTCTGGGAAAGTAAAAGCAGCACGGGCGTAATACCGACCACATTACCCCAAAAATCATGTGCTGAAGGTCTGTAAAATATAGGGTCACTAACACCATATTTCCCTATACGCCACTTGGCGTGACGGGGGGTACTTTACTTTTTTTTTACTTATTATTCCTCATGATTGTCTGCCCTCAAAAGGATGTCAAGTGGTTGTTTATGTGTTATGCTGTCACTATCTTTACCAATTGTTACCTTTTTCTATACTTCATCACATTCATTGTCATGTCGTGATTTTCTTCAATTTTCTCAGTTATTACATCTTCATTGTATCTGCCAGGATGACCAGGATTTCCTCCAACAGGCTCACCTCATGTTATCCTTCTTTATCCACAGGCTATATCCAGATTCGATCCTCCAATCTACCTTCATATTGGTCCTCCGTATCTCACCATCCCCACTCCCTCTGAGAGAACAACACTCACCCTCATCTACAATCCTCAAAACTTAGCTGCTGTGAGAATACTCAACCATTACTATTCCATTCTCCACCCTGCTCCCATGCTTGTCTACCTTTTCATGTTCCCCTATTGTCGCCTTCAAACGCGACAAGAATTTGAGAGACATTCTGGTCAGGAGAAGTCTCCCTCGCTTTGTGCTCTTGCACTGTTGTATATTTATAGATACATAAAGACATTGTCGGTGGCATTACTGTTGAGGTAACCCATGCAATATATCCCTATATATTTTTAGAACCCTTCCACCTGTCTTTTGGCCCTCCCATTAGCTGGTCAACTGCACCTATTATCTTAAGCAGACAAATTAGCATTAATTATCCTGCTGGCCTTAGGACATTACCGAGGAAAAACATTTTTATTTCTTATTCTGGTTTGAGTTTATTTTAGATACTTCGTTATTAGTTAGCTATGTAGAACTAATTTTATTTACATACATGTCTGTGTCTGTGTTGTTTGTTGTTCCTGCTGAAGGCTTATTGAGCTATACGTCATTCAAAGTTGTGTCATCCATTAATTACGTAAAGCTTTAACCATACTATTTTTCTTCATTTCTCCTCATTAATATATACATGCATGAGTGTTAAAGAAATGATTCCACCATGATGTATGCCTTGCTGTAGAAGCAATTTTGAATTTTGAATACTGTCAAGGGTGACTTTGATTTTCCTGTTATTTAGAAATGATTGGATCTGCTTTTTATGTTACCCTGCAAGAAGGTCTTCTTGTCAAAGACCTGCTTTAGGTCAACCACTAGTGTGAGTATCTCTTTCACCAACAACTAGGTATTTTCTACAACAGCAGATGAAGAAAAAGATTAGAGAAGATAAATTGTGTGACCTATTACTATTTTTTATGACAGTGTATCATACCTATATCATACTTTTAATGAAAATCAAAATTTTGGACTTCCTACTAAGAGATGAAAATATGACACAAACTCACAACATATTACATCAAGTTTTGTTCAGTTTGATGACAGCACTAAAACATGTTATATGCTTTGTCCAATAGTTTAATTTTAAAAACTTTGTTTACAGACAAAGAAATAAAAATACTTACATCTTCTTCCACCTCATTTTTCAATGTTTCATGTAGGACTGGGAAATATGATTCCACTTTTACTGTTGTCTGAAAAAAAAAATATCTCCATTTTTGTTTCATTGTTTATTGTATTTCTTGTACAAAATTTTAAACATTTTCTTCTCATTGATTTGATTATCTGTTTCTTCTCATGGTATGTAACTCATGCATTAGGTTGTGTGTCTGTGATAAGAAATTGTAATTTTTGTTTGTTTTATTTTTCAATTTTCTTAACTGCATTCTTGTTGGTGTCTGCTTGTTTCTTCAATATGACCATTCTATGTCATTCTCTTTTTTCAACTTTGTTTATGCATTTTGTCCATCAATTCTGTGATACATGGCAAATCTCAGTTTTGTTCAGTCTGAAGACAACAATAAAACATATTATATTCTCTATTCAGTGTTTAGTTTTTAAAAAAAGTTGTTTACAGAAAGATAAAAATACTTACATCGTTGTCCACCTCATTTTTCAATGTATCATGTAGGTATGGGAAATTTGACTCCACTTTTACTGTTGTCTGAAAAAAATGAAAATTATGTTAACTTTTTGTTTCATTGTTAATCTTATTCCTTTTACAATATTTTAAACATTCTATATTGTAGAGGAAAGTTGGAATACTTGGTTACAACTGGCAAAATAAAAGGAAAGAGAGATCGCGGACGACAAAGAGAGAAAATACTGGATAGCTTGGTGTCATGGCATGGAAAACAGTCAACAACAGAACTGATACGATGCACTGTAGATAGAAGATTGTGGAGGGACATGATCGCCTACGCCAACCGGCAGGGTACATGATGATGATGATGATATTGTATATTGGAAACTATAAATGAATCGGTTCCCTCAATGAGATAGAATTGATTGCTCAGAACAGAGACAAATGGAGAGATTTGATAAAATATATTTACAAGGATTAAAAACTGCTATAACAAAAATTTAGATAAGAGAAAGAGTATCTGGGTCTATGTCCTATGGGCCGGCTACGGCATGAAAGGTCAATAGATAGATAGTAAATTGTGATAGATTTTGAGACTTTTACTTATTTATCTGAAATAAATAGCTTTCAATGGTCTATGCAATATATTTTAACAATCTAAGGTTTCTATGAAGCAAACTATAAATAACTCCAGGTTAGTCTAAATAAGCTAAAATCTAACATTTCAAAAGGAGATAGTAGGGGCAATCTTAGAGTAGAATGCAGAAGAGTCATCGCAACCTCTCAATCATGTTTTAAACAATGCCAAGAACCTTAACTCTGTAACATTAAGAAAAAATTGGCAACTAGGGAATTGGGAAATGCGTGCCATGATGGTATTTTTCTGTCTTCAGTTTAACCTACCATTTCTGTGACATTGAGGTGGTTTCATTAACACTCTATACCACTAGGCCTTCTGCACATAAAGCAATTGGGAGGTCTTTCACCATGATCTTAATATATACAAGATAAGTGTTAACCCTAGATTATGTTACCTACCTGTGACACGTGCTTATACAAGAACATAGTAATAATTACTACCACTTAATTATTACATTGAGTTGGAAAAATAAGATTTTCTTTCAACTTTTGCTACACAGTTGTGTGTTTACTCTAGATTCACTAAAATCAGATGCTGTAATAATTTCCAGGCCTGGCTTAAGTTAGATTTATGGCATGTATGTATTACTTAGCTTCATGTTTGAGAATTTAAGCCAGACTTTCCCCTATATCATTTTTGTAAATGAAAACCAAGAAAGTTTGGATTTTCTACTAAGAGCTGAAAACTTGACACAAACTCAAAGCATACTACATCAAGTTTGTTCAGTATGAAACAACACTAAAACATGTTATATTCTCTAATCAATGTTTAGGTTTCATCAACAGTCAGATAAAAATGATGCAGGAAAACACAAATGAGCTATCATCAATAGCCAGCAAATTTGGGCTTGAAATCAATCATGAAAAGACTAAGGTCATGAAAAGCTTAATTCCAACAGATGACAGAATATACATGGAAAACAAAACAGTGGAAAAGATCGATCACTTGATCTATCTTGGAAGTCACATTGATCAGGAAGGGGATACAAGTAAAGAAATTAGAATCAGAATAGCTAAAGCAGCAATGTCTTTCAGAAGACTTGAAAAGTTGTGGAAATCAAAACTTATCAGCACAAACACAAAACTTAGACTATTCAAATCAAATGTAGTATCAACCCTTTCGTATGCATGTGAGAGCTGGAAAACAACAAGAGAAAAAGAAACAAGCAAAAGAAAATGTATTCGAAAATAAATTTCTAAGGAAAATACTTGGTATAGTGTGGAACAAATTAAAAACAAACGATGAAATTAGAGAAATCGTCAATCAACCACGAATATCTTCAGTAATCAAGAAAAGATTATAGTCATATGTTGGAAATGTGATGAGACGAGATAACAACCAAATAGCAAAGCAAGCCCTCATGTGGGGAAATAATAGGTAAGAGGAAGACAGAGAGAGAGAGACACTGAGAAGAACATTGATGAGAGAGGCAAGAGCAGCAGGAATCGAATCTCTCAATGAGATATAGTAGCTTGCACAGAACAGAGACAAAAGGTGAGATTTGATAAAAGATCTTTACAAGGATTGAAAACTGATAGAATAAAAATTTAGATAAGAGAAGTATCTGGGCCTATGCCCTATGGGCCAGCTTTGGCTTGAAAGGTCAATAGATAGAATTGTTAGTTTAAAAACATAAAAAGCTTTTAACAGACAAACAAATAACAATACTTGCATCTTTATCCACCTCATTTTTCAATGTATCATGTACGATTTGGTCATTTGATTCCACTTTTACTGTTGTCTAAAAAAATATAAAAGCTTTGTCAAATTTTATTTCATTGTTTATTTTATTCCTTTTAAACAATTTTAAACATTCTATATAGTAAATTGTGATAGATTCTAAGACTTTTACTTTGCATTTTGAAATTGCTTTCACGTGTCGATGTGATAAATTTTAACAATCTGAGGTTTCTGTGAAACAAACAATAAATGGTAAAGGTAAAAGTAAAGTACGAGATTTGAACCGGCGTCTTAGCACGCGAGTTTCCACCCATTTGTGCTTGGCCGCCTATCCAGAAATGTTCGGAGACATTACTCACCTTCCCAGGGTAATACCCTGGTACCCATTTCTGCCAACGGCTGTGTCGACCATGGGGGTATTTTTTTTTCCAACCACAAGTACAATTCACACTGCTCCCAGCAGGTATCGAACACGGGTTGTCCGAACGTTGGTAGTCCAGTCGGGTGGTTTTCCCAACTAGGCTACCGGGCCCCTAAAAACTATAAATGACTCAAGGTAAGTTTATTTAAAGCAAATACTGACGTTTCAAAAGAATAAATTGTCGTGGGTTGGAGAGGAAATTAGATCTCTTTTTGCCTTGGCCTCTTTCAAAACATTAAGATTACACCTCTTTGCTGTCCATGGGATTCTCAACATTCTTCTGTAAAACAACAATTCCAGTGATTTCTTCTTTGTTATCCTTCTGCCCAAGGTTCACATCCATGTATTAAAACTGGCTCTAGATAACATTTTAAACATCTTTTTCTTGTTTCTATTGTCAAAAATGAATTGCACAGTATCTTCCTCATTTTTTGGAATGCTGCTTTTGCATGAGCTATTCTGCATCTCACCTCTGTTGTACATCTACCATCTGAGGTTAACATTATTCCCAGGTATTTAAAATCATTTTAGTCAAATGCTTGCGGAACCAACCGTAAACAAACTGACGAAAGGCAACAGAAAACCACAGTCGTAACTTCTTTATATAATCATGAATTGCCCATTAAGGGGATTCCAATGGAAAACCCTCGTTCGGTGGGGGACATCATGTGCTACAGGTGATATCCGATCGTCATCAAGCTACTGTAAACAAAATAAAGATAAAACAAACTCTAAAGATAGGTACTTGGAATGTTAGAACATTCATGCAGAAGGGTAAACTAGAAAACATCATACAAGAAATGAAAAGAATGGGTTTACAATTACTGGGACTTTGTGAAATGAGATACACCGAATCAGGGAGATGTATTCTGATAAACATAAAATAATCTATTCTGAAGGTACTGAACACCAAAGAAGAGTAGGTATCTTCTTGGATGCAGAAAGAGCAAGAACAGTGAAAGGCTTTTACCCAATATCTGACAGAGTCCTTTTAGTGAAATTGAATGGAAAGCCAATAGACATAAATCTTTTAAAAGCTTATGCACCAACAGCAGACAGTCTAGAGGAAACAATTGATAAATTTTACGATGAGTTAAATGAGGCACTTCATAAATGCAAACCACATGAAAACCCCATAGTTCTAGGGGATTTTAACGCAAAAGTAGGAAAGGAAAGAGTTGAGGAAGTAGTTGGTCATTATGGCTTAGGCGAGAGGAATGAAATAGGTGAGAAACTTATTGACTGGGCAAGAACACACAACATGATGATAGGAAACACTTGGTTTAAGCAACATCCAAGACGTCTGTGGATATGGAAAAGCCCAGGGGGCAACACACGTAATCAAATTGATTATATAATGATAAGCAAAAGATTTAGAAACAGTCTGGTGTGTGTGAAAACTAGACCAGAGGCAGATTGCAATAGTGATCATGTACCAGTTATAGGAAAGCTTAGAGTAAAATTAAAAACAACAAAATGAGCCTCAGTTAACATCAAGTTAAATTTTGATTTACTCAAATCAGACAAGAAGCTGCAAGACAAATATAAAATCACAATTCAGAACCGGTACAATGCAATAGAGAAGATACAAAGCATTGATGAACAGTGGGAAATGCTAAAAGAATCAATGCAACAAACATCAAAAGAGTTCATACCACCAGTGAGGACAAAGTCAAGAAAGAAATGGATGACACATGACATTTTGCAGCTAATGGATACAAGAAGATCGAAAGTTGTGGAGAGACATGATCACCTACGTCACTAGGCCCGGTACTTGATGATAATGATGATGATACATATTAAATAAATCTTATGACAGCACACAGCTTAGCCTAACACCCTGTTTTATTTGTTAAAACATTTTCAGTTTATTTCCAGTTCTTATGGCCACTGTTTTTTGCCAGAACATTCTGTTTATTATTCTTAAATCTTTGATTTCAACATTTATGCCTTCTAAAATCGTGATTATTTTTTGGTACATTACTTTGTAAAATGCTTTCCTATAGTTTAAGAAACATAGATATCGATCTGTTTTCACTTATATGGCTCCTACTAAAGATTTTATGATGTATATGGCATTGTTCATATCTTTACCTCCAACAAAATCAGGTTTGCCACAAATGTCTGGTCTGATTTTGTTTTGCACACTTTTTATGATGATCCTTAGCTATATCCTCATCCTGTGACTAATAAGGCTTATTGTGTGGTGAAAATAGCATTCAATCACACTAGATTTCTTTGGTAGAGCTATGAATATTGATTTTAACAGACCACCAGGTATATATCCGCTGTTGTAGATATCATTCAATATTTTTTTATACTTATTAATAAAACTCTCTCTAATAACATCTCTAAATAAAAGCTGCACAAACTACAGCATGAAAATTAACACGGCAAAAACAGAGGCTATGAGAATAAACAAATTAAAACACCCATTAAACATTAAGATCAAAGATAAAGAAATAAAACAAGTAGAGGAATTCAAGTAGTTGGGCACAATGTTCACAGAAGATGGAAAACTAGACGGAGAAATTGACATGAGAATACAAAAAGCAAATGCTGTCATTTCACCATTGCTAAGACATCCAAATTGCTTGTCCATGCGTGTCCTATCCAGTGCGATCGTCTTCGCTGTATCTCTTTATCCACTGGTGTTTGACTGGTACATTTCCATAATTCTATGTTAGTGATTTTGTCCTGCCATTTCAATCCTTTTATTCTGCGTAAGCATCCATTAATGAAAGTCTGTATCTTTGTGATTGCCAATATATAGAACAACAACTTAAATGGTTTGGCCACCTGGTCAGAATGAACCCACACCAATTACCATCAAGGATGTTCTTCTTGAGAATGCATGGAAAAAGACCAAGAAGATGACCCGGAAAAAAATGGATAGATGCAGTGATAGAGACATGTAACAGCAAAGGAAAATCACTAATTCAGATAGTTCGAGCAGCTCAAGAACGACAAATTATATAAACCACGACACCTTTTAGGTATCAGTGAAAAGAGAAAAAGAGGAGGAAGATTAATAAAACTGTATAATTAAAACAAACAAGTTACTCACATCGCAGTCTTCTTCCATTTTAATATTTCATTTGGGTAATACAATCTCAGTTTTCTTTTTTATCCTGTTAGAAAAAAAAAGTAATTTTTAAATTTTATTTTGTAGTAATATTACAATATATACATGGAAAACAAACCAGTAGAAGAGATCGATCACTTTATCTATCTTGGAAGTCACATTGATCGAGAAGGGGATACGAGCAAAGAAATTAGAATCAGACTGGCTAAAGCAGCAATGTCTTTCAGAAGCCTTGAAAAGTTGTGGAAATCAAAAAAAAAAGCACAAACACAAAACTTAGGCTATTCAAATCAAATGTACTATCAACCCTTACGTATGCGTGTGAAAGCTGGAAAACAACAAGAGATATAGAAACAAAGTTGAACGCATTCGAAAATAAATGTCTAAGGAAAATACTTGGTATAGAATGGAACGAATTCAAAACAAACGAGGAAATTAGAGAAATCGCCAATCAACCACTAATATCTTCAGTAATAAAGAAAAGACGATGGTCATACGTTGGACATGTGATGAGAAGAGATAATAATCGAATAGCAAAGCAAGCCCTCATATGGGAAACAACAGGTAAAAGAAAAAGAGGAAGACCCAGGGAGACACTGAGAAGAACATTGATGAGAGAGGCAAGAGCAGCAGGAATCGGCTCCCTCAATGAGATAGAACTGCTTGCACAGAACAGAGACAGATGGCGAGATTTAATAAAATATCTTTAAAAGAAAACTGCTAGAACAAAAATTCATATAGGAGAAGGTGTATCTTGGTCTACGCCCTATGGGCCGGTTACGGCTCGAAAGGTCAATAGATAGATAGAATATTACAATAGCTTAGTGAAAGTTGATATTGGTTTTAATTGTTGGTTATTACAAAAATCATTTCTTCTTTTGCTCACTGATGCCCATATCTGCAAATTAATCTTTTAGATTAAATTGGCTATTGTTATTAACAGCTCCTGTTTGTGTTCCCAATCTTGAACTTTGCAACATGTTGTTGTGATTGTAATAGATTGTACCCTGTTCTTAGATGATGTCATGTTCCTTCCAATCAATGAATTAGGTGGGAAATTTTTGTTATAGCTTTGTACTTCTTGTCTAGTCTTTATTTTTCCATTTTTACCTCCTGTATTGTATGTTTTTACTAAAAGTTATACAGGGAAGGATTCATAATAAAATCAATACTGAATTAGATGAGCAACAATTTGGATTCAGGAAAAACAGTGGGACAAAAGAAGCCATATTCAGCATGAGAACATTGATTGAAAAGTACACAGAAGTAAACAATACAAACCAATATATGCCTGCTTTATAGACTACACCAAAGCTTTTGATAGAATACACCATAACCAACTCATAGACTGCCTAAAGGATATAAATCTAGACGACACAGACATACAACTAATATGTCATTTGTACTGGGAGCAAACAGCAATAATAAGATATAACAAGGAGAACTCTACACCCATGGACATAAAAAGTGGAGTAAGACAAGGATGCATCCTATCACCAAGCTTGTTCAACCTATACACTGAGCAAATCTTTAAAAACATCTCAGAGATACCAGGCCTAAACATTAATGGAAAGGTAATCAATAACCTAAGATATGCTGATGATACTGTTCTACTAGCAGAAAATCCTAAAGACCTACAACAATTGATTAATGTGATAAACATAACAAGCAAAAAATATGGACTAGAAATGAATATCAAAAAGACTAAACTATGATCATAAACAACGACAATTCTCAAGACCTACAATTAAATATCACAGTTGAGGGAATACATCTGGAAACAGTCTAGAGCTACAACTACCTGGGACATACTATAACCAATGATGGAAAATTCAAAACTGAAATAAACAAAAGAATAGGTATGGCAAAAAGTAATTTTAATGTCATGAAAAATATACTAACAACAAAACAAATATCAACAGGGCTGAAACTAAGAATGGCAAAATGTTACATCTTGTCAATATTCCTGTATGGTGCAGAAACATGGACATTAGACAAGAAAACAGAACAGAAAATTGAAGCCTTTGAAATGTGGATTTATAGAAGAATAGGTAGAATTGGATGGAAACAAAAGACAACAAACGATAAAGTTTTAAAACAACTGAAAATAAAAAGAGAACTACTAAATACAATTAAGACAAGACAAATGAAATTTTTGGGGCATGTTAAAAGACACAACAGCCTACTAAAAGTAATATTGGAAGGAAAAATACAAGGTAAAAGAGGCAGAGGCAGACCAAGACTAACATGGACGAGTAACATCAAAAGATGGACAAGTCAATCTATGTCAGCCTGCACCATTAAAGCAAGAAACAGAGTAGAATGGCGATCCATGGTAGCCAACCCTCGTTGAGAAGGCACACGATGATGATGACTGTATGTTTGTGATCTGTAACCTTGGCGTTTGTATTTTGCTACTATCCTTTTATGTCAGGTTTTTTCATTTCCTAACATACCATATGTCATTGATATTATGGGATGAACATTCACACTGTAATAAAATACTCACTGACTGTATCTCACTGCCTTGCATTTTTGACATTTTTTTTTATTTTAAAAAAATATTTTGTTCAATTTTAATAGTTCATTTTTTGTACTTTTAAATCTCTCTCTCTCTCTCTCTCTCTGCGATCAGGACTCAATCAGAGTAAGGGTTCCAGACTCTCACATGAAGTCAGCTGTCAGGCTAAGTGTGTTGATCGCCCCCACAGACAGAACATCACAAGTAGAGTTCGCCAGATCCACTCCGATTGAACACCCGTTAAAACGTTGCACTGTGTTCTGTGCCAGTGCATCCGATTTCAGCCAGCATTTTATTTGGGTTTGCTTTCCCTAGCCTTTGATTGTCCCCAATCTTCCTGCAAGGCAACAGATTGTCTTTTCTGTAGGGGGATTCTGCCCTTAGATGGTCTGCCCTCCTAGGTTTACGAGCACCATCTGCCCGAGTCACTAGAGGTGACTAAAAAATATAAGCACGCACAAAGATGTGAGATGTGACTAACACAGACACACACGCACAAAGATGTGAGATGTGACTAACACAGACATGCACACACAAAGATGGGTGTCCGGTTAGCGCAATCGATAGGCGGTTGGCTTACCACGGCAACAGCCAGGGTTCGTACCCTGGCGAGGATACCTGGGTTTTACTAATTCCCTAAAAATTAGTACCTCTGAAGTCGGAGTAAATCTGCCTGCATGGCGAGGGGCATCCTGTAATGGGATAAAACAGACTTTACACGCAAAATTCAGTCCCACAAAATTGAGTGGGTGGGACTTCGTCAGAGGTCAAAGCTGACGAAAGCGAACAACAACAACACACAAAGATGTGAGATGTGACTATCACAGACATGCACACAGCGATATGAGGCATGATTAACACTGACACACATCAAGATATATGACACATGACTAACATAAACATGCACATAAAGATATGAGATATAACTGACATTGACATGCACACACAAAGATATGACACATGCCTAACATAGACATGCACACAAAGATAAGAGATATGACTAACATAGATATGCACACACAAAGATATGAGATATAACTGACATTGACATGCACACACAAAGATGTGACACATGCCTAACATAGACATGCACACAAAGATATGAGATATGACTAACATAGATATGCACACACAAAGATATGAGATATAACTGACATTGACATGCACACACAAAGATATGACACATGCCTAACATAGACATGCACACAAAGATATGAGATATGACTAACATAGATATGCACACACAAAGATATGAGATATAACTGACATTGACATGCACACACAAAGATGTGACACATGCCTAACATAGACATGCACACAAAGATAAGAGATATGACTAACACAGACAAGCACACACAAAGATGGGTGTCCGGTTAGCGCAATCGATAGGCGATTGGCTTACCACGGCAACAGCCAGGGTTCGTACCCTGGCGAGGATACCTGGTTTTTACTAATTCCCTAAAAATTAGTACCTCTGAAGTCGGAGTAAATCTGCCTGCATGGCGAGGGGCATCCTGTAATGGGATAAAACAGACTTTACACGCAAAATTCAGTCCCACAAAATTGAGTGGGTGGGACTTCGTCAGAGGTCAAAGCTGACGAAAGCGAACAACAACAACACACAAAGATGTGAGATGTGACTATCACAGACATGCACACAGCGATACGAGGCATGATTAACGCTGAAACACATCAAGATATATGGCACATGACTAACATAAACATGCACATAAAGATATGAGATACAACTGACATTGACATGCACACACAAAGATATGACACATGCCTAACATAGACATGCACACAAAGATAAGAGATATGACTAACATAGATATGCACACACAAAGATATGAGATATAA
Organism: Megaustenia siamemsis; assembly: GCA_032433765.1. Lineage (NCBI taxonomy): Eukaryota > Metazoa > Mollusca > Gastropoda > Stylommatophora > Ariophantidae > Megaustenia > Megaustenia siamemsis. The sequence continues at coordinate 27,974,790 of JAVIAB010000159.1, read as the reverse complement.
CTGACATTGACATGCACACACAAAGATGTGACACATGCCTAACATAGACATGCACACAAAGATATGAGATATGACTAACATAGATATGCACACACAAAGATATGAGATATAACTGACATTGACATGCACACACAAAGATGTGACACATGCCTAACATAGACATGCACACAAAGATAAGAGATATGACTAACACAGACAAGCACACACAAAGATGGGTGTCCGGTTAGCGCAATCGATAGGCGATTGGCTTACCACGGCAACAGCCAGGGTTCGTACCCTGGCGAGGATACCTGGTTTTTACTAATTCCCTAAAAATTAGTACCTCTGAAGTCGGAGTAAATCTGCCTGCATGGCGAGGGGCATCCTGTAATGGGATAAAACAGACTTTACACGCAAAATTCAGTCCCACAAAATTGAGTGGGTGGGACTTCGTCAGAGGTCAAAGCTGACGAAAGCGAACAACAACAACACACAAAGATGTGAGATGTGACTATCACAGACATGCACACAGCGATACGAGGCATGATTAACACTGACACACATCAAGATATATGACACATGACTAACATAAACATGCACATAAAGATATGAGATACAACTGACATTGACATGCACACACAAAGATATGACACATGCCTAACATAGACATGCACACAAAGATAAGAGATATGACTAACATAGATATGCACACACAAAGATATGAGATATAACTGACATTGACATGCACACACAAAGATGTGACACATGCCTAACATAGACATGCACACAAAGATAAGAGATATGACTAACATAGATATGCACACACAAAGATATGAGATGGGACTAACATAACCATGCACACACAAGGATATGAGATGTGACAAACACAGACATGCACACACAAAGATATGAGATATGACTAACATAGTCATGCACACACAAGGATATGAGATGTGACAAACACAGACATGCACACACAAAGATATGAGATATGACTAACATAAACATGCACACAAAGATATGAGATATCACTAACCCAGACATGCACACACAAAGATATGACATGACTCACATTGGTACACACTAAGATATGATGATGATGATGATGATGATGATGCGTTCGTCCGATGATTTGAGGTATTCTAACGGATACGAACCGTAGACTTCCTCCTCGTCATCCGCCCTTAAAAGGACGTTAAGTGGACGTAGTTACGTTGTGTTGCAGTTTGCAGTGTAACACTGTGATATCTGCGCCTTTCGGCCCAACACATCCGATTTCAGCCGACGCTTTTTTGTGTACCGGGTTCGTCTTCCCACTTCGATCCCTGCTCGCTTGGCCAGACTAGACAGGTTAGTCTGTTTCTAGAGGCACCACGAAGAGGTGTAGCAGGGTCTGGATGGTTCTGGTTCACCGATCCTGGCACAAGCCATCAGTTATGAGTCACTGACGACTTCCAGCTCTGGTGCTGGGTAGGGCGCGCCTTCGCCTCCACACTAAGATATGAGATATGACTAGGGTTGCCAGAACCTTCGAAGCAGAAAGCGGGACAAATGGTACTTTTTTAGACGCGAAAGCGGGACACATCGTGTGTTGAATGAATTATTAGCGCCTACAGAAATACGACAAGGACAAAAGCATGCAGGCAGATTGTCACGTAGGCACAGATCACGTGAGCGGTGAGATGGGTAGAGTAAGGCTCGGCGCCTCGGCTAAGAGTCGCCTAAGAGTAAGACGAAGCCGAAGACGTCATCTTTTGTAAATTTTTAAATAATACCGCCTTCCGCACTAACAATTTTGTGCTGGATATTCTCAAATGAGTATTTATGAGATGAGTTGTATCTACAAACTTTATTATTAAACAGCGATAGCGCAGGACTCTACAAATAGACGTTTCGGACTAAGAAGCTTCATTTTGTAACAAAACTCAAACCAATAATAAATAATTTAAGAAAATATTAAAATTTGTAGGTGAAAAATTTGGCTGGATTAAAAAGCGGGACAAATTGCTGTCCCCCAGACCCTTAGGCGGGACAATTAATTTTTGATGAAAAAGTGGGACAATCCGGAAAAAGCGGGACGGATGGCAACCCTAGATATGACTAAACACAGACACACATAAAGATATGAGACATGATTAACACGGACACACCAAGATATGAGATATGACTCTTTTTCAATACCTTTTGTATGTGGTCGCACAATGAATACATATAAGTCAAGTCAAAAGCCTTTGTGAAACACCGCTTTTATTGTTCCTTCAAATTTATCAACACGTGATAAATCATATAATTTATATCTATATAATATACATTTTATACAATAATATCTGCTACTTCCGGAAGCTGCGAAAGAAGTTACCATGAACTTCCGGGTGGACACACATTTTAACGCATTTAACCGCAGACGTGGATATCAAGTGATTAGTGTACACTGTGTGAACAACTATATATAATGAAAAGACGATTAGAGGCCACAGAGATGGGATTTTTCTCAGAAGAATGTTGAAAGTTCCCTGGACAGCTAAAAGACCAATGAGGAAGTTCTCAAAAAGGCAGCTCCTAAAAAACAAACATCTGAAAGAAACAATCAACATTTTTCAGGCATATCATGAGAATTGGAAAGTTGGAATACTTGGTTACAACTGGCAAAATACAGGGAAAGCGAGATCACGACGACAAAGAGAGAAAATGCTGGACAGCTTTTGTGTCATGACATGAAAAGCAGTCAACAGCATAATTGATACGATGCACGGTAGATAGAAGATTGTGGGTATGTATGTATGTATATATATATATATATATATATATATATATATGGATATATATATATATATATATATATATATATATATGGCCCTTTTCGTCTTGTCAGACGGTCTAGTGGAGGCTATTGCGTATTTTTTGAGGTATTGTTTTTGCCGAACAGCTTCTCTCGTGGCTAATTCTACCAATGTTTGACAAACACACGCGGTCACATAATGAACAAGTCAGGCTCGCTGGTCCACAGGGTTTACCATCCTTTTTCATGAGTCTCTTCTCTTCTAAGTCATGTCTTAGCACAGTCTCAAATGTTGTTATACCGTTCCTTATACATGCTCCCCGTGATGTGCGATCACTTGCCAGATGTTGCCAGTCGTTTTCACATATGGAGAAGTCTTTCAGAGATGATTTGCAGATATCTCTATATCGTAGTTTAGGTCTGCCGATTTGTCTTTTTCCGTGTTTTAGCTCACCATATAGTATTTGCCTAGGAATGCGTTTTTCTTCCATCCGTTGGACATGCCCCAGCCATCTTAGCCTTCGACTTCTGAGCATCGACAAGATTGTTAGGGTCTTAGCACGTTGCAGGACAGTTAAGTTGGTTATTTTGTCTTGCCATTTGATGTGCATTATTTTGCGGAGACATCACATGTGAAAGCCATTTAGTCTTTTTTCCTGGTTTGAGTATGTTGTCCAGGTTTCGGATCCATATAGTAGTGTGCTAAGCACACAAGTTTGATATATTAGGAGTTTAGTCTTTCGAGTTAGTTTCGTGTTGTTCCATGCCCTTTTTGTGAGTTTGTCGAAGGTCGTAGCTGCCTTACCAATTCGACAGTTTATTTCTTCATCAAGAGAGATGGTTTGCGTATGTATGTATATACTCGTATAATATATATATCATCTGAGCACCTATGGACATGTTCGGAGTGCAGTGATGATGACCCGCAAATAACTCAATATATATCACTTGGCTATCAACTTGTTTCTTCTTGTACTGCTTAAGCTCGCAAATCTGATTTTTAAATTTTTTTTATAATTCTTTATTTATTCAAAAGACAATGCATTTTATTTAACAACAAAAATTACATTATTTTTATGTATCGATGATGATGATGAAGGATATTACATAAATGTTCAATGTGATTAGAAGTTGAATAAATACATTTCACCACTCGACCAAAAGGATTTAAGGAGTGGCAGGGGCGACAATAAAGCTGATTACCCCGGCGTCTATGTCGGCGTCTAAAAAGATAACACTTTCTTTTAAACCTGGCGTCTATCGCCTATTGCTACTGAATGTAGCAAACGAGGCGACAATAGTACCGAGCACCCCGACCTCTGTGTTTGGGATCTCGTCAGGCGGCTGTATTGATAGTTTGCTTTGATGTCTGGTTTTTTGTCGCCACCCAGTGTGGCAGACAAGGGAGAGAAAAGACTTGAAAGGGCAAATTTACTCACTCGCATTCTTTCATTCATTCTTGTAAATTAAATTTTATTGTTTAAAAATGGACATAGATTTTTTGTTATAAAGAAGTAGAAACAAGTTGGCGTTAAAAGTTTTAGATTGGTAAACGGCAGCATTTCTGCAGGCCCACACCAAATTCCTATATTCCGATAATAGAATTAGGGATTTAGTGTAGGATTGTTGTGTTGTTTATGGCAGTGTGTTGAGCTTGATAGATCTGTATATGTCTACTTTCTGTGTAATGTGTGATTCTAGTGTGTGTTGTAACTCCGTTCTTGGTGGTATGATTGTGCTGCATTTGTAGAATGTGTTCTTCTGTTTCTTGTATGTTTCGCCTGCAAAGTTGGCATTTGGCTGCTTGTCCTGTGGGTGTCATGCTGTATATAAGTCTGTATGTGACTTCCCTTCGCAAATCGGATAGGACACTCCAGCTTCGCCAATTTGGTATAGACGAGGCACGAGGGGTGGGGTGGGGGCGATTGCTGGTTCTAAGTTATTCTGCCCATTTGGCGTAGGGCATGACGTCAGGTACTGCTTTCGATAGAGGGAGAAGTCTATCGACTTTATTGGATAGCTATCGCCCCTTAAAGCTGAACAGCCATTAAGGTGCTATCTCGTCACTGTCTGCTTTCCCCATTATATTTGACCCTTTTCGTCTTTGTCAGACGGTCTAGTGGAGGCTATTGTGTATTTTTTTTTAAGGTTTTGTTTTTGTCGAAAAGCTTCTCTAGTGGCTAATTCTACCAATGTTTGACAAACTCACACGGCCACAGAATGAACAAGTCAGGCCCACTGATCAACAGGTTTTCCATACTTTTTCATGAGTCTTTTCTCTTCTAAGTTTTGCCTTAGCACAGTCTCGCATGATGGTGCGATCACTTGCCAGATGTTCCCAGTCATTTTCATCAATTGAGAAGTCATTCAGAGATGATTTACCGAAATCTCTATATCGTAGTTTAAGTCTGCTAAGGCCTGTAGTTTGTGTCTTTTTCCGTGCATTAGTTCGCCATATAGTATTTGTTTGGGGACGCGTTTAATATGTTTAAGTTTTCCTTTAGTATTTCTGTGGTTATGTTGTCATTTCCTGCAGCTTTTACTCTTGAGAGGGCATTTATGGTGTTAATAAGTTCGTTCATAGTAGGCTCAGCGTCCAGCTCAGACATTATAGGATATTTAGGTATTGACTGGGCTAGAAGTGTGTTTTTGTTGGCCTGTCATCAGGATATAGGTTGGAGTATTGTTCTACCCATCTTTCCATTTGTTGTCTCTTGTCTGTAAAAAGTTCTCAAAACTTGGATTTTAGGGGGGCTAATTTGGTTATGTTTTGGACATTTTCTCTATTCTTCTTCATCTTTCCTTCCTCATCTGCCTTTCAGCGTCGAGGGGAGATATAATTTGCAGTCTTTTGCTATTCTGTTCGCCTCTGCTGCTGTTATGTTTCCTAGTGCTTTTAATATTCCATCGACCGATATTTTACGTGGTCGACCCTTGGGTCTGGTGTTCTCACAACGTTTGTTGAGGGCTCGTAGTGTTGTGTTTTGTTCTTTCTGCTTTGTCATGTGGCCAAACCATTTTATCTGTTGTTTCCTTATATATTCTATGACGGGGGCTATTCCTAGCTTTTTTCTCAGTTCTTCATTTCTGATCTTATCTCTCATTTTCCCCATTGGGTGTATTAAAATGGTCAGAAACAAAGTCCAGAAGACAGCTCGACGCTGCGCAAATGAGTATTGATTGGCTCCAGCTTAGTGACAGCACCCCGATTACATTTCAAACAGGGAACATAAGGGCAATGTATGATGGCATAAAGAAAGTCCTGATGGCGGATAGGCTGCAGAGACCATTGAGGTTCAGTCTGAAAAGTGTTCTTTGTTACAGTTTCTTCATATACCAAGTCCTGTATGCTGCTGGAGCTACTGAGTTAAGCGCTCTGTGCACACTTTGAGCTGTGCTTTTTCATACAGATCATGTTTCGATATTCCGATTGCATACGATTCATGATGATTTCGTATGAGGAAGGACAGTTCGGCTGCATTCATTTTCGGTGCCGACAGCTTAGCGACAGCGCCCAGACTTAAATTTAAAATTGGGAACCTAAGAGCAATGTATGATGGTATAAGAAAGTCTTGAGATACATACAAGACAGGAGGACATGACAAACAGGATAGACATACTGAAAGACGCAAATGACAAACATAAAATATTATATTACAACTAACCATACAGGAAAGACAGACGTGAGAGACAAACACGAAATATAATTAGGACATATAGATAAATATGATATTCAGGCAGAAACGACAGACCGGAAAAATTCAGTGTCATGGAAGTAGTAAAGAAAACCGGTATACGTTAGCCATATTAGGGACACATTTCTATATAAAAAAAGTGTCTGAGCATGTCTGAATGGTGCTGCACATTTGTTTTGTTCGACGTTCGGCTGGAATGATGCTGCACATATTTTTTTTGTTCGGCCGGTGACCTGTGACCTATCGACCCGTGACCCGGTGATCCGTGCTGGCTCGGCTGTGGGCAGAATCGTGGTCAGGGGTGTAAACACTCGTGATAATCCTATTGTTATGGATTTTAAATGCTGTAGTGGTGAGTGTAGACAGAGAAATTGACATGAGAATACAAAAAGCAAATGCTGTCACATACCAGCTTTCACCATTGCTAAGATATCCAAACATTTCTATGCAAGCTAAACAACAAATGATAAATAGCATCTTCATACCAACTTTGTGCTATGAAAGTCAAACATGGACAATTTCTAAATCAGATTTAAGAAAGATCAATACATGTGAGATGCGATGCTTGAGAAAAGTAACAAACAACACAAGAAGAGATAGAATACCAAATGAAACCATAAGAAAAAGGGTAGGAACAAAACCCTGCCAAGAATATATAGAACAACAGCTTAAATGGTATGGCCACCTGGTCAGAATTAATCCTCACCAATCACCATTAAGGGCGTTCTTATCGAGAATGCATGGGAAAAGACCAAGAGGAAGACACAGAAGAAGATGGATAGATGCAGTGACAGAGACATGTAACAACAAAGGAAAATCACTAATTCAGACAATTCGAGCAGCACAAGAACGACAAATGATATAAACCACGACACCTTTTAGGTATCAGTGAAAGAGAAAAGAAGAAGAAGAAGTGGTGAGCTTGTTTGGGGAGAACTAGGAAAAATTAAAACGCGTGTTCATAAAAAAGGGAAACATCCTAACGCGTGTTATCTCTCCTCACTTTTTTCTTTATAGGTTGTTAGTGTTAGTCCATAGCTTCACTGTAACACGTGTTTGAATAAATAATTAGATAAAATACCTCCTTTAACCTGTATCACATAGACATTATACCTCAGCATACCCTCATCAGCATCATCAAGTACCGGTTGATGTAGAGTGATCATCCACAACTTTCGATCTCTAACGAAATAATAAAAGTGAGAGTTTTAAAGTGTTACTCTTAAATAAAATATGCAGCCCGCCCGTATAAGACTGGGTTATGAACTGGCCGGAACTTACATAGTAAGCCTCTATCAGCTGAACACATGACAAGTAACGCGTATTTGATTAGGTTCACTGACCACCGAGGTGACGGCTACGTACTGTAAGGCGAATGTTTACTTTTCAAATCTATTAGCGTGTCGCGGTTCTAAAACTCGGGGAAAGTGGTATTGCAGGGGTGAATATGTTGTGTGTCATGTGTTTATATTTTTAGGAAAGGAGTACCTGATTCAGTGGTTAACTCGGGTGTAAGTGTGGTTGAGTATTATCCCTTAAGGTATCTGTGTGCTGATATTGGGTGACCATAAGACCGGGTGTGGAAATTTAGATAACGTGTTGGTTGTGATGATTCTAAAAATGTAGAAAATGTGTGGTTTTCTTTTGATTGTTCGTCTCATCATCATCACCACGACCACCCACATGTACTCTCTCTAGCTCTCTCTCTTTTCACGTTCAAGTTAAATCAAGTCAAATAAAACAAATACTTCCTATATTTAATTTCACAGCTTTATTTATTAATACACAAGAGAACAGATATTTGAAAATATATTACTGTCCGGTTGATGAATTTATTAATTTTAACCGTCTGGGCTTCCTCCCTCCTGTTTTGGTGGTACTGTCTGTTTGTGTTAAATGTCTATCAAACACAAGTGCATAGGAAGGTTGATTAGCGTTCAAAACACAACCCCCCTCCATTTTGACAAAACCTTGATCAAAGATGGAATAGGTAATTGGTGACTCTGTTGAATCACCCGGGGCATCCATGCTGACTGCAGTATCTTTCGTCTGGTTAACAAGAGTTAGGTTCTCGTTAACAAGAAGTGGTGTGTAGTTGAGGTTCTGGTTAATAAGAGGTGATGTGTAGTTGAGGTTCTGGTTAACAAGAGGTGGCGTGTAGTTGAGGTTAGCATAAGCGGATAAAATTTCATCTCGCATCTCACCTAGCGTGATAAATTCCTCTCTAGAGAGTGTTATCCCGGTTCTGGTAGGAACGTTAAAAAAAACTCTCACAGCTATATGTCCTTATGTTTATCAATGAACTTTTACGAAAAACACAAACTGAGACTGCCTCAACGCCATCCTTTGACAATGGAATTATATTGGTATTACCACGTGACATGAAAATGCGCTGATCACAAATATCAAACGAAGTTGGCATATTCACGTTACACGACTCCATATTCAAAGAAAACAAACACAAACCACTCGGTAACAGACGCTGGTTATCTGTGTGTGTGCATATACACTGATCGACAAAGCTTTATACTTCACTGTAATCGAACCGAGGACCGTCTATTTATAGTAACTAATGCAATACGTTATCAGGCGTGTTGAGACATGTTCAGTGATGACCCCCCACCCCGAAAGTGACCCAGCGGACTGAGCCAAGAGCTGATGTGTGGGAAATCCCCGGCTGACCTGGCCGATGATGCATGAAATAATTGTGTATGTATGCTGTGTGTAACCATTCGGTCTCAGGTAACGCCTACTGAGACTAGGAAGCCCCGTGGCGTTTATATGGGATGTAGTTTTATAGATAGGTGTGAGTTAAAGAGGGGAAACATCGCATGCTGACCTAAAATCGCTTGTTGTCACTGTTATATCAAATCCCATTCAGTGTCGTCAAGGAGGGAACATATTTTTGTTTGGGTGGTATACATTCACAGCTCTGATAGCCTGGCTTACATGGTGTGGGAAAACGGTATTTGTGCAAAAGTTTATACAGAACCTTCACGAGTTAGCTGTCCCCGTACCGGAGCAAGTTATATGGTGTTATGGCGAATGGCAACCAATATACGAGACTATGGGGTCAGTGAGATTTATTGAGGGTCTACCAGACATCGATAAATTGGAAGGTGGTAAAAAGAGAAAACTGATCGTCATCGATGACTTGATGTCGGAGACGGACGAGAGGGTAACAAAATTATTCACCAAAGGTAGTCATCACAGAGATATTAGAGTGATGTACATTGTTCAAAACCTATTCGGAAAAAATAAAGAACATCGAACCAAAAGTCTCAGTACACACTATTTAGTCCTTTTCAAGAACCCGAGAGACGGAAGTCAAATTATCAATCTGGCTAAACAAATGTACCCACGACAGGTGGGTTACCTCCAAGATAGTTTTAAGGACGCGACAGCGTCTCCTCACTGTTACTTGTTGGTTGACCTTCGTCAGGATACACCGATCATCTTAGATTGATAACAAAGATATTCCCAGGGGAGAGACAAATCGTCTATGTGCCAAAGTAAAAAAAATGTGCACTTAATCACTTAGACGGCACGGTGAAATGTTGAAATGTATGCGCGGTTTAAGAGCCATATTGAAAACAGCCTCTCTCAAACTCATTAACTTTTTGTGCGAGTGTTGTCATAACATAAAATGTAATGTTAGACTCACTCAACATCCTAACAGGTAAGCACGCAGCAAATCACTTTGTAGACTCCTTTGCAAATGTCAATAATATTGAAATTAGCATAGAGAAACGACAAGAGACCCGTTTAAAACAACAAAATGCAAGACAAGAAGAGAACACACATGAAGTCATGGAAATACCCATTACACAAAGATTGCTAGAGCTGGCAATATCCAAATTAAAAATGAAAAAGTCACCGGGCAGTGATGGAGTGTCCAATGAAATGATTAAGAACATGGGAACTGCAGCGAAATCAAAACTACTGCAGATCCACAACATTTGCTGGATCACAGGTAGAGTGCCACAGGCATGGAGAGAAGCAATTATGATACCATTACTAAAGCCAGGAAAAGATGGTTCAACGACATCCAGCTATAGACCAATCAGCCTTACAAGCTGTTTGTGTAAAACAATGGAACGTATAATCAATCTCAGACTGCAGTGGTACCTGGAAAGTGAAAATCTCCTTGTCCCACAACAAGCAGGCTTAGACAGTGTTACTCTACCGAAGATCAGGCAACCTATCTTTCCCAGGAAATTGAGGATGAATTTCAAGAAAAGAAACTGGTACTAGCAGCATGGATAGACCTAAAGAAAGCATTTGATAAGGTATGGAAGGAAGGACTTTTCAAGAAACTGGGACATTATGGAGTAAATGACAGGATGTACAAATGGGTCAAAGCATACCTGCATAACAGGAGAGCCAGAGTGCAACTGGATGGTCTTATGAGTAAGAAGGTCTTACTGCGCCAGGGCGTTCCACAAGGAGGGGTACTATCTCCAACACTTTTTCTGATCTACATCAATGATCTAGTTACTGAACTACCACATGACATCAAAGTGGCAATGTACGCAGATGACTTGGTAATGTGGTGCACAGAGGAGTATGCAACAGTGGCCTCTAAATTGCTACAAAGAGCTATGAATGCACTGAATTTATGGACAAATAGATGGTGTATCAGCATCAATGCAGACAAATGCAGTACTACACTTTTCACTCTCTCCCCAAAACAAAAAGCAGGAGCCATCTACATAAACAATGAGCCTGTGAAAGAAGACATACAAGCTACATATCTTGGAGTTACGTTTGATAACAAACTATCTTGGAAACAGCAGATAAATAAGGCATCCCAAAAAGCAAGGAGGAAATTGGCTATTCTAAGAAAGCTGTGTGGAACCACATGGGGTGTGAGTGGGAAAATACTCAGTAAAATTTACCAACAGAGTATACGCCCACATTTAGAATATGGATCATCCGCATGGTGTTGAGCATCAAACACCACACTGCAAGAACTGGATAAAGTACAAAACCAGGCACTTAGGGTAATCACAGGAGCAATGAAATCATCACCAATATTGCAGATGGAGAAATTGTGGAGGATACCAGCACTGAGAGAACGGAGGGGCACAAAGGTGCCGATACAGGCAGAAAAATGTGCATGCATGCCGAGACATTCAATGAAGGACCGATTCCAAAATCTTGCATTGGGACGACTTAAGAGAAGCAGTTTTATCCACCAAGCCAAGCGTATTAGTAGACAAACACCAGACATGCCAAGAGTTGTTAACCCCCAACTGCCCATACCAGAACAGACTCCCTGGACAGAGGAATCAGGATTATCAATACAAATACGGACACAAGTGAAAGGAATAGTTGACAAAGAGGAACAGAATAGTCTACAGCGAAAAACAATAACTCTAAGTTTCCTGGATGAAGAATACCCACAAGACCTATGGATTCATGTGTACACAGATGGATCAGCACAGAATGCAGTAAAGAATGGGGGAGCAGGTGCATATATAGAGTACCCAAATAACACTACAGATGTGAATAAAATAGAAACGGAAATATTGTCACTATTATGATTCAGAAATCCATGCAATAACGTTGGCAATAGAAAAAACTGCTGAACAGTAATCTTAGCCCACAGCCTGTAGTGTTTTTGACAGATGCAAGATCTGTGCTCCAGGCACTACAATCCAGAAAATTACCACATCTGCGGACCTTATTAACTGAACTCTGCAAGCACCACAGGGTTGCCCTGCAGTGGATCCCTTCTCACTGTGGAATACCAGGAAATGAAAAAGCGAATCAGTTTGCAAAGGAAGGTTCAACAGGCACACAACTAGATACACCGGTTACATACCATCATAAGAAACAGATAATCAAATCAATCAGAGAACCACAAGCCCCAAATCAGGATGCCTTTCATAATACGAATAGAAATGAACAAGTTATCATTATACGCCTCAGAACAGGACACAATCGACGCCATAGTCATATGTATACAAAATTCAAGATCGGCACCTCAACTATTTGTACATGTAGACTTGCACCCCAGACTGCTGAACACATACTTCAAGACTGCACAGAATATAGTAGACTAAGGAAAATCCATTGACCCATAGATACAACACTACAAACACAACTATATGGGCCACCGCAAGAATTACAAAAGACAGTAAAATTTATACAGGAAACGACATTGCAAATATATACAATACTACGGGCGAACGAAAGATAGATAGATCCCAACACCAAAATGGGAACGGTGGAGAAAATATTGACACGTCATTACTTTGACCCTAGTCGTCCGGGCGTATAGTGGTGCAACGTTCCTGCAACGTAACACCAAACTAGGACTTAAAGAGATCAATTGGTGGTTGAGTCATCAGGATGCCTATACCCTTAATAAATCAATTCGTCGCAGATTTGAAAGGCGTCCCATTATAACGAGCGGACCCCAACAGCAATATCAGGCAGACCTAATTGATTTGAGACATTTGAAAAAAACAAAACGACGGGTATTCCTATTTGGTTTCTTGCGTGGACGTTTTCAGTAAACTCGCGTGGTCTGTACCGATACGAACCAAAACGGGGAAATCCTTAGTGGAAGCCGTCGATAAGATATTTCTTGATGGGAAACCCGCGAGTTTTCAAACGGATAAATGGTCAGAGTTTCTGAACAGAACATTTCAGAAATTCGTCGCTGTTTTCCCTTTTTTAATTAAACAGAACGAAGATATTAAGGACGCTGTGATGGAATTCATTAATAGGACTCTGAAACAACGGATGTGGCGATATTTCACGAAATCCAATCAACTGTCTATGTCCGAGTCCTACCCGCCCTACTTCGAAGTTATAACCATTCGTATCACAGACGTATAAAAATGGCACCGGTCGACGTCAGCACAGACAATCAAGAACAGGTATAGAACACGTTGTATAGTAACAAACGCAGCTTTAAATTTGAAAGACCCCTGTATAAGGTCGGTGATCGAGTTAGGCTGGTCCTGGGTAGAGCCAATTTTAAAAAGGGTTATGACCCGGCTTGGACGGAAGAATTGTTTTCCATCAGTCGAGTAGATGAAACAAACCCCGTTACATATTTAAACATGAAAGACGATAAGAGCGACGAGATAGAGGGGTCATTCTACACACCAGACATTTTTAAAAGTTGGAGACAAGCACGAGTACAGAATTGAGAGTATCAAAACCGAGCGTCGCACGTCATTAGGCCGAAATAGAGTTTAGTCAAGTGGCTTGGGTACGATTCCTCATTCAACAGTTGGATACCGACCAAGGACATTGTCAGATACAAAAACTAGAGATGAGAGAAGAAGAAGAAGACGGGGAAATTTTTGGAGAGCCCGGTTTGCGAGCCGTAGACACGGGAGTGAGGAGAGAGCGAACCATGCTGGGGTCGGTGTTTTGGAAACTATCCCCCCGCTTAGAGCTTGTCTTTATTTGTCAAGTGGTATTTATATATGCCATTGTCGTTGTCTCGCTGTTCAATCTGACCACCGAAAATCCAGACGCAAAGGACGGAAAACTGTGGATAGCCCTACAGAGCAGCTGTTTGGGTTACATGCTACCGAATCCAAAGTTGGAGAGGAGACGGTGAAACAAGTAAGATGAGTTTTTATGTCACCCTACTCAGCAATGCATCTATGGGGATTTTTAAAGATAATAACCCCGGCCACTTTTTCGTTACTCCCTCAGACCATTGACATTTCGACGCAGTATGAGATCACGCTGGCGGAGATACAGTTTCCACTTAATTTTTTCAATGTAATAGAGGGCGATGATTGGATTCATTACGAACCTCTCGCTAACAATGAAATTTGCGGCGTTAGATCTCACTTGAACGTGACCCTGACACCGGGGTTATACATGATACCCGATGCTTTCATCAGCGCGTTGGATGCGTTGATCATAAAAGAGGAGTCGAGCGTGGGTGTAAAAGCGGCAAAAATGAGATTCCTTTACGCAAAGGAGGCGAATAAAGCCATCTTGAAACTCTAGGAAAAAGCGGTGAGCGTTACCATAAGCGACACTTTGAAAAACATGTTAGCCTTCCCCACGACCTGCATAACAGACGCAGATCTCGATATCTACAGCGTGGATGCAATGGACTTGGAAAGTGTTGCAAAAAATGTCTACGTCTACTGCGATCGCATTTCACCCAGACCGGTCTGGGATGTGATGGTTACTCTCCTTAGGAGCGTGCCTGTTCTCAACAGAAATCACACCGTGGTGTTTCAGATCTACGATAAGTCTCACTACGTCCCCCTGAGCAGAATTTCATCGACACCGTGGAAATCCGTTTAGCCAACAAACATGGAAACACCACCCCATTCACCAGCGGGACGTAAGTGCTAACGGTACACTTTCAAGTGAAGAAACATCTCCATCTGGTATAATGGTGAGACGCACACCCCTTCATCGCGATGTTGAGTTATACGAAGACTTTTACCGCTGTCATGCGGGTAATGGAATGCCAGTGTTTATAGGAGGTCAAAATCAGAGCGGTCGAGGAATCGGTAGTTTCTTTGGGGGAATCGGGAGGGATATGTTACCCTGGTTAAAAACAGGGGTAAAGCCTTGCTCATAGAAGGATTGGGGACAGGTCTGCAGGTTGCACAGGACGCATTAGCCAGGTAAAATGTCGGTGAAGTT
This sequence comes from Megaustenia siamemsis, assembly GCA_032433765.1. Classification (NCBI taxonomy): domain Eukaryota; kingdom Metazoa; phylum Mollusca; class Gastropoda; order Stylommatophora; family Ariophantidae; genus Megaustenia; species Megaustenia siamemsis. The sequence continues at coordinate 27,959,697 of JAVIAB010000159.1, read as the reverse complement.
TTCAAAGAACGAGCTAAGGATGAACGAGCGGTTGATATACGGGGCTGTAGACCACCTTAGTGGTAACAACCAATCAGAAAGTGGTTTACGACGACGACAAAGCAGAAAGCGAGTTATGAAGGTACCTCCACCCGGAGTACCCGTTACGAAGAGGATAAAACCAATAGCTGGATAGTCCCCCCTTCATTCGGCGCACAACAAGAAGACGAAGACGAGGGAGTTAGTGGCAAGGGATATTTTCGATGAATAATGTCTCTCATTCAAACCAAGTCGTGTGAATGTCTTCACTCTGATTGGATTTATTTAGCGTTCCACCCACGCAGACATCTCTGGACTCTGGCCAATTTATTGAAATTCGTTCGATCGCGGCCTTATCGCATGGCACACCCATCGAGTTTTTCATTTCTGGAAACAGCGAGGAGCATCTTGATCTTTTCAACACGTTTTTGCATCTGCGGATCATGATCACCCTCACCAACGGGGATAGTGTAGCATCGGATGTTGAGGTAGGACCAGTCAACAATTATCTTAACAGTCTATTTTCACAAGTCGACGTATCTCTAAACAACATGTTGGTTACACCATCGGAGAATACCTATCCTTTTATAGCAGTGTTTGAGGCTAAGCTAAACTACGGGGAGGATGCGAAAACGGGATACTTGACGGCCGCTCTGTTCTACAAAGATACAGCGGGTCGTCATGATGATATGAAAGAAAATTAGAGATTTAAAACACGGCGCAATTTGACTTCGGGTAGTTAAGAGGTTGAAATGATGGGTCGTTTGCACTCTGATCTCTTTGTGCAGGATCGTTACATGTTAAACAGAGTCGATGTAAAGATCAAACTCACGCCCTCTAAGGATGTGTTCAACATCATTGCTCATGACAGGTCTGTGGGTTATAAGAGTGTTATCATCTACGCCGCGCTCGTTGTCAGGAAAGCTAAGCTAAACCCCGCGATTTCTCTGGCCCACGAAAAGGCTCATTTAGGTCACGAAATGCTCGGTACTCGATCAAGAGGGTTACCATCAAAACATTTTCCATCGCTAGCTGGATGTTCTCACACAGTCAAGACAATTTATTTTTGTCTCAAAGATCAACCCGTATAGTGATAGGTCTGATTACAGCCTGTGCCTTTAATGGTGTTTATACCTCTAACCCGTAAAATTTTGTACACTCTGGTTTGAGTTATATGAATCTGACGGTCGACGGGAGATGTATTTACGGAAAGCCTCTAACTATGGACTTTAAACGAAATAAATACGCAAGAGCCTTCTTTGGTACAAATCTGGCCATGAGTCTGATTGGTAAAGACGTTGGGAATAACATTGATTATCGAGAGTTCAAGGACTGATTTTGTCTATTTGTTTTTGACCTCTCCTCCAGCCTACTAGACGGGCCCACTTGGAGCTAGCCACAAGCGGACCCTTTTCGATAGAGCTCAAGTTTGCCGCTCCCACAAGTACTCCCCTACGAGTTATCGTCTATGCCGAGTTGGACTCAGTACTTGAGGTGTCCAAGACACGGCAAGTTCTAACAGACTTCACTGATTGAGAGAAAGAAAATGAACATGGGGAAGTTTTACAACCTTTTGATGTCAGATATTTTCGTTCGACGGTGTTCCCTTGTTACTGTCCTTCCACGAAACCACTTACCACCCAGCATCGACCCAACCGCGACTGCAGCCTTTGTCATAAACACCGACCCTGCCCACAAACCTGGTGAGCATTGAGCGGCCCTCTTTTACAACGGTCTTGGGGAATGTGAGTATTTCGATTCCTACGTTTTACCTCACAGACACATGGATATTTTAAACTTTATCGAGCGGAATTTACACGTTCAATTCGCCTACAACCTACGAGTGTTGCACGATTTGTTAAGCAACACGTGTGGTCTATATTGTGTTTATTATATAATTTTTAAGTGTCGTGGCGCAAAGCTTAACAGAATTATCATGCATTTTTCGTCGAGACAACACATTATCGACCGTACCATTTATCGTTTGCCCACCCCGTGAATATTTCGGCTTCGGAGACCCATGGATGCCCAAATTCAACAACCGGACAGTAACATATATATATATATATATATATATATATATATATATATATATATAGCCATTTAACACAAACAGACAGTACCACTAAAACAGGAGGGATGAAGCCCAGACGGTTAAAATTAATAAATTCATCAATCGGACGGTAATATATTTTCAAATATCTGTTCTCTTGTGTATTAATAAATAAAGCTGTGAAATTAAATATAGGAAGTATTTGTTTTATTTGACTTGATTTAACTTGAACGTGAAAAGAGAGAGAGCTAGAGAGAGTACATGTGGGTGGTCGTGGTGATGATGATGAGACGAACAATCAAAAGAAAACCACACATTTTCTACATTTTTAGAATCATCACAACCAACACGTTATTTAAATTTCCACACCTGGTCTATGGTCACCCGATATCAGCACACAGATACCTTAAGGGATAATACACAACCCCACTTACACCCGAGATAACCACTGAATCAGGTATTCTTTTCCTCAAAATATAAACACATGACACACAACATATTCACCCCTGCAATACCACTTTCCCAAGTTTTAGAACCGCGACACGCTAATAGATTTGAAAAGTAAACATTCGCCTTACAGTACGTAGCCGTCACCTCGGTGGTAAGTGAACCCAATCATATACGCGTTACTTGTCATGTGTTCAGCTGATAGAGGCTTACTATGTAAGTTCCGGCCAGTTCATAACTCAGTCTTATACGGGCGGGCTGCATATTTTATTTAAGAGTAACACTTTAAAAATCTCACTTTTATTATTTCGTTAGAGATCGAAAGTTGTGGATGATCACTCTACACCAAACGGTACTTCATGATGCTGATGAGGGTATGTTGGGGTATAATGTCTCTGTGATACAGGTTAAATGAGGTATTTTATCTAATTATTTATTAAAACACGTGTTACAGTGAAGCTATGGACTAACACTAACAACCTATAAAGAAAAAAGTGAGGAGAGATAACACGCGTTAGGATGTTTCCCTTTTTTGAACACGCGTTTAATTTTTTCCTAGTTATCCCCTAACAAGCTCACCGCTACAGCATTTAAAATCCATAACAATAGGATAATCACAAGTGTTTACATCACGAGACCCCCTGACGACGATCCTGCCCACAGCCGAGCCAGCGCGAATCACCGGGTCACGGGTCGACGGATCACAGGTCACCGGCCTGAACCAGCCGAACAAAAAATATGTGCAGCACCATTTCAGCCGAACGTCGAACAAAACAAATGTGCAGCACCATTCAGACAACATGTTCAGACACTTTTTATATAGAAGTGTGGCTGCTCTATTGGCTAACGTATACCCGTTTTTTTTACTACTCATGGAGCCGATATAGGCAATAAAAATGTCCAGAGATGGAGACATAACATCATAAATCACGACAAGCAACGCACTAGCTTCGAATGCTTCCAACAAACTGACGAAGATCGAACGCTTTTGAATTATTTACGGTTCATCATTGCACTCCGAACATGTCCATACGTGCTCAGATTCCTCCTCAGTAAAAGTCCCGCAATGTCCAGTGACTGGACTCCGATGTACGCCATTAACCTGTCTCTGTTTACCTCTCAGCTCACATTCGTACCACAGGTGTTTCCGTGTTAATGATATGATTGTTATAGTTTCCGCCTGTCTCTTTCCTATCGATATACCAGATTTTTGCTTTGTTGTATCATCCTTCAGATGTATCGTATAAATGTGGAACTTGGAAAACCTTGAAGACTTTAAGTAAGAAATGAGATGCCTTTGAAAAAAAATGTTTACATAGGATCTCAAACAAAAGATTGAAAGAATACATTTCAAACGAACTAAGAGGCGAATTATATAGATACGAATACGTGTCGAGCTTTATTAAAAGATGATGGAAAAATATCGAACATGTGCAGATAATCTATCTATTTATCCATCTTTCATTCGCCTGAAGTATTGTCTATATCTGAAATGTAGTTTCCTATATAAATATTATTGTGTAATTCGTGTCTTTTGTAATTCGTGAAGTGGCACTTATAGTTTTGTCTGTAGTGTTGTATCTATGGGCCAATGGATTTTCTTCAGTCTACTATATTCAGTACAGTCTTGGAGTATGTGTTCAGCAATCTGGGGCGCCTGTCCACATGTACATGTAGTTGTGGTGTCTTGAATTGTTTATACGTGTGACTGTGGAGTTAGTTGTGCCCTGTTCTGAAGCTATATTGATAACTTGTTCCAATCTATTCATATTATGAAAGGCATCCTGATTTGAAATTGGGGTCTTCTGATTGATTTGATTATCTGTTTCTTCTGATGGTATGTAACTGGTGCATCTGGTTGTGTGCTCTATGTATTCGGGTACTCTATGTATGCACCTGCTCCCCCCCTCCCCATTCTGTACTACATTCTGTGCTTATCCATCTGTGTACACCCGAATCCATAGGTCGTGTGGGTATTCTTCATCCAAGAAACTGTGAGTTAATGTTTTACGCTGTACACTATCTTCTATTCCTTGTCAAGTATTCCTTTCACTTCTGTTCGTATTTGTATTGACAATCCGCATTCCTCTGTCCAGGTAGTATGTTCTGGTAATGTGCAGATAATGAATGAAGAAAGACTTCCCCATCAGGCACTTGTTTTAAAAAAAATAAACGAGGCGGACCAAGAGAATCTCTACTACATAGAACAATTACTAGAGATAGTTCAAACATTGAACAAAGAAATAAACAAGAACTACAAGAACAAGCAGCATTTCGTCAATCGTGGAGAAATATGACTTCCGCCCTATGTGGTGTATATGGTCCGAGAGGAACATATTGAATAAATAAATTAATTAATTAATTAATAGTGTATACTAGAAACGTTAGCTACTAAATCCTGGAAGTTGATGTCGCAATTGCATTTCTGATTTCCCTTGTTCTGCTGGTTAAACTGAAGTCCTTAAAAGGGCTGCCATACTAAATCTGCTATACATCAATATGCAAACCACTACAGGAACTAGGGAGATCCCACATCTTTAGTCAGTTTGTCTTGACGCAGACTATTACTATGGAGCTAAAGTGAAGTCTATGAAGAACAGCAGACAGCTTGATTCAGAGTCATAACGGGAGTTAGACAATGATGTATCGTGTCACGACTCATTTTTCATGTGGTCATGAACTGGACCATGCGATCGACTGTTGCAGATAGACCATAGGAAATTACATGCGGTTTTAATGGACGTCTTGTAGATACTAACTTTGCAAATGATGTTGGACTGCTTACACACTACCTCCAAAACATGCACGAGGAAAGAGATAGTGCAGGTCAGTTTGATAAGTCAGTAGGGCTACAAATAAATGCAGAGAAAACTAAAATTATGAGAGTAAATGCCAAAAGTACAAATAAAGTTACACTCCGAGAAGAGGCATTAGAAGTGGATCACTTTAAATATCTTGGTAACTCATCATCATCATCATTGAGTGCCGTCTCCGCAACGAAGGTTGGCTACCATGGAGCGCCATTCTGCTCTATCTCTTGCTTTGATGGTGCAGGTTGTCATCGGCTGATTTGTCCATCTTTTGATGTTACTCGTCCATGTTAATCTTGGTCTGCCTCTGCCTCTTTTACCTTGTATTTTCCCCTCCAGGATTACTTTAAGTAGGCTGTTGTGTCTTTTAACATGGCCCAAAAATCGCATTTGTCTTGTTCTAATTGTGTCCAGTAGTTTTCTTTTCATTTTTAGTTGTTTTAAGACTTCATCGTTTGTTTTCTTTTCCTTCCATCCAATTCTACATATTCTTCTATATATCCACATTTCAAAGGCTTCAATTCTCTGTTCTGTTTTCTTGTCTAATGTCCATGTTTCAGCACCATATAGGAATATTGAGAAGATGTAACATTTTGCTATTCTTAGTTTTAGCTCTGGTGTTATTTGTTTTGATGTTAGTATGTTCTTCATGACATTAAAATTACTTTTTGCCATTCCTATTCTTTTGTTTATTTCAGTTGTACATTTTCCATCACTGGTTATATAGTATGTCCAAGGTAGTTATAGTTCTGAACTGTCTCCAGGTCTATTCCATCAATTTTGATATCCACTTGTGGGTTTTGAGTATTTTCTTTGTTTATGATCATAGTTTTATCTTTTTGATATTCATATCTAGTCCATATTTTTTTGCTTGTTATGTTTATTTCATTAAGTAATTGTTGTAGATCTTTAGGATTTTCTGCTAGTAGTACAGTATCATCAGCATATCTTAGGTTATTGATTATCTTTCCATTAATTTGTAGGCCTGGCATCTCTATGATGTTTTTAAAGATTTGCTCAGTGTATAGATTGAACATGCTTGGTGATAGGATGCATCCTTGTCTTACTCCTCTTTTTATATCAATGGGTGTAGAGTTCTCTTTGTTATATTTTATTATTGCTGTTTGCTCCCAGTATAGATTGCATATTAGTCGTATGTCCATGTCATCTAGATGTATCTCTTTTAGGCATTCTATAAGTTGTTTGTGGTGTACTCTATCAAAAGCTTGGTGTAGTCTATGAAGCAGGCATATATTGTATTGTTTACTTCTGTGTACTTTTCGATTAATGTTCTCATGTGCAGAATATGGCTTCTTTAGTCCCACTATTTTTCCTAAATCCAAATTGCTGCTCATCTAATTCAGTATTGATTTTATTCTGAATCCTCCCTTGTATAACTTTTAGCAAGTTTTTTGTAACATGGCTCATCAGGCTTATTGTTCTAAAGTCACTGCATTCAACTGCACCATTCTTTTTAGGCAATGCAATGAAAGTTGATGTTTTTAGTTCATTTGGTATGTATCCTGTATGGTATATGTCGTTGCATATGTCTGTAATCACTTCAATGCCAAAATCTTCTAGTGCCTGTATCATCTCTATCTGTATGCTGTCAGGTCCTGCTGCTTTTCCCTTTTTCATTGTTTTTATAGCTTTTTCCACCTCAGATTTTTAGATTGTATAGCGCGATGTACATTTTATAACTGGTTTCTTGTCCCTTTGATCCTGAAATAGTTCTGTTATATATTCCTGCCATCTATCTATAATATCCTTATTGTCTGTTAGCATTTTTACTTTTTTTGTCTGCAATGCATCCACCTTCTGCGACTTTTTTAATTTTTATTAGTCATTCTCTTTATTTCTGTGTGCATTCCTCTTAAGTCTTGTTTGCTTTCCATAGTTTCTATTTCTATACATTTTTGGCTGAGCCAGTCTTCTTTTGCCTTTTTGCACATTTTGCGTATTTCTTTATCTATTTTATTGTATTGGGCAGTGTTCTTCGCTTGTCTCCTTTCTTCCATTTTTTCTAAGATGGTGTTAGTTATCCATTTTTGTTTTTTGTTCTTTTCTCTTTTGGGTAAGGTGTCGCAGGCTTTTTGTATACTTTTCTTTATACATTGCCATTTGGTTGTTACTTTTTCATCAGGATTTTCTCTTCTGTATTGTTCAATTCCTTCCTCTAGCAGCTTCTGGTATGTGTTCTTTACTTGTATTGTATAGGTATCTTTAATATCTTTTTGATTTAAAGCTGTTATATCAAGTGGATTTGTTGATGAATTAGATTTTTGCTTGTTTCTCTTTAGTTTAATTTTCATTTTAATCATTACAGGATTGTGATCTGAGTTAATATCTGCTCCTGGGTAGGTTTTGGCTTTCTTTATGCTGTTACGGAACCTTTCTTTTATCATTATGTAATCTATTTGATTCCTCTTCTTATCTCCTGGGCTTTTCCATGTGTATAGTTTCCTTTTCTCTTGCTCAAAGTAGGTGTTACATATTACCAGCCTGTTTTCTTCACAGAATTGTATTAATCTTTCTCCTCTGTCATTTCTTTTTCCTAAACCATGATTTCCTATAATTGTCTTATATCTACCTTTTCCTACTTTAGCGTTCTTGTCACCCATTACAATCAAGATGTCTGAAGATTTCACTTGCTTCATAACTTTATTTAGGTCTTCATAGTATGCTTCTATTTGTTCATCTGTGTAGTCTTGAGTAGGTGCATATGTCTGTATTATTGCTATGTCGAATGGTTTTGCTTTCAACTTGAGTAGTATAATCCTATCACTGTATGTCCAGTGGTTACTTATATATATTTTTTTTGTCTTGGTAACTATGTTTCGTAAAAAAGCGACTTTGAGAATGAGATTTCTGCCAAAATAAACACGTCAACCGAATAGACTTAGACAAATATTACGCCCAACTTGTCTCCAGGTCAGTAGCTCATAATTGATAAGTCAAATGTGCGACCAATTCTCTTATATGCAGCAGAAATGTGGAGAATGAACTATTAGATAGAAAATCGTCTGACAGTATTCGATTTATCATGTTGTCAAATAATATTGTTGTAATTTTTCGAAATGCATTTCTGTTGAGCTTTTTCCATCATTCGCTATGAAATGTCCCATACATTTATATTCTTCAAAATTCTCTCGATATATATTTTTTTTGCTCAAAACTTGACTTCTTCTTTGCCAGACTTACATCGTGAGTTATTTTATTTTAGATCAATTGTGTATGTTTGAATTTTTATAAACTAATTTGTCATCTAAACTTGTTCAGTCTAATCATAAAATCAAAACTGGTTCACTATAATGCTGAGATCTAAACTGGTTCAGTCTTGTGTATTTCATGTTGACTTTGCAACCGTGTGAGTAACTATTATATCTTGTTCTTGGAGAAGAGAAGACACATATAGAAAAGTTAAAATATATAAATATATATTTAGAGAAGAGTGTGGAACATGGTATATACAAGAGCAGACATGTGAATCATATAGGAGAAAGCACAAAGAGAAGTGTTGACATGATTAAATCTAATGCTTCTTCTTTAAATACTTCAAGCGTCGTGGGAGATACAATGTTCTGGCAGATTCAGCAATTGGCAATTCTATCTTTCGTTCGCCCGAAGTATTGTCTATATCTGCAATGTCGTTTCCTGTAGTGGTTGGGCCCTTTCGAGGCTAAGGGCCCGGCGCTGCACCTGCCTGAGTGTCCATCACAGTGCGAGTGCCATATCGCTTTGCGGTTATAGACATACTTCCCATTGCAATGAGTGCGTGGCATCCTGATTGTTGTAGTGCACGCTTTGGCTGGTTGCCTCCGACTTCAGCACTTAAACTTGCTAGAGCAGACTGTGGTCTTGCTCGGGTGTAGGAAGACCTGGCCAGTCTTGGTTTTCAGTCCCAGGTGACTGTTAAGCCTCATCCCCACGACAAGGAGCTGGCCTTGATAAGGTGCAATTGGCATTTGATGTTGTAGTTTCTTTCATGTTGTCACTCCAATAGAGGTTCTCTCTGCTTTGAACTGTGTGCTCTACAACTCTTTTTATATATGCCTTGTATAGTATACCACCACAAGACATTCTCTTCGTGTTGGCAAACCATTTTATTCGTTGTCTTTGTAAGTAGGTCAAAATAATAGTCTATAACCTTTCATTTGTAACCGATTTTTTTCTTCTCTTCTGATCACCATCAAATCCTTCTCAAATATAACATTTCTGTAGTGACAGCATTTATTTTCTGACTTTAAAGTTTGGCACTGGTAACATAGAGCGAGGATACATTTTCTTTGTATAAGATGTTTCTTTGCGATGATAATGGGAAAAATAAATAATAACAGTGTACTCAATAATTAATGTATTTTAATATTCCCTGCATTATACCCAATGTTATGGCTTCTTCTTCTTCTTCTCCTTCCTTATAACTCCCTGTGGAGCATAGGTCTTCAACAAACACTTTCAGCTCCCTGTGGAGCATAGGTCTTCAACAAACACTTTCAGCTCCCTGTGGGGCATATGTCTTTGACAAACACTTTCAGCTCCCTGTGGGACATAGGTCTTCAACAAACACTTTCAGCTCCCTGTGGGGCATAGGTTTTCAACAAACACTTTCAGCTCCCTGTGGGGCAAGGTCTTTAACAAACACTTTCAGCTCCCTGTGGGGCATAGGTCTTCAACAAACACTTTCCAAGCTGTTCTGTTTCTTGCTATTCTTTTAAGATCGTTCCATGTCTTCTCCATCATCTTCAGCTCTGCTTCAATCTGTCTTTTCTAAGAATTCCTTGTTCTTCCTCTTTGTCTCTTTCCCTGAGAATTCCTAAAGAGGGCCTGTTGTGTAATACTCTCAGTTATCTTCCGCAGTGTGTGTCCTATCCAGCACCATCGTCTTCGCTGTATCTCTTTATCCACTGATACATTTCCATAATTCTATGTTAGTTATTTTATCCTGCCATTTCCACCATTTTATTGTGCGTAAGCATCCATAAATGAAATTCTGTATCTTCATGATTGCCATTTGTGTTGTTCTCCATTTTTCACAGCCATATAATAAGACTTACTTAACATTGGAGTTGAAAATATACCCAATGTTATGGTTTCCATCAAGATTATATCTAAATGTGTATATAAACTACTGCCATGGAAGTCAAAAATATGTGACATTGTTTTTATTAACTTCACTAAAAATAATTGTCAACCAAATATTTGAAACAAATATTCCTTCTTAGGCCTATTTCAGAATATGGGGACAATGACAACAAACAGTGAGGCACAAATATCTATAGCTACATTTTATATTTGTGCCTCACCATTTATTTTTGTTGTCCTAAAAATCCTGAAGAAGGTCACAGGCCGAAACGTCAGTATTTTGCTGTGTTCCTTTTTTGTAAAGCTGTCACCATACCTTGGAGTGTATACCACACCCCACTACTGGCTCCTTGCTACCAGCTTTACCGCAGCATTGCAATTAGTTACCTGTTCCCTACTCAATTTATACCGCTGCTACTTCATGTTTGTTTAACGTCATCCATCACTTTGTGCTTTAGTTAGACTCATCACCAATTCTGTTTTCCAATTTGATTCTGTTGCTTAGCCAATTTTACTACCCCTGGTCTGTGACTTGCCTGACAGTCCTGAGTCATACCACGTGACTGCTTCTTCTAGTGGTTTGTCCGGATTCAACCAATTGTCAGCCAATTCACTCCAGCTAAGTCATTTTCAATATATTTTTATAGTTTTCAGCTCTTTATCATTTCTCTTTACATACAATTTTATATCTCTACACTTCACCTATTCTCCCACATCTCTTCTTTCTATCTCACCCACCTATCTCTCCATCCACATCTCCCTAACTTTATCATCCAACATGTAGCTATAGGTATTTGTGCCTCACCGTTTGTTGTCATTGTCCTCATATTCTGAAGAAGGCCGCAGACCGAAACATCAGTATTTTGTTGTGTTCCTTTTTTGTAAAACCGTCACCATACTTTGGAGTGTATACCACACCCAACTACTGGCTCCCTGTATCTAGTAAAAGGTCTACTCTACACCATGGTAGATGTATTTGGAAATAATGTGTTTGTGACCATATTTTTTCACGCCCTTTATATTGTCAGTATATTTCTATCGATTGACCTTTCGAGCCGTAACCGGCCCATAGGGCGTAGACCAAGATACACCTTCTCCTATATGAATTTTTGTTCTAACAGTTTTCTTTTAAAGATATTTTATCAAATCTCGCCATCTGTCTCTGTTCTGTGCAAGCAGTTCTATCTCATTGAGGGAGCCGATTCCTGCTGCTCTTGCCTCTCTCATCAATGTTCTTCTCAGTGTCTCCCTGGGTCTTCCTCTTTTTCTTTTACCTGTTGTTTCCCATATGAGGGCTTGCTTTGCTATTCGATTATTATCTCTTCTCATCACATGTCCAACGTATGACCATCGTCTTTTCTTTATTACTGAAGATATTAGTGGTTGATTGGCGATTTCTCTAATTTCCTCGTTTGTTTTGAATTCGTTCCATTCTATACCAAGTATTTTCCTTAGACATTTATTTTCGAATGCGTTCAACTTTGTTTCAAAACCGTTTCCGGTTGTTTCCAAAATGGAGGAATTATTTTTCTCCGGCTTGGTATAGAACCGTTGATCAGAGGTTTAACAAGCCGCTATCGTAAAAACGATGTTGTTAATGAAACGTAGACCTGATACAGAATGTGTAAATTAGCAGTAGATAGTTTTTTCGGCCCTAAAACAACAACAAAAATAGGATTCTGGAATGTGCGAACAATGGCCGCTCCGACGAAACAGTATATTTACTTTCCAGAAAAATCTCTAGAACCAATTTTTAGACCCTACGTGAACCACAGAGCCTCTGTCAGTCTGAAAGAAGTCCTCCACTTCTGGGAATTGAACCCAGGCCTTTTAGATCAGGAAGTGAGCACACTAACCTTTCAGCCACAGAGGCTTCTTGACAGTATCACCTGATGTTTAATTTTGATTAACTTACAAATAGTTTTGAGGAACTGATAGAAGAGTCACTCCTCACAAGCTGTTGCAATCATTGACTTTGATTTGGTAGGAATTTTAACAATGATCAATGTCTTCAACTTCACTGGGATCTTGTTTTATTTCTAGATTTTTATGGAATATGCTCTATGGGTAGTATAAGTCTTGGTATTTCGTTGCTTTTAGCATCCTAGATGTTACATCATCTTCACATGTGACCTCGTTGTTAGCTATGATCCTCACTGCTGGTTCTTTTATTCCCCATATGAAATCATCTAAGCTGATATCGATGGTGAAACATAATCTGACTGCAGTCCAGAAAGTGGGAAATTTGCAGTTGAATACAGATCACACATCCTGTGCCAGGACAAAATCCTGGATATGGTACAATTGAACAATACTCCATGCCCATTGCCTGCAGCACTATCTCAGTGTGCATGGACCTAAACCATGTTGATTTTGTGGCCAGGTAAATGCAAGCAGACAACTGCTGTCCCAACAAACAAAAATCCAAACAATAACAAAAATTCACTAGAAACCATATTACAGCAAAAGAGCCAAAAATCTTGAACCTGATTCGACAAAGTGACCATCACGGCTACTGCTCCAAACAGAAATCCTTATTTGGTACAAAAACAAGGAGGTAGCTCCATTTTTAGTAGTATTAGACAACCAAGTGAGCTTTTGCGCCACTATTGGAGGATGTTCAAGGACACACTCTTGATGTCCTGGGTTACTATTAAAATTTATATTCAAAATGCTAGAGGGACGTTGATTTTACTTTGTGTTCCAAGAAGGAAGAGTAACTTTATAAGAACATTAGCAATAATATTACAGGGGACCTTCTATCATTTCCATCGGTACAACAAGAAGGGCCAGACAATTATTAAAGGAGATATGACTAAAGTTATGCACACTGTAAATGGCTATGATGTCAATACAATGAGGACAGATTTAAACCTCACAAGGTCATTTATTATATTTGTCAGAGTCATGAGCGATTGACATTAGTACCTCATGTTAATAAAGTTCAATTGAGAACTCAGTACAAGGGATGGGAAATGCGGATAAGTAATCAGCAAATTAAGGTTGAATTTATTGGTTGTATTTTTTTCAATGGACACAAAGACAGTGATTTAACTAAGGGGATGACTATAAACTCTGTATATAAAAAAAACCTTATCCAAGTTATATGAAAAGAATCGTGATATTTCTAACTTCCTAGTTTACAAAGTTAATGTCAGTCTGGTTGAGATTTTGGAATGTAAATAGCCTAGGTCCATAAAACCATTTCTAGAACAGGTATTCATGAGGATAGACCTATCTAATGCAAAAACTAAGTGTCCCTCCTATAAGAAATTTCTTGATTCGGTACTAGACGAAACATGTTTTGGTTTGGGAGAATGTGATAGAATATTGAACGTATGTGAAATGATATAAATAGCTTCATGAGAGATCACACAATCAAATGCAATTTATTAGATAATGCAAGAGAAAGTGTAACTGGTAGTTACATATAGAGACTATAAGTGCAGCACAAAGATACATAGTAAACAATACAAGCCAGACAAAAACTCTTTAATGAATGTTCTAACTAAAGAAATGGTTCAGAAGCAACAAATGTTTGGTTGAAAATGTATGGTACTAATATTTACACTAACAAACAACACAGAGACATACTAGACATCTTTGTACATAAAGTGAATATTACACGATGATAGTGTTAGTACACAGCGTTTAATGTTTATTGTTTTTGACTATTTACATTCACTATATAAAAATAATATTGAGATCTCTATAAATATAGAGGTTTTGTTGATAAATAAACAATTTATTAAACTAAAACAAGTCATTTTCTTTTTTATTTTGTTACATGTTTGTACATATTAAGCTTTTGTTATCTACTTAATGTCTTAAAACAGACATCTAATGACATGGGAAGGATCAATGATTCTCCAATTTGGTTATCTATTTTGACTGCTGCCGATTGTTCCCAGTATTTTCTCTTGAATGTTCTCAACCTCTTTTTCATATTGAATAATAGAGTGTTGCTGTCCCCTGTCATTGATGATCTCTCAGTTTTCTTCATCAGATTATCTATATATGCTACCTTATATCATGTGGCTGAACTTTTCACTTTATTGTTTAATTCTTTGTATGTTGCCTTTAATATGATTGGTCTTTACAGTCTTCATGCTTCTCACTTTTCCCCAATGTATTTCCATTTGCTTTTGGAAATCTATCATTTTCCTACTGTTTTATTTTTAGTCCAGCACTAATTTCTGCTGATGCTTTTAGTGAATTAATGACATTATTTGAATAAAAATATATATTACATTTGTAATACTTTTCACATTTAGGATTTCTCTTGTGTTTCTAATGTATGTGTTTTCTTGCTTGTGAATTTGTAGTCCTTTGGTCACAGTAAAAAATTGTGCCCCACACATTATATTTTGAACACCTCTAAAGCAGAACTAAATGTTCTTTAATGTGTCTTTTAAGGTGTGTCTTTTGAAAGAGAACTGCACCACACAAATCACATTTATATTGCTTCTCTGCTAAATGTGATCTTTTGTGTATTTTTAGGCTTCCAATCTGAATAAATCCAGCACCACAAACATCACATTTGTAAGGCGTTTCTCCTGTATGTATTGGCATGTGTCTTTTTACGCTTCCACTCTGAGTAAAACTTAGACCACACACATCACATTTGTATGGCTTCTCTCCTGTATGTGTCTTCTCATGTCTTTTTAGGCTGGAAAATGCACTAAATTTAGCACCACATACAGAACACTTAAAAGGCTGCTCACCAGTATGTACTCT
Source organism: Megaustenia siamemsis (assembly GCA_032433765.1). NCBI lineage: Eukaryota > Metazoa > Mollusca > Gastropoda > Stylommatophora > Ariophantidae > Megaustenia > Megaustenia siamemsis. The sequence goes on along the minus strand of JAVIAB010000159.1, from coordinate 27,944,550 downwards.
TTCATGAATTTTTAACAAGCTATTTTTAGTGAATTTTGCATCACATATACCACACGTGTAAGGTTTTTCACCAGTATGTTTTCTTTGATGAACTTTAAATGCAGTAATATGAATGAATCCAGCACCACATACATCACAAATGTACGGCATTGCTCCAGTATGTTTTATTTGATGTACTTTTAGACTTGATTTAGACCTAAATCCAGCACCACAAACTTCACATCTGCAAGGCTTCTCTCCTGTATGCACTCTACTGTGTGTTTTTAGATTACAATTGAAAGCAAAACTTGCACCACACACATCACACATGTAAGGCTTGTAAGGCTTCTCACCAGTATGTAATCTTTTGTGAGACATTAATGCGTAATTATAATAGAATCCTGCACCACACACATCACATTTGAAAGGCTTCTCTCCTGTATGTGTTTGATTGTGAACTTTGAGTTGGTATCTCGAAGTAAAATGTACATCACAAACACTACACACGTACGGCTTCTCTGATATGTGTACTATTTTGTGTTTGTAAAAAGTACTTCTGGCACTAAATGTTGCACCACACACATCACATTTGTAAGGTTTCTCCCCTGTATGTCTTCCTTGGTGATCTTTTAGATGGCATTTATAATTAAATCCAACACCACACACATCACATTTGTAAGGTTTCTCACCTGTATGTATTGCTTGGTGCGCTTTTAGACTGTATGTGTAATTAAATCCAACACCACATACATCACACTTGTAAGGCTTCTCCCCTGTATGTGTTGCTTGGTGTATTTTTAGCATGTATTTATAATTAAATCCAACACCACACACATCACATTTGTGAGATTTTTCTCCTGTGTGTTTTCTACAGTGACGTCTTAGACAATACATCCGATTAAAACATGCCCCACACACATCACATTTGTATGTCTTCTCTCCTGTGTGTGTTCTTTCATGTCTTTTTAATGATTTGCTACAAATAAAAGTTGTACCACACACATCACATTTGTAAGGTTTCTCCCCTGCGTGTTTTATACAGTGACGTCTTAGACAATACATGCGAGCAAAACTTGCACCACACACATCACATTTGTATGTCTTCTCTCCTGTTTGCATTCTTTCATGTCTTTTTAATGATTTGCTACAATTAGAAGTTGTACCACGCACTTCACATTTGTATGTCTTCTCTCCTGTGTGTGTTCTTTCATGTCTTTTTAATGATTTGCTACAAATAAAAGTTGTACCACACACATCACATTTGTAAGGTTTCTCCCCTGTGTGTTTTCTACAATGACGAATTAGACAATACATCCGAGCACAACTTGCACCACACAAATCACATTCATATGTCTTCTCTCCTGTGTGTTTTCCTTGGTGTGATTTTAGATTGTTTGAATAATTAAATCCAACACCACACAGATCACATTTGTAAGGTTTCTCTCCTGTATGTGTTGCTTGGTGTGCTTTTAGAATGTTTGAATAATTAAATCCAACACCACACAGATCACATTTGTAAGGTTTCTCCCCTGTATGTGTTACTTGGTGTATTTTTAGCATGTATTTATATGTAAATCCAACACCACACACATCACATTTGTGAGCTTCCACTTCAGTGTGTCTTCTACAGTGACGTCTTAGACAATTCCTCCGAGCAAAATTTGCACCACACACATCACACTTGTAAGGCCTGTCTACTGTGTGTATTATTTCATGTCTTTTTAATGATTTGCTACGAATAAAATTTATACCACACACATCACATTTGTAAGGTTTCTCCCTTATATGTGTTGCTTGGTGTGCTTTTAGAATATTTGAATAATTAAATGCAACACCACACACATCACATTTGTAAGGTTTCTCCCCTGTGTGTCTTCTACAGTGACGTCTTAGACAATACATCCGAGCAAACCTTGCACCACACACACCACATTTGTAAGGCTTCTCCCCTGTATGCGTTGTTTGGTGTGATTTTAGACTGCTTGTATAAGTAAATCCAATACCACACACATGACATTTGTAAGGCTTCTCTCCTGTGTGTATCCTTTCATGTCTTTTTAATCCCTTTCTACGAATAAAAGTTGCACCACACACATCACATTTGTAAGGTTTCTCCTCTGTATGTGTTGCTTCGTGAGCTTTTAGAATATTTGAATTATTAAATTCAATACCATATACATCAGATTTGTGAGACTTTTTCCTTTTATGTGTTCTCATGTGTCTCTTTAACAAAGTGTAATTTGAAAATGTTGTCTCACAATCTTCACAAGTGAAATATTTTCCATTTTCACATTTTTTCTGGTGTGTCTCAACCTTACTCATTAACTCATGCCTGATATCACTCACATGTAGTTCAGCATTTCTCTCATGCTCCAAAAATATTTGATCTGATTCTGTACTGCAAACTTTGATTGGTAATGTCCCCGAATCATGACCATGAACCTCATTAAAGTAACCCTGAATCATCCCCCTCTCTGGCACTTGTCCAGGCATTCTACTAGTACCAGTAATTTGAACCTGGAAGTTAGAAATTTGACTGCAGCCATCATCTTGACCAGACTGAAATGAGAAGAGAAAGGAGATTAAGATATGACAATAATTTGTGATTCTAACAAATATTTTTAAAAAATCAGAAATAACATTATAGAAAATTCTATCTATTTATTGTCCTTTTGAGCCGTAGCCAGCCTATAGGGTGTAGACCAAGATACTTCTTCTCTTATCTGAATTTTTGTTCTAGCAGATATCGATTCTTTTAAAGATATTTTATCGAATCTCGCTATTTGCCTCTGTTCTGTGCAAGCAGCTCTATCTCATTGAGGGAGCCGATTCTTGCCTCTCTCATCAATGTTCTTCTCAATGTCTCTCTGGGTCTTCCTCTTTTCCTCTTACCTGTTGTTTCCCACATGAGGGCTTGCTTTGCTATTCGGTTATTATGGAAAATTAGTTATCACAATTTATTTGGCAGCATGCATGTCAATAAACTCCTGTGTGTTACAGGGGCCTCATTATGTGGGAAGTAAAGAATAGTGACACTGTGACCTTCCAGGCATGTCGTAAGAGGCGACTAAGGAGGTTGATCGATGGCTTGACAAACTGTCATTGTAAAAAGCATTGTTATGGAAACAGATCTCTGCAATATGTGCCACTTTGGCACGCAAGGTTTCTGTTTTTGAGATTGTAGTTCTGTCCTATGTGCCGTCTTCGGCTCGAAAGGACTATAGATAGATAGATAGATGTCAATAAAAACAATATCAGAGTTTCATAGTTTAAATGGGTTACTGTCCTAAATTTTTGCCACTGTTCCATTCTCCACACTGTTCCCAACACACATCTACCTTTACGTGATCCCCTATTGTCGCCTTCAATCATGACAAGAATTTGAGAGACATTCTGGTCAGGAGAAGTCTCCCTCGCTTTGTGTTCTTGCACTGTTCTATATACATTGATACATAAAGACATTGTCAGTGGCATTACTGTTGAGGTAACCCATGCAATATATCCCTATATATTTTTAGAACCCTTCCACCTGTCTTTGGCCCTCCCATTAGCTGGTCAACTACACCTATTATCCTGAGCGGACAAGTCAGCATTCATTTTCCTGATAACCTCAAAATATTACGGAGGGAAAACATTTTTATTTCTTATTCTGGTTTGAGTTTATTTTAGATACTTCGTTATTAGTTAGCTATGTAGAGCTAATTTTATTTACATACATGTCTGTGTTGTTTGTTGTTCCTGCTGAAGGCTTATTGAGCTAGACATCATTCAAAGTTGTGTCATTCATTCATTACGTAAAGCTTTAACCATACCTATTTTTCTTCATTTCTCCTCATTAATATATACATGCATGAGTGTTAAGGAAATGATTTCACCATGATGTATGCCTTGCTGTAGAAGCAATTTTGAATACATTTAAGAGTGACTTTGATTTTCCTGTTATTTAGAAATGATTGGATCTGCTTTATCATGTTACCCTGCAAAAAGGTCTTCTTGTCAAAGGCCTGCTTTAGGTCAACCACTAGTATGAGTATCTTTTTAGAAAGATTTAGAAAGGATAAATTGTATGACCTGTTACTATTTCTCATAATATGAATAGATGGGAACAAGTTATCATTATATAACCTCAAATCAGGACACAATCGACTCAACGGTCACATGTATTCAAAATTCAAGATCAGAACCTCAACTACATGTACATGTGGACAGGCGCCCAAGACTGCTGAACACATACTTCAAGGCAGTACTAAATATAGTAGACTGAGGAAAATGAGAAGAGTGTGTGGGTGGATGGATGGAACATGTTACCCTGCAAGAAGGTCTTCTTGTCAAAGACCTGCCTTAGGTCAACCACTACTATGAGTATCTCTTTCACCAACAACTAGGTATTTTCTACAACAGTAGATGAAGAAGATTAGAGAAAATAAATTGTGTGACCTATTACTAATAACCGAATAGCAAAGCAAGCCCTCATATGGGAAACAACAGGTAATAGAAAAAGAGGAAGACCCAGAGAGACACTGAGAATAACATTGATGAGAGAGGCAAGAGCAGCAGGATTCGGCTCCTTCAATGAGATAGAGCTGCTAGCACAGACAGAGACAAATGGCGAGATTTGATAAAATATCTTTTAAAGAATTTAAAACTGTTAGAACAAAAATTCAGATAAGAGAAGGGGTGTCTTGGTCTACGCCAATGGGCCGGCTGCGGCTCAAAAGGTCAATAGATAGATAGATATCCCTATATCATACTTTTAATGAAAACCAAAATTTTTTACTTCCTACTAAGAGATGAAAATATGACACAAACTCACAACATATTATATCAAGTTTTGTTCAGTTTGATGACAGCACTCAAACATATTATATGCTTTATCCAATAGTTTAGTTTTTAAAACTTTGTTTACAGACAAAGAAATAAAAAATACTTACATCTCTATCCACCTCATTTTTCAATGTATCATCTTGGATTGGGAAATTTGATTCCAGTTTTACTGTTGTCTGAAAAAATAAATGACATGTCAATCTTTATTTCACTGTTTATTGTATTTCTTGTACAAAATTTTAAGCATTTTTATTTATATTAATTTGTTTATCTGTTTCTTCTGATAGTATGTAACTGGTGCATCTGGTTGTGTGCCTGTGACCAGAAGTCATAATTTTTGTTTGTTTTATTTACTTGTTTCTTCAATATGACCATTCTATGTCATTCTCTTTTCTCAAATTTTCTTTATGCATTTTGTCCATCAATTCTGTGATACATGGCAAATCTCAGTTTTGTTCAGTCTGAAGACAACAATAAAACATATTATATTCTCTATCCGGTGTTTAGTTTTTAAAAAAGCTGTTTTCAGAAAGATAAATAAAAATACTTACATCGTTGTCCACCTCATTTTTCAATGTATCATGTAGGAATGGGAAATTTGACTCCACTTTTACTGTTGTCTGAAAAAAATGAAAATTATGATAACTTTTTGTTTCATTGTTAATCTTATTCCTTTTAAAATATTTTAAACATTCTATATTGTATATTGGAAACTATAAATGAATCAGCTCCCTCAATGAGATAGAGTTGATTGCTCAGAACAGAGACAATTGGCGAGATTTGATCAAATATCTTTAGAAGGATTTAAAACTGCTAGAATAAAAATTTAGATAAGAGAAAGAGTATCTGGGTCTATGCATGATGGGCCGGCTACAGCTCAAAAGGTCAATTGATAGATAAATTGCAAATTATGATATATTGTGAAACTTTTACTTATTTATCTGAAATAGCTTTCAAGCGTCTATACAATATATTTTAACAATCTAAGGTTTCTATGAAGCAAACTATAAATAACTCCAGGTTAGTCTAAATAAACTAAAAACTGACTTTTCAAAAGGAGATAGTTGGGGCAATCTTAGAGTAGAATGCAGAAGAGTCATTGCAACTTTTCAATCATGTTTTAGACAATGCCAAGGACCTTAACTCTGTAACATTAAGAAAAATTGGCAACTAGGGAATTGGGATCTGAGTGCAATGATAGTACTTTTCTGTGTTCAGTTTAACCTACCATTTCTGTGACATTGAGGTGGTTTCATTAACACTCTATACCACTAGGCCTTCTGCATATAAAGCAATTGGGAGGTCTTTCACCAGGTTCTTAATATATACAAGATAAGTGTTAACCCTAGATTATGTTACCTACCTGTGACATGTGCTTATACAAGAACATAGTAATAATTACTACCACTTAATTATTACATTGAGTTGGAAAAATAAGATTTTCTTTTAACTTTTGCTACACAGTTGTGTATTTACCCTAGATACACTAAAATCAGACGCTGTAATAATTTCCAGGCGTGGCTTAAGTTAGATTTATGGCGTATATGTATTACTTAGCTTCTGTTTGATCATGAGACCTTAAGCCCCACTTTCCCCTATATCATTTTTGTAAATGAAAACCAAGAAAGTTTGGATTTTCTACTAAGAGCTGAAAACTTGACACAAACTCAAAGCATACTACATCAATTTTGTTCAGTATGAAACAACACTAAAACATGTTATATTCTCTATTCAATGTTTAGGTTTCATCAGCAGTCAGATAAAAATGATGCAGGAAAACACAAATGAGCTATCATCAAAAGCCAGCAAATTTGGGCTTGAAATCAATCATGAAAAGACTACGGTCATGAAAATTTTAATTCTAGCAGATGACAGAATATACATGGAAAACAAACCGGTGGAAAAGATCGGTCACTTTATCTATCTTGGAAGTCACATTGATTGGGAAGGGGATACAAGTAAAGAAATTAGAATCAGAATAGCTAAAGCAGCAATGTCTTTCAGAAGCCTTGAAAAGTTGTGGAAATCAAAACTCATCAGCAAAAACACAAAACTTAGTCTATTCAAATCAAATGTACTATCAACCCTTATATATGTGAAAACAAGTGTGTAAGGAAAATACTTGGTATAGCGTGGAATGAATTCAAAACAAACGAGGAAATTAGATAAATCACCAATCAACCACTAATATCTTCAGTAGTCAAGAAAAGACAATGGTCATATGTTGGACATGTGATGAGAAGGGATAATAACATAATAGCATAGCAAGCCCTCATGTGGAAAACAATAGGTAAGAGGAAAAGAGGAAGACCCAGAGAGACACTGAGAAGATCATTGATAAGCGAGGCAAGAGCAGTAGGAATCGACTCCCTCTATGAGATAGAGTTGCTTGCACAAACCAGAGACAAATGGTGAGATTTGATAAAAGATCTTTACAAGGATTGAAAACTGCTAGAATAAAAATTTAGATAAGAGAAGGAATCTCTGGGTCTATGCCCTGCTACAGCTTAAAAGGTAAACAGAAAAAGTGTTTCATTTAAAAACATAAAAAGCTGTTTGCAGACAAACAAATAAAAATACTTACATCTTTATCCACCTTATTTTTCAATGTATCATGTAGAATTGGGAAATTTGTTTCCACTTTTACTGTTGTCTGAAAAAAATAAAAGCTCTGTCAAATTTTATTTCATTGTTTATTTTATTTCTTTTTAAAAATGTAAAACATTCTATATAGTAAATTGTGATAGATTCTAAGACTTTTACTTAGCATTTTGAAATCGCTTTCAGGCATCAATGTGATAAATTTTAACAATCCGAGGTTTCTATGAAACAAACTATAAATGATTGAAGGTAAGTTTATTTAAAGCAAATACTGACATTTCAAAATAATAAATTGTCATGGATTGAAGAGGAAATTTGGTCTATTATATTTAGCTCAATACTACAATAGGTTAGCTGAAAAAAAAAAATTTTTAATCCATAAATATATTTTCCGCTAAGTTTACTCACCATTTGTGATAGTATTCATATTTTTTTATTGATTATTCTCATTTCTTTTCTTTAAGTTCTGCAAGTATGGGCAATCAGGCAATAGTAGAATTGAGTGACTGGGTTTTGTATGAGGTAGTGGTGGGTATGTATGCATAGCATCCTTTGAGACAGCTTCTATCTATCATTCTTTCATTCACCTGAAGTATTGTTTATTTCTGTAATGTCATTTCATGTACAAATTTTACTGTCTTTTGTAATTCTTGCAGTGACCCATATAGTTTTGTCTGTAGTGTTGTATCTATGGGCTAATGGATTTTCCTCAGTCTACTATATTCTGTAAGGTCTTGAAGTATGTGTTTATCAGTCTGGGGAGCAAGTCTACGTGTACATGTAGTTAAGGTGCTGATCTTAAATTTTGTTACATGTGACTTCTTATTTTTCTTCTTTCATTCCTCTTATGCCTTCCAGCATCAAGGGGAGATATAATTGTGTTCTTTTGCTCTTCAGTTCTACTCTGCTGCTGTTATGTTTCCTAGTGTTTCTAGTATTTTGTCGATCCACCTTATAGTCTGGTGTTATCAGAACATTTATTCAAGGCTCATTGTGTTGTGATCTTTCTGCCTTGTCATGCTACCAAACCACTTTATTTTTTGTTTCTTTATATATTCTACGGCAGGGATTATTCTTAAATTTTTTGCTCAGTTCTTCTTTTCTAATCTTATCTCTCGGGCTGTTTCCTGCAATTTGTCGCAGACACATTTATCTCGGTAGAGGTTATTTTTCTTGCATCTAGGGTCCAGGACTGTCATTGAAAACAGGTGACTGTCAAGTTGATTGTGCCCTGTTCTGAGGTTTATAATGATAACTTGTTCCCAACTATTCATATTATGAAGGGTATCTCTATTTGTGGTCTTCTGACTGATTTGATTATCTGTTTCTACTGATGGTATGTAATTGGTACATCTGGTTGTGTGCCTGTTGCACCTTCCTTTGCCAGCTGATCTGCTCTCATGTTTTCTGGTATTCCTCAATGAGATAGAATCCACTGCATAGCAACTCTGTGGTGCTTGCAGAGTTCAGTCAATAAGATTTGCATATGTGGCAATTTTCTGGATGTTAGTGCCTGGAGTGCTGATCTTGCATCTGTCAAAAACACTGTGGACTAAGATCACTGTTTAGCAGTATTTCTGTTGCCAATTTTATTGCTTCTATTTCTGCATTGTAACTGTGACAATATTTCCCAGTTGCCATTTTATTCATATACCTGGTGTTATTTGGGTATGCTCAGTCTCCAAAATTCTTTACTGCATTCTGTGCTGTTCTTTGAGTTCTGCTAGCATGTGCAGTCAGACAATAGTAGAATTGACTGACTTGGTTTTGTATGAGGTAGTATTGGATATATGTGCTTCACATCCTTTGAGACAACTTCAAAGTTGCTTCACTTTAGCCAGCCCTGCCATAACTAATTATTCTTTAGTACAAATAGTGATTCAGGAATCTCCTGTATTTTTTAGTGTGCAGCTTTACTCTCTTTTATCATCTATCTCTGGCACTCAATTCAGTGCAAACGGACAAAAAGTTTTATTTTTTTCCCTCTAAAGAGGGTGAAATAAAAAGTCACATAGTCCACTTGATAGACCTGAGAAACAGGATAAAGGTCATAAAGATAAATAGCAGTAATCTGTGTGACCTAGGTTTGATAATTGAATCTGTTTTGTTGAATGTTATGGCTTTGGTTTTAACAAAAATCAAAGACTGGTCTAACTTGTCCTCCATATTATTTTCTGGGGTAATTGTTGAAATAGCAGTTGTAGTTAGTCTAAGGCATCAGTATTACTGCAAATGAATTTTAATTGATAATTGCTCAACTGCCTGTGCCAGTGGAATCCTCTGAATTTAAGATCACATCTCATTAAAGAAATCAAACAAAGAAGCTTGCAGTCCCCATCACAGTAACTACAACACATATCAAAAGACAAAGGCGTAGCTGCACAGAAAGTGAACACAACTATCTGTTCTTCATCATACAATATCATTAGTCATATCTATCTATTGACCTTTTGAGCCGTAGCCGGCCCATAGGGCGTAGACCAAGATACTCCTTCTCTTATCTGAATTTTTGTTCTAGCAGTTTTCAATTCTTTTAAAGATATTTTATCAAATCTCATCATTTGTCTCTGTTCTGTGCAAGCAATCTATCTCATAGAGGGAGCCGATTCTTGCTGCTTTGTCTACGTTTCATTAACAAAATCATTTTTACGATAGCAGCTTGTTAAACCTCTGATCAACGGTTCTATACCTAGCCAGAGAAGAAATAATTCCTTCATCTTGGATACATTAGTCATAAGCAATAAAAATATAGAAACACAATCTGATTGAAAAAATCATCTCACAGTGTGCACAGTAAACTAAACTCAGTAGCTAACCAGACTTGGAATATTTTTTTTTTTCGTTCGCCAGCTTTTACCTCTGACGAAGTTCCTAGAGACTAGGAACTGAATTTTGTGTGTTAATCCATTTTTCCCTGGCAGCCATGTGCACAGGGGTCCCTCGCCGCACAGGCAGATAACTCTGACTTTGAAGGTACTCATATTTTTTCCATTGATGAGTTGTTGACGTTTCAAGCCGGGCCTCAAGGCTGAGACTAGGGGTGGTTGTTGCAGAGAGAAATCATAAATAAAAATCCCAACCAACCGGGATTTGAACCCACAACCACTGTTTTAAGGCCAGCATCTTGCCTCGAGACCAACCAGTCCCCTACTTGGAATATGAGGAAACTGCAACAAGAAACACTTTTCACACAAAGCCTAAGCGGTTCCTGCTGATTATCCACCATAATGACCAGAAGTCATAAATGTTCTTTGTTTTGTTTTTCAATTTTGTTAACTGCATTCTTGTTGGTGTCCGCTTGTTCCTTCAATATGACCATTCAGTGTCATTCTCTTTTCTCAACTTTGTTTATGTACTTTTTAAGAAACGTAGGTATAGATCTATTAGAAAATAGTATTTTCACATATATGATCCCTACTTAAGATATTATGATGTATATGGCATTGCTCGTATCTTTACCTCCAACAAAATCAGGTTTGTCACAAATTTCTGGTCTGATTTTGTTTCGCACACTTCTTATGATGATCATTAGTTATATCTTAGTCCTATGACTAATAAGACTTATTGACTTATTGTGTGTTGAAAATTGCATTCAATCACACCAGATTTATTTGGTAGAGCTATGAATATTGATTTTAACAGACCATCAGGTATATATTTGCTGTTGTTGATATCATTCAATATTTTTGTTATTATTTCTATTCCAAATTCACTCATGGCTTCAATAACAATGAGTTAATAAAATTGCATGATTAAAACAAAACAAATTACTTACATCACAGTCTTCTTCCATTTTAATATTCCACTTGGGTAATTCAATCTCAGTTTTCATTTTTATCCTGTTATAAAAAAGCAATAGTTGTAAAATTGAATATTACAATAACAAAGTTGGTATTGGTTATTACAGATCATCTTTTCTTTCGCTCACTGATGCCCATACATATCTGCACATTAGTCTTTAGATGAAATTGGCTATTGTTAATAGCTCCTTTTTGTGTTCCCAATTTTGAACTTTGCAACATTCGGTTGTACCCTATATTGTACCCTGTTCTTAGAAGATGATGTCCTGTTCCTTCCATTCAATTTTTAGGTGGCAAAATAGTTTGGTATTGGTACTTCTGGTCTTTTTTTTTTTTTACCATTTTTACCCTCTGCATGTCTATGATGATCTGTAACATTGGCAGTTGTATTTTGCTACTATCCTTGCATGTCAATTTTCTAATTTCCTGTCATATGATTTTGATATGGAATGCATTGTGTTGCATTTCAGAAATGATTTCTTTGGCTCCATAATTTTTGTAACATTCCACTAAAATCTTGTAGTTCTGTATTTTCAACTTCAAGTGCCACTTTTGTGTGGTCCGTTAAAACACAGCTCCATCTCAGGCCATCTGGTTCGAATCATAACAAAACAGAAGTTTTGTTATAGTTTTGTAATTCTAGTCTTTATTTTACTATTTTGACCTCTTGCATGTTTATGTTTATGATGATCTGTAACCTTGGCGGGTTACAGTTTGAGTTTGTATTTTGTTACTATCCTTGTATGATGTATAATGTATCATTGTATGTCAGTTTTCTCATTACCAAACATACCATATGTTGAAGTTGATATCATGGGATGAACACTCAACACTGTATTGCATTTCTTTGGCAACATATATTATTTATTATATTTGTTTAAACTTAAACATATCACTCAATTCAATTACAATAGTTAATTCTTGTAATTATATATTGTAATCAATCAATCATACAATTATTCAATATTTTATTATGTATAATGTATGAATTGAATGTTGTACCTTCAACTGCCTTCAAGTGTCAATTCTTCTTTCAATATGTTTTGTATGTGGTTTTCTTTTAATACGGTCGCACACCCAATACATATAAGTCAAGTAAAAAGCCTTTGTGAAACACCGCTTTTATTGTTCCTTCAAATTTATCAACACGTGATAAATCATACAATATATATATTATATCTATATAATTTATAATATCTGCTACTTCCGGAAGCTGGGAAAGAAGTTACCGCGAACTTCCGAGTGGACACACATTTTAACGCATTTAACCGCAGACGTGGATATCACTTGATTAGTGTACGCTATGTGTGTATATTTTTTAATAAAGGTTCAGGGAGGAAACTCTAACACAAAAAGGCAGCTCCTAAGAAACATCAGAAAGAAACAATCAACATGTTTCAGGCACATCATGAGAACAGGAAAGTTGGAATACTTGAATACAACTGGCAAAATACTTGGAAACAGAGATCACGAACGACAAAGAGAGAAAGTACTGGACAGCTTGGTGTCATGACATGAAAAGCAGTCAACAACAGAATTGATACGATCCACGATGGATAGAAGATTGGATCGCTCGGCTTCGTGGACAGGAGAAACATACTGCAGCGGTTGCCAGTTCTAAGTCATTCTGCCCATTTGGCGCAGGTGGAAGAATGCGAATGAATGATTTTCCACTATTCAAGTGGAAAGGCACACCTGTCAAGCCTTTTATCTCCCTTGTTTGCCACACTTGGTGGCATCATCAAAGCATTACAGCCGCCGACGACATCCCCAAACACAAACGTCAGAGTGCTCGAGGCTATTGTTGCCTCGTTTTAAGCTTTCACTGGCGCTAATCGATAGACAAGATATCAGTTAAGACGCCGAAGAGACGTCACACCTGCCAAAACACAGGCTCGAGGCTATTTGTCGCCTCGCTTAGCTACCTTTAGTGGCGACAGTCATAAAGAAAGGTCCACCCTTTAAGTCGCCGAGAAAGGTCGGGGTGATTAAGTCTATTGTCGCCTCTGGCGCTCCTATTTTCTTTTGAACGTGTGTCGCAATTTTTGGTCGTGTGGTGCAATAGATTGTCTAACTTTTTAAATTACATGGAAAATATATGTATCATCACTCATCATCATCAAATCATATAAATGAAATTTATTGTTGTAAAATTGAATGTTTTGTTTTAAAAACGAAATAAAGATTTATTTAAAAAAAAAAAAAAAAATTTGGCGCAGGGCATGACGCCAGGGGCTGCTTTCGATAGACGGAGAAGTCTATCGACTTCATTGGATAGTTATCGCCCCTTAAAGCTGGACCGCCACTTAGGTGCTATCTCGTCACGGTCTGCATTTCCCATTCTATCTATCGACCTTTCAAGCTGTAGCTGGCCCATAGGGCGTAGACCCAGATACTCTTCCTTTTTTATATTTTTATTCTAGTAGTTTTCAATCCTTTGTAAAGATCTTTTATTAATTCTCGCCACGTGTCTCTGTTCTGTGCAAGCAACTCTATTGCATTGAGGGAGACGATTCCTGCTGCTCTTGCCTCTCTCATCAATGTTATTCTAGTGTCTCTCTGGATCTTCCTCTTTTTCTCTTACCTGTTGTTTCCCACATGGGAGCTTGCTTTGCTATTCTGCTATAATCTCTTCTCATCACCTGTCCAGCATTTGACCATCGCCTTTTCTTGATTACTGAAGATATTAGTGGTTGATTGGAGATTCCGCTTTCCCCTTTGGGTGTATTAAAATGGTCAGATACAAAGTCCAGCAGACAGCTCGACGCATCGCAAGAGATTTGACTCCAGCTTAGCGACATCACCCAGACTACATGTCAAACTGGGAACCTAAGAGCAATGTATGGTGGCATAAAGAAAGCCCTGATGGCGGATAGGCCGCCGAAACCATTGAGGTTCAGTCTGAAAAGTGTTCCTTGTTGCAGTTTCCTCATATTTAATGTCCTGTATGCTGCCTAAGGTATTGAGTTTAGTGCCCTATGCACACTTTGAACTGTGTTTTTCATACGGATTGTGTTTCGTTTATACGCATAAGGCGAAAGATCAGGAAAATAACTTCGCAATACAATTCCATGCACATTGGACCCAACCCTTTCATTTTTGTATGGCAATTGCGGTCTAATATAACCAGGTAGTCTTGGTCTAAGACTAAACGGATCATGTCTCGCCTAGAAAAATATAAAACTCTAAGGCAAATATAATATTGTGCCCCACTGTGGAGTAAAGAAAGCATTTGATTGATTTTTTGGCGACATCACATGAATGTCGTGGTAGTTTTCAAGATATTGGATACGCGATTGAATGCATTATGAATAGGTGTGATTTTTTCAATATTTTTAAAATTATTAAGTTATTGTTACAGAGTTAATAATAATGAATCCGGTATCTATTTCATTCCAAAGAATAGGAATGGCAAAAAGTAATGTTAATGCCATGAAAAATATACTAACAACAAAACAAATAACAGCAGGGCTGAAACTAAGAATAGTAAAATGTTACATCTTCTCAATATTCCTGTATGGTGCAGAAACATGGACATTAGACAAGAAAACAGAACAGAAAATTGAAGCCTTTGAAATGTGGATTTACAGAAGAATAGGTAGAATTGGATGGAAAGAAAAGAAAACAAACGATGGACCAAGACAGACTAACATGGACGAGTAACATCAAAAGATGGATAAGTCAAGCTATGACGATCTGCATCATCAAAGCAATAAATAGAGTGGAATGGCGATCCATGGTAGCCAACATTCGTTACGGAGACGGCACTCGATGATGATGATAACCAGGTAGACTTAGTCTAAGACTAAACGAATCATGTCTCGCCTAGAAAAAATAAAACTCCAGGCCAAATATAATAGATAATATGGTACCCCACTGTGGAGTGAAGAAATCATTTGATTGATTTTTTGGCGAAATCACGTGAATGTCGTGGTAGTTTTCAAGATATTGGATACGCGATTGAATGCATTACGAGTAGGTGTGATTTGTTCAATATTTTAAAAATTATCAAGTTATTATTACAAAGTTAATAATAATGAACCCGGTATCTATTTAATTAAGCAGTTGAAATAGAGCCGCTCAATACAAAGTAAAAAAAAAAAAAAATGTACCTTTATTTTTGTTAAATTCTTTGAAAGCGATTGCCTATTAGTTCACATAATAATAATAATACATTTTTAATGGAATGAGGGCATCTTTGCTAAGACGATTCCAAAGCCCTAGTCGTTATTATTGTTAACAATGTTAGGCCAAATCGCTCTTTTCTGTCAGCAGCCCTACATTTTAAACTGTTTCATAATTAATTTACTGGGTAATCTTTTTAAAGGGATTTTTGAACAGTTTGCATCTGGATTGGCCTAAGCAATAGAATTGATTTTAATAGTCGTGGTTGGGGATAGATTCGTCGAGAGATATGATCACCTACACACAATGGGATAGGGTCGTTGAGAGATATGATCACCTACACACAATGGGATAGGGTCGTTGAGAGATATGATCATCTACACACAATGGGATAGGGTCGTTGAGAGATATGATCACCTACACACAATGGGATAGGGTCGTTGAGAGATATGATCACCTACACACAATGGGATAGGGTCGTTGAGAGATATGATCACCTACACACAATGGGATAGGGTCGTTGAGAGATATGATCATCTACACACTACCAGCTATGGCACCTGATGATGGTTATTATTATGACGTCACTTCCGGTAGTCAATTCTATAAATACTACAATGCGAGTTATATTCCCCCCTGTGGATGCTAATGTTAAAGTTAAAGTGATCGGTAGAGGAAAATCCAAGACAATTTTCAGTTTTATCGAATAATTATTGTGTACACGCAGACTTTATTTTGCTCAAATCATCACGGACGCTTGAGGTTTGCTATTTTTGTTCAGTTCAAGATAGATTGGAGTTAATTAATAATATAATAAAATATTATTCGTATAATTTATTATACGAGTCAGTCGACTGAGTCGTAACCGGCCCATACTGAGCATACTCATACTACTCATAGGGCGTAGAATACAACTCCTGTATGAATTTGTTGTTCTAGCAGTTTTCTTTTAAAGATATTTTATCAAATCTCGCCATCTGTCTCTGTTCTGTGCAAGCAGTTCTATCTCATTGAGGGAGCCGATTCCTGCTGCTCTTGCCTCTCTCATCAATGTTCTTCTCAGTGTCTCCCTGGGTCTTCCTCTTTTTCTTTTACCTGTTGTTTCCCATATGAGGGCTTGCTTTGCTATTCGATTATTATCTCTTCTCATCACATGTCCAACGTATGACCATCGTCTTTTCTTGATTACTGAAGATATTAGTCGATTTCTCTAATTTCCTCGACGTTTGTTTTGAATTTTGAATTCGTTCCATTCTTATTCTATACCAAGTATTTTCCTTCATTTATTTTCGAATGCGTTCAACTTTGTTTCTATATCTCTTGTTGTTTTCCAGCTTTCACACGCATACGTAAGGGTTGATAGTACAATACATTTGACTTGAATAGCCTAAGTTTGGTTATGGGTGATGTATTGTATTAATGTATGATGTATGTATGCTTTAAGTTTGGACTTTGCTCATGATGATGGATGAAGTGAAGGATAATCATATTCATAATCAGCATGATCGAAAGAAAGAAGGGACACGAAGTAACCTGAGTAAGACATTTAAATGTAAAAGTATAAGTCTAGTATTAGTATAGCCCTGTAAATTACTTCAGCGACATTTTTTAGTGATCCTCCTCTCTGGGCCTTAGACTTAGTTGACGATGTCACAACAAAATTAAACTAAAAACTTCAAAACTAGAGTAGTTTTCAAATACCGTTGATTTATGCCAATTTACGGTCGATGGTCTTAAGTAATTCACAAATTAGTTTGGTCTGGATCGGTAAAGCTTTTACTTTGTAACTTTGCAGGGTAAATTAACATTCACAAGAGTAAAATTCCCCTGAGTAACGTTGAATTTATATTTTAGACTCTAATTGTTGGGTTTAGGGCTAGTTTTATGAGAACATTAAAACTATTATATATTTGATACATTACATTACTGACTATACTATAATTACTTTTAGTGATTTGTAAACTAAACTACTGTAGTTTTGTTGTGACACCAACTAAGGAAAGATCTCTCATTTCCTTTAAATAATTTACCAGACTATACTAGGACTTTATCAGCTTCCTAATTTAAGATTTTAGGTGCTAATAAATTTTGTTTTAAAATTAATTAAGTAAAAGTAAAGGTACCCTCTTCGCCTTGCTAGGCGTATGGGGAATATGGTGTTAGTGACCATATTTTTCTATGACCACAGCACATTTTTGGGTGATGTGGACGGTATCATGCCAGGCCGCCGTTATCAGGCCATGCACTGCCAAGGGCCAAAAGGGGAGTAAAGAATAGTAGCACTGCACCCTACCAGGCATGTTCGTAAGAGGCGAGAAAGGAGGGTTGGGCATGGGACTGGCTATCCCATACTGTAACCCAAAAAAATAAGTCGAAAAGACTTCACAAACATGGACAAGTCAAAGAAAAGATTAAATGTAAATCAGAGGTGAACAAAGAAGTGGATTAAAAGGGATAAGAGGAAATATATAGATGAACTAGCTAAAGAGGCAGAGGAAGCAGCAAATAAAGGGAATATGAAAGAACTGTACAACAGCCCAAAGAAATGTTTGAACAGACCCAGCTCAAATAATCCTTCAGATATACTACCAGCAGAAGAAGAGTTACACGTTAACTGTGGAAAACCAAGCAAAGAAGAAATAATGAAAGCCATCAAGCTATTAAAAAATGGTAAAGCCACAGGAGCAGATGAAATTCCTTCGGAAGTCATCAAAGCAGATATCAACACCTCTACCAAGATGTTACATGATCTATTGGATAAAATTTGGGAGAGGGAAGAAATACCTAAAGACTGGAAAGAAGGTTATATGATCAAACTACCAAAAAAAGGAAGTTTACAGGAGTGCGCAAATTATAGGGGAATTATGCTACTATCAGTGCCAGGAAAAATATTAAGCAGAATCATTCTGGAGAGACTAAAAGAGGCCATAGAGAAACATTTGAGAGATGAACAAGCAGGTTTTAGGAAGAGAAGATCATGTGCTGATCAAATAACTACTCTACGTATAATAGTTGAATAAAGTTTAGAACTACAATCCCCACTTTATTTTGGATTCATAGATTATGAAAAGGCATTTGATAGTTTAGACAGAAGAATGCTTTGGAAGTTGCTGAGTTATTACGGAATCCCCATAAAGTTTATTAACCTGATAAAAACAATATATGAAGGAATGAAATGTAGTGTGGTGCACGAAGAGTAGCTTACAGAAGCATTTGAAATAAAAACAGGACTAAGGCAGGGATGCCTTCTGTTTCCATTTCTCTTTCTACTGGCCATAGATACTTCTTCTTCTTTCCCTCCTCATCTGCCTTTCAGCGTAGAGGGGAGATATAATTTGAGGTCTTTTGCTCTTCTGTTCGCCTCTGCTGCTGTTATGTTTCCTAGTGCTTCTAATATTCCATCGACCTTTGGGTCTAGTGTTCTCACAACGTTTGTTGAAAGCTCGTTGTGTTGTGTTTTGTTCTTTCTGCCTTGTCACGTGGCCAAACCATTTTATCTGTTGTTTCCTTATATATTCTATGGCGGGGGCTATTCCTAGCTTTTTTCTCAGTTCTTCATTTCTGATCTTATCTCTCAGACTGTTTCCTGTCATTTGTCTAACACATTTCATCAGGCGACCAAGATGGCGGTTGTTTTATTTTCAGAGTGTAGATTGTGTGATTAAAGTGATTGAATATAGTGTTTCAAATGGAATATAATTTTCAAAAAGTTGTGTGAAGTTTTCTACCAAGGAGGAGGATAAGAACTGATAAGTGCTTTTTAAAATGTAATCAGCTAAAGTTTTATATTTGGATCGTAAAAGATCACATGTGAGACCTTAGCGATCAAACGCGTGGGAGGAATCATCAGTCTGACTAAACCCCCAACGTGTGTTTTTCTTAAGTTAAGCCCTTAACTTACGACTGACTCAGCAGGTCGGTAAGGGATAAATGTTTTATGCTCAGAGAAATACACAGAAGATGGAGATTAAAGTAGAAATGATAAATATATGCGGGATAAAAAATAAAGAAGTCGAACTTATAGAAGAAATGACAAAAAGGAAAATTAAAATACTAGGATTAGTGGACACCAGAGTAAAAGGACAACAGTTAAAGAAAACACACATGAACTACACGAAAATATTCTCAGGAGTCGACAACATAGAAAGAGCAACACATGGAGTAGGTTTTATCTTCGACCCAGAACACGCAAAGAACATTCTAGAAATAAAATACCATCCAGAAAGAATTATCACAATTAAACTACTAGAAGACGTTGGAAGAACAAATTACATTCAAATCTATGCACCATGCAACAACAATGAAAGAGACAGCGAAGAATTCTACGACACACTGAGTGAAATCATTAACAATATTGACGAAAGCAACGACATGTTAGTGATGGGAAATTTTAATGGCCGGCTTGGAAAACGCAACAGTGAGAACAGTGATATCTTAGACCATAGATTGGGTTATGAAAATAACTCAAAACAACAGAAATGGAATCCAGTGGTCACTGACCAAGCAACTTGATGATTTAGACTTTGCTGATGACATAGCTCTCCTATCACACAGCCATTAACAGATGCAGGATAAAATGAGCATACTTGATGAGAGATCACAACAGCTAGGACTGAAAATTAATAGAAATAAGACCGACATTATGAGAATTAATGCAATTAGCAAGAACCAAATAAAATTAGGAGAAATACCTCTCTCTACTAGACGTACAATCTTACATATATCTGGGCAGTAATATAGATAAAGAGGGAGCAACAGAAAATGATACCAAAATTTTGAACTCCAATATTAAGTTAGTTCTATTATATGGCTGTGAAACATGGAGAACAACAAAATTGACAATCATGAAGATACAGACTTTCATTAATGTGGATGCTTACGCAGAATAAAAGGATGGAAATGGCAAGACAAAATCACTAACATAGAATTATGGAAATGTACCAGTCAAATACCAGTGGATAAAGAGATGCAGCGTAGACAATGGCGCTGGATAGGACACACACTGTGGAAGCCAATTGAGAGTATTACACAACAGGCCTTTTTTTAGAATCCCCAGGGGAAAAGACAAAGAGGAAGTCCAAAGAATTCTTGGAGAAGACAGATAGAAGCAGAGATGAAGGTGATGGGGAAGACATGGAATGATCATAAAAGAATAGCAAGAAACAGATGACTTGGAAAGTGTTTGTTGAAGACCTTTGCTCCACAGGGAGCTGAAAGGTAGATGAAGAAGAATGTAATATCTCAAAAGTTTTTTGTCATACCTAACAAAGATTCTATATGGACGCCCTTCGTGACACAACAGATATATAGTTGATAGTCCATTTCCTCCCATACTCGACTCCACATGTCTCTTGTAACATCATCAAATGCTTCATTGTTCCAATATCTCAGTTCTATCCAAATCTTATGTCTATGCGTACGGCTGGTATTTCAGCTTTAAATCATATGCTTCAGTTACAATCAGTGCTTCTTACAACTCTCTGAACACACTGGTGATCTGGAAAAATATAAAGAAAGGGATACATTCTTTTTTGAACTTCCTGTACATACAGAGAGTCAAAATGGTAAAAAAGACCAGAAATATTAAACTAGAACAAAACTTTTGCTACCTAATTAATCAGTAGAAAGAGGATATCATCTTCTAAGAACAGGGCACAATCTATTACAATTGAAGCAGGGAGGTAGCAGTGATTAAAGAGTGTATGATAAGAGGGGAGTGAGGTAGTAGAAATCGAGGGGAGATGAGAATGGTTGAGTAAAATAAAATCATGGGTTCCACAGACAGAAAGGTTAAGAAGTAAAGAGAATTAACACATCGTGACTCACGGGAATTGTAAGACACAATGTAGGAACGAGGCAAAAATGTAAAACGGGGTATTGATTGGTTGAAGGGAGAAAAGGTTAGTCAAAGGATAGGTTGGGAAGATCATTTGAGATAAAACGATGGCTCTATGCGGACGGTTTGTGTGTTTTGAAGATAGAATGTAGTTGTGCAAGTAGCAGCAACAAACAATTTAGTGTTAATCCGTGAGTTAGTCTCACCAGGTGTAGGCTTTATCAGAAGTGTGAAGTTAAAACATAGTTGTGCATATTAGCAACAAAGAACAATTTAGTAACATTTCGTGAGTTAGTCTCACCAAATTAGGCTTCATTAGGAGCAGAGAGTTAGAAAGTAGTGGTGCAGTTTAGCAGCTATGACCATTCAAGTGACAGTAGGAGAGAAGTTCAAGGAACTTTGTGTAGGAGCATGAAGTTAGAGTGGGTGTGTGCAGGCAGCGACACTGCGCAATGTAAGTGGCGCTGAGCGAGACAGATTTGCAGAGTTCCTATCAACCAAAAAAGGGTTCAGTACGGAGTATGACACTCCAGGAGACAACAGTATAGGTGAGATTGAGCGTGACCGATATATCATCAGCTTCATGACTAGCAATATGGCTGCGAGTGGGTGCTGGTGGAGGAATTCCTAAAGCAACTATTACTTAGAGGAAGGTAGGCGAGGCCAGAGTGGCTTGAAAGAGTGCTGCAGTATAACTCTGCAGTGTCGCAGATAACACAGGGGAATGCCGCAAGGTTAGCAGGCAATGTGTGAGAGGTTGCTAACATACCATTGTCATTGTGATTGTGAACGGGTTGTGTGAGGTGGACTTTTGAGAATAAAACCTCAGGTGTGTTATTTTTACCTGGTGTTCTGTGAATGTTTTCTCGAGCACTAGCTGTAATTGTCTGTGCCTAGCTAAGAACGAACACTGGAAGGAACGCTGGTCTGCAGATAATCGAGGGTCGTAACATGAAACAGCACGGAGTACCAATTTAGACGATCGCCCGGCCAAGGGTGCCACACAAGGCAGAGTTCAAATGAGGCGACTGTCCCGAGCAGTAAACTCCGATCACAGGCAGAGGTCGACTCGACTTATCAATCAACTCAGGTCATCAAGGTGCTAGATGGCACGGCACGTGGCCTTGATATAGTGAAGGGATGTCCCCGTCAACTCATCAAGGCAGTTAGGGGAGTTCAGACACCCTCAAGTCCCATACGTGTGTGCTGGTACCAGGTGTGTTCCAGTCCAGTCCATTCAAGTGCATTTAAAAGGCCACTGTTGATTTAAGAGCTGAGAGAGCGCTCTGCTATACAATCACATCTACATGTTGCAAAGTTCAAGATTGAGAACACACACTGGAGCTATTAATGATAACCATTTTCATCTAAAAGACCAAATTCCAGATACAGACATCAGTGAGCAAAAGAAGAAATGATCTGTAATATCCAATACCAACTTCGTTGTAATATTCAATTTTACAAATATTACTTTGTTTTTCTAACAGGATAAAAATGAAAACTGAGATTGTATTACCCAAATGGAATATTAAAATGGAAGAAGACTGTGATGTGAGTAACCTGGTTTGTTTTAATTATACAGTTTTATTAACTCACTGTTATTGTTCTTAAAGTTTAGTTGATTTTGGAATAGAAATAATGAATATCTACAACATCAGATATATACCTGATCACCTATTAAGATCAATACTTTTAATTCTACCAAAAAATTTGGTGTGATTGAATGCAATGAGCATCGCACAATAAGCCTTATGAGTAACATGACTAAGATATAACTAAGAATCTTTATACAAAGAGTACGAAACAAAATCAGACCAGAAATAAGTGAACAGTTATTTTGTTTGAGGTAAAGGTAGGAACAGTTACACATACATCATAGGATCTTTAGTAGTACAAGTAAAAACAAAGTTTTGACAAAGTAAAGCACCAAGAAATTATCAGAATTTTAGAAGGCATGAACATCTGACAGTAAAGATCTAAGAATAATGACAAACATGTACTGGCAACAAATAGCAGTCATAAGGGCTGGAGATCAGTTGAGATGTTTCAACAAATAAAACAAGTTGTTACACAAAGCTGTGTGCTGTCACCAGATTTATTTAATATGTGTAGTGAGATTACTTTAAGAGCCATAATCGGACATGCCTGGAATAACGATTGGAGATCATAGTATAAATAACCACTAGCATGCTGTATTTTCTAAGAAAAATATTTGATATATCATGGAATGAATTAAAAACAAATGAGGAAATTAGAGAAACCGTCAATCAACCATTAATATCATCAGTAATCAAGAAAAGACATTGGGCAAATATTGGACTGTAATGAGAAGAGATAATAACCGAATAAAAAAGCAAGCCCTCAAGTGGGAAACAGCAGGCAGGAGCAAAAGAGGTTGATCCAGAAAAACACAGAGAATAACATTGATCCGAGAGACAAAGGTAGCAGGAATTGGTTCCCTCAATGAGATCGAGATGCTTGCGTAGAACAGAAACAAATGGCAAGATTTGATAAAAAAGCTTTGCAAGGATTGAGACTGCTAGGAAGAAAATTTCAAAACAGTGAAAGAGTATTTGCGTCTGTGACCTAAGGGCCCATTACAGTTCGTAAGGTTGATAGATAGATGTTGATGATACAGTCTTAATTGCTAAATGCAAAAATGAGTTACAAGAAATGTTAGACATTATAGTGAAGGAAAGCAAAATTAAAACACTGAGCCTCATTAGCAAAAGACTGAAGTAATTGTAGCAGCAATGAAAAAAAACATCACCACAATCCACAATAAAGACACGTAAAACAATATTAAAATAGGTAAATAAGATTTTAAATATCTGGGAACAATGTTAACCTCAGATGAGGTAAAGGCATCAATATGCACCAAGATGCGTAGAGATGCGAAACTGCTGTAAAGCTGATGATAATGGCGATACTAAAAAAAAGAAGAAAAAGAGTGGTATGGTGACAGCTTTACGTGGTAATGGACGAAATAAAAGTCGACGTTTCGGCCAAGTAGGCCTTCATCTGGACAAACAACAAACACAAAAATTATATATAACGATATATTAACAAATATAACTACATGGCGATAATATTCTAGATACTAAAGAGAGGAAAAATAAAAAATAAAAAGTGGTCACTTCCCTATGTTCCTGAGCTGGGTCAGTCTCGAAATGGACTGAATCGATACGACAGGGCCGTTTATAAATCTCTCTGACCAGGAAGTCAGGTGAGAAGACGGAAAGGAAGGGTTCTAAAAATATGGGGAGGTGGGTACAGGATATGTGTAAACTATGCACGTCTAACTCTGTGTGTGCACCCCGAACCGATGTGTAAACATAAGTATGTGTATGTAACAATGCATGCGTACAAGCATAAACAGGCACATATATTGCCGCAAGGCCCACAAAAGAAAAACCCAAAGGAGCTCAAAAGTGCCACTACATGTGCAGACAAATGTATCCAAATATACAGGTAAGTAGCGCATGGAGGTATGAAATATGTGGTGGGTGTCCTATGAGTATGAGAGTGATATGTTCATACCTTGGGGGGACAGCGAACCCAACTGGGCAATAAGGCGATTCTCAAGGGCGAACCTGCTGCGATTGCTAGAGTGACATGAGACAATGCCCGTAACTTGCATGTCGAGTTTACCACTATGTCCAGGGGAGTTGAAATGGGCAGACACCGGGCTGCCAGTCTTTTGCTCAACATCACGAATATGCTCACAAAATCTTTCACTCAAGCGTCGTCCACTTTCA
Organism: Megaustenia siamemsis; assembly: GCA_032433765.1. Classification (NCBI taxonomy): domain Eukaryota; kingdom Metazoa; phylum Mollusca; class Gastropoda; order Stylommatophora; family Ariophantidae; genus Megaustenia; species Megaustenia siamemsis. The sequence continues at coordinate 27,919,627 of JAVIAB010000159.1, read as the reverse complement.
CCCACATAAGTCATCTGGCAGTGCTTGCATATTATGGTGTAGATGATATTATGTGACACACAAGTGAACCCCTCCTTGATGTCGAATCGCTTATTAGGGAACAGGACCGAATCGGTGCAAAGCACGTAGTCACAAGTTCTGCAAACCCGACGTCCACAAGGAACAGTACCAAGGTGTTTATGGTTAGAGCGGGGGAGGCGGCTAGTCACAAGAATGTCTCTCAGACTCTTGTCACGTTTGAAGGCGACCAATGGAGGATCACTGAAAAGTAGGCGGGTAGTAGGATCTGAGTGGAGAATGGAGCGATACCGGTTAAGGATCCTCACCGCAGCCAAGTTATGGGGGTGGTAGGTGAGGGTAAATATGGTCCTGTCAGAGGAACGGGGCGGTGGATGGGGTGAGTGCCACCGAACGGGGAATATCGAGAGCTCTCTTAAAGGCAGATTGGAGAACCGAATCAGGATAGAGACGACGCCTAAAGAAATTTAACATCAGGTGGGCTTGTTGAAGAAAATCGTAATCATTCTGGCAGATACGACGAAGTCGTAATAATTGAGAATATGGAATGGAATCTCTGCAGTGAGATGGATGAGACGAGGTGTAGAGAAGATAACAGTGGGCGTCCGTGGGTTTATAGAAGACTGAAGTGTGGAGGCTGGAGGTACCAAGGGAGACGACCAGATCAAGAAAAGTGACGGACGAGGTAGAGATATAAGATGTAATCTTGATGGATTTATGAAAGTTACCAATGTAGTCGATGAACCTAGAGATGTCATCTTCCGGCAAGTCAGTCAGTCCAAAGACATCATCGATGTACCGAAGGTATTTAATGGGCAGGGGGCCACGGTATGAATTCAGTATTTGATGTTCAAGGTAACCCATGAAAAGGCAAGCATAACTAGGGCCCATCTTGGTTCCCATTGCTACACCACTGACCTGGTCATAGAATTGAATTCGAAAGTATTAAGGTTGAGAACAAGTTCAGTGAGACGGAGGAGAGTAGAAGTATCCACGGATGGATGTTTTCTTTGGTCAAGAAAGAATTGAAGAGCTATAAGGCCATCAGCATAAGGGATAGAGGTATACAGAGAGCATACGTCCAGGACGAAAAGTCGGTACGAGCGTTCCGGGGTAAGGGAAAGAGAAGAGAAGATAGTGAGAGCATGATTAGTGTCCTTGACGTAGGTGGGAAGGGATGTCACTATGGATTGGAAAATGCTGTCGAGATAGTCGGATACATGTTCTGTAGGACAACTACATGCTGAAACAATGGGACGACCAGGGTTATTAGGCTTGTGGATTTTAGGAAGCATGTAGAAGGCAGGTTTGCCTAGAGCACTGTCTGGGATGATGAGACGGGACGTGCTAGGAGGAAGGGATTTATCGTCAATAAGCTGTTTGATGGTAGAGCGAACCTTCTCATTGTTGCTAGTAGTGGAATCACCAGGGCAAGGTTTATAGAACGTGGTGTCAGATAATTGTTTGACACCTTCTTGGATGTATAAGTCTTTACGCCAGACTACCACAGCTCCTCCCTTATCAGCTGGTTTGATCACGATATCTCAGATGGTAGATGTACAACAGAGGTGAGATGCAGAATAGCTCAGGCAAAAGAGATGGGGGGATGGGTTATGTGCGCGCACACGCTAAACCATGTTTCAGTGAATACAAATATGCAGTGGGATACAGCAAAATAAAAGAGCAGACATTCTTGCTAAAAAGAGAGGATGAAGTAGATAAATATTGTTTGCTTATGTAAGTTGTAAAGAGAGACTTTTTTTATGTAAGTTGTAAAGAGAGGCTTTTTTAATGTAAGTTGTAAAGAGAGACTTTTTTTATGTAAGTTGTAAAGAGAGACTTTTTTTATGTAAGTTGTAAAGAGAGACTTTTTTTATGTAAGTTGTAAAGAGAGACTTTTATGTAAGTTGTAAAGAGAGACTTTTTTTTATGTAAGTTGTAAAGAGAGACTTTTTTTTATGTAAGTTGTAAAGAGAGACTTTTTTTTTTTTATATTTGTTATAAGATAGCTGGTTTACACTGTTGAACAGAAGACTGTTTTTTTTTTTCACTTTTTAATATAATGTCTCTTGTACTCTGCTTGTTCGTACTTAATGGTGCTTCATATACTGCTTTATGACAGACTAACCTATCTAGTCTAGCCAAGCGAGTAGGGATAGAAGAGGGAAGACAACCCGGTACTCAAAAATGTTGTGCTGAAGTTGGATGTGTTAGGCCGAAAGGCGCAAATATCACAGTTATACTGCAAACCACAAAATAACACAGACACACCCACTTAACATCCTTTTAAGGGCGGATGATGAAGAAGTATACTCCTTTAGTCATCGGGCGAACGCAAGCATATACTGCTATAGGCCGTTCATCTTTTTTTAACACATTCAATTAACATCTACTTTTAACAGTCAAACAAACTATTGCTGTGTCATCAATTTGACTAAAACGCCTCTCCAATCCATGACAATTTATTGTTTTGCTTGCTTGCATTTGCCCAATGATTAAAGGAATGCATTCATTATCCACCATTAAAAGCGACATTAAATGGGCGTGTCTGAATTGTGGTTTGCAGCATAACTGTGATATTTACGCCTTTCGGCCCAACACATCCAACTTCAGCATGAATTTATTGTTTTGAAATGTCAATATTTACTTTAAATAGAGTGACTTTGAGTCATTTATAGTTTGATTCATAGAAATCTCTGATTGTTTTAAATTTTATCTCATTTATGCCTGAAAGCTATTTCAGATTACTAAGTAAAAGTCTCAAAATCTATCACAATTTACAGAAAGTTGAAAAACTTATACAAGGAATAAGATAAACAATGAAATAAAAATTGACATTACTTTTATTTTTTCAGACAACAGTAAAAGTTGAATCAAATTTCCCAATCCTACATGATATATTGAAAAATGAAGTGGATGAAGATGTAAGTATTTTTATTTGTTGCCTATAAACAGTTAATTGTGTTTTTTAACTAAATAGATAAACTGGTTTGGCCAAGTGACAAGGCAGAAAATCAAAACACAACACAACATGTCTCAAAAATCAGAAAAATCCACAATCAGCAACAGAAAATACAAAGAACAAAAGAAAGCCTGAAGCAAGATTGAACACATACTCCTTGACATAATGCCTTGCATTGTGAGACTTGCACCACTATACACTGCCAACTAAGCATAACCATGTGTTCACTTTTTGGAGTTGTTCTTGTTATGGATCATTTCTTCAGCTAAAGTTTTCATTTATTAGGGGTTATGCTGTCTTTTTTGTTGATGTCTGGTATGTCTGTTGTAATATTGGTTTCTTCTGTTGGGTCTTTCTCATCTTAGTAGTTTTTCAGCATTTCCATTTTTAAGGGGGTACTAGGGAGGATGCTTTCAAGCTTGCTGTGTAAGTGTTTGAAGCTTTTTCTCTTTAGTCTTACGGAGATTGTGTCTTGACTTTTGGAGTCGGCTGGATGGTTTGTCATGCTGATATATTTTACTATGTGTCAGAACTTTTACCTCACTTATTTTGTCCAGAGATTGTATCCAAATGTGACAGAACCACCACTGTCCACCACAAATGAAAATCCAAACCAGAAAGAATCAGTGTATGTATGTGTGTGTGTGTATATATATATATATATATATATATATATATATATATATATATATATATATATATATATATATATATATATATATATATATATATATATATATATATAAATTGATTCCCCACCTTCCCTTGCAGTATGTTCTGTTTGGCCCTCAGTATCTAAAAGGTTGGACCACTACATTGATTTGGAATATAAAACTGATAGTTGTTATGGGCAAACAAATAGGACAGCCCTTCATTTAAAATAAGAAATACACATGTTGTTTTTATTGACATACAGATGCATACTCCCAAAAAATTGTGATGTCTGACGTTCCATAATGTTATGTCTGAATTTTTTCTTTCTCATTAGAATCATGAATTATTTTCATCTTTTAATCTCCTTTTGTTTTCAGTTAGGTCAAGGTGATGGCTGCAGTCAAATTTCTAGCCTCCAGGATCAAATTACTGGAATGTCTAGACAAGTGCCAGAGAAGGGTATGATTCAGGGATGTTTTGATGAGGTTCATGGTGATGATGTGGGGACATTACCAACCAGAGATTGCAGTATAGAATCAAGTCAAGTACTTTTAGAGCATGAGAGAAATGCTGAACTACTTTTGAGTGATATCAGACATGAGTTACAGAGTAAGGTTGAGACACAGCAGAAAGAAGATAAAAATGGGATTTCTTTAGTCTGTTGTGAGTGTAAGACAGAATTCTCAAATTACAATAAGTTAAATAAACACATGAGAACACATAGAGGGAAGAAATCTTATAAATGTATGCTGTGTTCTGCAAGTTTTGCACAGCTTGATAAACTAAAAAGACACAGTAAAATACACACAGGAGAGAAACCATACAAATGTGATGTTGGATTTAATTATGCAAACATTCTAAAAGCACACCACAGAAGACATACAGAGAAGAAGCCTTACAAGTGTGATATGTGTGGTGTTGGATTTGGTAATAAAAACAGTCTAAAACAACATCAGAAAAGACATACGTGCGAGAAGCCTTACAAATGTGATGTGTGTAGTGTATCTTTTATTTATAGCAGCGAATTAAAAATCCATAAAAGAAAACACACAGGAGAGAAGCCTTACAAATGTGATGTGTGTAGTGTAACTTTTATTTGTAGCAGTGAATTAAAAATCCATAAAAGAAAACACACAGGAGAGAAGCCTTACAAATGTGATGTGTGTGGTGCAAGTTTTAATCGCCTCGGCAGTTTTATAAGACACGAAAGAATACACACAGGAGAGAAACCTTACAAATGTGATGTGTGTGGTGTTGGATTTAATTATTCAAACATTCTAAAAGCACACCGAGCAACACATACAGGGGAGAAGCCGTACAAATGTAATGTGTGTGGTGTTGGATTTAATTACACATACAGTCTAAAAGCACACCAAGCAATACATACAGGGGAGAAGCCTTACAAATGTGATGTGTGTGGTGTTGGATTTAATTATAAACACATTCTAAAAACTCATGAAACAATACATACAGGAGAGAAACCTTATAAATGTGATGTGTGTGGTGCAACATTTAGATTCAGAGGTTCTTTTCACAAACACAAAAGATTACACACAGGAGAGAAGCCTTACGTGTGTGGTGTTTGTGGTGTATGTTTTACTTCGAACTATCAACTCAAAGTTCACAATCAAACACATACAGGAGAGAAGCCTTTCAAATGTGATGTGTGTGATGCAGGATTCTATTATAATTACGCATTAATGTCTCACAAAAGATTACATACTGGTGAGAAGCTTTACAAGCCTTACATGTGTGATGTGTGTGGTGTAAGTTTTGTTAAAAGTTGTCATCTAAAAACACACAGTAGAGTGCATACAGCAGAGAAACCTTACAAGTGTGAAGTTTGTGGTTCTGAATATAAGTCCAAATCACGTCTAAAAATACATCAAACAAAACATACTGGAGAGATACCATACATATGTGATGTGTGTGGTGCTGGATTCATGCACAGTAATGCATTAAAAGTTCACCAAAGAAAGCATACTGGTGAGAAGCCTTATACGTGTGGTACATGTGGTTCAAAATTCACTAATAATAGCTTATTAAAAATTCATGAAAGAGTACATACTGGTGAGCAGCCTTTTAAGTGTTCTGTATGTGGGGCTAGATTTAGTGCATTTAGCAGCCTAAGAAGGCATGAGAGGACACATACAGGAGAGAAGCCATACAAATGTGATGTGTGTGGTCTCAGTTTTACTCAGAGTGGAAGCGTAAAAAGACACATGCCAATACATACAGGAGAGACACCTTACAAATGTGATGTTTGTGGTGTAGGCTTTGTTCAAAGTGGAGGCCTAAAAATACACAAAAGATCACATTTAGCAGAGAAGCCTTATAAATGTGATTTGTGTGGTGCAGTTCTCTTTCAGAAGATGCATCTTAAAAGACACATTAAAGAACATTTAGTTCTGCTTTAGAGGTTTTCAAAACGTGATTATTTTTTTTTTGCAGGGAGGGGGTACAATTGTTTACTGTAAGGAAAGAACTATATTTTTACAAGCAATAAAACTCAAACATTAGAAACACAAGGGATATCCTAAATGTGAAAAGTGTTACAAATGGGGTAGATATTTTTATTCAAATAGTGTCATTAATTCACAAATGGCATCAGCAGAAATCAGTGCTGGACTAAGAATAAAACAGTAATTAAATGATAGATCTCCATTAGCAGATGGAAATACATTGGGGAAAAGTGAGAAACCATGATGACTGCAAAGATCAATCTTAGTAAAGGCAATATACAAAGATATGGCCCATGGCTTCTTCATATATAATTGGTAATAAGCAATCAAGTCAATGGTTGGAAAAAATCTTAGTGCCTCATGCTGTATGCTGCTTTGCTGAACAGCTTCTATCATAGCTGCATCTGTCAATGTTGGATAGACAGATCCTTCCACGGAACGAACAAGATGTATTTGTGGTGCTAGGCCTCATCTCCTTTCTCCTGCGCTTTTTGTCTTCTGAATTTTATATTATCACCACCTCAAAAGTTGCTGTGCAATTTTTATTTTTGTTCTCCATGTGTTATGGTCTGCAGCCAGATCTTTCCAGTTTCCTTCACGTATAGAGAATTCCCTCAAGGAAGCCTTGCAAACATCCTTATATCTCAGCTCTGGTCTGTCCTTTGGTCTCTTTCTATTCTTAAGTTCGTCATACAATATTTGTTTTGGAATATGAATGTTTGCCATTCTTCTTACATGACCCAGCCACATTAGTCTCCTAAGCGATTCGTGGCGAAAACAAAGAAATATCAAGTCTTGGGCTTCCCCCACAGAAAATATTCCATTTTTTTTTAAAAACTGGAAAATAAAACAAAATCTCAATGAAGTTGAAAAAAATGGATCATTGTTAAAATTCCTACAAAACAAATCCAATTAATGATTGAAACAGCTGGTGCGGAGTGACTTCTATCAGCTTCCTCAAAAATATTTTTTAAATTTAATCATCATCATCGAGTGCCGTCTCCAACAAAGGTTGGCTACCATGGATCACCCTTCCATTCTGTTTATTGCTTTGATGGTACAGGTTGTCATAGATTGACATATCCATCTTTTGATATTACTCGTCCATGTTAGTCTTGGTCTACCTGTGCCTCTATAACCTTGTATTTCCCCTTCCAATATTACTTTTATTAGGCTGTTGTGTCTTTTAATATGCTCCAAAAATTTCATTTGTCTTGTTCTAATTGTGTTTAGTGGGGGGTGTGTGATGTCTGCTCTTGACATCACAAAAAAGGTATTTGAAGCGTTCATAGCCTCTCATTTGCCAGGCTCAGTGGATATCAGATGACAAAACCTTCTCTGTTTTGACAAAATCCTCTCTGGTTTTGATGGACTAAATTCAACTCCACCGGGCCACTGTGTCCAAGGCCACACCTACACGTGGTCCCTCTGTTTTGACAAAATCCTCTCTGGTTTTAATGGACTAAATTCAACTCCACTGGGCTACTGTGTCCAAGGCCACACCTACACGTGGTCCCTCTGTTATCGCAAAGTTGGTCTTGGGCGCGACCGAGTTCCCAGTGGTATAACTGGGTCGGGAGGAGGTGAGCCCCTATAGATGCAGGGCTAGAGCCAACCAACATGTGGTATACGCCATGGCCCTCATCTAATCACCCTCACTCTCCCTTGAGTGAGTGTCTTGTCTTCTATCTTATTACTATTTCTATAGGAAACCCCTGTGGACAGGGTGAGAGCTTTAGCGAAACCGCCTTGAGACCATCTACTGACATACTTGAAGACAAATGACTCTAGTACTGACTTGGAGTCCATCGTGTTTCCTTTAATAGTCCTGTAGTACATCGCACAGACACAAGTGACCTAGGACGTGACGATCCTCTGTCGATACATTTGGCCACCATGAGATACGCCTGAATGAACGGAGTAAGTGCCAGTGACAGTAGGTGGCGGGGAATGGGCTGTTGTGAATCCTGCTTGAATACAGGGCATAGAAGTGAACAAATGGATGGATTATATGTCAGCAGAGACACAATACATGTCATAGATGGAATTGAGGCGAGGATTTGCAAAACCTTCACCCTGGGGTAGGAAGATAGCCCACAGGTCCCCCAGTTTTAACAATGCCATGTACATCAAGAATATAAATCAATACGAGCTCGGACACCGCCTCGGTCAACAAGGTCCGCGCCAGACAGTGAGCGACCAGGCCGGACTGTGCGATAAATCAGCTACTGGAAGAAATACAAACAACTCATACAAAAACCAGAAACCTCGGATCCAACAAAGTTCAATATATAAATATTTTAATGGAAGAAAGAGCATGAAGATTGGTCAGAGAGAAAAAAACAAATAAATTAAACATACTACAACTTAATATTTCAGGCCTCAAAAATAAGAAAACAGAGCTAACCAAAATCATGTACAAATACCAGATCCATATTGTCCTACTGCAGGAAACACTACACAAGAACATAGACACACATATAACAGGTTACACCAGCTATCCATGTAAGTGCACCAACAACTGCAGGGGTATAATCACCTACATCAAAAACAATATACAGGGAGATGTAGTTCCACTAAATAATGCAGAACTAACAGATGTTCAGAAAGCCACAATTTGGTTTGCATCCAGCAAATATAATATTTATAATGTTTACAACCCACCAGGCACAAATTGTAACATAACAGAACTTGATCAAGTCAACTACCATAGAACTATCTTGGCTGGAGATTTTAATGGACATTCAACACAATGGGGATATTCTAACTCAAATCCCACAGGAAAGTACATAGATCTTTGCAAATCAACTAATCTTACAATCATGCAGGACGCAGAATCAACACCAACTCTCCTACATAGAGCTCATCTCTACCATAGTAGACCCGATCTGACCATTTGCTCTGCTGATCTCATAAGCTACTGCCGCATTGAAGTCATTGATGACATAGGCAGTGATCACAGACCCATAGTCACCATAGTAGACACAAAAACAACAAAAATCCAAACAAAACAGAGAACGAGATGGAATTTCAAGAAAGCTGACTGGAAGCTATATCAAGAAAAATCTGACAGACAACAGCGTAGAAAAATTAAACGAGATGTTCACACAAATAATACTCAACACTGCAGAACAGACTATACCTAAAGGATGTAAAACACAATATCGACCATTTTGGAATACAGAACTGGAGACAGCAGTATCAGAAAGAAAGCCAGAACAATGCTTGAGCAGAACCCAACTTTGAATAATAAAATAAGCTATAACAAGGCTAGTGCTAAGGTCAAACTAGTTACTAAAAAAAGCAAAGAAAGAGAAATGGCAAGAAACATGCAGTAAACTCGATTTGCGACATGAAGGAAATAAAGCATGGAGACTTATGCAACATTTGTCTGGTGATAAAAGAGAACCAAACCCTTAACCAATCAAATTTAATAATGAAATCATCAGCTCTAAAAAAAATATATACTTAAAAAATGTAATAGTTACTTTGCTTCAGTCAACAGAGCGAACAAACTTACAGATAACGATAAAATCCATCTACGTAATTTAACATTTATTGAAAGAGCCCCAACAACAAATGCTGCAATATTTGAAGAAGATTTTAACATGAGGGAACTAGAAAAGGCATTAAGAAAATTAACATGTAGAAAATCCCCAGGCCCTGACAAGGTACACAATGAGTTGATAAAGCATCTCAGCAAGTCAGGGAAAGAAACATTACTCAGACTGATCAACAAGACATGGAAAGAAAGCAAAATTCCCAAGACATGGAGAAATGCCTATACAGTGCCATTGCTCAAAAAGAACAAGCCTCCAGATGACCCCAGAAGCTATCATCCCCTATCCCTAACATCATGCATAGGTAAAATAGCTGAGAGTATGGTCAATAGCAGACTATACTGGTATCTGGAAACCTCTAATACTCTGTGCTACGAACAAGCTGGTTTCAGGGCAGGCAATAAAATAGAAGACCAAATCCTCAGGTTAATACAACAGGTCCAAGATGGATTTCAGAAGAGACAACATACTCTAACCATCCTAGTGGACCTGCAGCAGGCTTATGATAGAGTCTGGCGTAAGGGGCTTTTATTGAAGATGAGAGATGCCGGAATACATGGGAAACTGTACAAATGGGTCAAATATTTCCTAGTTGACAGAACAATACAAACTAAATTAAATGAATCCATTTCAGACAAAGAGGTGCTAGAAGGATTACCACAGGGATCACCACTCAGTTGTACCCTTTTTTTGATGTATATCAATGATCTGACCAAAACCCTGATAAATAAAAAAGCTCTATGCGGATGATCTGGTCATGTGGAGTACTAACAAAAATATTAGAACAGCTGAAGCACAACTAAACAAAGACCTGAGACACCTAGAAGAATACTGTAATACCTGGAAAATAAAAATAAATGTACAGAAAACAGTATTTACTAGAAGTAACAAAATAGCTAAGACAAACATCAAACTCAATCTCCAACACAAGTCTACAAAAAGAGGAACACCCTACATACTTAGGAATACAACTAGACCGACAACTGAACCTGAAGAAACACATAGAGAATCTCACTAAGAAAGCAACACAAAGACTTCAATTAATGAAAAGGCTTTCCAGTACCTTATGGGGAGCAGATAAAGAAACACTTAGAAATCTCTATCTGGGATATGTTCGCTCTGTTTTGGATCATGGTAGCTCGCTCCTAGTGACATGCAGCAAAACAACTAACATGGCACTGGATAAGATACAAGATAATGCATTACGACTCATCAGCGGTGCAATAAGGTCCACTCCAGTTGCAGCCTGCGAAATCCACTGCAATGTTGAACCTTTAGCGTTGAGGAGAAACAAGGCCGCTATGGTTCTCTATGAAAGACAAAAAGGAATGGAGACCACCCTAACATAAAATTAGTAGATACATGGACTCCAAAACAAAGAATTAAGCAGATGTCAGTATTACAACATGTTAGAAATATATAAAAGAAATTCCATCTACCTGAAAAACGACTAGAAACATCAAGAGTCACCAAAGAAATGCCACCAAGTACGAATTATAAAAAACCTGAAATAAATATAGAGATATGTAACAGAACAGGTAAAAAAGCAGACCCAGTATCAGTAACACTAGCAGTAAGGAAAACAATAGATACTTAACCAGAAGGCTGGATACATATATACACAGATGGTGCAGCCACTAACGCTACTTCAAAGGATATGGAATATTAATACATTATCCAGATGGAACAGCAGAAGAAATGTATGGCCCTTGTGGTGAAGTCTGTAACAATTATGAAGCAGAAATAACAACTATAGAAACAGCAATTTATCATTTAAATACGATTTTATTTCGATACCACACCATCAAAGAAAACAAACACAGTCATATTTACGGATTCCAAATCGGCTCTGCAAGCACTGGAAAACAACACGAACAAAACAGAACTCACACAGCTTATCATAGACACAGACAAACTCATTGAAACACATAACATAAGATTGGTAATGCAATGGATCCCGGGACACTCAAATATACCAGGAAATGATAAGGCAGATACATTAGCTAAGAGAGGATCCAAACAGACACAGATACATACATCCATCACACTAGACACAGCCAAACAAGTCATAAACTCCAACAGTAGGGAGGAGTGGCTGAATGGATGGGCCTTAGGGAAAACAGGGAGAGAGCTTTTTAAATATATGGCAAGACCAAATCCACAAGACAACACCAACAACCTAACAAGAAGAGACCAAACCACCATCTTCAGACTGAGAACAGGACATGTTATGCTGAATAACCACATTAATAGAATACAACAAAACCATACCCCAGTATGTTCACTCTGTAATCACCCACAAGAAACTGTAGAACACCACCTGTTTCAATGTCCAGAGCTCACTGACATCAGAACAACACTATTTCCTCAAAGACCCTCCAAATGGAATACTCTGTACGGAACAACAGCAGAACTTAAAAATACCTGCAGATACTACTACATGGCATTGGGCCGAAGGGCATCAGATCAAAGGTCTCTGGGTCCATAACAACAATTGTGTTAAGTAGTTCTCTTTTCATTTTTAGTTGTTTTAAAACGTCATCGTTTGTTTTCTTTTCTTTCCATCCAATTCAACCTATTCTTCTATAAATCCACATTTCAAAGGCTTTAATTTTCTATTCTGTTTTCTTGTCTAATGTCCATGTTTCTGCACCATACAGGAATATTGAGATGTAACATTTTGCTATTCTTAGTTTTGGCCCTGGTGTGTTATTTGTTTTGATGTTAATATATTTTTCATGGCATTAAAATTAATTTTTGCCATTCCTATTCTTTTGTTTATTTCAAGACAACAAATACTAATTCTTATTTTTCTCTCAGCCTGAAGACAGCACATAGGACGGTAGTCTAGTTCTTTGTGATTGACGATTTGCTACTAGTTCTTGTTTGTCTCTTAGTTCCATGGTTGAGTCTACCCTAGTAATTGTTCTGTGTAGCATCTTGGACTGCCTTGCTTTCTTTTACTAGATGGCTTTCACATCAATGCCTGATGGGGAAGTTTTTCTTCATTCTCAGCACATGTCCGATGTATTTCCGAAGCTGTCTTCTTATAAAGCTCTACAAGTATTCTTGTTTTGATTCGCCTCTTATCTGTTCATTTGAAACATATTCTTTTTATAATATATATAATAAATATATTGTATTTCCAATGTCCGCATCCATGTGTTTATTTTTATTACAAATACTAATAGAAAAACAAAATTACGTCAATACATAACTTAGCTGCATGGCGATGTTAGTCAATGGACTGAGAGAGTCCTGTGAGAATTAATGTATTTTTTATGTTTGTTTTTTTGCATTTCTACTTACGGTTCTGTGAGATATTTGATATATTACATGTATTATATATTTTATATTTGTGTTTATCTCCTCTCTAAGTAAAATCATTGAATGAAGAACATGAAACCATAAAATACATTCCCTTTTGAGTTTATTGTTTTTATTTCATTGTGTGTCACTCATCACAAAGAAATATTGTATACAAACCACATCTATTCTCATTTGTTTTAACCAGTGCCAAACTTGGTCTTTCAAAAGTCAAAGAAGATACTTATATGCACATATGAGATATTTGAGAGGGCTTTAAGAGGGACTAGAGGAGGGAAAAGAAATCAGGAATGAGGTTACAAGAGAAAGAATTGATATAGACTCAGAATTTGAATCACGTACAAAGACAGCAAATAAAATAGTTTTCTCACATGGAGAGACTGCCTGATGGTGTCATACCATACAAGATATATACAAAAAGAGAAGAGCTCAAGACTTGTAAAGATTATGTTGGAGTGGCAATGTCAGGAAAATTACAATATCAAATGTCAATGAAGCTGCCAGAAGAACCATAACATTGTATCTCCCTAGACAACAACAAAGGTAAAAGATGAACAATCACCCAATGTATGTGTGTCATTGTGACAACACATCTTTTTGTGCTTTCTCCTATTTGATTCAGGGTGTTTGTTTCTACATGTGTGCATGCTTTCCTTTCTCAATATATCCATGTTTATATATACTGAAGCACATTAATAACTCACAACTTTACAGATACAGGAACAGATTGTCAAATGTAAATACATGTATAAGTGTGGGAATAGATTTTCCCCGTGTTTATCATGAAGTAGGGAGCTAATGGCAGCTGAAATGGAAAGTTATGCCTCTCTGTAAACTCAGTCCTACCTGTTTGTCGCTCATTGTCTGTCTATGTACCCTGTCTTTCTGCTCTGTTCTATATCTCTGTCACGTCATGTTTGTCTATTCAATTCAGACCTGTATTATTTTGTTCTGCTTCGACATGATCTGTTCTGCCCTGTGACGACCCATCACTCTGTCCCTTTGCATCGCATTTTGTCCTTTCCTGTTCAGTTTAATCGACTTCTGTCCTACCTGTCATTGTCTTATTTGCCTATCATGTCCTGATTGTTCCACCCTATCTATTCTGTCCTCTTTGTCCTTTCCAATTCCATCTATTTGTGTGTCCTTCATTTAAAAGCTCACCACACAGACGACATAGAGAATCTGGTAGGCTGCAGCCCTAAGGACAACGACAAATGCAGTTCTTGAATTCTTGTTTGGTCTACAGGGCTTGGATCTACAAAGTTATTTGTTTCTACTGTTGAAAGCTTTTTGCTGTACTTCAGAAATGCACCGATTTCCTCTTCGTTATAAATATTATGTTGATGTCCCACAAAGAACTCTGTTGACTGTGGCTAATAAGACTAATGCAGGTCTTCTTCTTCTATCTTTCAGTTCCTTGTGGAGCATAAGTCTTCAACAAACACTTTCAGTTCCCTGTGGAGCATAAGTCTTCAACAAACACTTTCAGTTCCCTGTGGAGCATAGGTCTTCAACAAACACTTTCAGTTCCCTGTGGAGCATAGGTCTACAACAAACACTTTCCGCTCCCTGTGGAGCATAGGTCTTCAACAAGCACTTTCAGTTACCTGTGGAGCATAGGTCTTCAACAAACACTGTCAGTTCCCTGTGGAGCATAGGTCTTCAACAAACACTTTCAGTTCTCTGTGGAGCATAGGTCTACAACTAACACTTTCAGTTCCCTGTGGAGCATAGGTCTTCAACAAACACTTTCGAAACCGTTCTGGTTTTTGCCATTCTTATAAGATCAATCCATGTCTTCCCCATCATCGTCAACTCTGCTTCCACCTGTCTTCCCCAAGAATGTATTGGTCTTCCTCTTTGTTTTTTTCCTTGTGGATTCCAAAAATGGCATGTTGTGTAATACACTCAGTTGGCTTTCGCAGTGTCTGTCCTATCCAATGTCATCGTCTTCGCTGTATCTCTTTATCCGCTGGTATTTGACTGGTACTTTTCCATAATTCTATGTTAGTGATTTTGTCCTGCTATTCCCATAGTACAAAATAGATATAATGCTATTGAGAAAATACAGGACATCCAGGAGCAGTGGGAAATGCTCAAACAATCGATTCAACAAACATCAAAAGAAGTAATACCAGTGACTAAAAGAATCGACAAAAAGAAATGTATGACAGAAGAAATATAGTTGTAAATGGACGAAAGAAGAAAACATAAGAAAGAAGAACGGACATACAAAATATTGCACAAAGAGATCCAAAACAATTGCAGTGAAGCAAAGGAAGGATGGTTAAAACAGAAATGTGAAGAAATGGAAAAACAACAAAAGAAAGACTCAAAATTTATGCACAATTAGTTAAATGAATTAACAGGAAGAAAAGAAGTCAAAGTTTCAGGATGTGTAAAGTCAAAGGAAGGAAATATAATAATGGGACTGGAGAAGACAATAGAAAGATGGACAGAATATATCAGTCAACTCTATGATGATGAAAGACCAGAATTAAACAATACAAATGAAAACACAGGACCACCAATAATGCAGAGTGAAGTGGAGGACGCAATTCAACACATGAAAAGAGTCAAAGCTCGAGGTCCTGACAATATAACAATCGAAGAGATTAATGCATTAGGAGAGCTGGGAGTACAAGTCATAACAAATTACTCAATGACATATATAACACTGGACACATACCTGAAGATCTACTAAAATCTATCTTTGTGGCCATACAGAAGAAGTCAGGAGCCACTGATTGTGAAGACGATCGCACTATTAGTCTCATGAGCCATATGACTAAAATATTACTAAGAATAATCATGAGACGTGTAAGGAACATGATAAAACCAGAAATAAGTGAGGAACAATGTGGATTTGTGGAAGGAAATGGCACCAATAATGCAATATACATCTTAAGAACATTGATAGAAAGATCTATATATGTGCTTTATAGACTACACGGAAAGCATTTGACAAAGTAAAGCATGTGGAAATAAATATGCTGGAGAAATTAAACATTGATGGCAAGGATCTGCGAATCATAAAAAACATGCAACAAACAGCAGCTATACGAATTAACAACCAAACAGGACAATTCCAATTTATAAAACAAGGAGTCAGACAAGGCTGTGTTCTGTCGCCGGATTTGTTTTCACTTTACAGCGAATATATTATGAGATAAATAGTAGACAAAAAAGGAATTGAAGTCAACGGTCACAACATAAATAATTTGCGATATGCGGAAACACATTCTTAATAGCAGAGACAGAGAATGAACTACAAGAAATGATAGACATAATAGTAAAAGAAAGCAACAAGAAAGGTCTCAGTCTGAATAGTAAGAAAACAGAAGTAATGGTTATATCGAAGAAACAATCACCACCATCATGCAGCATAAAAATAAACGAGACAAATCTGAAACAAGTGCAACGTTTCAAATACTTAAGCACAATAATAACATCAGATGGGAGATGCACCACAGAAATAAAAAGTGAGAATAGCTCAGGCCAAAATAGCATTTCAGAAAATGAAAAATATCTTATGCAAGAAATCTATGTCAATAAAAATGAGAAAGAGAGTTCATCGGTGCTATATAGAACCAATTCTGACCTATGGAAGCGAATCATGGACAGTAGACAAACAAATGAAAAGACGATTAGAGGCCACAGAGATGGGATTTCTCAGAAGAATGTTGAAAGTTCCCTGGACAGCTAAAAAGACCAATGAGGAAGCTCTCAAAGAGGCCAACACAAAAAAGGCAGCTCTTAAAAAAACATCAGAAAGAAGCAATCAACATTTTTCGGGCACATCATGAGAAGAGGAAAGTTGGAATACTTTGTTACAACTGGCAAAATAAAAGGAAAGAGAGATCGCGGGCGACAAAGAGAGAAAATACTGGATAGCTTGATGTCATGGCATGGAAAACAGTCAACAGCAGAACTGATACGATGCACTGTAGATAGAAGATTGTGGAGGGACATGATCACCTACGCCGACCGGTATGGCACATGATGATGATGATGATTCCCATATTTTTTTATTCTGCGCAAGTATCCATTAATGAAGATCTGTATCTTCATGATTGTCGATTTTGTTGTTCTCCATGTTTCACAGCCATATAATAGGACTGACTTAACATTGGAGTTATCAATTTTTATTTTTGTATTTAACCTAACTGCTTTGGATTTCCATATATTTCCTAGTGCAGCGAATGCTCTTCTTGCTTTTGATAATCTTGTTTTAGTATCATTCTCTCATTTCCTCCCTCTTTGTCTATATTCATCATAATCATTGAGTGCCGTCTCCGCAACGAAGGTTGGCTACCATGGAGCGCCATTCTGCTCTACCTCTTGCTTTGATGGTGCAGGTTGTCATCGGTTGATTTGTCCATCTTTTGATGTTACTCGTCCATGTTAATCTTGGTCTGCCTCTTTTACCTTGTATTTTCACCTCCAGGATTACTTTCTATATTAGTGATATAGATAAGTGTAATCATACAAAATAAATACGAAATGTGATACAGATATATGTAAGATTATACGTCTAGCAGAGGTAATTCTCCTATTATTATTTGCTTATTGCTAACAGCATTAATTCTCATAATTTTGGTCTTATCTTTATTTATTTTCAGTCCCAGTTGTTGTGATCTGATCAAAGCATTCTCATTTTATCTTGCATCTGTTGTCGGTTATGTGATAGGAGAGTTATTGAGTTATTTACGGGTGATCATCATTGCACTCCAAACATGTCCATGGGTGTTCAGATCCCCTCCTCAGCAAGTCCAGCGACTGACGACTCCAGTTCTGTGTTGATTGATAAGTCTTCTTACACGCCCACTAGTTTCTCGTTTCTGACTGTGTTCATCTTAACTCCCATCTCTTTCATCCGAAGGAGTAACATGGGGTCATGGGTGTCGAAGTCCTGTGCCCTTCCCACATCTCAGAGGGCATTGGTGACGTACGCCCGATCCATTGGATGACTTCTACTTATTTTTTACTTCTGCAATGAAACCATCGCCTGCGTACAGAGATACCTGCACCTTTTTTATCATGCTCATCGAATCACTTAGGACGCAGGCGTGAGTAGTATACAAGGGTGTAAATAAGCCGTATTTAGGCGCTAAATTAACAAAGATATATAGTAGGCGCGCGGCGCGCCTAATGGACCGTAGGCGCAGGGGGAGTTAACCGTGACATTTCGTGTCGGGATGTTGACTGGGGGTGTCTGTCGGCGTGACCTCGGCGCTCCGTATTTTAAAAATTCCGAATTATTTAAAAAAAAACAGTCTCCATCTGATTTCGAACACGGGTCTACGGCGTGCCAGGCCAGACACTTACCACTATGCTACAGGCGATCACAGAATTAGAGGCTGAATGAGACAGGTGAAGCGTGACGCTTTTGTTGGTGCCTGTCAGCTAGCTAGTAGTAGAGAAAGATTGACCCGCATTTAGGCGCTAAATTAACAAAGATATATAGGGCAGCGCGCGGCGAGCATAACGCGTGCGGCGCAGGGGGAGTTAACCGTGACATTTCGTGTCGGGATGCCTGGTGACCTCTCGTTGACCTCTCAACCTCTCGTGGTGGGGTCGGGCGGTGGTGTTGTGAAGGGGTGGTGCCATAACTTTCATAATTCTATTATATTCTTTCTTTATGCTTTCAGACAATAAAAAACAGTGACTTTCAAAACAGTTTTATTTAAGTTTTAAAAACTTCCTTTAGAATTAAAGGTAACAGCTTAGGCCGTTACACATGCTACACTAAGCTACGTTAAGGAACTTAGTTACTACACGCCAAACGCGAAACAGCGGCGCAGGGGGAGTTAACCATGACATTTCGTGTCGGGATGCCTGGTGACCTCTCGTTGACCTCTCAACCTCTCGGCGCCATGGTCGGGGTGAGCTCTCGCAGTGGGGGACCTGTTATGATCAAAGACCCTATTTCTCTGTGAAATTTCTCACTTGGGTAACTTAAGCTGGTCTAGCCGTCTAACAGAGAGACAGTAAATTAATGTACTTTTGATATTCTATTACTGTTGTGTTTTTTGTAGTGGTTGTAGTAATAGTAGTAGTAGGTAAAGTCGTTATTTAAGTTGTACAACTAGTGTGACTTGTATTTTGTAGAGTTATAACAGACAAGTGGGGCTATGCCTTTTTTTCATGTATAGTAGAGAGACGGTAGAGTCTTATAGTTATTTTTATGCATGACAACTTTAATGTATCTATAAAAGTCATTTTGAAATTAATGGAAACATACAACTTACTCAGGGCTTGGCCAACTAACAGCAACGGTCTTGCTAATATATTTAACCCGTGGAAACATCCGCATCATGAGACTTATTAATGTCCAAATTGACCGCTTGTTCATAACACGGATACGACAGCGATGATGACTTTAACGGGTACACAATCAAAGATCCCGTGGGTTTTGTTTTAGTCGATGACAACTTTTGAAATAGTAGCTGACAACTTTTGTATTAGCAGATGACAGCTTTCAATGACTGTTTACATGCTATGTCATTGTAGCAGTCATGTATGTCATGTAAATGTAGTAGACACGTATGTCATGTCATTGTAACAGTCATGTCAATGTAACAGTCATTTCGTTGTAATAGTCATCTCGTTGTAACAGTCACGTGTGTCATGTCGTTTTATCAGAGACGTATGGTATGCCGGTGTAACAGTCATTTCGTTGTAATAGTCATCTCGTTGTAACAGTCACGTATGTTATGTCGTTTTATCAGACACGTATGGTATGTCGTTGTAACAGACATGTCGTTGTATCAGTCATGTCGATGTAGTAGACACATATGTCATGTCATTGTAACAGTCATGTCAATGTAACAGTCATGTCAATGTAACAGTCATTTCGTTGTAATAGGCATCTCGTTGTAACAGTCACGTATGTCATGTCGTTTTATCAGAGACGTATGGTATGTCGTTGTAACAGACATGTCGTTGTATCAGGCATATCGATGTAGTAGACACGTATGTCATGTCATTGTAACAGTCATGTCAATGTAACAGTCATGTCAATGTAACAGTCATTTCGTTGTAATAGTCATCTCGTTGTAACAGTCACGTATGTCATGTCGTTTTATCAGACACGTATGGTATGTCGTTGTAACAGACATGTCGTTGTATCAGTCATGTCAATGTAGTAGACACGTATGTCATGTCATTGTAACAGTCATGTCAATGTAACAGTCATGTCAATGTAACAGTCATTTCGTTGTAATAGTCATCTCGTTGTAACAGTCACGTATGTCATGTCGTTTTATCAGACACGTATGGTATGTCGTTGTAACAGACATGTCGTTGTATCAGTCATGTCGATGTAGTAGACACGTATGTCATGTCATTGTAACAGTCATGTCAATGTAACAGTCATGTCAATGTAACAGTCATTTCGGTGTAATAGTCATCTCGTTGTAACAGTCATGTATGTCATGTCGTTTTATCAGAGACGTATGGTATGTCGTTGTAACAGACATGTCGTTGTATCAGGCATGTCGATGTAGTAGACACGTATGTCATGTCATTGTAACAGTCATGTCAATGTAACAGTCATTTCGTTGTAATAGTCATGTCGTTGTAACAGACACGTATGTCATGTCGTTTTATCAGACACGTATGGTATGTCGTTGTAACAGACATGTCGTTGTATCAGGTATGTCGATGTAGTAGACACGTATGTCATGTCATTGTAACAGGCATGTCAATGTAACAGTCATGTCAATGTAACACTCATTTCGTTGTAATAGTCATCTCGTTGTAACAGGCACGTATGTCATGTCGTTTTATCAGAGACGTATGGTATGTCGTTGTAACAGACATGTCGTTGTATCAGTCATGTCGACGTAGTAGACACGTATGTCATGTGATTGTAACAGTCATGTCAATGTAACAGTCATTTCGTTGTAATAGTCATCTCGTTGTAATAGTCATCTCGTTGTAACAGACACGTATGTCTTGTCGTTTTATCAGACACGTATGTTATGTCGTTGTAACAGACATGTCGTTGTATCAGTCATGTCGATGTAGTAGACACGTATGTCATGTCATTGTAACAGGCATGTCAATGTAACAGTCATGTCATTGTAACAGTCATTTCGTTGTAATAGTCATCTCGTTGTAACAGGCACGTATGTCATGTCGTTTTATCAGAGACGTATGGTATGTCGTTATAAAATACATGTCGTTGTATCAGTCATGTCGATGTAGTAGACACGTATGTCATGTCATTGTAACAGTCATGTCAATGTAACAGTCATTTCGTTGTAATAGTCATCTCGTTGTAACAGACACGTATGTCATGTCGTTTTATCAGACACGTATGTTATGTCGTTGTAACAGACATGTCGTTGTATCAGTCATGTCGATGCAGTAGACACGTATGTCATGTCATTGTAACAGTCATGTCAATGTAACAGTCATGTCAATGTAACAGACATTTCGTTGTAATAGTCATCTCGTTGTAACAGTCACGTATGTCATGTCGTTCTATCAGACACGTATGGTATGTCGTTGTAACAGACATGTCGTTGTATCAGTCATGTCGATGTAGTAGACACGTATGTCATGTCATTGTAATAGTCATGTCAATGTAACAGTCATTTCGTTGTAATAGTCATCTCGATGTAACAGACACGTATGTCATGTCATTGTAACAGTCATGTCAATGTAACAGTCATTTCGTTGTAATAGTCATCTTGTTGTAACAGTCACTTATGTCATGTCGTTTTATCTGAGACGTATGGTATGTCGTTGTAACAGACATGTCGTTGTATCAGGCATGTCGATGTAGTAGACACGTATGTCATGTCATTGTAACAGTCATGTCAATGTAACAGTCATTTCGTTGTAATAGTCATCTCGTTGTAACAGACACGTATGTCATGTCGTTTTATCAGACACGTATGGTATGTCGTTGTAACAGACATGTCGTTGTATCAGTCATGTCGATGTAGTAGACACGTATGTCATGTCATTGTAACAGTCATGTCAACGTAACAGTCATGTCAACGTAACAGTCATGTCAATGTAACAGTCATTTCGTTGTAATAGTCATCTCGTTGTAACAGTCACGTATGTCATGTCGTTTTATCAGACACGTATGGTATGTCGTTGTAACAGACATGTCGTTGTATCAGTCATGTCGATGTAGTAGACACGTATGTCATGTCATTGTAACAGTCATGTCAATGTAACAGTCATGTCAATGTAACAGTCATGTCAATGTAACAGTCATTTCGTTGTAATAGTCATCTCGTTGTAACAGTCACGTATGTCATGTAGTTTTATCAGAGACGTATGGTATGTCGTTGTAACAGACATGTCGTTGTATCAGTCATGTCGATGTAATAGACACGTATGGCATGTCATTGTAACAGTCATGTCAATGTAACAGTCATTTCGTTGTAATAGTCATCTCGTTGTAACAGACACGTATGTCATGTCGATGTAACAGACACGTATGTCATGTCGTTTATCAGAGACGTATGGTATGTCGTTGTAACAGACTTGTCGTTGTATCAGTCATATCGATGTAGTAGACACGTATGTCATGTCATTGTAACAGTCATGTCAATGTAACAGTCATGTCAATGTAACGTGTCAGTTCTGTTGTTAACTGTTTTCCATGTCATGTCGTTGTAGTAGTCATAGGTGTCACACCGTCGTATGTATGTTGTCCAGTGTGACATGATAGTTGTATGTAGGTTGTCTAGTGTGTCATGATGGCTGTATGAAGATCACGACACAATAGACAACCTACATACAACTATCATGTCACACTGGACAACATACATACGACGGTGTGACACCTATGACTACTACAACGACATGACATGGAAAACCGTTAACAACAGAACTGACACGTTACATTGACATGACTGTTACATTGACATGACTGTTACAATGATATGACATACGTGTCTACTACATCGATATGACTGATACAACGACAAGTCTGTTACAACGACATACCATACGTCTCTGATAAACGACATGACATACGTGTCTGTTACATCGACATGACATACGTGTCTGTTACAACGAGATGACTATTACAACGAAATGACTGTTACATTGACATGACTGTTACAATGACATGCCATACGTGTCTATTACATCGACATGACTGATACAACGACATGTCTGTTACAACGACATACCATACGTCTCTGATAAAACTACATGACATACGTGACTGTTACAACGAGATGACTATTACAACGAAATGACTGTTACATTGACATGACTGTTACATTGACATGACTGTTACATTGACATGACTGTTACAATGACATGACATACGTGTCTACTACATCGACATGACTGATACAACGACATGTCTGTTACAACGACATACCATACGTGTCTGATAAAACGACATGACATACGTGACTGTTACAACGAGATGACTATTACAACGAAATGACTGTTACATTGACATGACTGTTACGTTGACATGACTGTTACGTTGACATGACTGTTACGTTGACATGACTGTTACAATGACATGACATACGTGTCTACTACATCGACATGACTGATACAACGACATGTCTGTTACAACGACATACCATACGTGTCTGATAAAACGACATGACATACGTGTCTGTTACAACGAGATGACTATTACAACGAAATGACTGTTACATTGACATGACTGTTACAATGACATGACATACGTGTCTACTACATCGACATGCCTGATACAACGACATGTCTGTTACAACGACATACCATACGTCTCAGATAAAACGACATGACATAAGTGACTGTTACAACGAGATGACTATTACAACGAAATGACTGTTACATTGACATGACTGTTACAATGACATGACATACGTGTCTGTTACATCGAGATGACTATTACAACGAAATGACTGTTACATTGACATGACTGTTACAATGACATGACATACGTGTCTACTACATCGACATGACTGATACAACGACATGTCTGTTACAACGACATACCATACGTGTCTGATAGAACGACATGACATACGTGACTGTTACAACGAGATGACTATTACAACGAAATGTCTGTTACATTGACATGACTGTTACATTGACATGACTGTTACAATGACATGACATACGTGTCTACTGCATCGACATGACTGATACAACGACATGTCTGTTACAACGACATAACATACGTGTCTGATAAAACGACATGACATACGTGTCTGTTACAACGAGATGACTATTACAACGAAATGACTGTTACATTGACATGACCGTTACAATCACATGACATACGTGTCTACTACATCGACATGACTGATACAACGACATGTATGTTATAACGACATACCATACGTCTCTGATAAAACGACATGACATACGTGCCTGTTACAACGAGATGACTATTACAACGAAATGACTGTTACAATGACATGACTGTTACATTGACATGCCTGTTACAATGACATGACATACGTGTCTACTACATCGACATGACTGATACAACGACATGTCTGTTACAACGACATAACATACGTGTCTGATAAAACGACAAGACATACGTGTCTGTTACAACGAGATGACTATTACAACGAGATGACTATTACAACGAAATGACTGTTACATTGACATGACTGTTACAATCACATGGCATACGTGTCTACTACATCGACATGACTGATACAACGACATGTCTGTTACAACGACATACCATACGTCTCTGATAAAACGACATGACATACGTGCCTGTTACAACGAGATGACTATTACAACGAAATGAGTGTTACATTGACATGACTGTTACATTGACATGCCTGTTACAATGACATGACATACGTGTCTACTACATCGACATACCTGATACAACGACATGTCTGTTACAACGACATACCATACGTGTCTGATAAAACGACATGACATACGTGTCTGTTACAACGACATGACTATTACAACGAAATGACTGTTACATTGACATGACTGTTACAATGACATGACATACGTGTCTACTACATCGACATGACTGATACAACGACATGTCTGTTACAACGACATACCATACGTCTCTGATAAAACGACATGACATACATGACTGTTACAACGAGATGACTATTACACCGAAATGACTGTTACATTGACATGACTGTTACATTGACATGACTGTTACAATGACATGACATACGTGTCTACTACATCGACATGACTGATACAACGACATGTCTGTTACAACGACATACCATACGTGTCTGATAAAACGACATGACATACGTGACTGTTACAACGAGATGACTATTACAACGAAATGACTGTTACATTGACATGACTGTTACATTGACATGACTGTTACAATGACATGACATACGTGTCTACTACATTGACATGACTGATACAACGACATGTCTGTTACAACGACATACCATACGTGTCTGATAAAACGACATGACATACGTGACTGTTACAACGAGATGCCTATTACAACGAAATGACTGTTACATTGACATGACTGTTACATTGACATGACTGTTACAATGACATGACATATGTGTCTACTACATCGACATGACTGATACAACGACATGTCTGTTACAACGACATACCATACGTGTCTGATAAAACGACATAACATACGTGACTGTTACAACGAGATGACTATTACAACGAAATGACTGTTACACCGGCATACCATACGTCTCTGATAAAACGACATGACACACGTGACTGTTACAACGAAATGACTATTACAACGAAATGACTGTTACATTGACATGACTGTTACAATGACATGACATACGTGTCTACTACATTTACATGACATACATGACTGCTACAATGACATAGCATGTAAACAGTCATTGAAAGCTGTCATCTGCTAATACAAAAGTTGTCAGCTACTATTTCAAAAGTTGTCATCGACTAAAACAAAACCCACGGGATCTTTGATTGTGTACCCGTTAAAGTCATCATCGCTGTCGTATCCGTGTTATGAACAAGCGGTCAATTTGGACATTAATAAGTCTCATGATGCGGATGTTTCCACGGGTTAAATATATTAGCAAGACCGTTGCTGTTAGTTGGCCAAGCCCTGAGTAAGTTGTATGTTTCCATTAATTTCAAAATGACTTTTATAGATACATTAAAGTTGTCATGCATAAAAATAACTATAAGACTCTACCGTCTCTCTACTATACATGAAAAAAAGGCATAGCCCCCACTTGTCTGTTATAACTCTACAAAATACAAGTCACACTAGTTGTACAACTTAAATAACGACTTTACCTACTACTACTATTACTACAACCACTACAAAAAACACAACAGTAATAGAATATCAAAAGTACATTAATTTACTGTCTCTCTGTTAGACGGCTAGACCAGCTTAAGTTACCCAAGTGAGAAAATTTCACAGAGAAATAGGGTCTTTGATCATAACAGGTCCCCCACTGCGAGAGCTCACCCCGACCATGGCGCCGAGAGGTTGAGAGGTCAACGAGAGGTCACCAGGCATCCCGACACGAAATGTCATGGTTAACTCCCCCTGCGCCGCTGTTTCGCGTTTGGCGTGTAGTAACTAAGTTCCTTAACGTAGCTTAGTGTAGCATGTGTAACGGCCTAAGCTGTTACCTTTAATTCTAAAGGAAGTTTTTAAAACTTAAATAAAACTGTTT
Organism: Megaustenia siamemsis; assembly: GCA_032433765.1. NCBI lineage: Eukaryota > Metazoa > Mollusca > Gastropoda > Stylommatophora > Ariophantidae > Megaustenia > Megaustenia siamemsis. The sequence goes on along the minus strand of JAVIAB010000159.1, from coordinate 27,893,010 downwards.
TGAAAGTCACTGTTTTTTATTGTCTGAAAGCATAAAGAAAGAATATAATAGAATTATGAAAGTTATGGCACCACCCCTTCACAACACCACCGCCCGACCCCACCACGAGAGGTTGAGAGGTCAACGAGAGGTCACCAGGCATCCCGACACGAAATGTCACGGTTAACTCCCCCTGCGCCGCACGCGTTATGCTCGCCGCGCGCTGCCCTGTATATCTTTGTTAATTTAGCGCCTAAATGCGGGTCAATCTTTCTCTACTACTAGCTAGCTGACAGGCACCAACAAAAGCGTCACGCTTCACCTGTCTCATTCAGCCTCTAATTCTGTGATCGCCTGTAGCATAGTGGTAAGTGTCTGGCCTGGCACGCCGTAGACTCGTGTTCGAAATCAGATGGAGACTGTTTTTTTTTTAAATAATTCGGAATTTTTAAAATACGGAGCGCCGAGGTCACGCCGACAGACACCCCCAGTCAACATCCCGACACGAAATGTCACGGTTAACTCCCCCTGCGCCTACGGTCCATTAGGCGCGCCGCGCGCCTACTATATATCTTTGTTAATTTAGCGCCTAAATACGGCCTAGTTACACCCTTGTATACTACTGGCGTGGGTGTAGTCTTGTGACTCTAACCAGATGAATGCGCTGGTCACTGCCATCACCTCCATCGTCATGCTTCTCCTGGTTAAAAAAAAAAAAAACGTGTGCAACACTGTCTTCATAGACTATTCTCAGATGAATATAGCTGGCGAATACAAACAAACAACAATATATTTGTGGAAAAGAGCAATGAAAACATATTAAAAGACTTAAAGATAAGAAAATAAATGGTGTATAAACACCATTCTACATGGAAAATTAAAATACTATGGCCACATCAAAAGGAGCAGTAGGCTGGAAAGAACAGTAATGAAAAGCATGGGTCCTAGGTGATGCATCAGGAGTGGACCAGCGCCGACTGGAACTGAATTTTTTTTTCCAGAAAACTTTGAGCAGATAAAGAAGAAGGTGGATTTAAGACATCAAGGGGACCTTGAACATGACAACAGAAGAAGTGGGAGATCTGGCTTGATAGAGATTCTTTCAGGCAGTCTGTGTTGAGTGCAATGTTCTGCAAAGGACATGCGACTCAATGATCAATATTTTTTCTCATTCTTTAGAGTATCGCCTTTATTATTATGTAACTCCCATCAGAAATAAATTCGTTCCTAGTTGTTTTAATCCATTGACCTGCTTTTGTTTGTTATTTTCGTTCGCCAGCATTTACCTCTGACGAAGTCCCTATAGACTAGGAACTGAATTTTGCGTGTTAATCCATTTTTCCCTGGCAGCCGTGTGCACAGGGGTCCTTCGCCGCACAGGCAGATAACTCCGACTTCAGAGGTACTCACATTTTTTCCGTCGATGAGTAATTGACGCTTCAAGCTGGGCCTCGCTGCTGAGACCAGGGGTGGTTGCCGCAGATAGAAATAAAAATCCCAACCAACCGGGATTTGAACCCACAACCTCTCTGTCTCGAGGCCAGCATCTTGCCTCGAAACCAACCAATGCTCCTTGACCTGTTTTAATACTACTCCGTTTACTTTATGGAAATAGGCAAAAAATGGCAGTAAAGTTAGTAAGACAGGGAATGAGGTGAACAAAATGAAGTGACAGCTATTGTCTAACTATTGTATTGTATACAGTGAAAGCTTTATATAAGAGAACAATATAAAACAATGACATTTCAAAACATTGACACATGATTTTCCTTAAAAAAAAAAAAATTAGAAGAAAAACGTACTAAGATCCAATTACATTTTTGAAGGTAGAAATAAATATTGTGTATAAAGAAAAAGAGAGAGAATATAGAAAAAGACTGGATCTTGATTATTCCCGCGCTGCTAGACATCGCACAGTGCTCGTAGTGTTTTGTTTACCATCCATATCTATTCTTGGCGAGATGTTCGATTTTATCTAATCGGCCTATGCCTGCCAACTTTGCTTCTCTTATAAGTGTTCTTTGGGTGTCTCTCTAGTTCGTCCTCTTTTCCCGTATCCATATGTTTCCAATAGAAGAGCCTGTTGTGAAATTCGTTTGTTCTCTTCTCAGTACATGTCCGACATACGCCCATCTTCTCTTCCTTATTGTAGATTATATCGTTGGTTGTATAGCTTTCTCTCATATCTTTATCAGTCATGAATGTATTTAAATTTACACAGAAAAAGGCTTAGCTCAACGGAATATCAGTCACCCTCCACAAGTGGGTGCGCAGAAGGCCCACAACAGACAAGAAAGGGAAGTGTAGAGGAAGGTAGTTACCCCAGCTGCTATCCAGAAAGTCATTGAAGGTTGACTACCATGAATCGTCATTCCATTATGTTTTGTTTTGATAATTCTACCTATCTGTTAATGTTATCAGCTCACTTTAGGTCTCCCGCTAGAGTGGCAGTGTTCCCTAGCGTTTGGCTTTTCGTGGCAAGGCGCTGTGCCACTGAGTACGGGTTCGATCCTGCTTTGGTCCATATTTGTTTCTGTTGTTGATTATTTGTCATTTTTTCCGAGTGCTATAAACATACCTCTTCCTCTGAATAGATTCGCTGATTATCGCCTCGGAAGTTTCACTCTATAATAATATTCATTTATTATTATTTGTCTCCAGGCCTCCCACTACCTCGCTTACCGTGTACTTTCAACCCTATAATGATTGTCAATAGTACATTATGTCTCCATCTAAGGGCTGAATCCCCTACAGAAAAGAAAATCTGCTGCCTTGCAGGAAGATTGAGGACAATCAAAGGCTAAGGAAAGCAAACCTGAATAAAATGCTGGCTGAAATCGGATGCGCTGGGCCACTGGCGCAGAACACAGTGCAACGTTTTAACATGTATTCAATCAGAATGGATCTAACAGACTCTAATTATGATGTTCTGTCTGTGGAGTTCCCCCAGGCAGGTGGAATACTGGGCCACGTGAGTAGTATACAAGGGTCCAACTGGTTATCATTTGGCCCGTAAATTAACAAAGATATATAGTAGGCGCGCGGCGCGCCTAATGTACTGTAGGCGCAGGGGGAGTTAACCGTGACATTTCGTGTTGGGATGTTGACCTCTAGTCCCGGTGACCCCGGAAGTGCGCTGTTTATGTCTGGTGTGTGCTGACTTTGGAGTTCTTTATGTACTTGAGCGATAGTGATAGGTTAGTAGATTATACAACATCAATGAAAAACGATCAATATAAAACAGAAGACAAAGATATATTTTATTCTTTTATTATCTTAATAGGCGCATAACATACAGTGGATATTATATAACATTACAAACATATTCAGTACAGTGAGTCAATATATAGTACATGGATAACATTTATTTATAGATAGGTAGTTGGGTGTCTGCTTAGCGTTGTGTCATAAATGAATCATAAGGGGTGAAACTGTTAGAGATTGCTGGTTAGGCTAAGCGGGTAGTGTAAAGAGTTAAACATCTAAAGGCGTAGTCGAGACGTTATCATCAGCTACCTTTCTTTTTATATAGAAATAGGAAAGAGCGTTTCTTGTTTGACTGTAGGAAAATATGGAATTATTTAAGACTTTGAAACCTACATTTTTCCCACCCTTGGCCTTTTGCGTGGCGAGAACCTCTAAAAACATATCTTTATCTAATTTGTTGTGTTGCTTGCTTAGCCCTTTACAACTGATTTTATCGTAATCCCCACTACAATGGTACGTCTTACTACATAAGCTAACAAGAGTTGTCCCTTCGTACTCTAGTTTAAAAAGCCCGGGCGTTCGTTTGGTGTACGCTTTAACACCGTGATGGTTGTATGGAGGTCGGCTAGTATGTCGTGATGGGTGTACCGAGGTCGTCTAGTGTGGCGTGACGGGTGTATGGAGGTCGTCAACTGTGTCATGATAGTTGTATGGAGGTCGGCTAGTATGTCATGCTGGTTGTACGGAGGTCGTCTAGTGTGTCATATTGGGTGTATAGAGGTCGTCTACTGTGTCGTGAGGGGTGTATGGAGGTCATCTAGTGTGGTATGTGGGGTGTATGGAGGTCATCTAGTGTGATATAAGGCTGTATGCCGGGCGTCTAGTGTGACATGAGGGCTGTATGGCGGTTGTCTGGTATATCATACTTAATCAACCAATAAGAAAAATGAAGGAACATTACATTCAACATTACTTATCTTAACTACTTTACATCAATACAGTTGAATAACGTGTTAGCGTTAAGTCTTACCATACTTTAAGAGAAAACATTCAAACTTACAGTATAAAATATAGTCTCAATCATCTACACTGAATATAACCTATTATCGATAACCCTTAACATACTTTAAGAGAAAACAATCCAACTTACTGTGCAAAATATAGTCTCCGCTAGAATGAACAGTAACTTTCCTTGAATCAACCAAACTTATAACGCCGTCTAGTTTAAATATAGCCTGGTAAGAAATGAATAAATTAACCAATCAGCGAGTGACTATGCCAACATCGACTGATATCGGGATTAACCAATCAGAGAAGAGTGTTAGTATAGGAGGCGGGGCAAAGAAATGACCGACAGGGGGATTAACCAATCAGAGAAGCGCGTTAGCCGAAGCGTAGGTAGTGGCTGTCGGGTCAGTGGTGGGGGAAAGAAAGGCGGGGTTGTGGATTACTTGAACTCATTTTGACCCCTGAGCCAATTCCAGAAGAGTTCTATGACCTCATTTTGACCGCTGAAGGCTTTAATACCAGTGTTGCCCATTTCAACGAACGACAGACATCATTATGATGATGATGATGATGATGATGCGTTCGTCCGATGATTTGAGGTATTCTAACGGATACGAACCGTAGACTTCCTCCTCGTCATCCGCCCTTAAAAGGACGTTAAGTGGACGTAGTTACGTTGTGTTGAAGTTTGCAGTGTAACACTGTGATATCTGCGCCTTTCGGCCCAACACATCCGATTTCAGCCGACGCTTTTTTGTGTACCGGGTTCGTCTTCCCACTTCGATCCCTGCTCGCTTGGCCAGACTAGACAGGTTAGTCTGTTTCTAGAGGCACCACGAAGAGGTGTAGCAGGGTCTGGATGGTTCTGGTTCACCGATCCTGGCGCAAGCCATCAGTTATGAGTCACTGACGACTTCCAGCTCTGGTGCTGGGTCAGACATCATTAAAGGTGATTAATTCAGCTCTTAGACTTTGGAGTTCCATATCTTTATCACTTCAACGAATGACAGACAACAGTAAAGATGATCATTTCAGGTAAGAAAACTTAGTTTCAAACCCTAAAATTTTGGTTCATACTCACAAAGTTGAACTCAAAACCCTAAAAATTTAGTCCCAAAGTGATACTAGTTCACCTCAAAAGGCCTAATTGTTATATGCAAAGTCCAAAAGTTTGTCAAAAAGACAACCTAAACTCAGAATAGTTACATGCAAAGCTCAAAAATGTATATGCAAAGTCCAAAAAGTTACTCCAAAAGACAACTAATGTAACACTTAACCCCAAAAGTTCGTCTCATAACCAAAAAGTTGAACTCAAAACCCTAAAAATTTAGTCCCAAAGTCGTAATTGTTAAACACGAAAGTCGTAAATGTTATATGCAAAGTCCAAAAGTTTGTCAAAAAGACAACCTAAACTCAGAATAGTTAGACACAAAGCCCAACAATTTATAGGCAAAGTCCAAAATGTTACTCCAAAAGACAACTAATATAACACTTAATCCCAAAATTTCGTCTCATAACCAAAAAGTTGAACTCAAAACCCTAAAAAACTTAGTCCCAAAGTGGTACTAGTTCACCACAAAAGGTGTAAATGTTATATTCAAATCCAAAAGTTTGTCAAAAAGACAACCCAAACTCAAAATAGTTAGACACGAAAGGTCAAAAAAAGTATATGCAAAGTCCAAAATGTTACTCCAAAAGACAACTAATATAACTCTTAAGCCCAAAATTTCGTCTCATAACCAAAAGGTGAACTCAAAATCCTAAAAATTTAGTCCCAAAGTGATACTAGTTCACCACAAAAGTCGTAAATGTTATATGCAAATCCAAAATTTTGTCATAAAGACAACCCAAACTCAAAATAGTTAGACACAAAGCCCAACGATTTATATGCAAAGTCCAAAATGTTACTCCAAAAGACAAATAATGTAACACCAATTCACAAAAATTTCGTCTCATAACCAAAAAAGTTGAACTCAAAAGCCTAAAAATTTAGTCCCAAAGTGATACTAGTTCGACACAAAAGTCGTAAATGTTTTACGCAAAGACCAAAAGTTTGTCAAAAAGACAACCCAAACTCAAAATAGTTAGACACAAAGCCCAACAATTTATATGCAAAGTCCAAAAAAGTTACTCCAAAAGACAACTAATGTAACACTTAACCCCAAAATTTCGTCGCATAACCAGTTGAACTCAAAACCCTACAAAATTTAGACCGAAAGTCAAAATAGTTAGACACGAAAGACCAAATAGTTATATTCAAAGTCCAAAAGTTTGTCAAAAAGACAACCCAAACTCAAAAGTTTGTCAAAAAGACAACCCAAACTCAAAATAGTTAGACATAAAAGGTCAAAAAAAAGGTATACTCAAAGTCCAAAATGTTACTTCAAAAGACAACTAATATAACAACAATCCCCAAAACTTCGTCTCATAACCAAAAAGTTGAACTCAAAACCCTAAAAAAGTGTCCACTTATCAACCAAAGTCTTTAATACAGCTGAGAAAACCCTAATAAATAATTACAATTTACTAAAAATGTTGCCCTTGATGATAGTTGCGACTGTGTCTAAATCATTATTGAAAATATTCATAGAACTCTAGTAAAAACCAAACACACTAAAACACCACATTGAAAGAATGAACTTAAAGTTCACGCCCCTGTCACAACTCTGCTAAGAAAAGTACTGCAAAGCATGAAAGTTATGTCCCCTGCTATAACTCTACTAAACGAAAGTATTACCAAACACGTAGGTTACACTCCTGCCATAACCCACTAAGAAAAACAAGATTTTGCTTAAAATACCACATTTATGATTGTTACGCCCCTTGTCCCTTTATGAGGGGACACCCATGAAACTGTTACAAATAGTAAATTTAACCTAGTGGCATACCCCAGATGTTATATTAGACATCCCCATAGCAAAAATTTACTTAAAAGTCACTTTTATGGTGGTTACGCCCCGTGACCCTTTATGAGGGGACGCCCATGAAACTGTTAGAAATAGTAAATTTACACTCTAGGGTTACTCCAAACTTTACATTAGACACCCCCATAGCAAAAATTTGCTTAAAAGTCACTTTTATGGTTGTTACTCCCCTTGAGCCTTTATGAGGGGACGCCCATGAAACTGTTAAAAATAGTAAATTTAACCTCTAGGCTTACCCCAAACTTTATATTAAGCATCCCCATATCAAGAATTTACATAAAAACAACTTTTGAAATTACTACCCCTGTACCCATTTTTGGCGGTTACGCCCATGAAACTGTTAAAAATAGTCAATTTAACATATAGACATACCCCAAACTTTAAATTTAGAATCCCCGTATCAAGAAGTTACATAAAAACAACTTTTGAAATTACTACCCCTGTACCAATTTTTGGCGGTTACGCCCATGAAACTGTTAAAAATAGTCAATTTAACATCTAGACATACCTCAAACTTTATATTAAGCATCCCCGTATCAAGAATTTACATAAAAACAACTTTTGAAATTACTACCCCTGTACCCATTTTTGGCGGTTACGCCCATGAAACTGTTAAAAATAGTCAATTTAACATCTAGACATACCCCAAACTTTATATTAAGCATCCCCGTATCAAGAATTTACATAAAAACAACTTTTGAAATTACTACCCCTGTACCCATTTTTGGCGGTTACGCCCATGAAACTGTTAAAAATAGTCAATTTAACATCTAGACATACCCCAAACTTTATATTAAGCATCCCCGTATCAAGAATTTACATAAAAACAACTTTTGAAATTACTACCTCTGTACCCATTTTTGGCGGTTACGCCCATGAAACTGTTAAAAATAGTCAATTTATCATCTAGACATACCCCAAACTTTATATTTAGCATCCCCGTATCAAGAATTTACATAAAAACAACTTTTGAAATTACTACCCCTGTACCCATTTTTGGCGGTTACGCCCACGAAACTGTTAAAAAATAGTCAATTTAACATCTAGACATACCCCAAACTTTATATTAAGCATCCCCGTATCAAGAATTTACATAAAAACAACTGTTAAAATTACTACCCCCGTACCCATTTTTGGCGGTTACGCCCATGAAATCGATAAAAAATTGAAATTTAACCTATTGGCATACATCAAACATAATATTTGACACGCCCATGTATCAAATTTACCTGAAAAATCAATCAAAAATTAGTAGTATTGATTGGCACTTAGGCTGGATCGACTATAAGGAAAAAAAAATGAAGACTCTCATATAAGGAAAAACCGCACCAAAAAATGTGCTTCCAAGTACGGGTAGACTATTTATATAAGGAATATTCCTGGAAGAAGTAAAAATCTGCTGGTAGACTATTTATATAAGGAATATTCTGCTTCTGGAAGTAGATTCCACGGTCCTAAATGCCAATCTATACTACTAATTTTTGATTGATTTTTCAGGTAAATTTGATACATGGGCGTGTCAAATATTATGTTTGATGTATGCCAATAGGTTAAATTTCAATTTTTTATCGATTTCATGGGCGTAACCGCCAAAAATGGGTACGGGGGTAGTAATTTTAAAAGTTGTTTTTATGTAAATTCTTGATACGGGGATGCTTAATATAAAGTTTGGGGTATGTCTAGATGTTAAATTGACTATTTTTTAACAGTTTCGTGGGCGTAACCGCCAAAAATGGGTACAGGGGTAGTAATTTCAAAAGTTGTTTTTATGTAACTTCTTGATACGGGGATGCTAAATATAAAGTTTGGGGTATGTCTAGATGTTAAATTGACTATTTTTAACAGTTTCATGGGCGTAACCGCCAAAAATGGGTACAGGGGTAGTAATTTCAAAAGTTGTTTTTATGTAAATTCTTGATACGGGGATGCTTAATATAAAGTTTGGGGTATGTCTAGATGTTAAATTGACTATTTTTAACAGTTTCATGGGCGTAACCGCCAAATATGGGTACAGGGGTAGTAATTTCAAAAGTTGTTTTTATGTAAACTCTTGATACGGGGATGCTTAATATAAAGTTTGGGGTATGTCTAGATGTTAAATTGACTATTTTTAACAGTTTCATGGGCGTAACCGCCAAAAATGGGTACAGGGGTAGTAATTTCAAAAGTTGTTTTTATGTAAATTCTTGCTACGGGGATGCTTAATATAAAGTTTGGGGTATGTCTATATGTTAAATTGACTATTTTTAACAGTTTCATGGGCGTAACCGCCAAAAATGGGTACAGGGGTAGTAATTTCAAAAGTAGTTTTTATGTAAATTCTTGATACGGGGATGCTTAATATAAAGTTTGGGGTATGTCTAGATGTTAAATTGACTATTTTTAACAGTTTCATGGGCGTAACCGCCAAAAATGGGTACAGGGGTAGTAATTTCAAAAGTTGTTTTTATGTAAATTCTTGATATGGGGATGCTTAATATAAAGTTTGGGGTAGGCCTAGAGGTTAAATTTACTATTTTTAACAGTTTCATGGGCGTCCCCTCATAAAGGCTCAAGGGGAGTAACAACCATAAAAGTGACTTTTAAGCAAATTTTTGCTATGGGGGTGTCTAATGTAAAGTTTGGAGTAACCCTAGAGTGTAAATTTACTATTTCTAACAGTTTCATGGGCGTAACCGCCAAAAATGGGTACAGGGGTAGTAATTTCAAAAGTTGTTTTTATGTAAATTCTTGCTACGGGGATGCTTAATATAAAGTTTGGGGTATGTCTAGATGTTAAATTGACTATTTTTAACAGTTTCATGGGCGTAACCGCCAAATATGGGTACAGGGGTAGTAATTTCAAAAGTTGTTTTTATGTAAACTCTTGATACGGGGATGCTTAATATAAAGTTTGGGGTATGTCTAGATGTTAAATTGACTATTTTTAACAGTTTCATGGGCGTAACCGCCAAAAATGGGTACAGGGGTAGTAATTTCAAAAGTTGTTTTTATGTAAATTCTTGCTACGGGGATGCTTAATATAAAGTTTGGGATATGTCTAGATGTTAAATTTACTATTTTTAACAGTTTCATGGGCGTAACCGCCAAAAATGGGTACAGGGGTAGTAATTTCAAAAAATGTTTTTATGTAAATTCTTGATACGGGGATGCTTAATATAAAGTTTGGGGTATGTCTAGATGTTAAATTGACTATTTTTAACAGTTTCATGGGCGTAACCGCCAAAAATGGGTACAGGGGTAGTAATTTCAAAAGTTGTTTTTATGTAAATTCTTGATACGGGGATGCTTAATATAAAGTTTGGGGTATGTCTAGATGTTAAATTGACTATTTTTAACAGTTTCATGGGCGTAACCGCCAAAAATGGGTACAGGGGTAGTAATTTCAAAAGTTGTTTTTATGTACATTCTTGATATGGGGATGCTTAATATAAAGTTTGGGGTAAGCCTAGAGGTTAAATTTACTATTTTTAACAGTTTCATGGGCGTCCCCTCATAAAGGCTCAAGGGGAGTAACAACCATAAAAGTGACTTTTAAGCAAATTTTTGCTATGGGGGTGTCTAATGTAAAGTTTGGAGTAACCCTAGAGTGTAAATTTACTATTTCTAACAGTTTCATGGGCGTAACCGCCAAAAATGGGTACAGGGGTAGTAATTTCAAAAGTTGTTTTTATGTAAATTCTTGCTACGGGGATGCTTAATATAAAGTTTGGGGTATGTCTAGATGTTAAATTGACTATTTTTAACAGTTTCATGGGCGTAACCGCCAAAAATTGGTACAGGGGTAGTAATTTCAAAAGTTGTTTTTATGTAAATTCTTGATACGGGGATGCTTAATATAAAGTTTGGGGTATGTCTAGATGTTAAATTGACTATTTTTAACAGTTTCATGGGCGTAACCGCCAAAAATGGGTACAGGGGTAGTAATTTCAAAAGTTGTTTTTATGTAAATTCTTGAAACGGGGATGCTTAATATAAAGTTTGGGGTATGTCTAGATGTTAAATTGACTATTTTTAACAGTTTCATGGGCGTAACCGCCAAAAATGGGTACAGGGGTAGTAATTTCAAAAGTTGTTTTTATGTAAATTCTTGATACGGGGATGCTTAATATAAAGTTTGGGGTATGTCTAGATGTTAAATTGACTATTTTTAACAGTTTCATGGGCGTAACCGCCAAAAATGGGTACAGGGGTAGTAATTTCAAAAGTTGTTTTTATGTAAATTCTTGATATGGGGATGCTTAATATAAAGTTTGGGGTAGGCCTAGAGGTTAAATTTACTATTTTTAACAGTTTCATGGGCGTCCCCTCATAAAGGCTCAAGGGGAGTAACAACCATAAAAGTGACTTTTAAGCAAATTTTTGCTATGGGGGTGTCTAATGTAAAGTTTGGAGTAACCCTAGAGTGTAAATTTACTATTTCTAACAGTTTCATGGGCGTAACCGCCAAAAATGGGTACAGGGGTAGTAATTTCAAAAGTTGTTTTTATGTAAATTCTTGCTACGGGGATGCTTAATATAAAGTTTGGGGTATGTCTAGATGTTAAATTGACTATTTTTAACAGTTTCATGGGCGTAACCGCCAAATATGGGTACAGGGGTAGTAATTTCAAAAGTTGTTTTTATGTAAACTCTTGATACGGGGATGCTTAATATAAAGTTTGGGGTATGTCTAGATGTTAAATTGACTATTTTTAACAGTTTCATGGGCGTAACCGCCAAAAATGGGTACAGGGGTAGTAATTTCAAAAGTTGTTTTTATGTAAATTCTTGCTACGGGGATGCTTAATATAAAGTTTGGGATATGTCTAGATGTTAAATTTACTATTTTTAACAGTTTCATGGGCGTAAGCGCCAAAAATGGGTACAGGGGTAGTAATTTCAAAAAATGTTTTTATGTAAATTCTTGATACGGGGATGCTTAATATAAAGTTTGGGGTATGTCTAGATGTTAAATTGACTATTTTTAACAGTTTCATGGGCGTAACCGCCAAAAATGGGTACAGGGGTAGTAATTTCAAAAGTTGTTTTTATGTAAATTCTTGATACGGGGATGCTTAATATAAAGTTTGGGGTATGTCTAGATGTTAAATTGACTATTTTTAACAGTTTCATGGGCGTAACCGCCAAAAATGGGTACAGGGGTAGTAATTTCAAAAGTTGTTTTTATGTAAATTCTTGATATGGGGATGCTTAATATAAAGTTTGGGGTAAGCCTAGAGGTTAAATTTACTATTTTTAACAGTTTCATGGGCGTCCCCTCATAAAGGCTCAAGGGGAGTAACAACCATAAAAGTGACTTTTAAGCAAATTTTTGCTATGGGGGTGTCTAATGTAAAGTTTGGAGTAACCCTAGAGTGTAAATTTACTATTTCTAACAGTTTCATGGGCGTAACCGCCAAAAATGGGTACAGGGGTAGTAATTTCAAAAGTTGTTTTTATGTAAATTCTTGCTACGGGGATGCTTAATATAAAGTTTGGGGTATGTCTAGATGTTAAATTGACTATTTTTAACAGTTTCATGGGCGTAACCGCCAAAAATTGGTACAGGGGTAGTAATTTCAAAAGTTGTTTTTATGTAAATTCTTGATACGGGGATGCTTAATATAAAGTTTGGGGTATGTCTAGATGTTAAATTGACTATTTTTAACAGTTTCATGGGCGTAACCGCCAAAAATGGGTACAGGGGTAGTAATTTCAAAAGTTGTTTTTATGTAAATTCTTGAAACGGGGATGCTTAATATAAAGTTTGGGGTATGTCTAGATGTTAAATTGACTATTTTTAACAGTTTCATGGGCGTAACCGCCAAAAATGGGTACAGGGGTAGTAATTTCAAAAGTTGTTTTTATGTAAATTCTTGATATGGGGATGCTTAATATAAAGTTTGGGGTAAGCCTAGAGGTTAAATTTACTATTTTTAACAGTTTCATGGGCGTCCCCTCATAAAGGCTCAAGGGGAGTAACAACCATAAAAGTGACTTTTAAGCAAATTTTTGCTATGGGGGTGTCTAATGTAAAGTTTGGAGTAACCCTAGAGTGTAAATTTACTATTTCTAACAGTTTCATGGGCGTCCCCTCATAAAGGGTCAAGGGGCGTAACCACCATAAAAGTGACTTTTAAGTAAATTTTTGCTATGGGGATGTCTAATATAACATCTGGGGTATGCCACTAGGTTAAATTTACTATTTGTAACAGTTTCATGGGTGTCCCCTCATAAAGGGACAAGGGGCGTAACAATCATAAATGTGGTATTTTAAGCAAAATCTTGTTTTTCTTAGTGGGTTATGGCAGGAGTGTAACCTACGTGTTTGGTAATACTTTCGTTTAGTAGAGTTATAGCAGGGGACATAACTTTCATGCTTTGCAGTACTTTTCTTAGCAGAGTTGTGACAGGGGCGTGAACTTTAAGTTCATTCTTTCAATGTGGTGTTTTAGTGTGTTTGGTTTTTACTAGAGTTCTATGAATATTTTCAATAATGATTTAGACACAGTCGCAACTATCATCAAGGGCAACATTTTTAGTAAATTGTAATTATTTATTAGGGTTTTCTCAGCTGTATTAAAGACTTTGGTTGATAAGTGGACACTTTTTTAGGGTTTTGAGTTCAACTTTTTGGTTATGAGACGAAGTTTTGGGGCTTGTTGTTATATTAGTTGTCTTTTGAAGTAACATTTTGGACTTTGAGTATACCTTTTTTTTGACCTTTCATGTCTAACTATTTTGAGTTTGGGTTGTCTTTTTGACAAACTTTTGAGTTTGGGTTGTCTTTTTGACAAACTTTTGGACTTTGAATATAACTATTTGGTCTTTCGTGTCTAACTATTTTGACTTTCGGTCTAAATTTTGTAGGGTTTTGAGTTCAACTGGTTATGCGACGAAATTTTGGGGTTAAGTGTTACATTAGTTGTCTTTTGGAGTAACTTTTTTGGACTTTGCATATAAATTGTTGGGCTTTGTGTCTAACTATTTTGAGTTTGGGTTGTCTTTTTGACAAACTTTTGGTCTTTGCGTAAAACATTTACGACTTTTGTGTCGAACTAGTATCACTTTGGGACTAAATTTTTAGGCTTTTGAGTTCAACTTTTTTGGTTATGAGACGAAATTTTTGTGAATTGGTGTTACATTATTTGTCTTTTAGCGTAACATTTTGGACTTTGCATATAAATCGTTGGGCTTTGTGTCTAACTATTTTGAGTTTGGGTTGTCTTTATGACAAAATTTTGGATTTGCATATAACATTTACGACTTTTGTGGTGAACTAGTATCACTTTGGGACTAAATTTTTAGGATTTTGAGTTCAACTTTTTGGTTATGAGACGAAATTTTGGGCTTAAGAGTTATATTAGTTGTCTTTTGGAGTAACATTTTGGACTTTGCATATACTTTTTTTGACCTTTCGTGTCTAACTATTTTGAGTTTGGGTTGTCTTTTTGACAAACTTTTGGATTTGAATATAACATTTACACCTTTTGTGGTGAACTAGTACCACTTTGGGACTAAGTTTTTTAGGGTTTTGAGTTCAACTTTTTGGTTATGAGACGAAATTTTGGGATTAAGTGTTATATTAGTTGTCTTTTGGAGTAACTTTTTGGACTTTGCCTATAAATCGTTGGGCTTTGTGTCTAACTATTCTGAGTTTAGGTTGTCTTTTTGACAAACTTTTGGACTTTGCATATAACATTTACGACTTTCGTGTTTAACAATTACGACTTTGGGACTAAATTTTTAGGGTTTTGAGTTCAACTTTTTGGTTATGAGACGAACTTTTGGGGTTAAGTGTTACATTAGTTGTCTTTTGGAGTAACTTTTTGGACTTTGCATATACATTTTTGAGCTTTGCATGTAACTATTCTGAGTTTAGGTTGTCTTTTTGACAAACTTTTGGACTTTGCATATAACAATTAGGCCTTTTGAGGTGAACTAGTATCACTTTGGGACTAAATTTTTAGGGTTTTGAGTTCAACTTTGTGAGTATGAACCAAAATTTTAGGGTTTGAAACTAAGTTTTCTTACCTGAAATGATCATCTTTACTGTTGTCTGTCATTCGTTGAAGTGATAAAGATATGGAACTCCAAAGTCTAAGAGCTGAATTAATCACCTTTAATGATGTCTGACCCAGCACCAGAGCTGGAAGTCGTCAGTGACTCATAACTGATGGCTTGCGCCAGGATCGGTGAACCAGAACCATCCAGACCCTGCTACACCTCTTCGTGGTGCCTCTAGAAACAGACTAACCTGTCTAGTCTGGCCAAGCGAGCAGGGATCGAAGTGGGAAGACGAACCCGGTACACAAAAAAGCGTCGGCTGAAATCGGATGTGTTGGGCCGAAAGGCGCAGATATCACAGTGTTACACTGCAAACTTCAACACAACGTAACTACGTCCACTTAACGTCCTTTTAAGGGCGGATGACGAGGAGGAAGTCTACGGTTCGTATCCGTTAGAATACCTCAAATCATCGGACGAACGCATCATCATCATCATCATCATCATAATGATGTCTGTCGTTCGTTGAAATGGGCAACACTGGTATTAAAGCCTTCAGCGGTCAAAATGAGGTCATAGAACTCTTCTGGAATTGGCTCAGGGGTCAAAATGAGTTCAAGTAATCCACAACCCCGCCTTTCTTTCCCCCACCACTGACCCGACAGCCACTACCTACGCTTCGGCTAACGCGCTTCTCTGATTGGTTAATCCCCCTGTCGGTCATTTCTTTGCCCCGCCTCCTATACTAACACTCTTCTCTGATTGGTTAATCCCGATATCAGTCGATGTTGGCATAGTCACTCGCTGATTGGTTAATTTATTCATTTCTTACCAGGCTATATTTAAACTAGACGGCGTTATAAGTTTGGTTGATTCAAGGAAAGTTACTGTTCATTCTAGCGGAGACTATATTTTGCACAGTAAGTTGGATTGTTTTCTCTTAAAGTATGTTAAGGGTTATCGATAATAGGTTATATTCAGTGTAGATGATTGAGACTATATTTTATACTGTAAGTTTGAATGTTTTCTCTTAAAGTATGGTAAGACTTAACGCTAACACGTTATTCAACTGTATTGATGTAAAGTAGTTAAGATAAGTAATGTTGAATGTAATGTTCCTTCATTTTTCTTATTGGTTGATTAAGTATGATATACCAGACAACCGCCATACAGCCCTCATGTCACACTAGACGCCCGGCATACAACCTTATATCACACTAGATGACCTCCATACACCCCACATACCACACTAGATGACCTCCATACACCCCTCACGACACAGTAGACGACCTCTATACACCCAATATGACACACTAGACGACCTCCGTACAACCAGCATGACATACTAGCCGACCTCCATACAACTATCATGACACAGTTGACGACCTCCATACACCCGTCACGCCACACTAGACGACCTCGGTACACCCATCACGACATACTAGCCGACCTCCATACAACCATCACGGTGTTAAAGCGTACACCAAACGAACGCCCGGGCTTTTTAAACTAGAGTACGAAGGGACAGCTCTTGTTAGCTTATGTAGTAAGACGTACCATTGTAGTGGGGATTACGATAAAATCAGTTGTAAAGGGCTAAGCAAGCAACACAACAAATTAGATAAAGATATGTTTTTAGAGGTTCTCGCCACGCAAAAGGCCAAGGGTGGGAAAAATGTAGGTTTCAAAGTCTTAAATAATTCCATATTTTCCTACAGTCAAACAAGAAATGCTCTTTCCTATTTCTATATAAAAAGAAAGGTAGCTGATGATAACGTCTCGACTACGCCTTTAGATATTTAACTCTTTACACTACCCGCTTAGCCTAACCAGCAATCTCTAACAGTTTCACCCCTTATGATTCATTTATGACACAACGCTAAGCAGACACCCAACTACCTATCTATAAATAAATGTTATCCATGTACTATATATTGACTCACTGTACTGAATATGTTTGTAATGTTATATAATATCCACTGTATGTTATGCGCCTATTAAGATAATAAAAGAATAAAATATATCTTTGTCTTCTGTTTTATATTGATCGTTTTTCATTGATGTTGTATAATCTACTAACCTATCACTATCGCTCAAGTACATAAAGAACTCCAAAGTCAGCACACACCAGACATAAACAGCGCACTTCCGGGGTCACCGGGACTAGAGGTCAACATCCCAACACGAAATGTCACGGTTAACTCCCCCTGCGCCTACAGTACATTAGGCGCGCCGCGCGCCTACTATATATCTTTGTTAATTTACGGGCCAAATGATAACCAGTTGGACCCTTGTATACTACTCACGTGCCATGAAGGGGTCCACCCCAAGTTACTGTTGGTCAACCTGACCCAACGCAGATCTGAGAAGAGCAATGTGGTCCACACCCACCTCCCTGGAAGAAAGACTATATGGGTCAATCGAATCGCTTAAACAGACAGCTGACTTCATGAGAGTCTGGAATTCTACTTTGATTGAGTCTTGATCGCAGAGAGTGTCCATCAGTGTCCCCCCAAAAATTAGCTGGTCTTGTTTGAATTGTGCTTAAAGAGCTCTTTATTTTTATGTTTGAAAACTTCATAATTTTCTACTCATATTTGTCATCATCATTGAGTGCCGTCTCTGCATCGAAGGTTGGCTACCTTGAAGCGCCATTCCGGTCTGTCATTGCTTTGATAGTGCATATTGTCATAGGATGACTTGTCCATCTGTTGATGTTACTCGTCCATGTTTGTCTCTTTTACCTTGTATTTTCCCTTCCAATATTACTTTTAGTAGGCTACTATGTCTTTTAACATTCCCCAAAAAGCTTATTTGTCTTGTGTTTAGTAGTTCTATTTTCATTTCTAGTTGTTTTAAGACTTCATTCATTGTACAGGTCTTTTGTCCGACATAAGTTATAATTTCTATCCATTGCCTTCTTAATAGTACGTGATGTGGTTCCAATCTATCTCTTTTACAGTGGTCAGCCATATTCGTCTTTTGTGCCCTGAATATGCCACTTGTGTACCACTTACTTCGGTGATTTCGCTTTCTGTACCATCATCTCTGATTCTTCCGCCCCATCTACCATCATATACTTCGTACATATTTGTCATGTTTTCGAAAAGAAAATTGAAGCATTTCTTCTTCTTCTTCTTTTCTTCCTCATCTGCCTTTCAGCGTCGAGGGGAGATATAATTTGCGGTCTTGGGCTCTTCTGTTCGCCTCTGCTGCTGTTATGTTTCCTAGTACTTCTAATATTCCATCGACCCATCTTTTTCTTGGTCGACCCTTGGGTCTGGTGTTCTCACAACGTTTGTTGAAGGCTCGTTGTGTTGTGTTTTGTTCTTTCTGCCTTGTCACGTGGCCAAACCATTTTATCTGTTGTTTCCTTATATATTCTATGGCGGGGGCTATTCCTAGATTTTTTCCCCAGTTCTTCATTTCTGATCTTATCTCTCAGACTGTTTCCTGTCATTCGTCTAACACATTTCATCTCTGTAGAGGTTATTTTCTTATTGTTCCTGCATCTAGGGTCCAGGTCTAGCATTGGTAGCACAACACTGGGATGAAGATTGTATTGTATAGTGCTTCATTTGCCTCCAGAGTTATTTCCTTGTTGGACAATAGTGGTGATAATTGTCCGATGATTTGACAAGCTTTGTTGCATCTTGATTCTATCTCTGCTGTTTGGGAATTATTGTTTGTCATTAGACTTCCTAGGTATTTGAATTCCTCTACTTGTTTTAGTTGTCTGCCTTCTATAGTTATGTTGATGTTCCGTTTATTTTTGGCGACATTCATGACTTCTGTTTTGTTGATGTTGATTTTCATGTTGTATTTTGTGCCTGAGATGTTGAGTTTTGAAGCATTTGAAATGTGGATTTATAGAATAGGAAGAATTGGATGAGAGAAAAGAAAACAAAAGATGACGTCTTAAAACAACTAAAAATGAAAAGAGAACTACTAAACACAATTATCAGACGTATGCGTCTGAAAGCTGGAAAACAACAAGAGATATAGAAACAAAGTTGAACGCATTCGAAAATAAATGTCTAAGGAAAATACTTGGTATAGAATGGAACGAATTCAAAACAAACGAGGAAATTAGAGAAATCGCCAATCAACCACTAATATCTTCAGTAATAAAGAAAAGACGATGGTCATACGTTGGACATGTGATGAGAAGAGATAATAATCGAATAGCAAAGCAAGCCCTCATATGGGAAACAACAGGTAAAAGAAAAAGAGGAAGACCCAGGGAGACACTGAGAAGAACATTGATGAGAGAGGCAAGAGCAGCAGGAATCGGCTCCCTCAATGAGATAGAACTGCTTGCACAGAACAGAGACAGATGGCGAGATTTAATAAAATATCTTTAAAAGAAAACTGCTAGAACAAAAATTCATATAGGAGAAGGTGTATCTTGGTCTACGCCCTATGGGCCGGTTACGGCTCGAAAGGTCAATAGATAGAAACACAATTCAAACAAGAGAAATACGATCGTCGGGGCATGCTATGTGTTGGACACAGCAGCCTACTAAATGTAATCTTGGAAGGGACAATACAAGGTAAAATAGGCAGTGGCAGACCAAGACTAACATCAAAAGATAAACAAGTCAAGCCTATGACAACCTGCATTATCAAAGCAAACGACAAAGTGGAATGGTGCTCGAAGGTAGCCAACTTTCAATGCAGAAATGGCAGTCAATGATGATGATTGAGTGAGGATAAATATGCTCTGTATAGTTATAGTGTGAGGATAAATATGCTCTGTATAGTTATAGAGTGAGGATAAATATGCTCTGTATAGTTATAGTGTGAGGATAAATATGCTCTGTATAGTTATAGAATGAGGATAAATATGCTCTGTATAGTTATAGAGTGAGGATAAATATGCGCTGTATAGTTATAGAGTGAGGATAAATATGCTCGGTATAGTTATAGTGTGAGGATAAATATGCTCTGTATAGTTATAGAGTGAGGATAAATATGCTCTGTATAGTTATAGTGAGGATAAATATGCTTTGTATAGTTATAGTGTGAGGATAAATATGCTTTATATAGTTATAGTGTGAGGATAAATATGCTCTGTATAGTTATAGAGTGAGGATAAATATACTCTGTATAGTTATAGTGAGGATAAATATGCTCTGTATAGTTATAGTGTGAGGATAAATATGCTTTGTATATATAGAGTGAGGATAAATATGCTTTGTATAGTTAGAGTGAGGATAAAATTGCTTTGTATAGTTATAGAGTGAGGATAAATATACTCTGTGTAGTTAGAGTGAGGATAAAATTGCTTTGTATAGTTATAGAGTGAGGATAAATATACTCTGTGTAGTTGTAGTGAGGATAAATATGCTCTGTATAGTTATAGAGGGAGGATAAGTATGCTCTGTGTAGTTATAAAGGGAGGATAAGTATGCTCTGTGTAGTTATAGAGGGAGGATAAGTATGCTCTGTGTAGTTATAGAGGGAGGATAAGTATGTTCTGTGTAGATATAAAGGGAGGATGGGTATGCTCTGTGTAGATATAAAGGGAGGATGGGTATGCTCTGTGTAGTTATAGAGGGAGGATAAGTATGCTCTGTGTAGTTATAGAGGGAGGATAAGTATGCTCTGTGTAGTTATAGAGGGAGGATAAGTATGCTCTGTGTAGTTATAAAGGGAGGATAAGTATGCTCTGTGTAGTTATAGAGGGGGATAAGTATGTTCTGTGTAGTTATAGAGGGAGGATAAGTAAGCTCTGTGTAGTTATAGAGGGAGGATAAGTATGCTCTGTGTAGTTATAGCGGGAGGATAAGTATGCTCTGTATAGTTATAGAGTGAGGATAAGTATGCTCTGTGTAGTTATAGCGGGAGGATAAGTATGCTATGTGTAGTTATAGAGTGAGGATAAATGTTGCTATGTATAGTTATAGAGTGAGCATAAAATTGCATTGTATAGTTATAGAGTGAGCATAAAATTGCTTTGTATAGTTATAGAGTGAGGATAAATATGCTCTGTGTAGTTGTAGAGTGAGGATAAATATGCTCTGTGTAGTTATAGAGGGAGGATAAGTATGCTCTGTGTAGTTATAGAGGGAGGATAAGTATGTTCTATGTAGTTATAGAGGGAGGATAAGTATGTTTTGTGTAGTTATAGCGGGAGGATAAGTATGCTCTGTGTTTTTATAGAGTGAGGATAAGTAAGCTCTGTGTAGTTATAGAGTGAGGATAAAATTGCTATGTATAGTTATAGAGTGAGCATAAAATTGCTTTGTTTAGTTATAGAGTGAGCATAAAATTGCTTTGTATAGTTATACTATAGAGTGAGGATAAAATTGCTTTGTATAGTTATAGAGTGAGGATAAATATGCTCTGTGTAGTTGTAGAGTGAGGATAAATATGCTCTGTGTAGTTATAGAGTGAGGATAAAATTGCTTTGTATAGTTATAGAGTGAGGATAAGTATGCTCTGTGTAGTTGTAGATTAAAGATAAATATGCTCTGTGTAATTATAGAGTGAGGATAAAATTGCTATGTATAGTTATAGAGTGAGCATAAAATTGCTTTGTTTAGTTATAGAGTGAGCATAAAATTGCTTTGTATAGTTATACTATAGAGTGAGGATAAAATTGCTTTGTATAGTTATAGAGTGAGGATAAATATGCTCTGTGTAGTTGTAGAGTGAGGATAAATATGCTCTGTGTAGTTATAGAGTGAGGATAAAATTGCTTTGTATAGTTATAGAGTGAGGATAAGTATGCTCTGTGTAGTTGTAGATTAAAGATAAATATGCTCTGTGTAATTATAGAGTGAGGATAAAATTGCTATGTATAGTTATAGAGTGAGCGTAAAATTGCTTTGTATAGTTATAGAGTTAGCATAAATATGCTTTGTATAGTTAGATTCAGGATAAATATGCTTTGTATAAGATATTTCTTTGTGATAATTGGCAGACACAAAATAAATAACAAATCTCAAAATAAAATGTATTTTAATGTTCCCTTACATCCAGTGTATGGCCTATATCAAAATGTGTGATAAGACCACTACCATGCGTGGTAATTCTTATTAACTTCAATAAAACTGATTATCAACAAAGAATTAGAAACAAAGTCAGCAAAGACTAAAAAATGTATACACACTTCAACAAATCAAAAACCTTTATAAAATTTGTAATTGTAAATATTCACTGATAATATATAATAAACTGAAGATAAACTGAAGAGTGTTTGTCACCTATGATTTCTACAAATCCAACAGATATCAAACTTGTCATGATAAGCAGATACATATAATTAAAGCAAACTATTGATTCTATCTATTCACATTTTGAGCCGTAGCTGGCCCATAGGGCATAGACCCAGATAATCTTTCTCTTATCTAAATTTTTATTCTAGCAGTTTTCAATCCTTGTAAAGATCTTTTATCAAATCTCGCCATTTGTCTATGTTCTGTGCAGGCAACTCTGTCTCATTGAGGGATCCGATTCCTGCTGCTCTTGCCCCTCTGATCAATGTTCTTCTCAGTGTCTCTCTGGGTCTTCTTCTTTTCTTCTTACCTGTTGTTTCCCACATGTGGGTTTGTTTGTTATTCGGTTATTATCTCTCCTCATCACATGCCCAACATAAAACTATTGTTTGAACAATGTTGATTGTCAATTTCAGGAGTCTATTATCATTTATTCAGTCCTACCTCTGTGCAACTACACAGGAGTAGTCATCATACAATATCTTTATGACATTTATTAATTTCGTGATACTCCATACAGCTTCAAGATAATCTACAATGGGTCTTTGTGTATGATGACAAATGCCTTTGTGAAGTCAATAAAATTCATGACAAATGTTTCTTTTTCCTGTGTATACATATTGATATGTATTTCCATGCATTATTTGAGATCTTTAATTTCCTTACTGTTTTATTTTGTTCAGCACTGATTTCGTTGATGCGATTAGTGAGCTAATGACACTATTTAAACACAAATATATGTCACTTTTCTCCTTTAGTATTATTCTTGTGTTTTTACTGTACATGTTTCTGCTGTTATTTGGTTTTTTTGTCTTCAACAAACACTTTCCAAGCCATTCAGCTTCTTGCCATTTTTATAAGATAATTCCCTGTCTTCCCCATCATCTTAATCTCTACTTCTGTCTGTCTTCTCCAAGAACATTTTGACCTTCCTCTTTTGTCTTTTACTTTGGGGATTCCAAAAAAGGGTATGTCATGTAATACTCTCAGTTGGCTTCCATTCTGTGTCCTATAAAGCACCACCATCTTATCTCTTTGTCCACTGATATCTGACCAGTACTTTTACATAATTCTACGTTTGTGATTTTGTCCTGCCATTGCCATCCTTTTATTCTGCGCAAGCATTCATTAATGAAGGTCAGTAAAACACTACACAAATCACATTTATAAATATCTCTGCTATATCTGTTCTTTTGTGCATTTTTAGATTTCCACTTTGAACAAAGCTTACACCATACACATCTGAGATGTCTCTCCAGTGTGTGTTTGCATGTGTTTTTTTTACGCTTCCACTCTGAGCAAAACTTACACCACACACATCACACATGTATGGCTTCTCACCAGTATGTATTCTTTTGTGAACCATTAGTATGTTACTTTGACTGAATCCAGTACCACAAACATTACATATGTATGGTTTCTCTCCTGTATGAATTCTTTTATGTATTTTTAAATATTTTTTATACGTAAATCCAACACCACAAACTTCACATATGTGAGGCTTCTCTCCTGTATGCACTCTACTGTGATGTTTTAGATAACAACTCTGAGCAAAACTTACACCACACACATCACACATGTATGGCTTCTCACCAGTATGTATTCTTTTGTGAACCATTAATGTGCTATTATAATAGAATCCAGCACCGCACACATCACATTTGCAGGGCTTCTCTCCAGTATGTGTTTGATTATGCACTTTGAGTTGGTAACACGAACTAAAACATATGTTACACATATCACATTTGTAAGGCTTCTCTCCTGTATGTATTTTCTGGTGCCTCTTAAAAGTCTCCATGACACTAAATGTTGTATCACACACATCACATTTATACGGCTTCTCCCCTGTATGTGTTCTTTAGTGTCTTTTTAGATGGCTTCTTACATTAAATCCCACACCACACACCTCACATTTGTAAGGCTTCTCTCCTGTATGTATTCTACTGTGAGTTTTTAGATGACCACTCTGAGAAAAACATGCACCACACAAATCACATTTAAAAGGCTTTTCTCCTGTATGTGTTCTTCTGTGTGTTTTAAGAGTGCTTCTATCATTAAATCCTACACCACAAGTATCACAGGTGTAAGGTTTTTCACCCGTGTGGATTCGTCTATGTGAATATAGTTGTCCACTGCTAACAAAACTTGCACCACACACATCACATTTGTAAGGTTTCTCTCCTGTATGTATTCTACTATGCCTTTTAAAATGATCATTCTCAATAAAACTTGCACCACAAACATCACATTTGTAAGACTTCTCTCCTGTATGTCTCATTCTGTGCTTTCTACGAGTGCCATTTTCACTAAATCTTGCACCACACATATCACATTTGTAAGGCCTCTCTCCTGTATGCATTCTTTTGTGTACAATTAATATACTGTTAAATTTAAATCCTGCACCACACACATCACATTTGTATTGTTTTTCTCCATTGTGTATATGATTGTGTCTTTCTAGATCATCACTACAAGTGAAACATACACCACACATATCACATTTATAAGACTTCTCTACTGTATGTGTTCTCAAGTGTTTCTGCAACAAACTGTAAGTTGAAAAACCTTTACCACATTCAAGAAATATGAAATATTTCCCATTTTCACATATATTCTGATGTGTCTCAACCTTGTTCTGTAACTCACATTTAATACCACCCAAACATAGTTCAGTACTTCTCTCAAGCACTAAAAATACTTGACTTGATTCTATACTGCAATCTTTGGTTGGTAATGTCCTCACATCACCACCATGAACCTCATTAAAACATCCCTGAATCATCCCCCTCTCAGGCACTTGTCCGGATATTCTACCAGTACCACCAATTTGATCCTGGAGACTACAAATTTGACTGCAGCCTTCACCTTGACCTGACTGACAACAGAAAGAGATTAAAATATGGAAATAATTCATGATTATTTAACTAATATTTTGAAAAGATAAAATATTCAGACTTAATATTTTGTAACATAACAAAACCATAATTTTTTTGGAAGCATGCATGTGTATGTCAAAATGGTTCACACTGCAATCATATTTGGAATAAGGAGGTCAATTATTCATTGCTGATTTTGATGACAAAGAATGATTCAGGAGTGAAACGTCACATAAGAGGAATATTCTCAACACACAAGACATTTATCACATTTAAGTAATTGAATTACCAGCTTTCACCATTGTTAAGACATCCAAACATTTCTACAGCAGCTTAACAACAAATGATAAATAGCATTTTCATATAAACTTTGTGCTATGAAAGTCAAACATGGACCCTTTCTAAATCACATTTAAGAAAGATCAATACATGTGAGATGCGATGCTTGAGAAAAGTAACAAACAACACAAGAAGAGATAGAACACCAAATGAAACCATAAAAAAATTGTAGGAACAAAACCCTGCCAAGAATACATAGAACAACAACTTAAATGGTTTGGCCACCTGGTCAGAATGAATCCTTACTTATCACCATTAAGGGCGTTCTTCTCGAGAATGCATGGAAAAAGACCAAGAGGAAGACCCAGAAGAAGATGAATAGATGCAGTTACTGAGACATGTAACAACAAAGGAAAATCACTAATTCAGACAGTCCGAACAGCACAAGAATGACAAATGATATGACCACGACACTTTTTCGATACCAGTGAGAAAGAGAAAAGCAGAAGAAGCAATTGAATAACTCAGAGTTCTTGACACAACACCTACATCAATCTTTACTATCTTGTCTACAAGACTTGAAGAAAACAATCACAATCAACAATGGAATTCATTTCTCTAATAATGTTCTAATATGTTACAATGCTGAGCTAACAGATGTGTGCTATGCATGTAACTCCTTAGTGATCATAATCTGCGTTCTTTTTCAATATAAGTGGTTAGCTTGTAATCCAGATATGATACCATGAATTCTGTGATAGTTATCATTGAGGTGGTGTTTAAGTTAATCACCTAAGTCTATAATTTCAAATTGTAATGATCTATCTCTATCTTGAATTACATCTCTCTATGACTGGAATACAACTCTTCTATTCTAAATAAGAAACTCTTGATTGTTCTCTAAAAGTCTTGACTGCTCAGGGCTAGAGCCCAAGCTGCCTACCAAAGGTAATGGCCTGAAGCTGACAACCTAAACTGATTTGCTCTCTCTAAAAAATCCTGTGGAAAATCTGAGTGCAGAGCTTTTTGTTTCACATTAAGCCCTGCCTATATTTTAGGCTTCCTGTGTGTTACTGGGGTCTCATGAGGGAAGTAAAGAATAGTGACACTGTGACCTTCCAGGCATTTCTTAAGAGGCGACTAAGGAGTTTGATTGATGACTTGACAAGCTGTCATTGTAAAAAGTAGTTATGGAAACAGCGCCATATATTTTAGAGCAGTGATCTCTGCAATATGTGCCACTTTGGCATGCAAGGTTTCTGTTTTTGAGATTGTGGTTTGGCCCTATGTGCCGTCTTCGGCTCGAAAGGATGATAGATAGATGGATGGATGGATGGATGGATGGGTGGGTGGATGGATGGATGGATGGATGGATGGATGGATGGATGGATGGATGGATGGATGGTTGGATGGATGGATGGATGGATGGATGGATGGATGGATGGATGGATGGATGGATGGATGGATGGATGGATGGATGGATGGATGGATGGATGGATGGATGGATAGATATTTTAGGCACTCTTGGAAACATTGAGCATAACCAATCTTCCAATTGTCAGGATTTACCTATGACCTCTTTAACTCCACCCAACAATTCTAGAGCATCAACCTTACTTTGAGATGACCTATCCATCACCTATCAATCATTCTCTATTACTCTAGTTTGGCTTAAATAAGAATTGTTTTAATCTTTTTAACTATTTGTGGTGGCTTCTTGTAGTAGCTTTGTGATTACTTTGCTATTTCTAGACATCAGAGAAATCACTTCCCTGGAAATTCTCCATTCGGTCTCTACAAATGAGAGTATTATATAAAGTTATGGCTTTCTCACTCTCATGACAAGCAAAAAATATGGACTAGATATGAATATAAAAAAGACTAAAACTATGATCATAAACAAAGAAAATTCTCAAGACCTACAATTAAATATCAAAGTTGAAGGAATACATCTAGAGACAGTCCAGAGCTACAACTACCTGGGACATACTATAACCAGTGATGGAAAATGTACAACTGAAATAAATAAAAGAATAGGAATGGCAAGAAGTAATTTCAATGCCATTAAAAATATACTAACATCAAAACAAATAACACCAGGGCTGAAACTAAGAATAGCAAAATGTTACATCTTCTCAATATTCCTGTATGGTGCAGAAACATGGACATTAGACCAGAAAACAGAACAGAAAATTGAAGCCTTTGAAATGTGGATTTATAGAAGAATAGGTAGAATTGGATGGAAAGAAAAGATAACAAATGAAGAAGTTTTAAAACAACTAAAAATGAAAAAAGAACTACTAAACACAATTAGAGCAAGACAAATGAAATTTTTTGGTCATGTTAAAAGACACAACAGTCTAATAAAAGTAATATTAGAAGGGAAAATACAAGGTAAAAGAGGCAGAGGCAGACCAAGACTAACATGGACGAGTAACATCAAAAGATGGACAAGTCAGCCTATGGCAATCTGCACCATCAAAGCAAGAGACAGAGTGGAATGGCGCTCCATGGTAGCCAACCTTCGATGTGGAGAGGGCACTCGATGATGATGATTTCTCACTGTCAGTGAAACTGCTGGCTGTAGAATCTCCCTGTTCATAAAGGCACATTTACACTAGGGTCTCAGCTTACTATTTTCAGTCCAGCTAATGACCCTCTTTGTCCAAAGTTCACACCCATTTCCTTTTCAGTTATAAATTTTGGTCACTTTATGGTAGGATCATTTATCCTGTTACAATAGTCACATCTGTGTGCCCATATCAACTATTGGTATTGCATTAAAATTTATGAATGTCCCAGTTATGTTAGCTTTTAAAATTGTCTAATTTACCTCAGCATTATCATCAAAAATGAGTGGCCCATGCTCAAGACATTCTCCTTCATATTTCATCTGGTATTTCTCACAATCTAAACACAAAGATGGGATATTATTATAACATTGTGGCAATGTAAAATGTGACATAAAGTGAAACAAATATAGCCAGCATTAAACTGTTAAATGAAAGTAAACTCAAATAAACCATATGTAACAAAAATGACAACACAGACAAGCAAAAACTTACACAGAAAACTATCTCCACCAGGTAAAGAAGGAGATGTGAAACTCATCCTTGACCTTCTCACAACAGTTGGTTCTTCACTTTCTTCCTCTCCATTTGTTTCCTTCTTCACTGTCTGACCCTGGAAAATATTTTCTTATTTATACATTAGTATAGGTTATGGCATAACCTAGAACAGAGAGGTAACATTAGCTCACATTATAGCATGACCTAGAACAAACAGAACAGAGATAACATTAGATCACATTATAGCATGACCTAGAACAACCAGAACAGAGATAACATTATATCACATTATAGCATGACCTAGAGCAACTAGAACAGAGAGATAACATTAGCTCACATTATAGCATGACCTAGAACAACAAGAACAGAGAGTTAACATTAGCTGATATTATAGCATGACCTAGAACAACCAGAACAGAGATAACATTAGCTCACATTATAGCATGACCTAGAACAACCAGAACAGAGATAACATTAGCTCACATTATAGCATGACCTAGAACAACTAAAACAGAGATAACATTAGCTCACATTATAGCATGACCTAGAACAATCAGAACAGAGATAACATTAGTTCACATTACAGCATGGCCTAGAACAACCAGAACAGAGATAACATTAGGTCACATTATAGCATGACCTAGAACAACCAGAACAGAGATAACAATAGCTAACATTACAGCATGGCCTATAACAACTAGAACCAAGATAAAATTAGTTCACATTATAGCATGACCTAGAACAACCAGAACAGAGATAACATTATCTCATAACCACCATCTGTTAATCTTGTGTTCAATGATTTTTAAACTTTGGTCAGTGAGCCTTGGTAGAGAGGTGAGCCATGATGTCCTCAAATGATGTTTGTGAAGAGACTGAATAAGTGTTAAAGAAACTATCCCTCTATGATTTATACATTTTGTAGAAGCAATTTTTAACTTTGCATACCACCAAGCCATGTCAGGACTAAATGAATGAGTCAAAAACAGAGAAACTAGAAATTAGCTCATTTGGCAAGACACAGAAGAAAAGCAAATCAAAACAGAACTGAAGTTATCAGTCTCCATAGATTGAGGAGGAAATATGAGCACTTATGTACACCTATGTTGAGCAATAAGGATGATGCATTAACTAAACTAAACTATCAAGGGTGACTTTGGTTTTCATTTAATTTAGCAAAGATTGGATCTGCTTTATCATGTTATATGGTCTGCTTTAGGTCAACCACAAGCATGAGTAACTTTGTCTTCTACAATTAGGCATCTTCTACAACAACAGATGAAGAAGAAATGTGCTTAGAAAGGATAAATTGTGTGACCTATTATAATTTTTCATGACAAGTATATTGTTTTTGTTTGGATTTCCTACAAAGAACTGAAATCATGTCATAAACACACAATATATTACATCAGGTTATGCTCAGTCTCAGAATATTACAAAAAACATGTTACATCATCTATCAAATGTTTAGTGTTAAAAACATGAAATACTGTTTACCAGCAAATAAATAAATACTTACATCTTCATCCAGTTCTTTTTTTCATTGTATCATGTAAGATTGGGAAATCTGATTCAACTTTTACTGTTTTCAACATTTCTGAAAAAATGAAAGTTATGTCAATATTTATTTTATCATTTACTATTTGTTCATCTGTACAATATTTGTCATGCTTAAAAATTCATCTTCATCATCATCAAGTACTCAGTACTGTACCTGCTGGCATAGGTGATCATGTCTTTCCACAACTTTCAATTTTGACAGTTATTTATCATTTCTGTTGTTGAACTTCTACCAAGCCATTCTTTTAAGCTGTCTGGTATCTTTTCTCATTCTATCTATCTATTGACCTTTCGAGCGGGTGTCCGGTTAGCGCAATCAATAGGCGGTTGGCTTACCACGGCAACAGCCGGGTTCGTACCCTGGCGAGGACACCTGGGTTTTACTAATTCCCTAAAAATTAGTACCTCTGAAGTCGGAGTAAATCTGCCTGCATGGCGAGGGGCATCCTGTAATGGGATAAAACAGACTTTACACAAAAAATTCAGTCCCACAAAATTGAGTGGGTGGGACTTCGTCAGAGGTCAAAGCTGGCGAAAACGAACGACCTTTCGAGCCGTAACCGGCCCATAGGGCGTAGACCAAGATACACCTTCTCCTATATGAATTTTTGTTCTAGCAGTTTTCTTTTAAAGATATTTTATCAAATCTCGCTATCTGTCTCTGTTCTGTGCAAGCAGTTCTATCTCATTGAGGGAGCCGATTCCTGCTGCTCTTGCCTCTCTGTTCTCCAATGTTCTTCTCAGTGTCTCCCTGGGTCTTCCTCTTTTTCTTTTACCTGTTGTTTCCCATATGAGGGCTTGCTTTGCTATTCGGTTATTATCTCTTCTCATCACATGTCCAACGTATGACCATCGTCTTTTCTTTATTACTGAAGATATTAGTGGTTGATTGGCGATTTCTCTAATTTCCTCGTTTGTTTTGAATTCGTTCCACGCTATACCAAGTATTTTCCTTAGACATTTATTTTCGAATGCGTTCAACTTTGTTTCTATATCTCTTGTTGTTTTCCAGCTTTCACACGCATACGTAAGGGTTGATAGTGCATTTGATTTGAATAGCCTAAGTTTTGTGTTTGTGCTGATTAGTTTTGATTTCCACAACTTTTCAAGGCTTCTGAAAGACATTGCTGCTTTAGCTATTCTGATTCTAATTTCTTTGCTCGTATCCCCTTCTCGATCAATGTGACTTCCAAGATAGATAAAGTGATCGATCTCTTCCACTGGTTTGTTTTCCATGTATATTTTGTCACCTGTTAGAATTAAACTTTTCATGGCTTTAGTCTTTTCATGATTGATCTCAAACCCAATTTTACTGGCTATTGATGATAGTTCATTTGTGTTTTCCTGCATAGTTTTTATCTCACTGCTGATGAGAACTATGTCATCAGCAAAGTCGAGGTCCTCCAAATGGTCTCCTTGTATCCATTCAATGCCTTTATTACCAGTGCAGCATTTCTTCATTATGAAGTCCATAACAATTCCAAATAACAAGGGCGATAAAATACATCCTTGTTTAACCCCAGTTTCTATTGGGAAACATTCGCTCAGTCCTTCCTCTGTTCGACCTGCACATGTGTAACCATCATACATGTCTTTGATAATATTTATGATTTTTGATGGTAAGCCATATTGCTTCAGAATTTTCCACAAAGAATCTTTATGAATACTATCAAATGCTTTTTTGAAGTCGATGAAGTTAAGTACAAAAGGTTTTTTTTTTTTTCTCATTGCCTCCATTAATCTCTTCAACCCTCAGTTTTCTCATTTGTTACAATATATTTCAGCTTCACTACATAGTAAAAAAAATTATGATTGTTTCTTCCTAATATTGGATATTAGCTCTTTTTTATGTATTGGTCTCTTTCAGAATGTTTCCATTACTCTTCTTAGCTGTTAATGGTATTCTCAACATTCTTCTTTAAAACCACACTTCTACAGCTTCCAGTGATTTTCTTGTTTGTCTCCTAATGTCCATCATTCACATCCATATGTTAAGACAGGCTCTTAAAAAAAAAAAAAGTAAAGAGCCCCTGTCACGCCAAGTGGCGTATAGGGAATATGGTGTTAGTGACCATAAATTTTACAGACCTTCAGCACATGATTTTTGGGGTAATGTGGTCGGTATTACACCAGTGCCGCTTTACTTTCCCATAAAAAATTTGGTACCCAAAAAGGCTGGGTGAACTGGAAGCTGTTAGTTGAGATCGAACCCTACCTTTTGTCCTTTGTAATCCAATTCACTAACCACTGAGCTATCGTGGATCAAGACAGGCTCTACATAACATTTAAGAACCATTTTTCTTGTTTCCATTATCAAAAATGAATTCCACAGTATCTTCCTCATTTTTTTGGAAGGTTGCTTTTGCCTGAGCTATTCTGCTTCTCACCTCTGTTGTACATCTACCATCTGAGGTTAACACTGTTCTCAGGTATTTAAATGTACCTGTAGCACTCATAAAAACTAAGCATACTCCGTACTGATTTATTTGTATTCATTTCAATTCTAAGAATTAGAGAATCATCAGAATGATAAGAATGAGGCTTGTTATGAACCCCCTTCTTCTTAGCATTCACCCATTAAGTGGACATAGATGCACTGTGTCACTATTTTAAGACATGGCTATGATATCTGCACCTTTCGGCCAACACATCCACCTTCAACATGGAAGGATAGATTTGCTTAAAAAATTTTTTGCTCTGACAGCTACCATTTTTGGCCTGCTCTTTTCTACGTTGAATTACCCAGGGTTCATTAATGTGCGTGAGTGCACACGGGATCTGTTTTTATTTTTTTTCTGTTTTCCAAGAGGGACTGACTACATATCTCCTAACCCAGAAACAGGGATAAGGAACAGCCACAAAGTTACCACGGGTTACATTTTTGACAAAATTTTACCGGCCTATGATGGAAATTGAAACCAGGACCTTCCTGTCCGTAGGTTGATGTCTTATATCTAGACCACCAAGTCCTGCATTATGAACTAAATCATGTGATTTAATCTGATTTATAATTTATATTCATCATGAGAATAGGAAAGTTGGAATACTTGGTTATAACTGGAAAAATACAGGGAAAGAGAGATCGTGAATGACAAAGAGAGAAAATACTGGATAGCTTGGTGTCAGGTTTCGTTCAAACAGTTGTCCGGAGATTTGAGAGCAGTCTGACCCGTAGAACGTTCCCTTGCATGCACAGTTCCCGGTTGACTGTTCACAGGTGTCGTTGAAGCAGTTGTCTGGACATTTGAGAGTGCAGTCTGACCCATAGTACATTTCCTTGCACGTACAGTCTGCACTTTCCGGGTCACATATGATGTCATAGCCATCAGAACACGTCTGTTCGCACTGTAGCCCAAAATTACCATCGGGACAAGTGTCATTACGGGTATAGCCAGGATGTTTACATTGTAGGCATTTTCCGGATTTTTCCCTCATAAAGGACAAACACTGAGACAAGACCTGGAGCAATCGTGTCCATAGATCCCATGTCAACATTTGCTGTGACACGTACCGATGATAAAATCGTAGCTTTTGCTACACCACTACACACTGCATAAAACGACCAAGAACACCCGTCCAGACAATAAGTGTCTGTAAATGTTTGCACCTCACACACCGTCAGTTCACTGCCGGCTTGCGAAATGGTCGGTGAGAACTCAATCTTAATGTGTGCCATTGGCGTTTGTGTGGTGACTACAATAGTGTTCATAGAAACATTAGGGTATGATATATCATTACACTGGAACACGACGCCGCCACTATTCAGAGAAAGCCTTTAGAGTGGCATTCTTTACCCGAATCATAGGGCTAGCTTGATGATAGAATCGAATGGTGTGAATCTTCTGGGGCGTGGCAAAGTTCAGATACCAGTAAACAGGACTGTTTCCACTTCTCAGTTTTGTGTGGGTGGGTGCAGTCATTGTCATAGAGATTGGTCCTTGTTTTGCCATTTACTGCGGCCTCTGGTCCACATCCGTCTCCTGTATAACAAGCATTAAAAGTGTCGGCCTGGTTTGTGTTTTCTGTTTGAGAGCCACATTCCGACCCCCGTCTATGTAGATGGAGCAGATATTTGCAACTATCGCCCCTGCAATCCATAACTTGTTGATCAGACCAGCCCCAGAGCAAAAGACATCAATCTCGTGCTGACTAACTACAAACCTTGAATCATTGCTACATGAGGCAAAACAAATGGCGAGATTTGATAAAATATCTTTAAAACAATTGAAAACTGCTAGAATAAAAATTTCAGATAAGAGAACTAGATATCTTGGACTACACCCTATGGGCCGGCTACGGCTCGAAAGGTTAATAAATAGATAGATAGATAGATAGATAGATAGATAGATAGATAGATAGATAGATAGATAGATAGATAGATAGATAGATAGATAGATAGATAGATAGATAGATAGATAGATAGATAGATAGATAGATAGATAGATAGATAGATAGATAGATAGATAGATAGATAGATAGATAGATAGATAGATAGATAGATAGATAGATAGATAGATAGATAGATAGATAGATAGATAGATAGATAGATAGATAGATAGATAGATAGATAGATAGATAGATAGATAGATAGATAGATAGATAGATAGATAGATAGATAGATAGATAGATAGATAGATAGATAGATAGATAGATAGATAGATAGATAGATAGATAGATAGATAGATAGATAGATAGATAGATAGATAGATAGATAGATTAGATAGATAGATAGATAGATAGATAGATAGATAGATAGATAGATAGATTAGATAAGATTAGATTAGATTAGATTTCGATTAGATTAGATTAGATTAGATTAGATTAGATTAGATTAGATTAGATAGATTAGATAGATAGATTAGATGGATGGATGGATGGATAGATGGATGGATGGATGGATGGATGGGTGGTGGTAGGTGGATGGTATGGTAGGTAGTAGGTAGGTAGGTAGGTAGGTAGGTAGGTAGGTAGGTAGGTAGGTAGGTAGGCAGGCAGGCAGGAAGGCAGGAAGGCAGGCAGGTAGGCAGGTAGGTAGGTAGGTAGGTAGGTAGGTAGGTAGGTAGGTAGGTAGGTAGGTAGGTAGGTAGGTAGGTAGGTAGGTAGGTAGGTAGGTAGCTGTGTCTTTTAACATGCCCTAAAAAACTCATTTGTACTATTTGAATTATATTTAGTACTTCTCTTTTCATTTTTAATTGTTTTAAGACTTCATTTATTTTCTTCTCTTTTCATCCAAATCTTCCTATTCTTATATAAATCCACATTTCAAAGGCTTCAATTTTCTGTTCTATTTTCTTGTCTAATGTACATGTTTCTGCATCATACTGGAATGTTGAGAAGATGTAACATTTTGCTATTCTTAGTTTTAGCCCTGTTGTTATTTGTTTTTATGTTAACATATTTTTCATATAATTAAAATTGATTTTTGCCATTAATATTCTTTTACTGTTATTGAGTATTATGCGGGTGATCATGATTGCACTCCGAACATGTCCATAGGTGCTCAGATCCCTTCCTCGACAAGTCCCCCAGTGTCCAGCGACTGACGACTCCAGTTCTGTGTTGGTTGATAAGTCTTCTTATTCAGTTTCTCGTTTCTAGTTTTGCCCATCTTAATTGCCATCTCTTTCATCCGAAAGAGTGACGTGTACTCATGGTTGTCGAAGTTCTGTGACCTTCCCACATCTCAGAGGACATTGATGATGTCCGCCCGATCCATTGGTTGACCGTCCTGGGCGATAGTGCAGGTAGCCAATCTAACCGCTCTTTCATCTCCCCGTACTTCCGCATGTCCTGGGACGTAGACAAAAGATGATCTTACGTCAGTGGTGTATACTGGTTTTTGGGGTCTGGGCTACCACTGACATAATAAATAAAGACATACATTATATTCAGTAGGCTAACATAAAGTAATATTTGCTAATGACATCACTGCATTTTAAATTACTTATTTATATATATAAATTTTATCCGCCTTGTTTGGGATGAAAATGTCTCGATGACTTTGTGATTGAAAGTACTGTTGGGTTGGTTTCTAAGTTTCTGAAGGAATCATTTCTCAATGGATATTATTGTCAAATCAGATACGAGTCCTTGTGTCTGAGTTGAGTAACAATACGATTTGATTCTCTTGAGTAGAAAAAGTTATTTCTACAGATGCTGATGCACATAATGTAGTTATAAATAGGTTAGGAAGTTACGGTAATCAGACACAGTTTCACTTTCACTTTGTGACGCTTTTGATTGGCTAGAGATAAAAAAAAAAAAAGATGAAATCGCATTCCTCTAGCGGTAGCTTCCTCCCGTATTATTTTCACTGGAATTTTTGAATGTCAATGTCATTAATTCTAAGTAGGAGAGAAGAGAACTGTGCCGCTGGTTGTTAGCGTTTTCATGTACTATATATATAGAGTTTCGATTTCATTCACAAACGTTATAGTGGCCATAGCAAAAACCTGGCTTTAATAAATGCAAATCAAAACAAATAAATAATATATTGGCCTACGAAATGTGTAATAGAATATTGGAAAATTTGTAATATAATTATGAAAAAATATAATAAATTATCATTTCCTTTTGTATTTCGTAAATATGTTCAGGCTACCGGCGGTAGCTGCGGTAGCATCGAGAATACGCCACTGCCTTACGTATTTTTGACTTCTGCAATGACTCTACCCATTGCATACGTACAGAGCCCGCCTCCACTTTACTTATCATGCTCATCGAATCTCTCAGTGTACAGGCGTGGGTGTAGTCTTGCGACTCTAACCAGATGAATGAGCTGATCACTGCCATCACCTCCATCGTCACGCAGCTTGTGGTCATAAGGTATGCACCACTGTCTTCCTTGACTATTCTGCCTGCCGAGCGTACTGTAAATGCCCATGCACTCCGTTTGTGTCGTATTACAGATCCGTCTGTATAGATGACTACATCATTCTCATCGGTGTTATCCCATATAAATCATTGACATCCACATTGACCACCACTGAGTTCTGTTACTTATTTTTCCTATCGAGTGTGACAATACACGAGAATGACGTTATGAATTCATATTCTTTTTCTTGTTCTTTTGTATATTCTTTTGTTTGGGTTCATATTCTTTTGTTTATTTCAATTGTACATTTTCCATCACGGGTTATTGTATGTCCAAGTTAGTTGTAGTTCTGAACTGTCTCCAGCTCTACTACTTCAATTTTGATATCCACTTGTAGATTTTGAGTATTTTCTTTGTTTATTATCATAGTTTTAATATTTTTTATATTCATATCTAATCCATATTTTTTGCTTGTCATGTTTATTTCATTAAGTAATTGTTGTAGATCTTTAGGATTTTCTGCTATGTAATACAATATTCTTCTTCTTCTTTCCTTCCTCATTTGCCTTTCAGCATCCGGGGGAGATAGAATCTTTTGTCTTTAGCTCTTTTGTTCACTTCTGCTGCTGTTGTTTCCTAATACTTCTAATATTCTATCGATCCATCTTTTTTGTAGTCGAACCCTGGGTATAGTCTATCTATCTATCTTTCGTTCGCCTGAAGCATTGTCTATATCTGCAATGTCGTTTCCTGTATAAATGTTACTGTCTTTTGTAATTCTTGCAGTGGCCCATATAGTTTTGTCTGTAGTGTTGTATCTATGGGCCAATGGATTTTCCTCAGTCTACTATATTCAGTGCAGTCTTGAAGTATGTGTTCAGCAGTCTGGGGCGCCTGTCCACATGTACAAGTAGTTGAGGTGCCGATCTTGAATTTTGTATACATGTGACTATGGAGTCGATTGTGTCCTGTTCTGAGACGTATAATGATAACTTGTTCATATCTATTCATATTATAAAAGGCATCCTGATTTGGGGCTTGTGGTCCTCTGATTGATTTGATTATCTGTTTCTTATGATGGTATGTAACAGGTGTATCTAGTTGTGTGCCTGTTGAACCTTCCTTTGCCAACTGATCTGCTTTCTCATTTCCTGGTATTCCACAGTGAGATGGGATCCACTGCAGGGCAACCCTGTGGTGCTTGCAGAGTTCAGTCAATAAGGTCTGCAGATGTGG
This sequence comes from Megaustenia siamemsis, assembly GCA_032433765.1. NCBI lineage: Eukaryota > Metazoa > Mollusca > Gastropoda > Stylommatophora > Ariophantidae > Megaustenia > Megaustenia siamemsis. The sequence continues at coordinate 27,854,847 of JAVIAB010000159.1, read as the reverse complement.
TAATTTTCTGGATTGTAGTGCCTGGAGTACTGATCTTGCATCTGTCAAAAACACTACAGGCTGCGGGCTAAGATTAATGTTCAGCAGTTTTTTCTATTGCTAACTTTATTGCTTGTATTTCTGCATCATAATTGTGACAATATTTCCCTGTTGCTATTTTATTCATATCCCTAGTGTTATTTGGGTATTCTATATATGCACCTGCTCCCCCATTTTTTACTGCATTCTGTGCTGATCCATCTGTATACACACGAATCCATAGGTCTTGTGGGTATTCTTCATCCAGGAAACTGAGAGTTATTGTTTTTCGCTGTAGACTATTCTGTTCCTCTTTATCAACTATTCCTTTCACTTCTGTCCGTATTTGAACTGATAATCCAGATTCCTCTGTCCAGGGAGTCTGTTCTGGTATGGGCAGTAGGGGGTTAACAGCTCTTGGCATGTCTGGTGTTTGTCTACTAATACGCTTGGCTTGGTGGATAAAACTGCTTCTCTTAAGTCGTCCCAATGCAAGATTTTGGAATCGGTCCTTCATTGGATGTCTCGGCATGCAAGCAAATTTTTCTGCCTGTATCAGCACCTTTGTGTCCCTCCGTTCTCTCAGTGCTGGTATCCTCCACAATTTCTCCATCTCTAATATTGGTGTTGATTTCATTGCTCCTGTGATGACCCTAAGTGCCTGGTTTTGTACTTTATCCAGTTCTTGAAGTGTGGTGTTTGATGCTGAACACCATGCAGATGATCCATATTCTAAATGTGGGCGTATACTCTGTTGGTAAACTTTACTGAGTATTTTCCCACTCGCACCCCACGTAGTTCCACACAGCTTTCTTAGAATAGCCAATTTTCTCCTTGCTTTTTGGGTTGCCTTATTTATCTGCTGTTTCCAAGATAGTTTGTTATCAAATGTAACTCCGAGATACGTAGCCTGTATATCTTCTTTCACAGGCTCATTGTTTATATAGATGGCTCCTGCTTTTTGTTTTGGGGAAAGAGTGAAAAGTGTAGTACTGCATTTGTCTGTATTGATGCTGATACACCATCTATTTGTCCATGAATTCAGTGCATTCATAGCTCTTTGTAACAATTTGGAGGCCACTGTTGCATACTCCTCTGTGCACCACATTACCAAGTCATCTGCATACATTGCCACTTTGATACCATGTGGTAGTTCAGTAACTAGGTCATTGATGTAGATCAGAAAAAGTGTTGGAGATAGTACCCCTCCCTGTGGAACGCCCTGGCGCAGTAAGACCTTCTTACTCTTAAGACCATCCAGTTGCACTCTGGCTCTCCTGTTATGCAGGTATGCTTTGACCCATTTGTACATCCTGCCATTTACTCCATAATTTCTCAGTTTCTTCAAAAGCCCTTCCTTCCATACCTTATCAAATGCTTTCTTTAGGTCTATCCATGCTGCTAGTACCAGTTTCTTTTCTTGAAACGCATCCTCAATTTCCTGGGAAAGATAGGTTGCCTGATCTTCGGTAGAGTAACACTGTCTAAAGCCTGCTTGTTGTGGGACAAGGAGATTTTCACTTTCCAGGTACCACTGCAGTCTGAGATTGATTATACGTTCCATTGTTTTACACAAACAGCTTGTAAGGCTGATTGGTCTATAGCTGGATGTCATTGAACCATCTTTTCCTGGCTTTAGTAATGGTATCATAATTGCTTCTCTCCATGCCTGTGGCACTTTACCTGTGATCCAGCAAATGTTGTAGATCTGCAGTAGTTTTGCTTTAGCTGCAGTTCCCAAGTTCTTAATCATTTCATTAGACACTCCATCACTACCTGGTGACTTTTTCATTTTTAATTTGGATATTGCCAGCTCTAGCTCTCTTTGTGTAATGGGTATTTCCATGACTTCATGTGCAGTCTCTTCTTGTCTTGCATTTTGTTGTTTTAGACGGGTCTCTTGACGTTTCTCTAGGCTAATTTCAATATTGTTGTCATTTGCAAAGGAGTCTGCAAAGTGATTTGCTGCATGTTTACCTGTTAGAATGTTTCCATCCTTCTTCAGTGTAATTTTTGTGTTCCCTTCTGTACCCTCATCATTCAGCTGTTTTACAAGCTTCCACACTTTTCTTGTGTCTCGTTCTAGATTCATGTACTCTATTTTCTCTTTCCAACTTCTCCGTCTGGCTTGTAGTTTAGCCCATTGAAATTTGGCTTTAGCATGCTGATAGTTATTGTGGTGTTCCTGGCAGGGGTTATTTTCTGCTTGTTTTCGAGATGTTTCCATGTCATTGTGCAGTTGCTCTAGTTCACTATTCCAGTATGGTTTGTAGTGTTTCCGTGCCCCTCTGGGTATTGTTTCACTGGCAGCTTGTATTATTAGTCTACTGAATTCATCAACTATTTTGTTGATGTCTCTGTCTGTATTTAGATCTTTAGTCAGTACACTGGTGTAATGTTGATACATTTTCCAGTCTGCCTTTTTGTAATTCCATCTGGAGAGAGTGCTGCTCTCCCTGACGGCCTCATTTTGCACCACTAAAAAGACAGGTCGGTGGTCGCTGCCTCCAAGTTGTTTCCCAACAATACGTGTGATATTCCAATCCAGGTCTGGTGAATGGAAAGCAAGGTCTGGTGTAGATGTGGTATGCCATGATCTGGAATAGAATGTTGGTGGATCTGTTGCCTGGTTTAATAGTATAAGCCCATTGTCATCCTGCCAATTTTCAAGTTCTTCACCTCTCTTGTCCATATCTTCATAGCCCCAGCTCTGTGAATGGCTGTTAAAGTCTCCACATACAATTATTCTTTCTTTTAATGTAATTGTGTCTAGTGCTAGTGGGCGGTCACTCGGACAGTAGTAGTTTAGTAGATGGAAGTCTGTATTTCCTGTCCTGAGGTGCAGTATTTGATATTCCGCCCCATCCATATACACTTCAATCTGACATGCATTAATGTTGTTCCTTACAAGAGTCAGTATTCCGCCCTTTTGTCTGTTTTTCCTGTCAGATCGGTAGCACTGGTATCCCCTAATCTTCAAGGCTATGTCGTTGTTTAGATGGGTTTCCTGCAAACAGCATATGCTTACTTGTTCTTCATGCAGGATATTTTCTAATTCTATCTTTTTACTGTACCCATCTCTTTTGCTGTTGATGCCTTCAGCATTCCAGTGCATTATTTTGAGTGGTCTTATTTTGGGTTGGCCAGTAACTCTATTCTCTCGCCCCCTGACTCCACAGAGCGATTGAGAAGGACATCCAGTAATATAGGTTGGGCCCTTTCGAGGCTGAGGGCCCGGCGCTGCACCTGCCTGAGTGTCCATCACAGGGCGAGTGCCATATCGATTTGCAGTTATAGGCATGCTTCCCATTGGCGTGAGTGCGTGGCATCCTGATTTTTGTAGTGCGCCTTTTGGCTGGTTGCCTCCGACTTCAGCACTTAAAATTGCTAGAGCAGACTGTGGTCTTGCACGGGTGTAGGAAGGCCTGGCCAGTCTTGGTTTTCAGTCCCTGGTGACTGTTAAGCCCCATCCCCACGACAAGGAGCTGGCCTTGATGGGGCCTGGGTATAGTGTTCTCGCAACTCTTATTGAAAGCTCGGTGTGTTGTGTTTTGATCAATCTGCCTTGTCACATGGCCAAAACATTTTATCTGTTGTTTTAATATATATTCTATTCTTCTTCTTCTTCTTTCCTTCCTAATCTGCTTTTCAGCGTCGAGGGGAAATATAATTTGCGTTCTTTTGCTTTTCTGTTCGCCACTGCTGCTGTCATGTTTCCTAGTGCTTCTAATCTTCCATCGATCCATCTTTTCCGTGGTCGACCCTTGGGTCTGGTGTTCTCACAACGTTTGCTGAGGGCTCGTTGTGTTGTGTTTTGATCTTTCTGCCGTGTCACGTGGCCAAACCATTTTATTTGTTGTTTCCTTACATATTCTATGGCGGGGGCTATTCCTAGCTTTTTTCTCAGTTCTTCATTTCTGATCATATTGTTATAATGTGACTCAGTCATGGACGATAATGGAAGAATAGAAGAATATGATATAGACAGAAGAATAAAAGAATGATGCGACGACGATGTGAGGTAGCATAGTTTTATGCGGCGTAGAATTTAAAGATGTCTTGAGGATTAGCAAGGAGACGCTAAGTCTACCGAACTCAGTACGCAATGGCGTCATCAACTTTCAGATTACAGGAAAATGCGTACAGGTGGTCAGCCTAAGCCAGACAGATGTTTGCTCTTACCGTCATAGTTGAGTAACGCAACGACGCTTGACGATGGACCCCGTCGAACAGGTGCTGACATGGGATGGCTAGCCCAGTCCTGTAACATTCAGAGTTAAGCCGAGAAAGGGCGTAATCAAAAAAAGGTCATCTTTATGTTCAGCGGTGGGTAACGCTTTGAGTCTCTCTGAGTTGGAGATCAAAGAATTGCCGCATGTAATCAAAGGGCCAATGAAAGTTTTAGTTGTTAGAGGACGGACTTAGGAAGATTGACAGGTTTCGACAGGACTCCTAAAGCAATAAGACTTTGGACATAATTTAAAAGGCGGAGGTAAAGAAAGAGTGACGGTAGACAAAGGAAGGATAAGACATGTAAAGATTAGATTCCCATAATGTTTTGGCAAGGGGCAGTGGCTAGATGGACACTAAGAGGATACACTCAGCCAGACTCAGCTACACTCAGCTACACTCAGCCAGACTCAGCCACAATCAGAGACTCAGCTACACTCAGCTGGCACTCAACGAGACTTTACTGAACTTGGAACAACAACACGACAAGGTAGAAGGCAGGAACGATCACAAGGCGGAAAGACCGAAGACATAGCCTTGAACGTACACGCAGATTAGAATTTGAGAGAGAACACTTAGATAGAGACTAGATCAAATGAGATCAGATACCCGCCTCAAGGCAGAAGGTAGAGTTGGACTTAGACAATTGAAATAGTTCGTTTTAGAGGATTTGTGATGCGTATTGGACGTAGATGTATAATAGTTGAAGGAAGTCCAACTGTGTAACTAAGAGTCGAGTCAAGATACTAGTTCCTCAGAACTACCAGATAGAGACATGCAGATATTAACAAAGAACACTTTGCGATCCACGGAGTTACTGACAAATAACTATCGCCTGTCGGCTATGTCAAGTAACGACAGATTTTGTAAAACCACATGTAGAAGTCACTAATAAAGACTTTGTTTATACTTGTTCGAAAAGGATGATGAGTTATATGTGTGTGTCAATGAAAGAACAAGTAGTAAGTTAGAAGAAGTCTGTAAGAAGCACTGCTGAAGAAGAGTGATAGGTGGGAGATGTGGTCAAGGGGACGTAATGATGAAAATTAAGATGTTGAGAGGGGAGATAATGGGAACAGTAGATGTAATTAGGAACGACAGACCATGGGGAAATCATGCAAGGGGAAACACGAACGGGGGCGCGGTGAATTGGTAGAAAAGCGTGCAAGGCAAGGGACAGGTGTGAACGAAATTGAAGAGAAAGAACTAGGGGAGAATAGAATTCATTCGCGCTTGAGTCGAGGCCAGATGCAGACGTGGTGTCCGACAGGACACAACGAGACTGTGGGCAAGGAACAGTATGAAACAGATTCTTGGGTTACAGGTTAGTGTGTGGCCAGTAGTCGAACTAGATAGTTGAATCACTAAGTTAAGGTAGAGATAGATTACAACAACTAGTGATCTGATGATCGTAGTAACAGGCTAGTCATCAAGTGAGAGATAGCTAAGTTAGTTAATTGCAACTAGGTCTAATGTAGACAAGGCATATCAAGATGAACTGTCGGCTATGTGCCATTAGTACAGAATTTAGAAATCTTCATCAGTAGACGATGCATATCAAGTTGAACTGCCGGCTGTGTGCCATTAGGACAGAATTTAGAAATCTTCATCAGTAGACAATGCATATCAAGTTGAACTGTCGGCTGTGTGCCATTAGGACAGAATTTAGAAATCTTCATCAGTAGACAATACATATCAAGTGAACTGTCGGCTGTGTGCCATTAGGACAGAATTTAGAATTCGTCTAATGTAGACAATGCATATCAAGTTGAACTGTCGGCTGTGTGCCATTAGGACAGAATTTAGAAATCTTCAACAGTAGACAATGCATATCAAGTTGAACTGTCGGCTGTGTGCCATTAGGACAGAATTTAGAAATCTTCATCAGTAGACAATACATATCAAGTGAACTGTCGGCTGTGTGCCATTAGGACAGAATTTAGAATTCGTCTAATGTAGACAATGCATATCAAGTTGAACTGTCGGCTGTGTGCCATTAGGACAGAATTTAGAAATCTTCATCAGTAGACAATGCATATCAAGATGAACTATCGGCTGTGTGCCATTAGGACAGAATTTAGAATTCGTCTAATGTAGACAATGCATATCAAGTTGAACTGTCGGCTGTGTGCCATTAGGACAGAATTTAGAATTCTTCATCAGTAGACAATGCATATCAAGTTGAACTGTCGGCTGTGTGCCATTAGGACAGAATTTAGAAATCTTCATCAGTAGACAATGCATATCAAGTTGAACTGTCGGCTGTGTGCCATTAGGACAGAAACTAGAGGCCTTCATCAGTATTAAGGTTTCAAGATGAACTATGTGCCGTGATTATCAATATAGGACTCTTCATTATTAGCAAGAGTTCAATGTGACTGTCGGCTGAGTGCCGTTATCAAATAACTAGAGGCCTTCATCAGTATTAAGGTTTCAAGATGAACTATCGGCTGTGTGCCGTGATTATCGATTCGAATCTTTCAGTAGGAGTAAAGTGTTCATATGCACTGTGGGCTGTGTGCCAGGTGCCCTGGTAGAAATCGTCAACAGCAGTTAGCTGTGAGGTGTGAACATTGGGTGTGAATCATATCATTGTGAAGCATTTATTGATGCACCAGTATGTCTGTCCAGAGAAGTTCGTGTTTACTTAGTGGCGGACGCCATGGCAGTATGTGCACGCTGTTAATGTATTAAACTGTTGTTTATTATTCCTGGTGTTGTTACTTGCTGTGTTGGAAGGGTGACTGATCCTGCGATGAACGAGTCTGGAGTTGTCAAGTACAGAAACACAACGCGAAGTCAGTCCACGAGAAGGCGTGAAGCCTGATCCTGAGTGTACCATGCCCCAGATGCTGCTGTAAATGTACAGAATAGTGATTGCTAGAGAAGAAGCAATAAATTACGTCTACACTGCCACAATATCTCTCAGACTGTTTCCTGACATTCGTCTAACACATTTAATCTCAGTAGATGTTATTTTCTTATTGTTCTTGCATCTAGGATCCAGGTCTGGCATTGGTAGCACAACGCTGGGATGAAGATTGTATTGTATGTTGCTCGTTTTGCCTCCAGAGTTATTTCCTTGTTGGACAATAGTGTTGGACAACTGTCCGATGATTTGACAAGCTTTGTTGCATCTTGATTCTATCTCTGCTGTTTGAGACGTGAGTTACTGCGTTATTTGCGGGTCTCCGAACATGTCCATTGGTGTTCAGATCCCCTCCTCAGCAATTCCCGCAGTGTTCCGCGACTGACGACTCCAGTTCTATGTTGGTAGATAAGTCTTCTTACACGGCCACTAAGTTTCTCATTTCTGGCTGTGCCCATCGTAACTCCCATTTCCATCATCCGAAGAAGTGACGTGAGTAGTATACAAGGGTCCAACTGATTAGCATTTGGACCGTAAATTAACAAAGATATATAGTAGGCGCGCGGCGCGCCTAATGTACCGTAGGCGCAGGGGGAGTTAACCATGCCATTTCGTGTCGGGATGTTGACCTTTAGTCCCGGTGACCCGGAAGTGACGTGTTTATGTCTGGTGTGTGCTGACTTTGGAGCTCTTGGTGTACTTGATCGTTAGTGATAGGTTAGTAGATTATACAACATCATTGGCAAACAATCAATATAAAACAGAAGACAAAGATATATTTTATTCTTTTATTATCTCAATAGGTGTATAACATACATTGATATTATATAGCATTACAAAAACATTCAGTACATTGAGTCAATATATAGTACATGGATAACATTTATTTATAGATAGGTAGTTGGATGTCTGCTTAGCGTTGTGTCATAAATGAATCATAAGGGGTGAAACTGTTAGAGATTCCTGGTTAGGCTAAGCTGGTAGTGTAAAGAGTTAAATATCTAGAGGCGTAGTCGAGACGTTATCATCAGCTACCTTTCTTTTTATATAGAAATAGGAAAGAGCATTTCTTGTTTGACTGTAGGAAAATATGGAATTATTTAAGACTTTGAAACCTACATTTTTCCCACCCTTAGCCTTTTGCGTGGCGAGAACCTCTAAAAACATATCTTTATCTAATTTGTTGTGTTGCTTGCTTAGCCCTTTACAACTGATTTTATCGTAATCCCCACTACAATGGTACGTCTTACTACATAAGCTAACAAGAGCTGTCCCTTCGTACTCTAGTTTAAAAAGACCGGGCGTTCGTTTGGTGTATGCTTTAACACCCTTACAGTTTATACAGTCTGTCTTGCTAGTATGTTCATCGCAGCAATGGGTGTATGGAGGTCGCCTAGTGTGTAATAAGGGCTGTATAGGGGTCGTTTAGTGTGCCGTGATGAGTGTACGGAGGTCGGCTAGTATGTCGTGATGGGTGTACGGAGATCGTCTAGTGTGTCATGATGGTTGTATAGAGGGCGTTTAGTGTGTCATGATGGTTGTATAGGGGTCGTCTAGTGTGTCATGATGGTTGTATAGGGGTCGTCTAGTGTGCCGTGATGGGTGTACGGAGGTCGTCTAGTGTGTCATATTGGGTGTATAGAGGGCGTTTAGTGTGTCATGATGGTTGTATAGGGATCGTCTAGTGTGTCATGATGGTTGTATAGGGGTCGTCTAGTGTGCCGTGATGGGTCAATGGAGGTCGGCTAGTATGTCGTGATGGGTGTACGGAGGTCGTCTAGTGTGTCATATTGGGTGTATAGAGGGCGTTTAGTGTGTCATGTTGGTTGTATAGGGGTCGTCTAGTGTGTCATGATGGTTGTATAGGGGTCGTCTAGTGTGCCGTGATGGGTGTACGGAGGTCGTCTAGTGTGTCATATTGGGTGTATAGAGGGCGTTTAGTGTGTCATGATGGTTGTATAGGGGTCGTCTAGTGTGTCATGATGGTTGTATAGGGGTCGTCTAGTGTGCCATGATGGGTGCGTGGAGGTCGGCTAGTATGTCGTGATGGGTCAATGGAGGTCGTCTAGTGGGGTATGATGGTTGTATGGAGGTCGTCTAGTGTGTCATATTTGGTGTATAGAGGGCGTTTAGTGTGTCATGATGGTTGTATAGGGTCGTCTAGTGTGTCATATTGGGTGTATAGAGGGCGTCTAGTGTGTCATGATGGGTGTATGTAGGTCGTTTAGTGTGTCATATTGGGTGTATAGAGGGCGTTTAGTGTGTCGTGAGGGGTGTATGGAGGTCGTCTACTGTGTCGTGAGGGGTGTATGGAGGTCATCTAGTGTGGTATGTGGGGTGTATGGCGGTTGTCTGGTATATCATACTTTAATCAACCAATAAGAAAAATGAAGGAACATTACATTCAACATTACTTATCTTAACTACTTTACATCAATACAGTTGAATAACGTGTTATCGTTAAGTCTTACCATACTTTAAGAGAAAACATTCAAGCTTACAGCGTAAAATATAGTCTCAATCATCTACACCGAATATAACCTGTTATCGATAAACCTTAACATACGTTAAGAGAAAACAAGCCAACTTACTGTGCAAAATCCGCTAGTGTGAACAGTAACTTTCCTTGAATCAACCAAACTTATAACGCCGTCTAGTTTAAATATAACCTGGTAAGAAATGAATAAATTAACCAATCAGCGAGTGACTATGCCAACATCGCTTGATATCGGGATTAACCAATCAGAAAAGAGTATTAACATAGGAGGCGGGGCGAAGAAATGGCTGACAGGTGGATTAACCAATCAGAAAAGCGCGTTAGCCCAAGCGTAGGTAGTGGCTGTCGGGTCAGCAGTGGGGGAAAAATGCGGGGTGGTGGGTTACTTGAACTCGTTTTGACCCCTGAGGCAATTCCAGAAGAGTTCTATGACCTCATTTTGACCGCTGAAGGCTTTAATACCAATGTTTCCCACTTCAACGAACGACATACATCATTAAAGGTGATTACTTCAGCTCTTAGACTTTGGAGTTCCATATCTTTATCACTTCAACGAATGACAGACAACAGTAAAGATGATCATTTCAGGTAAGAAAACTTAGTTCCAAACCCTAAAATTTCGTTTCATAACCAAAAAGTTGAACTCAAAACCCTAAAAATTTAGGCCCAAAGTTGTAATTGTTAGACACGAAAGTCGTAAATGTTATATGCAAAGTCCAAAAGTTTGTCAAAAAGACAACCCAAACTCAAAATAGTTAGACACAAAACCCAACAATTTATAGGCAAAGTCCAAAAAGTTACTCCAAAAGACAACTAATGTAACTCTTAATCCCAAAATTTCGGCTCATATGCACAAAGTTGAACACGAACTCTACAAATTTAGTCCCAAAGTGATACTAGTTCGACACAAAAGTCGTAAATGTTATATTCAAATCCAAAAGTTTGTTAAAAAGACAATCCAAACTCAGAATAGTTAGACACAAAACCCAACAATTTATAGGCAAAGTCCAAAAAGTTACTCCAAAAGACAACTAATGTAACTCTTAATCCCATAATTTCGTCGCATAACCAAACAGTTGAACTCAAAAGCCTAAAAATTTAGTCCCAAAGTGATACTAGTTCGACACAAAAGTCGTAAATGTTTATGCAAAGACCAAAAGTTTGTCAAAAAGACAATCCAAACTCAAAATAGTTAGACACAAAGCCCAACAATTTATATGCAAAGGTCAAAAAGTTACTCCAAAAGACAACTAATGTAACACTTAACCCAAAATTTTGTCGCATAACCAAACAGTTGAACTCAAAAGCCTAAAAATTTAGTCCCAAAGTGATACTAGTTCGACACGAAAGTCGTAAATGTTATATTCAAAATCCAAAAGTTTGTCAAAAAGACAACCCAAACTCAAAAGTTTGTCAAAAAGACAACCCAAACTCAAAATAGTTAGACATGAAAGGGCAAAAAGGTATACTCAAAGTCCAAAATGTTACTTCAAAAGACAACTAATATAACAACAAGCCCCAAAACTTCGTCTCATAACCAAAAAGTTGAACTCAAAACCCTAAAAAGTGTCCACTTATCAACCAAAGTCTTTAATACAGCTGAGAAAACCCTAATAAATAATTACAATTTACTAAAAATGTTGCCCTTGATGATAGTTGCGACTGTGTCTAAATCATTATTGAAAATATTCATAGAACTCTAGTAAAAACCAAACACACTAAAACACCACATTGAAAAAATGAACTTAAAGTTCACGCCCCTGTCACAACTCTGCTAAGAAAAGTACTGCGAAGCATGAAAGTTATGTCCCCTGCTATAACTCTACTAAACGAAAGTATTACCAAACACGTAGGTTACACTCCTACCATAACCCACTAAGAAAAACAAGATTTTGCTTAAAATACCACATTTATGATTGTTACGCCCCTTGTCCCTTTATGAGGGGACACCCATGAAACTGTTAGAAATAGTAAATTTAACCTAGTGGCATACCCCAGATGTTATATTAGACATCCCCGTATCAAAAATTTAATTAAAACTCACTTTTAGGGTTGTTACGCCCCTTGACCCTTTATGAGGGGACGCCCATGAAACTGTTAGAAATAGTAAATTTACACTCTAGGGTTACTCAAAACTTTATTTTAGTCATCCACATAGCAAAAATTTACTTAAAACTCACTTTTATGGTTGTTACCCCCTGACCCATTTTTGAGGGCTACGCCCATGAAATCGATAAAAATTGAAATTTAACACCTAGACATACCCCAAACTTTATAATAAACATCCCCGTATCAAGAATTTACTTAAAAACCACTTTTGAAATTACTATCCCTGTACCCATTTTTGGCGGTTACGCCCATGAAACTGTTAAAAATAGTAAATTTAACCTCTAGACATACCCCAAACTTTATATTAAGCATCCCCATATCAAGAATTTACTTAAAAACCACTTTTGAAATTACTATCCCTGTACCCATTTTTGGCGGTTACGCCCATGAAACTGTTAAAAATAGTAAATTTAACCTCTAGACATACCCCAAACTTTATATTAAGCATCCCCATATCAAGAATTTACATAAAAACACCTTTTGAAATTACTACCCCTGTACCCATTTTTGGCGGTTACGCCCATGAATTCGATAAAAAAATTGAAATTTAACCTATTGGTATACCTCAAACATAATATTTGACACGCCCATGTATCAAATTTACCTGAAAAATCAACCAAAAATTAGTAGTATATAGCCAGTGATTGGACCCCCAAATGATCGGCCAGCCGCTCATAAATCCTTATATAATTAGTCTACCCGTACATGGCCAGACATTTTTTGGTGCGGTTTTTCCTTATATGAGAGTCTTCATTTTTTCTTATATGAGAGTCACCCGGCCAATCACTGGATATATACTACTAATTTTTGGTTGATTTTTCAGGTAAATTTGATACATGGGCGTGTCAAATATTATGTTTGAGGTATACCAATAGGTTAAATTTCAATTTTTTATCGAATTCATGGGCGTAACCGCCAAAAATGGGTACAGGGGTAGTAATTTCAAAAGGTGTTTTTATGTAAATTCTTGATATGGGGATGCTTAATATAAAGTTTGGGGTATGTCTAGAGGTTAAATTTACTATTTTTAACAGTTTCATGGGCGTAACCGCCAAAAATGGGTACAGGGATAGTAATTTCAAAAGTGGTTTTTAAGTAAATTCTTGATATGGGGATGCTTAATATAAAGTTTGGGGTATGTCTAGAGGTTAAATTTACTATTTTTAACAGTTTCATGGGCGTAACCGCCAAAAATGGGTACAGGGATAGTAATTTCAAAAGTGGTTTTTAAGTAAATTCTTGATACGGGGATGTTTATTATAAAGTTTGGGGTATGTCTAGGTGTTAAATTTCAATTTTTATCGATTTCATGGGCGTAGCCCTCAAAAATGGGTCAGGGGATAACAACCATAAAAGTGAGTTTTAAGTAAATTTTTGCTATGTGGATGACTAAAATAAAGTTTTGAGTAACCCTAGAGTGTAAATTTACTATTTCTAACAGTTTCATGGGCGTCCCCTCATAAAGGGTCAAGGGGCGTAACAACCCTAAAAGTGAGTTTTAATTAAATTTTTGATACGGGGATGTCTAATATAACATCTGGGGTATGCCACTAGGTTAAATTTACTATTTCTAACAGTTTCATGGGTGTCCCCTCATAAAGGGACAAGGGGCGTAACAATCATAAATGTGGTATTTTAAGCAAAATCTTGTTTTTCTTAGTGGGTTATGGTAGGAGTGTAACCTACGTGTTTGGTAATACTTTCGTTTAGTAGAGTTATAGCAGGGGACATAACTTTCATGCTTCGCAGTACTTTTCTTAGCAGAGTTGTGACAGGGGCGTGAACTTTAAGTTCATTTTTTCAATGTGGTGTTTTAGTGTGTTTGGTTTTTACTAGAGTTCTATGAATATTTTCAATAATGATTTAGACACAGTCGCAACTATCATCAAGGGCAACATTTTTAGTAAATTGTAATTATTTATTAGGGTTTTCTCAGCTGTATTAAAGACTTTGGTTGATAAGTGGACACTTTTTAGGGTTTTGAGTTCAACTTTTTGGTTATGAGACGAAGTTTTGGGCTTGTTGTTATATTAGTTGTCTTTTGAAGTAACATTTTGGACTTTGAGTATACCTTTTTGCCCTTTCATGTCTAACTATTTTGAGTTTGGGTTGTCTTTTTGACAAACTTTTGAGTTTGGGTTGTCTTTTTGACAAACTTTTGGATTTTGAATATAACATTTACGACTTTCGTGTCGAACTAGTATCACTTTGGGACTAAATTTTTAGGCTTTTGAGTTCAACTGTTTGGTTATGCGACAAAATTTTGGGGTTAAGTGTTACATTAGTTGTCTTTTGGAGTAACTTTTTGACCTTTGCATATAAATTGTTGGGCTTTGTGTCTAACTATTTTGAGTTTGGATTGTCTTTTTGACAAACTTTTGGTCTTTGCATAAACATTTACGACTTTTGTGTCGAACTAGTATCACTTTGGGACTAAATTTTTAGGCTTTTGAGTTCAACTGTTTGGTTATGCGACGAAATTATGGGATTAAGAGTTACATTAGTTGTCTTTTGGAGTAACTTTTTGGACTTTGCCTATAAATTGTTGGGTTTTGTGTCTAACTATTCTGAGTTTGGATTGTCTTTTTAACAAACTTTTGGATTTGAATATAACATTTACGACTTTTGTGTCGAACTAGTATCACTTTGGGACTAAATTTGTAGAGTTCGTGTTCAACTTTGTGCATATGAGCCGAAATTTTGGGATTAAGAGTTACATTAGTTGTCTTTTGGAGTAACTTTTTGGACTTTGCCTATAAATTGTTGGGTTTTGTGTCTAACTATTTTGAGTTTGGGTTGTCTTTTTGACAAACTTTTGGACTTTGCATATAACATTTACGACTTTCGTGTCTAACAATTACAACTTTGGGCCTAAATTTTTAGGGTTTTGAGTTCAACTTTTTGGTTATGAAACGAAATTTTAGGGTTTGGAACTAAGTTTTCTTACCTGAAATGATCATCTTTACTGTTGTCTGTCATTCGTTGAAGTGATAAAGATATGGAACTCCAAAGTCTAAGAGCTGAAGTAATCACCTTTAATGATGTATGTCGTTCGTTGAAGTGGGAAACATTGGTATTAAAGCCTTCAGCGGTCAAAATGAGGTCATAGAACTCTTCTGGAATTGCCTCAGGGGTCAAAACGAGTTCAAGTAACCCACCACCCCGCATTTTTCCCCCACTGCTGACCCGACAGCCACTACCTACGCTTGGGCTAACGCGCTTTTCTGATTGGTTAATCCACCTGTCAGCCATTTCTTCGCCCCGCCTCCTATGTTAATACTCTTTTCTGATTGGTTAATCCCGATATCAAGCGATGTTGGCATAGTCACTCGCTGATTGGTTAATTTATTCATTTCTTACCAGGTT
Organism: Megaustenia siamemsis; assembly: GCA_032433765.1. Classification (NCBI taxonomy): domain Eukaryota; kingdom Metazoa; phylum Mollusca; class Gastropoda; order Stylommatophora; family Ariophantidae; genus Megaustenia; species Megaustenia siamemsis. The sequence continues at coordinate 27,839,758 of JAVIAB010000159.1, read as the reverse complement.
ATATTTAAACTAGACGGCGTTATAAGTTTGGTTGATTCAAGGAAAGTTACTGTTCACACTAGCGGATTTTTGCACAGTAAGTTGGCTTGTTTTCTCTTAACGTATGTTAAGGTTTATCGATAACAGGTTATATTCGGTGTAGATGATTGAGACTATATTTTACGCTGTAAGTTTGAATGTTTTCTCTTAAAGTATGGTAAGACTTAACGATAACACGTTATTCAACTGTATTGATGTAAAGTAGTTAAGATAAGTAATGTTGAATGTAATGTTCCTTCATTTTTCTTATTGGTTGATTAAAGTATGATATACCAGACAACCGCCATACACCCCACATACCACACTAGATGACCTCCATACACCCCTCACGACACAGTAGACGACCTCCATACACCCCTCACGACACACTAAACGCCCTCTATACACCCAATATGACACACTAAACGACCTACATACACCCATCATGACACACTAGACGCCCTCTATACACCCAATATGACACACTAGACGACCCCTATACAACCATCATGACACACTAAACGCCCTCTATACACCAAATATGACACACTAGACGACCTCCATACAACCATCATACCCCACTAGACGACCTCCATTGACCCATCACGACATACTAGCCGACCTCCACTCACCCATCATGGCACACTAGACGACCCCTATACAACCATCATGACACACTAGACGACCCCTATACAACCATCATGACACACTAAACGCCCTCTATACACCCAATATGACACACTAGACGACCTCCGTACACCCATCACGGCACACTAGACGACCCCTATACAACCATCATGACACACTAGACGACCCCTATACAACCAACATGACACACTAAACGCCCTCTATACACCCAATATGACACACTAGACGACCTCCGTACACCCATCACGACATACTAGCCGACCTCCATTGACCCATCACGGCACACTAGACGACCCCTATACAACCATCATGACACACTAGACGATCCCTATACAACCATCATGACACACTAAACGCCCTCTATACACCCAATATGACACACTAGACGACCTCCGTACACCCATCACGGCACACTAGACGACCCCTATACAACCATCATGACACACTAGACGACCCCTATACAACCATCATGACACACTAAACGCCCTCTATACAACCATCATGACACACTAGACGATCTCCGTACACCCATCACGACATACTAGCCGACCTCCGTACACTCATCACGGCACACTAAACGACCCCTATACAGCCCTTATTACACACTAGGCGACCTCCATACACCCATTGCTGCGATGAACATACTAGCAAGACAGACTGTATAAACTGTAAGGGTGTTAAAGCATACACCAAACGAACGCCCGGTCTTTTTAAACTAGAGTACGAAGGGACAGCTCTTGTTAGCTTATGTAGTAAGACGTACCATTGTAGTGGGGATTACGATAAAATCAGTTGTAAAGGGCTAAGCAAGCAACACAACAAATTAGATAAAGATATGTTTTTAGAGGTTCTCGCCACGCAAAAGGCTAAGGGTGGGAAAAATGTAGGTTTCAAAGTCTTAAATAATTCCATATTTTCCTACAGTCAAACAAGAAATGCTCTTTCCTATTTCTATATAAAAAGAAAGGTAGCTGATGATAACGTCTCGACTACGCCTCTAGATATTTAACTCTTTACACTACCAGCTTAGCCTAACCAGGAATCTCTAACAGTTTCACCCCTTATGATTCATTTATGACACAACGCTAAGCAGACATCCAACTACCTATCTATAAATAAATGTTATCCATGTACTATATATTGACTCAATGTACTGAATGTTTTTGTAATGCTATATAATATCAATGTATGTTATACACCTATTGAGATAATAAAAGAATAAAATATATCTTTGTCTTCTGTTTTATATTGATTGTTTGCCAATGATGTTGTATAATCTACTAACCTATCACTAACGATCAAGTACACCAAGAGCTCCAAAGTCAGCACACACCAGACATAAACACGTCACTTCCGGGTCACCGGGACTAAAGGTCAACATCCCGACACGAAATGGCATGGTTAACTCCCCCTGCGCCTACGGTACATTAGGCGCGCCGCGCGCCTACTATATATCTTTGTTAATTTACGGTCCAAATGCTAATCAGTTGGACCCTTGTCATGGCGCCGAGAGATCGCCACGACTCGCAAGTTAGCCTAAATATTCATCTACCATTTAGCTGTTAAAGTCATTAGCACGCCATCCTGTCTATAGCAAGACATGTGTAACGGACTAAGTTGTTACCTGTAGTTGTAAAGAAAATGTTAGATACACGTTAAAAGTTGTCTTCAATAAGTTATATTGGACAAGACATTTGAGCGACCATACAAAGAAAGAATGTGAAAGTTATGATACCACCGCGGGCGGTCACCACTTCACCACCCCTTCACAACACCACCGCTGCCACGAGAGGTCACCCGAGAGGTCACTCGACGCCGCCACGAGCGGTCACCCGAGAGGTCAACGAGAGGTCACCGGGGATCCCGACATGAAATGTCACGGTTAACTCCCCCTGCGCCGCACGCGTTATGCGCGCGGGGCGCCGCCCTATATATCTTCGTTAATTTAGCGCCTAAATGCGGGTCAATCTTTCTCTACTACTAGCTAGCTGTCAGGTACCAACAAAAGCATCACGATTCACCTGTCTCATTCAGCCTCTAATTCTGTGATCGCCTGTAGCATAGTGGTAAGTGTCTGGCCTGGCATGCCGTAGACCCGTGTTCGAAATCAGATGGAGACTGTTTTTTTAAAATAATTCGGAATTTTTAAAATACGGAGCGCCGAGGTCACGCCGACAGACACCCCCAGTCAACATCCCGACACGAAATGTCACAGTTAAAAAATAATTCGGAATTTTTAAAATACGAAGCGCCGAGGTCACGCCGACAGACACCCGCAGTCAACATCCCGACACGAAATGTCACAGTTAACTCCCCCTGCGCCTACAGTACATTAGGCGCCCAGAAGAAACCTCATTATGAGAAACCTGATGTTGTATAATCTACTAACCTATCACTATCGCTCAAGTACACCAAGCGCTCCAAAGTCAGGACACACCAGACATAAACAGCGCACTTCCGGGGTCACTGGGACCAGCTGTCACGGTTAACTCCCCCTGCGCCTACAGTACATTAGGCGCGCCGCGCGCCTACTATATATCTTTGTTAATTTACGGGCCAAATAATAATCAGATCCTTCCTGCTATACTACTGACGTGGATCTGTGTTTGTCGAAGTCCTGTGCTCTGTGTTTGAGAATTATCGTATGTCACTAAACTTCCTAGATATTTGAATTTCTCTACTTGTGTTAGTTGCCTGCCTTCTATAGTTATGTTGATGTTCTGTTTATTTTTGACGACATTCATGACTTTTGTTTTATTGATTTTCATGTTGTATTTTGTGCCTGAGCTGTTGAGTTTGTTTAAGTGTTCTTGTAGGTTTTCAATTGTTTCATGTATTATAGCTCGTTTCAAATCACGTGTCCAACTTCAAAACGCTATTACTCAGTAACCGTTTGTTAAAAACTGTTGAAATTTTCCAAATGTTATTAGAATGCAAAAGACCCTTTAAATGTATATTTAACAAATATCTTGCAGCTGCAGTTTTCTTACAGCGGCGAATTTCTTTGATGTTTGTCAAAATTGTAAATCCCAAAATAATAGAAATTACCGTAGTTGCTGGTCTATGATTAATTTTCACTAGGTAAAGGCGTGGCCGTAATGGGGAAATAACTGAATAAGACAAAACACCAGGAGAATTATTGTCTTCTCAGTTCGAGGACGGACGATAATATCAAGGTATACCTGTTTGTCCAATTTTCATAGTTGTGTGGTCCTGAAAAGGACCGTTTGTTGAAATAATTTAAGGTAATATAGGGGCCAACATTGTGGGGGCTATATACTTTCATTCTGAATCAGACGAGTCTAAAAGATTAATAACTGTTTGGGGTTGAACATTCCACAAACCATCATTTTTCCAATATTCCTCTTCCTGTTTTAAGACGTGGTATTCACATTTAGCCCAATAATCTTTGTCTATATTTAATAAAGCGAGATTAACAAGAGTCTTTACATCGCATATTTTGAATGTTGATTTTCATCTGCCACTTGTCCTTTTAATTTTGCCCAGATTAGTTCTATTGGATTTAAATGAGCATGGTAAGGTGGCAGCCTCAAACTTATATGACCGTGCTCTTGGATAATCTTATCTATTTGAAAAATCTGTGTCCTTTGTTTTTGATTTACTAGAGATAGTAATTCAGGTTTTAAGTACATGTTATTAAATTGTATGTGCTCCTTTGTGAGCCATATCTTAATAGCATCTTTTGTACTGGATGACGTCGGGACTTTATCTTCAAGTGCAACAATGTTGTGGTACGCTGCATTGTCCATTATTAGGCAAGATGGTCGATCTAGTGATGGGAGAACAGAATTTTCAATCCAATGTCTAAATATGTGACCATTCATCTCAGAGTGATAATCCCGATTGTCTATGGATTTTGAAAGAAAAATGAGCTCTGCATTCTGTATTAGTCCATGTTGTCGACTACCTGCATGAGCAATTATCAAGCGCTGTCCTTTGCTGCTAGGTATTAATCTCTTAATCTTTCCATCTGATGACTGCCATTCCCTTTGGTTAGTGTGGTGAGCATTGATCCATGTTTCATCCAAGTACACAATATCATAACCTTGCTTGCGCACCTCTTTTACTTCACGTAAGTATTTGCTTCTCATGACTACTATATGTGGCTTTTCACAGATGATGTTTCGTCCATTGGAATACTATCTGAATGTAAAGCCTGCAGCTCTCACATTCCTCCATAATGTAGACTTTGATATTTCAATACTGTTGTTCTTTTTCAGCGATACTTTTAATTTTCTTATTGTAGTCTGTGTTGAGAAGTGAAATGGGTCCTTAGTTTTTTTAGAAGTGTTTTATCTGTGTTGTCTTTGGGGAGCAGTGTTATGTAGGACGTGTTTAGACTTGGCGGTAGCTGTTTCTTTGTGAATGAGTGTGTGTACATTTTGAGGAGAAGAGGACCTAGGATAGGAAAGAAGTGTTGGTAAAATTCTACTGTGAGGCCATCAGGCCCTGGTGATTTGTTCTTTTGCATTGCTTGTACTGCACTTGTTATGTCTGCTAGTGTGAGTTCTGCATCGAGCTTCCCTTTTTCTGAGTTTGTTAGTTTTTTTGTATATTGCATGAATTTGTCTTGTATGTGAGGTTGTGTGTTACTTTCTGTGTATAAGTTCTGGTAGTAGGTTTTAAATGCCTTGGTTATATTTGGGGTATCTGTTTGTATGTTGCCGTCTGAGTCTGCTATTTTCCTTATTTGCCTGTTGCGTTGTATATTCTGTTCTATTCCCAAGTATTGTTTGTTTGGAGTTTCCTGAGTGATTGTCCTTAAACCTGTACGCAGTAATGCTCCTTGAAATCTATGATGTCTGTACTGTAGCAGTTCCTCCTCTAGTGTCAAGATGTTGGGTGTATATTTGTCTATTTGTTTTGCTAGATGGATGGCCTCTTCTAACATTTTCTCGTGCCTCTGTCTGACCTTGTTTATCTGTCGTGACAGAATTTGTGTTCGTTCTCTTATCGTGTCCTTCAGGAGTTCCCAATGCACCTGTACGTCATCTATGTCTTTGTGGTCAGTGTACAAGTGGGTAAGTTGTGTTATGTGTTTGACGTATGTTTTGTTCTGTAGTAAAGTGTTGTTGAACTTCCACACTGGGTGTGGTGACTTTCTGGACTGAGTATTTGGGTGTATACTGTTAATGGTTGCAATGATTGCTTTGTGGTCTGTAAACTGGAGCGTGTCTGCAATGTGTCTAGTGTGTGTGATGTGGTGGTTTGCTGGTGCGTATATCCTGTCTAGTCGTGCTGCCCTGTTGTGACCAATATTCCTGTGTGTGAAATCTCTAATCTGTGGATGTGTGTGTGTCTATATGCATCTGTCAGGCTGTAGGTGTCAATTATCGTCCGTAAGAGGTTCAGTTGATTATTGTCGTTTTTATTGATGTACCTAATCTGAGCCTTAACCTCTCCTCCAGCCACATCCATGTCTGTGAGGACGCAGTTAAAATCTCCACCTAATATTATGTTTGTCCCCATATATAAGGTCGTTAGAGTGGTATCCAGTCTTTCGTAGAACATGGGTTGATGTGTGTAGTTTGCTGGTGCATGTATGCAGACAATAGTATGCGTGTGTTTGTCGTCATTTCTCACTTGCACTATAGCCATCTTGCCGTTGCTGTCTCTGTCTTTTTTTCACAATGGTACACCTGTCTGATGTTTGTAGTATTGCTACTCCTGATCCTACGTTGTGTATGGCCAGACTAAAATAGGAGTGTTGTATGCCTATATTTGTTGTGATTTGTTGCGCATGAAATCTGTGTTTATGTTGGTTTCTTGTATTAATATAAAGTCTGGTTTGTACTTTCGTGTCAGTTGAATGATATGTTGTGTTTTGGACCTGAGGCCACTAATGTTTAACGATAAAATTTTAATGTCCGCCATGGTACCAATATAATTAAAATGAGCTGAAATTTATAATTAAACAATTTGAGAAATTGTTCTTTATCAGTGATTATCGAGCTCTGATGTTTGAACTTTTACTTTTCTTTGGTGTTGTTTTTATGCTCCAAACAGAGTTCTCCTCGTCGTCCGTGTCAATGATTAATTGACCCGGTGTTGCTGGGGACTTTGACATATCGTCGCTGTAGTCACCCGTCATAAATCGTACGAAGGCTTCTAGGTTTTTCCTCGGCAGCGTTGGTGGCACCCATTGAACCCTCCCCACTGTTCTTTCTGACTCCACGTGCTGGACACTTATCTGAATATTCGGTGTCTTTAGTGCTATTTCTAGTTGGCTAAGTCTTTGGTAGTGGGCCACGTGGCCTGCAGCTTTTAGGGTGAAAAACCAATTCCGTGGATTTTCGAATCTGTAAAGTGACGACACATTTGTGCCGACACCAACAGGCCCGACAATGACACTTAATATACTCGTGTAGTTCATTTTGAGGGCATCTGGCCCAGTGATGTGAACAGATAGCGTTCCTTTTTTGTGGATTTCTCCACCTTCCAGTTCGCAGTCATTGATTTCGAATATAGCAATTGGTATGGCCATTCTGATGATACAAGTTCTAAATTTGTGATCTGTAAGTAAGATGAGAGCAAACTCGAGTACTTACTGTTTCATACACACACACACAAATACTCCACGAAATCCTTTTAGAATATGAAGTAATCTCCCAAATAGATTTCTCCTCAGTTCAAAATCACAATCTTAGCGAAAATCCTAAGTCCAATCTTCGAGTCTGGCTGAGTCGGTTTTCTCAAGTTGTCTCGGCAAGACCACCTTTAGAAATGAAACACATACAATACTCCACGAAATCCTTTAGGAATGTGCTGGTATTTAACAGATAAAATTCTCCTAAGTTCAAAGTCACAATTTTAACAAAATCTTAAGTCTACTCTTCAAGTCTGGCTGAGGTCTGGCTGAGTCGACTTTCTCAAGTTGTCTCGGCAAGATCACCTTTAGAAATGATCCCTAAAAGTATGATCCATGTTTCATCCAAGTACACAATATCATAACCTTGCTTGCGCACCTCTTTTACTTCACGTAAGTATTTGTTTCTCATGACTACTATATGTGGCTTTGCACAGATGATGTTTCGTCCATTGGAATACTATCTGAATGTAAAGCCTGCAGCTCTCACATTCCTCCATAATGTAGACTTTGGTATTTCAATACTGTTGTTCTTTTTCAGCGATACTTTTAATTTTCTTATTGTAACAGTTTCATTCATACCCAACATTTTGCGAATTTCACTTCTAATAAGTTCGCTGTCGAAATTATCCAACATTTTTGCTCTTCCTTGTGATTTTGTATATTTTGAACATTGACGGTCACGTGCTTGAATCCAGCGATTAAATGACCGTTTAGATAAATCCAAAATGTGTCTTGTCCTATTCTCAGGGTTTTCTAAAGAATGAAATAATCTTCCTCGTTTAGCCTCTTTGCAAAAATAGTCATACATTTTTATTGCGATGTTTTGTAAACTGCAGAATTTCATTTTAAGACTCATGATAAATGTTATCGTTCCACCCCTGAATGAACGGAAATGGAACACACAATTTCTCGTGTTTTTTACAAGTGTCTAATTGTGTCAAAAAACCACGGTGAAAGCGTGCAAACACGTCAATTTTACCGTGTATGGATTTTTACTCGCTATTTTTAACTTAAAATACTGTAAACATTAAGTTTTGACTACATCAATGGGTCGTTATAAATTTATATAAATCAAATAAGCGCTTAGGAGAGCGCGTGGCCGTGCGGCTAAAATCACTGTTCCGCTGGCTGAAAAGCCGACGTTCGGTGTTCGAAGCTCGCGGTAGACAGAAAGGATTTTTTCTATCGGGGGTGAAATAAAAATCCTGAGTCTCACACGTCGTGGCGACTGCTTTGACCAAGCGGCCTTTATTTCTCTGGTTCTATCGTTGCCCCTCGTCATACACCAGCAATGGTACTATGTGACGTAAAGATAGTTTTTTTTTTTTTTTAAATAAGCAACAATAATAACCAATTTTTTTTTTTATGAAATTAATTCCCTGTTGGGTTCTAATCATTATAACTTTACATGCAAATTTTGAACAACTTACAACAAGCGGTTAAAAAGCTATCGATTTTAAAAGTTGGGCACGAGTTATGAAACAAGCTATAGTGCCTGATCGTCTGCAAATAAAGTCTCGTTGATCTCCTCTGTCTCAGCTAGCTTGCATATATTGTCCATGTATGTAATAAACAGTAAAGGCGGGGGGGGGGGGGGGGGGGGGGGGAAGAGTTTCTTCAAAACAGGTAGGTTACAAAGGTTTGTAGTCACCACCAATGATGATTTGACATTTTCCCATAAAACTTTGTATTTTCTATTCTTGTCATTTAATTAGCCAGGGGATAGCGCGAACGCAGTCCCCAATACGAAAAAATTACGCACTCGAGTCACACACATTTGGGGTGATCGCAGGGGTCAACCACACCGAAGTGCAATGGGAGGGCCTCACCCTGGGAGTACCTCCTTCTTGATCATGGTTTCTCCCGTGCCAGGTAAGTATGCTTTTTAACTGGCAAAAAGTTTGAAGTCATGTTTCTATCTATCTATTGACCTTTCGAGCCGTAACCGGCCCATAGGGCGTAGACCAAGATACACCTTCTCCTATATGAATTTTTGTTCTAGCAGTTTTCTTTTAAAGATATTTTATTAAATCTCGCCATCTGTCTCTGTTCTGTGCAAGCAGTTCTATCTCATTGAGGGAGCCGATTCCTGCTGCTCTTGCCTCTCTCATCAATGTTCTCTCAGTGTCTCCCTGGGTCTTCCTCTTTTTCTTTTACCTGTTGTTTCCCATATGAGGGCTTGCTTTGCTATTCGATTATTATCTCTTCTCATCACATGTCCAACGTATGACCATCGTCTTTTCTTTATTACTGAAGATATTAGTGGTTGATTGGCGATTTCTCTAATTTCCTCGTTTGTTTTGAATTCGTTCCACTCTATACCAAGTATTTTCCTTAGACATTTATTTTCGAATGCGTTCAACTTTGTTTCTATATCTCTTGTTGTTTTCCAGCTTTCACACGCATACGTAAGGGTTGATAGTACATTTGATTTGAATAGCCTAAGTTTTGTGTTTGTGCTAATGAGTTTTGATTTCCACAACTTTTCAAGGCTTCTGAAAGACATTGCTGCTTTAGCCAGTCTGATTCTAATTTCTTTGCTCGTATCCCCTTCTCGATCAATGTGACTTCCAAGATAGATAAAGTGATCGATCTCTTCTACTGAAGTCATGTTTACCTCATTGTAAAATCATTGTTGTATTGTAGATTATTTTATGGTTTCTTTATAATTTCAAAATTATTGTAATGAATAAATAAAGCTATAAATTAATTAGCCACAGTCATTATGAAGTCTTTAAATTGTATTTAACGTATGTTTGTATAATTAAATTGTCTATAATAGAAAAAATTATAAAATAATATATACGAAATTAAAGTGCTTTCCCTTGAATTTTATCTCGCCGAGATACATTACAAATTCTCGCCCCTTGTTCTAATTTGAATAGCATGAAATTAACACCCCTTAGATCTGTAAACTTTGTGATGTTATCTGAACGGTAAATCTTATAACAGTATGCTTACATTGTAGAATCTCAAACATAAACTGGAAAGAATACAATTCAAATGAACCTAAGAGTTTAATCGAAATTTGAATACGTGTCGAGCTTTATAAAAGAAGGCGGTGGAAATACATAGACCGTGTGCTCTGAATAAATGAAGACAGTCTTCCACATCAGGCTTTCATACTTAAACCACGTGATAAAAGAAAACAAGGCAGATAAAGAAAATCGCTATGCAGAATAATTGCTTGGGAAGGGCCAACCATGAGATTAAGAAAGAACAAAGACTTTTAAGAACTATCAGCAAATCGTAAGTGTTGGATAGCTACGATTTCCGCCCAATGTGATGTTTTTGGATCGAGAGGGAAATGAATGAATCAGAACTGCTCCACTTTGTTGACTCTCTTTTAAAGGATATTTAATTGCAATGAGTGTCATTCGTATAGAGGTTCCCAACAAATTACGAAATTAATTAAGCCTCTGAGTCCGGGACTTCGCCTCCGAGAGCCTCCCAGAGGGGCTTGGCCTCCGAGAGGGCCTCCGAGCCTCCGAGAGGGACTCCAGCCTCTGAGAGGGACTTCAGCCTCTGAGAGGGACTTCAGCCCCTCTGAGAGCGACTCAGTCCCTCTGAGAGCGACTCAGCCCCTCTGAGAGCGACTCAGTCCCTCTGAGAGCGACTCAGTCCCTCTGAGAGCGACTCAGTCCCTCTGAGAGCGACTCAGCCCCTCTGAGAGCGACTCAGTCCCTCTGAGAGCGACTCAGTCCCTCTGAGAGCGACTCAGTCCCTCTGAGAGCGACTCAGTCCCTCTGAGAGCGACTCAGTCCCTCTGAGAGCGACTCAGTCCCTCTGAGAGCGACTCAGTCCCTCTGAGAGCGACTCAGTCCCTCTGAGAGCGACTCAGTCCCTCTGAGAGCGACTCAGTCCCTCTGAGAGCGACTCAGTCCCTCTGAGAGCGACTCAGTCCCTCTGAGAGCGACTCAGTCCCTCTGAGAGCGACTCAGTCCCTCTGAGAGCGACTCAGTCCCTCTGAGAGCGACTCAGTCCCTCTGAGAGCGACTCAGTCCCTCTGAGAGCGACTCAGTCCCTCTGAGAGCGACTCAGTCCCTCTGAGAGCGACTCAGTCCCTCTGAGAGCGACTCAGTCCCTCTGAGAGCGACTCAGTCCCTCTGAGAGCGACTCAGTCCCTCTGAGAGCGACTCAGTCCCTCTGAGAGCGACTCAGTCCCTCTGAGAGCGACTCAGTCCCTCTGAGAGCGACTCAGTCCCTCTGAGAGCGACTCAGTCCCTCTGAGAGCGACTCAGTCCCTCTGAGAGCGACTCAGTCCCTCTGAGAGCGACTCAGTCCCTCTGAGAGCGACTCAGTCCCTCTGAGAGCGACTCAGTCCCTCTGAGAGCGACTCAGTCCGCGACTCAGCCCTCTGAGAGCGACTCAGCCGCGACTCAGCCTCTGAGAGCGACTCAGTCCCTCTGAGAGCGACTCAGTCCGCGACTCAGCCTCTGAGAGCGACTCAGCCGCGACTCAGCCTCTGAGAGCGACTCAGCCTCTGAGAGGGACTGAGAGGGACTCAGCCTCTGAGAGGGACTCAGCCTCAGAGAGGGACTCAGAGGGACTCAGCCTCAGAGAGGGACTCAGCCTCTGAGAGGGACAGAGAGGGACTCAGCCTCAGAGAGGGACTCAGCCTCTTGAGAGGACAGAGAGGGACTCAGCCTCTGAGAGGGACTCAGCCTCTTGAGAGGGACTGAGAGGGACTCAGCTCAGCCTCTGAGAGGGACAGAGAGGGACTCAGCCTCTTGAGAGGGACTCAGAGGGACTCAGCCTCTGAGAGGGACAGAGAGGGACTCAGCCTCTGAGAGGGACAGAGAGGGACTCAGCCTCTGAGAGGGACAGAGAGGGACTCAGCCTCTGAGAGGGACAGAGAGGGACTCAGCCTCTTGAGAGGGACAGAGAGGGACTCAGCCTCTTGAGAGGGACAGAGAGGGACTCAGCCTCTTGAGAGGGACAGAGAGGGACTCAGCCTCTTGAGAGGGACAGAGAGGGACTCAGCCTCTTGAGAGGGACAGAGAGGGACTCAGCCTCTTGAGAGGGACAGAGAGGGACTCAGCCTCTTGAGAGGGACAGAGAGGGACTCAGCCTCTTGAGAGGGACAGAGAGGGACTCAGCCTCTTGAGAGGGACAGAGAGGGACTCAGCCTCTTGAGAGGGACAGAGAGGGACTCAGCCTCTTGAGAGGGACAGAGAGGGACTCAGCCTCTTGAGAGGGACAGAGAGGGACTCAGCCTCTTGAGAGGGACAGAGAGGGACTCAGCCTCTTGAGAGGGACAGAGAGGGACTCAGCCTCTTGAGAGGGACAGAGAGGGACTCAGCCTCTTGAGAGGGACAGAGAGGGACTCAGCCTCTTGAGAGGGACAGAGAGGGACTCAGCCTCTTGAGAGGGACAGAGAGGGACTCAGCCTCTTGAGAGGGACAGAGAGGGACTCAGCCTCTTGAGAGGGACAGAGAGGGACTCAGCCTCTTGAGAGGGACAGAGAGGGACTCAGCCTCTTGAGAGGGACAGAGAGGGACTCAGCCTCTTGAGAGGGACAGAGAGGGACTCAGCCTCTTGAGAGGGACAGAGAGGGACTCAGCCTCTTGAGAGGGACAGAGAGGGACTCAGCCTCTTGAGAGGGACAGAGAGGGACTCAGCCTCTTGAGAGGGACAGAGAGGGACTCAGCCTCTTGAGAGGGACAGAGAGGGACTCAGCCTCTTGAGAGGGACAGAGAGGGACTCAGCCTCTTGAGAGGGACAGAGAGGGACTCAGCCTCTTGAGAGGGACAGCCTCTTGAGAGGGACTCAGCCTCTTGAGAGGGACTCAGCCTCTTGAGAGGGACTCAGCCTCTTGAGAGGGACTCAGCCTCTTGAGAGGGACTCAGCCTCTTGAGAGGGACTCAGCCTCTTGAGAGGGACAGAGAGGGACTCAGCCTCTTGAGAGGGACAGAGAGGGACTCAGCCTCTTGAGAGGGACAGAGAGGGACTCAGCCTCTTGAGAGGGACAGAGAGGGACTCAGCCTCTTGAGAGGGACAGAGAGGGACTCAGCCTCTTGAGAGGGACAGAGAGGGACTCAGCCTCTTGAGAGGGACAGAGAGGGACTCAGCCTCTTGAGAGGGACAGAGAGGGACTCAGCCTCTTGAGAGGGACAGAGAGGGACTCAGCCTCTTGAGAGGGACAGAGAGGGACTCAGCCTCTTGAGAGGGACAGAGAGGGACTCAGCCTCTTGAGAGGGACAGAGAGGGACTCAGCCTCTTGAGAGGGACAGAGAGGGACTCAGCCTCTTGAGAGGGACAGAGAGGGACTCAGCCTCTTGAGAGGGACAGAGAGGGACTCAGCCTCTTGAGAGGGACAGAGAGGGACTCAGCCTCTTGAGAGGGACAGAGAGGGACTCAGCCTCTTGAGAGGGACAGAGAGGGACTCAGCCTCTTGAGAGGGACAGAGAGGGACTCAGCCTCTTGAGAGGGACAGAGAGGGACTCAGCCTCTTGAGAGGGACAGAGAGGGACTCAGCCTCTTGAGAGGGACAGAGAGGGACTCAGCCTCTTGAGAGGGACAGAGAGGGACTCAGCCTCTTGAGAGGGACAGAGAGGGACTCAGCCTCTTGAGAGGGACAGAGAGGGACTCAGCCTCTTGAGAGGGACAGAGAGGGACTCAGCCTCTTGAGAGGGACAGAGAGGGACTCAGCCTCTTGAGAGGGACAGAGAGGGACTCAGCCTCTTGAGAGGGACAGAGAGGGACTCAGCCTCTTGAGAGGGACAGAGAGGGACTCAGCCTCTTGAGAGGGACAGAGAGGGACTCAGCCTCTTGAGAGGGACAGAGAGGGACTCAGCCTCTTGAGAGGGACAGAGAGGGACTCAGCCTCTTGAGAGGGACAGAGAGGGACTCAGCCTCTTGAGAGGGACAGAGAGGGACTCAGCCTCTTGAGAGGGACAGAGAGGGACTCAGCCTCTTGAGAGGGACAGAGAGGGACTCAGCCTCTTGAGAGGGACAGAGAGGGACTCAGCCTCTTGAGAGGGACAGAGAGGGACTCAGCCTCTTGAGAGGGACAGAGAGGGACTCAGCCTCTTGAGAGGGACTCAGCCTCAGAGAGGGACAGAGAGGGACTCAGCCTCAGAGAGGGACTCAGCCTCTTGAGAGGGACAGAGAGGGACTCAGCCTCTTGAGAGAGAGGGGACTCAGCCTCTTGAGAGGGACAGAGAGGGACTCAGCCTCAGAGACAGAGAGACTCAGCCTCTTGAGAGGGACAGAGAGGGACTCAGCCTCAGAGGGACAGAGAGGGACTCAGCCTCTTGAGAGGGACAGAGAGGGACTCAGCCTCTTGAGAGGGACAGAGAGGGACTCAGCCTCTTGAGAGGGACAGAGAGGGACTCAGCCTCTTGAGAGGGACAGAGAGGGACTCAGCCTCTTGAGAGGGACAGAGAGGGACTCAGCCTCTTGAGAGGGACAGAGAGGGACTCAGCCTCTTGAGAGGGACAGAGAGGGACTCAGCCTCTTGAGAGGGACAGAGAGGGACTCAGCCTCTTGAGAGGGACAGAGAGGGACTCAGCCTCTTGAGAGGGACAGAGAGGGACTCAGCCTCTTGAGAGGGACAGAGAGGGACTCAGCCTCTTGAGAGGGACAGAGAGGGACTCAGCCTCTTGAGAGGGACAGAGAGGGACTCAGCCTCTTGAGAGGGACAGAGAGGGACTCAGCCTCTTGAGAGGGACAGAGAGGGACTCAGCCTCTTGAGAGGGACAGAGAGGGACTCAGCCTCTTGAGAGGGACAGAGAGGGACTCAGCCTCTTGAGAGGGACAGAGAGGGACTCAGCCTCTTGAGAGGGACAGAGAGGGACTCAGCCTCTTGAGAGGGACAGAGAGGGACTCAGCCTCTTGAGAGGGACAGAGAGGGACTCAGCCTCTTGAGAGGGACAGAGAGGGACTCAGCCTCTTGAGAGGGACAGAGAGGGACTCAGCCTCTTGAGAGGGACAGAGAGGGACTCAGCCTCTTGAGAGGGACAGAGAGGGACTCAGCCTCTTGAGAGGGACAGAGAGGGACTCAGCCTCTTGAGAGGGACAGAGAGGGACTCAGCCTCTTGAGAGGGACAGAGAGGGACTCAGCCTCTTGAGAGGGACAGAGAGGGACTCAGCCTCTTGAGAGGGACAGAGAGGGACTCAGCCTCTTGAGAGGGACAGAGAGGGACTCAGCCTCTTGAGAGGGACAGAGAGGGACTCAGCCTCTTGAGAGGGACAGAGAGGGACTCAGCCTCTTGAGAGGGACAGAGAGGGACTCAGCCTCTTGAGAGGGACAGAGAGGGACTCAGCCTCTTGAGAGGGACAGAGAGGGACTCAGCCTCTTGAGAGGGACAGAGAGGGACTCAGCCTCTTGAGAGGGACAGAGAGGGACTCAGCCTCTTGAGAGGGACAGAGAGGGACTCAGCCTCTTGAGAGGGACAGAGAGGGACTCAGCCTCTTGAGAGGGACAGAGAGGGACTCTGCCTCTTGAGAGGGACAGAGAGGGACTCAGCCTCTTGAGAGGGACAGAGAGGGACTCAGCCTCTTGAGAGGGACAGAGAGGGACTCAGCCTCTTGAGAGGGACAGAGAGGGACTCAGCCTCTTGAGAGGGACAGAGAGGGACTCAGCCTCTTGAGAGGGACAGAGAGGGACTCAGCCTCTTGAGAGGGACAGAGAGGGACTCAGCCTCTTGAGAGGGACAGAGAGGGACTCAGCCTCTTGAGAGGGACAGAGAGGGACTCAGCCTCTTGAGAGGGACAGAGAGGGACTCAGCCTCTTGAGAGGGACAGAGAGGGACTCAGCCTCTTGAGAGGGACAGAGAGGGACTCAGCCTCTTGAGAGGGACAGAGAGGGACTCAGCCTCTTGAGAGGGACAGAGAGGGACTCAGCCTCTTGAGAGGGACAGAGAGGGACTCAGCCTCTTGAGAGGGACAGAGAGGGACTCAGCCTCTTGAGAGGGACAGAGAGGGACTCAGCCTCTTGAGAGGGACAGAGAGGGACTCAGCCTCTTGAGAGGGACAGAGAGGGACTCAGCCTCTTGAGAGGGACAGAGAGGGACTCAGCCTCTTGAGAGGGACAGAGAGGGACTCAGCCTCTTGAGAGGGACAGAGAGGGACTCAGCCTCTTGAGAGGGACAGAGAGGGACTCAGCCTCTTGAGAGGGACAGAGAGGGACTCAGCCTCTTGAGAGGGACAGAGAGGGACTCAGCCTCTTGAGAGGGACAGAGAGGGACTCAGCCTCTTGAGAGGGACAGAGAGGGACTCAGCCTCTTGAGAGGGACAGAGAGGGACTCAGCCTCTTGAGAGGGACAGAGAGGGACTCAGCCTCTTGAGAGGGACAGAGAGGGACTCAGCCTCTTGAGAGGGACAGAGAGGGACTCAGCCTCTTGAGAGGGACAGAGAGGGACTCAGCCTCTTGAGAGGGACAGAGAGGGACTCTGCCTCTTGAGAGGGACAGAGAGGGACTCAGCCTCTTGAGAGGGACAGAGAGGGACTCAGCCTCTTGAGAGGGACAGAGAGGGACTCTGCCTCTTGAGAGGGACAGAGAGGGACTCTGCCTCTTGAGAGGGACAGAGAGGGACTCTGCCTCTTGAGAGGGACAGAGAGGGACTCTGCCTCTTGAGAGGGACAGAGAGGGACTCAGCCTCTTGAGAGGGACAGAGAGGGACTCTGCCTCTTGAGAGGGACAGAGAGGGACTCTGCCTCTTGAGAGGGACAGAGAGGGACTCAGCCTCTTGAGAGGGACAGAGAGGGACTCAGCCTCTTGAGAGGGACAGAGAGGGACTCTGCCTCTTGAGAGGGACAGAGAGGGACTCAGCCTCTTGAGAGGGACAGAGAGGGACTCTGCCTCTTGAGAGGGACAGAGAGGGACTCAGCCTCTTGAGAGGGACAGAGAGGGACTCAGCCTCTTGAGAGGGACAGAGAGGGACTCAGCCTCTTGAGAGGGACAGAGAGGGACTCAGCCTCTTGAGAGGGACAGAGAGGGACTCTGCCTCTTGAGAGGGACAGAGAGGGACTCTGCCTCTTGAGAGGGACAGAGAGGGACTCAGCCTCTTGAGAGGGACAGAGAGGGACTCTGCCTCTTGAGAGGGACAGAGAGGGACTCTGCCTCTTGAGAGGGACAGAGAGGGACTCTGCCTCTTGAGAGGGACAGAGAGGGACTCTGCCTCTTGAGAGGGACAGAGAGGGACTCAGCCTCTTGAGAGGGACAGAGAGGGACTCTGCCTCTTGAGAGGGACAGAGAGGGACTCAGCCTCTTGAGAGGGACAGAGAGGGACTCAGCCTCTTGAGAGGGACAGAGAGGGACTCAGCCTCTTGAGAGGGACAGAGAGGGACTCAGCCTCTTGAGAGGGACAGAGAGGGACTCAGCCTCTTGAGAGGGACTCAGCCTCTTGAGAGGGACTCAGCCTCTTGAGAGGGACAGAGAGGGACTCAGCCTCTTGAGAGGGACTCAGCTCTTGAGAGGGACTCAGCCTCTGAGAGGGACTCAGCCTCAGAGAGGGACAGAGAGGGACTCAGCCTCAGAGAGGGACTCAGCCTCAGGAGAGGGACAGAGAGGGACTCAGCCTCAGAGAGGGACTCAGCCTCATGAGAGGGACAGAGAGGAACAGAGAGGGGACTCCAGCTTGAGACAGAGAGGGACTCACCTCTTGACAGAGGACTCAGACAGCTCAGAGAGGGACTCAGCCTCAGAGGGACAGAGAGGGACTCAGCCTCAGAGAGGGACTCAGCCTCTTGAGAGGGACAGAGAGGGACTCAGCCTCAGACAGAGAGGGACTCAGCCTCTTGAGAGGGACAGAGAGGGACTCAGCCTCAGAGAGGGACTCAGCCTCTTGAGAGGGACAGAGAGGGACTCAGCCTCAGAGAGGGACTCAGCCTCTTGAGAGGGACAGAGAGGGACTCAGCCTCAGAGAGGGACTCAGCCTCTTGAGAGGGACAGAGAGGGACTCAGCCTCAGAGAGGGACTCAGCCTCTTGAGAGGGACAGAGAGGGACTCAGCCTCTTGAGAGGGACAGAGAGGGACTCAGCCTCTTGAGAGGGACAGAGAGGGACTCAGCCTCTTGAGAGGGACAGAGAGGGACTCAGCCTCTTGAGAGGGACAGAGAGGGACTCAGCCTCTTGAGAGGGACAGAGAGGGACTCAGCCTCTTGAGAGGGACAGAGAGGGACTCAGCCTCTTGAGAGGGACAGAGAGGGACTCAGCCTCTTGAGAGGGACAGAGAGGGACTCAGCCTCTTGAGAGGGACAGAGAGGGACTCAGCCTCTTGAGAGGGACAGAGAGGGACTCAGCCTCTTGAGAGGGACAGAGAGGGACTCAGCCTCTTGAGAGGGACAGAGAGGGACTCAGCCTCTTGAGAGGGACAGAGAGGGACTCAGCCTCTTGAGAGGGACAGAGAGGGACTCAGCCTCTTGAGAGGGACAGAGAGGGACTCAGCCTCTTGAGAGGGACAGAGAGGGACTCAGCCTCTTGAGAGGGACAGAGAGGGACTCAGCCTCTTGAGAGGGACAGAGAGGGACTCAGCCTCTTGAGAGGGACAGAGAGGGACTCAGCCTCTTGAGAGGGACAGAGAGGGACTCAGCCTCTTGAGAGGGACAGAGAGGGACTCAGCCTCTTGAGAGGGACAGAGAGGGACTCAGCCTCTTGAGAGGGACAGAGAGGGACTCAGCCTCTTGAGAGGGACAGAGAGGGACTCAGCCTCTTGAGAGGGACAGAGAGGGACTCAGCCTCTTGAGAGGGACAGAGAGGGACTCAGCCTCTTGAGAGGGACAGAGAGGGACTCAGCCTCTTGAGAGGGACAGAGAGGGACTCAGCCTCTTGAGAGGGACAGAGAGGGACTCAGCCTCTTGAGAGGGACAGAGAGGGACTCAGCCTCTTGAGAGGGACAGAGAGGGACTCAGCCTCTTGAGAGGGACAGAGAGGGACTCAGCCTCTTGAGAGGGACAGAGAGGGACTCAGCCTCTTGAGAGGGACAGAGAGGGACTCAGCCTCTTGAGAGGGACAGAGAGGGACTCAGCCTCTTGAGAGGGACAGAGAGGGACTCAGCCTCTTGAGAGGGACAGAGAGGGACTCAGCCTCTTGAGAGGGACAGAGAGGGACTCAGCCTCTTGAGAGGGACAGAGAGGGACTCAGCCTCTTGAGAGGGACAGAGAGGGACTCAGCCTCTTGAGAGGGACAGAGAGGGACTCAGCCTCTTGAGAGGGACAGAGAGGGACTCAGCCTCTTGAGAGGGACAGAGAGGGACTCAGCCTCTTGAGAGGGACAGAGAGGGACTCAGCCTCTTGAGAGGGACAGAGAGGGACTCAGCCTCTTGAGAGGGACAGAGAGGGACTCAGCCTCTTGAGAGGGACAGAGAGGGACTCAGCCTCTTGAGAGGGACAGAGAGGGACTCAGCCTCTTGAGAGGGACAGAGAGGGACTCAGCCTCTTGAGAGGGACAGAGAGGGACTCAGCCTCTTGAGAGGGACAGAGAGGGACTCAGCCTCTTGAGAGGGACAGAGAGGGACTCAGCCTCTTGAGAGGGACAGAGAGGGACTCAGCCTCTTGAGAGGGACAGAGAGGGACTCAGCCTCTTGAGAGGGACAGAGAGGGACTCAGCCTCTTGAGAGGGACAGAGAGGGACTCAGCCTCTTGAGAGGGACAGAGAGGGACTCAGCCTCTTGAGAGGGACAGAGAGGGACTCAGCCTCTTGAGAGGGACAGAGAGGGACTCAGCCTCTTGAGAGGGACAGAGAGGGACTCAGCCTCTTGAGAGGGACAGAGAGGGACTCAGCCTCTTGAGAGGGACAGAGAGGGACTCAGCCTCTTGAGAGGGACAGAGAGGGACTCTGCCTCTTGAGAGGGACAGAGAGGGACTCTGCCTCTTGAGAGGGACAGAGAGGGACTCTGCCTCTTGAGAGGGACAGAGAGGGACTCTGCCTCTTGAGAGGGACAGAGAGGGACTCTGCCTCTTGAGAGGGACAGAGAGGGACTCTGCCTCTTGAGAGGGACAGAGAGGGACTCTGCCTCTTGAGAGGGACAGAGAGGGACTCTGCCTCTTGAGAGGGACAGAGAGGGACTCTGCCTCTTGAGAGGGACAGAGAGGGACTCTGCCTCTTGAGAGGGACAGAGAGGGACTCTGCCTCTTGAGAGGGACAGAGAGGGACTCTGCCTCTTGAGAGGGACAGAGAGGGACTCTGCCTCTTGAGAGGGACAGAGAGGGACTCTGCCTCTTGAGAGGGACAGAGAGGGACTCTGCCTCTTGAGAGGGACAGAGAGGGACTCTGCCTCTTGAGAGGGACAGAGAGGGACTCTGCCTCTTGAGAGGGACAGAGAGGGACTCTGCCTCTTGAGAGGGACAGAGAGGGACTCTGCCTCTTGAGAGGGACAGAGAGGGACTCTGCCTCTTGAGAGGGACAGAGAGGGACTCTGCCTCTTGAGAGGGACAGAGAGGGACTCTGCCTCTTGAGAGGGACAGAGAGGGACTCTGCCTCTTGAGAGGGACAGAGAGGGACTCTGCCTCTTGAGAGGGACAGAGAGGGACTCTGCCTCTTGAGAGGGACAGAGAGGGACTCTGCCTCTTGAGAGGGACAGAGAGGGACTCTGCCTCTTGAGAGGGACAGAGAGGGACTCTGCCTCTTGAGAGGGACAGAGAGGGACTCTGCCTCTTGAGAGGGACAGAGAGGGACTCTGCCTCTTGAGAGGGACAGAGAGGGACTCTGCCTCTTGAGAGGGACAGAGAGGGACTCTGCCTCTTGAGAGGGACAGAGAGGGACTCTGCCTCTTGAGAGGGACAGAGAGGGACTCTGCCTCTTGAGAGGGACAGAGAGGGACTCTGCCTCTTGAGAGGGACAGAGAGGGACTCTGCCTCTTGAGAGGGACAGAGAGGGACTCTGCCTCTTGAGAGGGACAGAGAGGGACTCTGCCTCTTGAGAGGGACAGAGAGGGACTCTGCCTCTTGAGAGGGACAGAGAGGGACTCTGCCTCTTGAGAGGGACAGAGAGGGACTCTGCCTCTTGAGAGGGACAGAGAGGGACTCTGCCTCTTGAGAGGGACAGAGAGGGACTCAGCCTCTTGAGAGGGACAGAGAGGGACTCAGCCTCTTGAGAGGGACAGAGAGGGACTCAGCCTCTTGAGAGGGACAGAGAGGGACTCAGCCTCTTGAGAGGGACAGAGAGGGACTCAGCCTCTTGAGAGGGACAGAGAGGGACTCAGCCTCTTGAGAGGGACTCAGCCTCTTGAGAGGGACAGAGAGGGACTCAGCCTCTTGAGAGGGACTCAGCCTCTTGAGAGGGACTCAGCCTCTTGAGAGGGACTCAGCCTCTTGAGAGGGACTCAGCCTCTTGAGAGGGACTCAGCCTCTTGAGAGGGACTCAGCCTCTTGAGAGGGACTCAGCCTCTTGAGAGGGACTCAGCCTCTTGAGAGGGACTCAGCCTCTTGAGAGGGACTCAGCCTCTTGAGAGGGACTCAAGCCTCTTGAGAGGGACTCAGCCTCTTGAGAGGGACTCAGCCTCTTGAGAGGGACTCAGCCTCTTGAGAGGGACTCAAGCCTCTTGAGAGGGACTCAAGCCTCTTGAGAGGGACTCAAGCCTCTTGAGAGGGACTCAGCCTCTGAGAGGGACTCAAGCCTCTGAGAGGGACTCAAGCCTCTGAGAGGGACTCAAGCCTCAGAGAGGGACTCAAGCCTCTGAGAGGGACTCAAGCCTCAGAGAGGGACTCAAGCCTCTGAGAGGGACTCAAGCCTCATGAGAGGGACAGAGAGGGACTCAAGCCTCTGAGAGGGACTCAGCCTCATGAGAGGGACAGAGAGGGACTCAAGCCTCTGAGAGGGACTCAGCCTCATGAGAGGGACAGAGAGGGACTCAAGCCTCTGAGAGGGACTCAGCCTCTTGAGAGGGACAGAGAGGGACTCAGCCTCATGAGAGGGACAGAGAGGGACTCAGCCTCATGAGAGGGACAGAGAGGGACTCAGCCTCATGAGAGGGACAGAGAGGGACTCAGCCTCTTGAGAGGGACAGAGAGGGACTCAGCCTCTTGAGAGGGACAGAGAGGGACTCAGCCTCTTGAGAGGGACAGAGAGGGACTCAGCCTCTTGAGAGGGACAGAGAGGGACTCAGCCTCTTGAGAGGGACAGAGAGGGACTCAGCCTCTTGAGAGGGACTCAGCCTCTTGAGAGGGACTCAGCCTCTTGAGAGGGACAGAGAGGGACTCAGCCTCTTGAGAGGGACTCAGCCTCTTGAGAGGGACTCAGCCTCTTGAGAGTGACTCAGCCTCTTGAGAGGGACTCAGCCTCTTGAGAGGGACTCAGCCTCTTGAGAGGGACTCAGCCTCTTGAGAGGGACTCAGCCTCTTGAGAGGGACTCAGCCTCTTGAGAGGGACTCAGCCTCTTGAGAGGGACTCAGCCTCTTGAGAGGGACTCAGCCTCTTGAGAGGGACTCAGCCTCTTGAGAGGGACTCAAGCCTCTTGAGAGGGACTCAAGCCTCTTGAGAGGGACTCAAGCCTCTTGAGAGGGACTCAGCCTCTTGAGAGGACTCAAGCCTCTTGAGAGGGACTCAAGCCTCTTGAGAGGGACTCAAGCCTCTTGAGAGGGACTCAAGCCTCTGAGAGGGACTCAAGCCTCTGAGAGGGACTCAAGCCTCTGAGAGGGACTCAAGCCTCTGAGAGGGACTCAAGCCTCTGAGAGGGACTCAAGCCTCAGAGAGGGACTCAAGCCTTGAGAGGGACTCAAGCCTCTGAGAGGGACAGAGAGGGACTCAAGCCTCTGAGAGGGACTCAAGCCTCAGAGAGGGACAGAGAGGGACTCAAGCCTCTGAGAGGGACTCAAGCCTCAGAGAGGGACAGAGAGGGACTCAGCCTCTGAGAGGGACTCAGCCTCTTGAGAGGGACAGAGAGGGACTCAGCCTCTGAGAGGGACAGAGAGGGACTCAGCCTCTTGAGAGGGACAGAGAGGGACTCAGCCTCTTGAGAGGGACAGAGAGGGACTCAGCCTCTTGAGAGGGACAGAGAGGGACTCAGCCTCTTGAGAGGGACAGAGAGGGACTCAGCCTCTTGAGAGGGACAGAGAGGGACTCAGCCTCTTGAGAGGGACAGAGAGGGACTCAGCCTCTTGAGAGGGACAGAGAGGGACTCAGCCTCTTGAGAGGGACAGAGAGGGACTCAGCCTCTTGAGAGGGACAGAGAGGGACTCAGCCTCTTGAGAGGGACAGAGAGGGACTCAGCCTCTTGAGAGGGACAGAGAGGGACTCAGCCTCTTGAGAGGGACAGAGAGGGACTCAGCCTCTTGAGAGGGACAGAGAGGGACTCAGCCTCTTGAGAGGGACAGAGAGGGACTCAGCCTCTTGAGGAGAGGGGACTCAGCCTCTTGAGAGGACAGAGAGGGACTCAGCCTCTTGAGAGGGACAGAGAGGGACTCAGCTCTTGAGAGGGACAGAGAGGGACTCAGCCTCTTGAGAGGGACAGAGAGGGACTCAGCCTCTTGAGAGGGACAGAGAGGGACTCAGCCTCTTGAGAGGGACAGAGAGGGACTCAGCCTCTTGAGAGGGACAGAGAGGGACTCAGCCTCTTGAGAGGGACAGAGAGGGACTCAGCCTCTTGAGAGGGACAGAGAGGGACTCAGCCTCTTGAGAGGGACAGAGAGGGACTCAGCCTCTTGAGAGGGACAGAGAGGGACTCAGCCTCTTGAGAGGGACAGAGAGGGACTCAGCCTCTTGAGAGGGACAGAGAGGGACTCAGCCTCTTGAGAGGGACAGAGAGGGACTCAGCCTCTTGAGAGGGACAGAGAGGGACTCAGCCTCTTGAGAGGGACAGAGAGGGACTCAGCCTCTTGAGAGGGACAGAGAGGGACTCAGCCTCTTGAGAGGGACAGAGAGGGACTCAGCCTCTTGAGAGGGACAGAGAGGGACTCAGCCTCTTGAGAGGGACAGAGAGGGACTCAGCCTCTTGAGAGGGACAGAGAGGGACTCAGCCTCTTGAGAGGGACAGAGAGGGACTCAGCCTCTTGAGAGGGACAGAGAGGGACTCAGCCTCTTGAGAGGGACAGAGAGGGACTCAGCCTCTTGAGAGGGACAGAGAGGGACTCAGCCTCTTGAGAGGGACAGAGAGGGACTCAGCCTCTTGAGAGGGACAGAGAGGGACTCTGCCTCTTGAGAGGGACAGAGAGGGACTCAGCCTCTTGAGAGGGACAGAGAGGGACTCAGCCTCTTGAGAGGGACAGAGAGGGACTCAGCCTCTTGAGAGGGACAGAGAGGGACTCAGCCTCTTGAGAGGGACAGAGAGGGACTCAGCCTCTTGAGAGGGACAGAGAGGGACTCAGCCTCTTGAGAGGGACAGAGAGGGACTCAGCCTCTTGAGAGGGACAGAGAGGGACTCAGCCTCTTGAGAGGGACAGAGAGGGACTCAGCCTCTTGAGAGGGACAGAGAGGGACTCAGCCTCTTGAGAGGGACAGAGAGGGACTCAGCCTCTTGAGAGGGACAGAGAGGGACTCAGCCTCTTGAGAGGGACAGAGAGGGACTCAGCCTCTTGAGAGGGACAGAGAGGGACTCAGCCTCTTGAGAGGGACAGAGAGGGACTCAGCCTCTTGAGAGGGACAGAGAGGGACTCAGCCTCTTGAGAGGGACAGAGAGGGACTCAGCCTCTTGAGAGGGACAGAGAGGGACTCAGCCTCTTGAGAGGGACAGAGAGGGACTCAGCCTCTTGAGAGGGACAGAGAGGGACTCAGCCTCTTGAGAGGGACAGAGAGGGACTCAGCCTCTTGAGAGGGACAGAGAGGGACTCAGCCTCTTGAGAGGGACAGAGAGGGACTCAGCCTCTTGAGAGGGACAGAGAGGGACTCAGCCTCTTGAGAGGGACAGAGAGGGACTCAGCCTCTTGAGAGGGACAGAGAGGGACTCTGCCTCTTGAGAGGGACAGAGAGGGACTCTGCCTCTTGAGAGGGACAGAGAGGGACTCTGCCTCTTGAGAGGGACAGAGAGGGACTCTGCCTCTTGAGAGGGACAGAGAGGGACTCTGCCTCTTGAGAGGGACAGAGAGGGACTCTGCCTCTTGAGAGGGACAGAGAGGGACTCTGCCTCTTGAGAGGGACAGAGAGGGACTCTGCCTCTTGAGAGGGACAGAGAGGGACTCTGCCTCTTGAGAGGGACAGAGAGGGACTCTGCCTCTTGAGAGGGACAGAGAGGGACTCTGCCTCTTGAGAGGGACAGAGAGGGACTCTGCCTCTTGAGAGGGACAGAGAGGGACTCTGCCTCTTGAGAGGGACAGAGAGGGACTCTGCCTCTTGAGAGGGACAGAGAGGGACTCTGCCTCTTGAGAGGGACAGAGAGGGACTCTGCCTCTTGAGAGGGACAGAGAGGGACTCTGCCTCTTGAGAGGGACAGAGAGGGACTCTGCCTCTTGAGAGGGACAGAGAGGGACTCTGCCTCTTGAGAGGGACAGAGAGGGACTCTGCCTCTTGAGAGGGACAGAGAGGGACTCAGCCTCTTGAGAGGGACAGAGAGGGACTCAGCCTCTTGAGAGGGACAGAGAGGGACTCAGCCTCTTGAGAGGGACAGAGAGGGACTCAGCCTCTTGAGAGGGACAGAGAGGGACTCAGCCTCTTGAGAGGGACAGAGAGGGACTCAGCCTCTTGAGAGGGACAGAGAGGGACTCAGCCTCTTGAGAGGGACTCAGCCTCTTGAGAGGGACAGAGAGGGACTCAGCCTCTTGAGAGGGACTCAGCCTCTTGAGAGGGACTCAGCCTCTTGAGAGGGACTCAGCCTCTTGAGAGGGACTCAGCCTCTTGAGAGGGACTCAGCCTCTTGAGAGGGACTCAGCCTCTTGAGAGGGACTCAGCCTCTTGAGAGGGACTCAGCCTCTTGAGAGGGACTCAGCCTCTTGAGAGGGACTCAGCCTCTTGAGAGGGACTCAAGCCTCTTGAGAGGGACTCAGCCTCTTGAGAGGGACTCAGCCTCTTGAGAGGGACTCAGCCTCTTGAGAGGGACTCAGCCTCTTGAGAGGGACTCAGCCTCTTGAGAGGGACTCAGCCTCTGAGAGGGACTCAAGCCTCTGAGAGGGACTCAAGCCTCTGAGAGGGACTCAAGCCTCTGAGAGGGACTCAAGCCTCAGAGAGGGACTCAAGCCTCTGAGAGGGACTCAAGCCTCAGAGAGGGACTCAAGCCTCTGAGAGGGACTCAAGCCTCATGAGAGGGACAGAGAGGGACTCAAGCCTCTGAGAGGGACTCAGCCTCTGAGAGGGACAGAGAGGGACTCAAGCCTCTGAGAGGGACTCAGCCTCATGAGAGGGACAGAGAGGGACTCAAGCCTCTGAGAGGGACTCAGCCTCATGAGAGGGACAGAGAGGGACTCAGCCTCTGAGAGGGACAGAGAGGGACTCAGCCTCTGAGAGGGACAGAGAGGGACTCAGCCTCTGAGAGGGACAGAGAGGGACTCAGCCTCTTGAGAGGGACAGAGAGGGACTCAGCCTCTTGAGAGGGACAGAGAGGGACTCAGCCTCTTGAGAGGGACAGAGAGGGACTCAGCCTCTTGAGAGGGACAGAGAGGGACTCAGCCTCTTGAGAGGGACAGAGAGGGACTCAGCCTCTTGAGAGGGACTCAGCCTCTTGAGAGGGACTCAGCCTCTTGAGAGGGACAGAGAGGGACTCAGCCTCTTGAGAGGGACTCAGCCTCTTGAGAGGGACTCAGCCTCTTGAGAGGACTCAGCCTCTTGAGAGGACTCAGCCTCTTGAGAGGGACTCAGCCTCTTGAGAGGGACTCAGCCTCTTGAGAGGGACTCAGCCTCTTGAGAGGGACTCAGCCTCTTGAGAGGGACTCAGCCTCTTGAGAGGGACTCAGCCTCTTGAGAGGGACTCAGCCTCTTGAGAGGGACTCAGCCTCTTGAGAGGGACTCAAGCCTCTTGAGAGGGACTCAGCCTCTTGAGAGGGACTCAAGCCTCTTGAGAGGGACTCAGCCTCTTGAGAGGGACTCAGCCTCTGAGAGGGACTCAGCCTCTTGAGAGGGACTCAAGCCTCTTGAGAGGGACTCAAGCCTCTGAGAGGGACTCAAGCCTCTTGAGAGGGACTCAAGCCTCTGAGAGGGACTCAAGCCTCTGAGAGGACTCAAGCCTCTGAGAGGGACTCAAGCCTCAGAGAGGGACTCAAGCCTCTGAGAGGGACTCAGCCTCAGAGAGGGACAGAGAGGGACTCAGCCTCTGAGAGGGACTCAAGCCTCAGAGAGGGACAGAGAGGGACTCAGCCTCTGAGAGGGACTCAAGCCTCAGAGAGGGACAGAGAGGGACTCAGCCTCTTGAGAGGGACTCAGCCTCTTGAGAGGGACAGAGAGGGACTCAGCCTCTTGAGAGGGACAGAGAGGGACTCAGCCTCTTGAGAGGGACAGAGAGGGACTCAGCCTCTTGAGAGGGACAGAGAGGGACTCAGCCTCTTGAGAGGGACAGAGAGGGACTCAGCCTCTTGAGAGGGACAGAGAGGGACTCAGCCTCTTGAGAGGGACAGAGAGGGACTCAGCCTCTTGAGAGGGACAGAGAGGGACTCAGCCTCTTGAGAGGGACAGAGAGGGACTCAGCCTCTTGAGAGGGACAGAGAGGGACTCAGCCTCTTGAGAGGGACAGAGAGGGACTCAGCCTCTTGAGAGGGACAGAGAGGGACTCAGCCTCTTGAGAGGGACAGAGAGGGACTCAGCCTCTTGAGAGGGACAGAGAGGGACTCAGCCTCTTGAGAGGGACAGAGAGGGACTCAGCCTCTTGAGAGGGACAGAGAGGGACTCAGCCTCTTGAGAGGGACAGAGAGGGACTCAGCCTCTTGAGAGGGACAGAGAGGGACTCAGCCTCTTGAGAGGGACAGAGAGGGACTCAGCCTCTTGAGAGGGACAGAGAGGGACTCAGCCTCTTGAGAGGGACAGAGAGGGACTCAGCCTCTTGAGAGGGACAGAGAGGGACTCAGCCTCTTGAGAGGGACAGAGAGGGACTCAGCCTCTGAGAGGGACAGAGAGGGACTCAGCCTCTTGAGAGGGACAGAGAGGGACTCAGCCTCTTGAGAGGGACAGAGAGGGACTCAGCCTCTTGAGAGGGACAGAGAGGGACTCAGCCTCTTGAGAGGGACAGAGAGGGACTCAGCCTCTTGAGAGGGACAGAGAGGGACTCAGCCTCTTGAGAGGGACAGAGAGGGACTCAGCCTCTTGAGAGGGACAGAGAGGGACTCAGCCTCTTGAGAGGGACAGAGAGGGACTCAGCCTCTTGAGAGGGACAGAGAGGGACTCAGCCTCTTGAGAGGGACAGAGAGGGACTCAGCCTCTTGAGAGGGACAGAGAGGGACTCAGCCTCTTGAGAGGGACAGAGAGGGACTCAGCCTCTTGAGAGGGACAGAGAGGGACTCAGCCTCTTGAGAGGGACAGAGAGGGACTCAGCCTCTTGAGAGGGACAGAGAGGGACTCAGCCTCTTGAGAGGGACAGAGAGGGACTCAGCCTCTTGAGAGGGACAGAGAGGGACTCAGCCTCTTGAGAGGGACAGAGAGGGACTCAGCCTCTTGAGAGGGACAGAGAGGGACTCAGCCTCTTGAGAGGGACAGAGAGGGACTCAGCCTCTTGAGAGGGACAGAGAGGGACTCAGCCTCTTGAGAGGGACAGAGAGGGACTCAGCCTCTTGAGAGGGACAGAGAGGGACTCAGCCTCTTGAGAGGGACAGAGAGGGACTCAGCCTCTTGAGAGGGACAGAGAGGGACTCAGCCTCTTGAGAGGGACAGAGAGGGACTCAGCCTCTTGAGAGGGACAGAGAGGGACTCAGCCTCTTGAGAGGGACAGAGAGGGACTCAGCCTCTTGAGAGGGACAGAGAGGGACTCAGCCTCTTGAGAGGGACAGAGAGGGACTCAGCCTCTTGAGAGGGACAGAGAGGGACTCAGCCTCTTGAGAGGGACAGAGAGGGACTCAGCCTCTTGAGAGGGACAGAGAGGGACTCAGCCTCTTGAGAGGGACAGAGAGGGACTCAGCCTCTTGAGAGGGACAGAGAGGGACTCAGCCTCTTGAGAGGGACAGAGAGGGACTCAGCCTCTTGAGAGGGACAGAGAGGGACTCAGCCTCTTGAGAGGGACAGAGAGGGACTCAGCCTCTTGAGAGGGACAGAGAGGGACTCAGCCTCTTGAGAGGGACAGAGAGGGACTCAGCCTCTTGAGAGGGACAGAGAGGGACTCAGCCTCTTGAGAGGGACAGAGAGGGACTCAGCCTCTTGAGAGGGACAGAGAGGGACTCAGCCTCTTGAGAGGGACAGAGAGGGACTCTGCCTCTTGAGAGGGACAGAGAGGGACTCTGCCTCTTGAGAGGGACAGAGAGGGACTCTGCCTCTTGAGAGGGACAGAGAGGGACTCTGCCTCTTGAGAGGGACAGAGAGGGACTCTGCCTCTTGAGAGGGACAGAGAGGGACTCTGCCTCTTGAGAGGGACAGAGAGGGACTCTGCCTCTTGAGAGGGACAGAGAGGGACTCTGCCTCTTGAGAGGGACAGAGAGGGACTCTGCCTCTTGAGAGGGACAGAGAGGGACTCTGCCTCTTGAGAGGGACAGAGAGGGACTCTGCCTCTTGAGAGGGACAGAGAGGGACTCTGCCTCTTGAGAGGGACAGAGAGGGACTCTGCCTCTTGAGAGGGACAGAGAGGGACTCTGCCTCTTGAGAGGGACAGAGAGGGACTCTGCCTCTTGAGAGGGACAGAGAGGGACTCTGCCTCTTGAGAGGGACAGAGAGGGACTCTGCCTCTTGAGAGGGACAGAGAGGGACTCTGCCTCTTGAGAGGGACAGAGAGGGACTCTGCCTCTTGAGAGGGACAGAGAGGGACTCTGCCTCTTGAGAGGGACAGAGAGGGACTCTGCCTCTTGAGAGGGACAGAGAGGGACTCTGCCTCTTGAGAGGGACAGAGAGGGACTCTGCCTCTTGAGAGGGACAGAGAGGGACTCAGCCTCTTGAGAGGGACAGAGAGGGACTCTGCCTCTTGAGAGGGACAGAGAGGGACTCTGCCTCTTGAGAGGGACAGAGAGGGACTCTGCCTCTTGAGAGGGACAGAGAGGGACTCTGCCTCTTGAGAGGGACAGAGAGGGACTCTGCCTCTTGAGAGGGACAGAGAGGGACTCTGCCTCTTGAGAGGGACAGAGAGGGACTCTGCCTCTTGAGAGGGACAGAGAGGGACTCTGCCTCTTGAGAGGGACAGAGAGGGACTCTGCCTCTTGAGAGGGACAGAGAGGGACTCTGCCTCTTGAGAGGGACAGAGAGGGACTCAGCCTCTTGAGAGGGACAGAGAGGGACTCTGCCTCTTGAGAGGGACAGAGAGGGACTCAGCCTCTTGAGAGGGACAGAGAGGGACTCTGCCTCTTGAGAGGGACAGAGAGGGACTCAGCCTCTTGAGAGGGACTCAGCCTCTTGAGAGGGACAGAGAGGGACTCAGCCTCTTGAGAGGGACTCAGCCTCTTGAGAGGGACTCAGCCTCTTGAGAGGGACTCAGCCTCTTGAGAGGGACTCAGCCTCTTGAGAGGGACTCAGCCTCTTGAGAGGGACTCAGCCTCTTGAGAGGGACTCAGCCTCTTGAGAGGGACTCAGCCTCTTGAGAGGGACTCAAGCCTCTGAGAGGGACTCAGCCTCTGAGAGGGACTCAAGCCTCTGAGAGGGACTCAAGCCTCTGAGAGGGACTCAGCCTCAGAGAGGGACTCAAGCCTCAGAGAGGGACTCAAGCCTCAGAGAGGGACAGAGAGGGACTCAAGCCTCTGAGAGGGACTCAGCCTCAGAGAGGGACTCAGCCTCAGAGAGGGACAGAGAGGGACTCAAGCCTCTGAGAGGGACTCAGCCTCATTGAGAGGGACAGAGAGGGACTCAGCCTCTTGAGAGGGACAGAGAGGGACTCAGCCTCATGAGAGGGACAGAGAGGGACTCAGCCTCATGAGAGGGACAGAGAGGGACTCAGCCTCTTGAGAGGGACAGAGAGGGACTCAGCCTCTTGAGAGGGACAGAGAGGGACTCAGCCTCTTGAGAGGGACAGAGAGGGACTCAGCCTCTTGAGAGGGACAGAGAGGGACTCAGCCTCTTGAGAGGGACAGAGAGGGACTCAGCCTCTTGAGAGGGACAGAGAGGGACTCAGCCTCTTGAGAGGGACAGAGAGGGACTCAGCCTCTTGAGAGGGACAGAGAGGGACTCAGCCTCTTGAGAGGGACAGAGAGGGACTCAGCCTCTTGAGAGGGACAGAGAGGGACTCAGCCTCTTGAGAGGGACAGAGAGGGACTCAGCCTCTTGAGAGGGACAGAGAGGGACTCAGCCTCTTGAGAGGGACAGAGAGGGACTCAGCCTCTTGAGAGGGACAGAGAGGGACTCAGCCTCTTGAGAGGGACAGAGAGGGACTCAGCCTCTTGAGAGGGACAGAGAGGGACTCAGCCTCTTGAGAGGGACAGAGAGGGACTCAGCCTCTTGAGAGGGACAGAGAGGGACTCAGCCTCTTGAGAGGGACAGAGAGGGACTCAGCCTCTTGAGAGGGACAGAGAGGGACTCAGCCTCTGAGAGGGACAGAGAGGGACTCAGCCTCTTGAGAGGGACAGAGAGGGACTCAGCCTCTTGAGAGGGACAGAGAGGGACTCAGCCTCTTGAGAGGGACAGAGAGGGACTCAGCCTCTTGAGAGGGACAGAGAGGGACTCAGCCTCTGAGAGGGACAGAGAGGGACTCAGCCTCTTGAGAGGGGACTCAGCCTCTTGAGAGGGACAGAGAGGGACTCAGCCTCTTGAGAGGGACAGAGAGGGACTCAGCCTCTTGAGAGGGACAGAGAGGGACTCAGCCTCTTGAGAGGGACAGAGAGGGACTCAGCCTCTTGAGAGGGACAGAGAGGGACTCAGCCTCTTGAGAGGGACAGAGAGGGACTCAGCCTCTTGAGAGGGACAGAGAGGGACTCAGCCTCTTGAGAGGGACAGAGAGGGACTCAGCCTCTTGAGAGGGACAGAGAGGGACTCAGCCTCTTGAGAGGGACAGAGAGGGACTCAGCCTCTTGAGAGGGACAGAGAGGGACTCAGCCTCTTGAGAGGGACAGAGAGGGACTCAGCCTCTTGAGAGGGACAGAGAGGGACTCAGCCTCTGAGAGGGACAGAGAGGGACTCAGCCTCTTGAGAGGGACAGAGAGGGACTCAGCCTCTTGAGAGGGACAGAGAGGGACTCAGCCTCTTGAGAGGGACAGAGAGGGACTCAGCCTCTTGAGAGGGACAGAGAGGGACTCAGCCTCTTGAGAGGGACAGAGAGGGACTCAGCCTCTTGAGAGGGACAGAGAGGGACTCAGCCTCTTGAGAGGGACAGAGAGGGACTCAGCCTCTTGAGAGGGACAGAGAGGGACTCAGCCTCTGAGAGGGACAGAGAGGGACTCAGCCTCTGAGAGGGACAGAGAGGGACTCAGCCTCTTGAGAGGGACAGAGAGGGACTCAGCCTCTTGAGAGGGACAGAGAGGGACTCAGCCTCTTGAGAGGGACAGAGAGGGACTCAGCCTCTTGAGAGGGACAGAGAGGGACTCAGCCTCTTGAGAGGGACAGAGAGGGACTCAGCCTCTTGAGAGGGACAGAGAGGGACTCAGCCTCTTGAGAGGGACAGAGAGGGACTCAGCCTCTTGAGAGGGACAGAGAGGGACTCAGCCTCTTGAGAGGGACAGAGAGGGACTCAGCCTCTTGAGAGGGACAGAGAGGGACTCAGCCTCTTGAGAGGGACAGAGAGGGACTCAGCCTCTTGAGAGGGACAGAGAGGGACTCAGCCTCTTGAGAGGGACAGAGAGGGACTCAGCCTCTTGAGAGGGACAGAGAGGGACTCAGCCTCTTGAGAGGGACAGAGAGGGACTCAGCCTCTTGAGAGGGACAGAGAGGGACTCAGCCTCTTGAGAGGGACAGAGAGGGACTCAGCCTCTTGAGAGGGACAGAGAGGGACTCAGCCTCTTGAGAGGGACAGAGAGGGACTCAGCCTCTTGAGAGGGACAGAGAGGGACTCAGCCTCTTGAGAGGGACAGAGAGGGACTCAGCCTCTTGAGAGGGACAGAGAGGGACTCAGCCTCTTGAGAGGGACAGAGAGGGACTCAGCCTCTTGAGAGGGACAGAGAGGGACTCAGCCTCTTGAGAGGGACAGAGAGGGACTCAGCCTCTTGAGAGGGACAGAGAGGGACTCAGCCTCTTGAGAGGGACAGAGAGGGACTCAGCCTCTTGAGAGGGACAGAGAGGGACTCAGCCTCTTGAGAGGGACAGAGAGGGACTCAGCCTCTTGAGAGGGACAGAGAGGGACTCAGCCTCTTGAGAGGGACAGAGAGGGACTCAGCCTCTTGAGAGGGACAGAGAGGGACTCAGCCTCTTGAGAGGGACAGAGAGGGACTCAGCCTCTTGAGAGGGACAGAGAGGGACTCAGCCTCTTGAGAGGGACAGAGAGGGACTCAGCCTCTTGAGAGGGACAGAGAGGGACTCAGCCTCTTGAGAGGGACAGAGAGGGACTCAGCCTCTTGAGAGGGACAGAGAGGGACTCAGCCTCTTGAGAGGGACAGAGAGGGACTCAGCCTCTTGAGAGGGACAGAGAGGGACTCAGCCTCTTGAGAGGGACAGAGAGGGACTCAGCCTCTTGAGAGGGACAGAGAGGGACTCAGCCTCTTGAGAGGGACAGAGAGGGACTCAGCCTCTTGAGAGGGACAGAGAGGGACTCAGCCTCTTGAGAGGGACAGAGAGGGACTCAGCCTCTTGAGAGGGACAGAGAGGGACTCAGCCTCTTGAGAGGGACAGAGAGGGACTCAGCCTCTTGAGAGGGACAGAGAGGGACTCAGCCTCTTGAGAGGGACAGAGAGGGACTCAGCCTCTTGAGAGGGACAGAGAGGGACTCAGCCTCTTGAGAGGGACAGAGAGGGACTCAGCCTCTTGAGAGGGACAGAGAGGGACTCAGCCTCTTGAGAGGGACAGAGAGGGACTCAGCCTCTTGAGAGGGACAGAGAGGGACTCAGCCTCTTGAGAGGGACAGAGAGGGACTCAGCCTCTTGAGAGGGACAGAGAGGGACTCAGCCTCTTGAGAGGGACAGAGAGGGACTCAGCCTCTTGAGAGGGACAGAGAGGGACTCAGCCTCTTGAGAGGGACAGAGAGGGACTCAGCCTCTTGAGAGGGACAGAGAGGGACTCAGCCTCTTGAGAGGGACAGAGAGGGACTCAGCCTCTTGAGAGGGACAGAGAGGGACTCAGCCTCTTGAGAGGGACAGAGAGGGACTCAGCCTCTTGAGAGGGACAGAGAGGGACTCAGCCTCTTGAGAGGGACAGAGAGGGACTCAGCCTCTTGAGAGGGACAGAGAGGGACTCAGCCTCTTGAGAGGGACAGAGAGGGACTCAGCCTCTTGAGAGGGACAGAGAGGGACTCAGCCTCTTGAGAGGGACAGAGAGGGACTCAGCCTCTTGAGAGGGACAGAGAGGGACTCAGCCTCTTGAGAGGGACAGAGAGGGACTCAGCCTCTTGAGAGGGACAGAGAGGGACTCAGCCTCTTGAGAGGGACAGAGAGGGACTCAGCCTCTTGAGAGGGACAGAGAGGGACTCAGCCTCTTGAGAGGGACAGAGAGGGACTCAGCCTCTTGAGAGGGACAGAGAGGGACTCAGCCTCTTGAGAGGGACAGAGAGGGACTCAGCCTCTTGAGAGGGACAGAGAGGGACTCAGCCTCTTGAGAGGGACAGAGAGGGACTCAGCCTCTTGAGAGGGACAGAGAGGGACTCAGCCTCTGAGAGGGACAGAGAGGGACTCAGCCTCTTGAGAGGGACAGAGAGGGACTCAGCCTCTTGAGAGGGACAGAGAGGGACTCAGCCTCTTGAGAGGGACAGAGAGGGACTCAGCCTCTTGAGAGGGACAGAGAGGGACTCAGCCTCTTGAGAGGGACAGAGAGGGACTCAGCCTCTTGAGAGGGACAGAGAGGGACTCAGCCTCTTGAGAGGGACAGAGAGGGACTCAGCCTCTTGAGAGGGACAGAGAGGGACTCAGCCTCTTGAGAGGGACAGAGAGGGACTCAGCCTCTTGAGAGGGACAGAGAGGGACTCAGCCTCTTGAGAGGGACAGAGAGGGACTCAGCCTCTTGAGAGGGACAGAGAGGGACTCAGCCTCTTGAGAGGGACAGAGAGGGACTCAGCCTCTTGAGAGGGACAGAGAGGGACTCAGCCTCTTGAGAGGGACAGAGAGGGACTCAGCCTCTTGAGAGGGACAGAGAGGGACTCAGCCTCTTGAGAGGGACAGAGAGGGACTCAGCCTCTTGAGAGGGACAGAGAGGGACTCAGCCTCTTGAGAGGGACAGAGAGGGACTCAGCCTCTTGAGAGGGACAGAGAGGGACTCAGCCTCTTGAGAGGGACAGAGAGGGACTCAGCCTCTTGAGAGGGACAGAGAGGGACTCTGCCTCTTGAGAGGGACAGAGAGGGACTCTGCCTCTTGAGAGGGACAGAGAGGGACTCTGCCTCTTGAGAGGGACAGAGAGGGACTCTGCCTCTTGAGAGGGACAGAGAGGGACTCTGCCTCTTGAGAGGGACAGAGAGGGACTCTGCCTCTTGAGAGGGACAGAGAGGGACTCTGCCTCTTGAGAGGGACAGAGAGGGACTCTGCCTCTTGAGAGGGACAGAGAGGGACTCTGCCTCTTGAGAGGGACAGAGAGGGACTCTGCCTCTTGAGAGGGACAGAGAGGGACTCTGCCTCTTGAGAGGGACAGAGAGGGACTCTGCCTCTTGAGAGGGACAGAGAGGGACTCTGCCTCTTGAGAGGGACAGAGAGGGACTCTGCCTCTTGAGAGGGACAGAGAGGGACTCTGCCTCTTGAGAGGGACAGAGAGGGACTCTGCCTCTTGAGAGGGACAGAGAGGGACTCTGCCTCTTGAGAGGGACAGAGAGGGACTCTGCCTCTTGAGAGGGACAGAGAGGGACTCTGCCTCTTGAGAGGGACAGAGAGGGACTCTGCCTCTTGAGAGGGACAGAGAGGGACTCTGCCTCTTGAGAGGGACAGAGAGGGACTCTGCCTCTTGAGAGGGACAGAGAGGGACTCTGCCTCTTGAGAGGGACAGAGAGGGACTCTGCCTCTTGAGAGGGACAGAGAGGGACTCTGCCTCTTGAGAGGGACAGAG
Source organism: Megaustenia siamemsis (assembly GCA_032433765.1). Classification (NCBI taxonomy): domain Eukaryota; kingdom Metazoa; phylum Mollusca; class Gastropoda; order Stylommatophora; family Ariophantidae; genus Megaustenia; species Megaustenia siamemsis. The sequence continues at coordinate 27,803,456 of JAVIAB010000159.1, read as the reverse complement.
AGGGACTCTGCCTCTTGAGAGGGACAGAGAGGGACTCAGCCTCTTGAGAGGGACAGAGAGGGACTCAGCCTCTTGAGAGGGACAGAGAGGGACTCAGCCTCTTGAGAGGGACAGAGAGGGACTCAGCCTCTTGAGAGGGACAGAGAGGGACTCAGCCTCTTGAGAGGGACAGAGAGGGACTCAGCCTCTTGAGAGGGACAGAGAGGGACTCAGCCTCTTGAGAGGGACAGAGAGGGACTCAGCCTCTTGAGAGGGACAGAGAGGGACTCAGCCTCTTGAGAGGGACAGAGAGGGACTCAGCCTCTTGAGAGGGACAGAGAGGGACTCAGCCTCTTGAGAGGGACAGAGAGGGACTCAGCCTCTTGAGAGGGACAGAGAGGGACTCAGCCTCTTGAGAGGGACAGAGAGGGACTCAGCCTCTTGAGAGGGACAGAGAGGGACTCAGCCTCTTGAGAGGGACAGAGAGGGACTCAGCCTCTTGAGAGGGACAGAGAGGGACTCAGCCTCTTGAGAGGGACAGAGAGGGACTCAGCCTCTTGAGAGGGACAGAGAGGGACTCAGCCTCTTGAGAGGGACAGAGAGGGACTCAGCCTCTTGAGAGGGACAGAGAGGGACTCAGCCTCTTGAGAGGGACAGAGAGGGACTCAGCCTCTTGAGAGGGACAGAGAGGGACTCAGCCTCTTGAGAGGGACAGAGAGGGACTCAGCCTCTTGAGAGGGACAGAGAGGGACTCAGCCTCTTGAGAGGACAGAGAGGGACTCAGCCTCTTGAGAGGGACAGAGAGGGACTCAGCCTCTTGAGAGGGACAGAGAGGGACTCAGCCTCTTGAGAGGGACAGAGAGGGACTCAGCCTCTTGAGAGGGACAGAGAGGGACTCAGCCTCTTGAGAGGGACAGAGAGGGACTCAGCCTCTTGAGAGGGACAGAGAGGGACTCAGCCTCTTGAGAGGGACAGAGAGGGACTCAGCCTCTTGAGAGGGACAGAGAGGGACTCTGCCTCTGAGAGGGACAGAGAGGGACTCAGCCTCTTGAGAGGGACAGAGAGGGACTCAGCCTCTTGAGAGGGACAGAGAGGGACTCAGCCTCTTGAGAGGGACAGAGAGGACTCAGCCTCTTGAGAGGGACAGAGAGGGACTCAGCCTCTGAGAGGGACAGAGAGGGACTCAGCCTCTTGAGAGGGACAGAGAGGGACTCAGCCTCTTGAGAGGGACAGAGAGGGACTCTGCCTCTTGAGAGGGACAGAGAGGGACTCAGCCTCTGAGAGGGACAGAGAGGGACTCAGCCTCTTGAGAGGGACAGAGAGGGACTCAGCCTCTTGAGAGGGACAGAGAGGGACTCAGCCTCTTGAGAGGGACAGAGAGGGACTCAGCCTCTTGAGAGGGACAGAGAGGGACTCAGCCTCTTGAGAGGGACAGAGAGGGACTCAGCCTCTTGAGAGGGACAGAGAGGGACTCAGCCTCTTGAGAGGGACAGAGAGGGACTCAGCCTCTTGAGAGGGACAGAGAGGGACTCTGCCTCTTGAGAGGGACAGAGAGGGACTCAGCCTCTTGAGAGGGACAGAGAGGGACTCTGCCTCTTGAGAGGGACAGAGAGGGACTCTGCCTCTTGAGAGGGACAGAGAGGGACTCTGCCTCTTGAGAGGGACAGAGAGGGACTCTGCCTCTTGAGAGGGACAGAGAGGGACTCTGCCTCTTGAGAGGGACAGAGAGGGACTCTGCCTCTTGAGAGGGACAGAGAGGGACTCTGCCTCTTGAGAGGGACAGAGAGGGACTCTGCCTCTTGAGAGGGACAGAGAGGGACTCTGCCTCTTGAGAGGGACAGAGAGGGACTCTGCCTCTTGAGAGGGACAGAGAGGGACTCTGCCTCTTGAGAGGGACAGAGAGGGACTCTGCCTCTTGAGAGGGACAGAGAGGGACTCTGCCTCTTGAGAGGGACAGAGAGGGACTCTGCCTCTTGAGAGGGACAGAGAGGGACTCTGCCTCTTGAGAGGGACAGAGAGGGACTCTGCCTCTTGAGAGGGACAGAGAGGGACTCTGCCTCTTGAGAGGGACAGAGAGGGACTCTGCCTCTTGAGAGGGACAGAGAGGGACTCTGCCTCTTGAGAGGGACAGAGAGGGACTCTGCCTCTTGAGAGGGACAGAGAGGGACTCAGCCTCTTGAGAGGGACAGAGAGGGACTCTGCCTCTTGAGAGGGACAGAGAGGGACTCAGCCTCTTGAGAGGGACAGAGAGGGACTCAGCCTCTGAGAGGGACAGAGAGGGACTCAGCCTCTTGAGAGGGACAGAGAGGGACTCAGCCTCTTGAGAGGGACAGAGAGGGACTCAGCCTCTTGAGAGGGACAGAGAGGGACTCAGCCTCTTGAGAGGGACAGAGAGGGACTCAGCCTCTTGAGAGGGACAGAGAGGGACTCTGCCTCTTGAGAGGGACAGAGAGGGACTCTGCCTCTTGAGAGGGACAGAGAGGGACTCTGCCTCTTGAGAGGGACAGAGAGGGACTCTGCCTCTTGAGAGGGACAGAGAGGGACTCTGCCTCTTGAGAGGGACAGAGAGGGACTCTGCCTCTTGAGAGGGACAGAGAGGGACTCTGCCTCTTGAGAGGGACAGAGAGGGACTCTGCCTCTTGAGAGGGACAGAGAGGGACTCTGCCTCTTGAGAGGGACAGAGAGGGACTCTGCCTCTTGAGAGGGACAGAGAGGGACTCTGCCTCTTGAGAGGGACAGAGAGGGACTCTGCCTCTTGAGAGGGACAGAGAGGGACTCTGCCTCTTGAGAGGGACAGAGAGGGACTCTGCCTCTTGAGAGGGACAGAGAGGGACTCTGCCTCTTGAGAGGGACAGAGAGGGACTCTGCCTCTTGAGAGGGACTCTCCTCTTGAGAGGGACAGAGAGGGACTCTGCCTCTTGAGAGGGACAGAGAGGGACTCTGCCTCTTGAGAGGGACAGAGAGGGACTCTGCCTCTTGAGAGGGACAGAGAGGGACTCTGCCTCTTGAGAGGGACAGAGAGGGACTCTGCCTCTTGAGAGGGACAGAGAGGGACTCTGCCTCTTGAGAGGGACAGAGAGGGACTCTGCCTCTTGAGAGGGACAGAGAGGGACTCTGCCTCTTGAGAGGGACAGAGAGGGACTCTGCCTCTTGAGAGGGACAGAGAGGGACTCTGCCTCTTGAGAGGGACAGAGAGGGACTCTGCCTCTTGAGAGGGACAGAGAGGGACTCTGCCTCTTGAGAGGGACAGAGAGGGACTCTGCCTCTTGAGAGGGACAGAGAGGGACTCTGCCTCTTGAGAGGGACAGAGAGGGACTCTGCCTCTTGAGAGGGACAGAGAGGGACTCTGCCTCTTGAGAGGGACAGAGAGGGACTCTGCCTCTTGAGAGGGACAGAGAGGGACTCTGCCTCTTGAGAGGGACAGAGAGGGACTCTGCCTCTTGAGAGGGACAGAGAGGGACTCTGCCTCTTGAGAGGGACAGAGAGGGACTCTGCCTCTTGAGAGGGACAGAGAGGGACTCTGCCTCTTGAGAGGGACAGAGAGGGACTCTGCCTCTTGAGAGGGACAGAGAGGGACTCTGCCTCTTGAGAGGGACAGAGAGGGACTCAGCCTCTTGAGAGGGACAGAGAGGGACTCAGCCTCTTGAGAGGGACAGAGAGGGACTCAGCCTCTTGAGAGGGACAGAGAGGGACTCAGCCTCTTGAGAGGGACAGAGAGGGACTCAGCCTCTTGAGAGGGACAGAGAGGGACTCAGCCTCTTGAGAGGGACAGAGAGGGACTCAGCCTCTTGAGAGGGACAGAGAGGGACTCAGCCTCTTGAGAGGGACAGAGAGGGACTCAGCCTCTTGAGAGGGACAGAGAGGGACTCAGCCTCTTGAGAGGGACAGAGAGGGACTCAGCCTCTTGAGAGGGACAGAGAGGGACTCAGCCTCTTGAGAGGGACAGAGAGGGACTCAGCCTCTTGAGAGGGACAGAGAGGGACTCAGCCTCTTGAGAGGGACAGAGAGGGACTCAGCCTCTTGAGAGGGACTCAGCCTCTTGAGAGGGACTCAGCCTCTTGAGAGGGACTCAGCCTCTGAGAGGGACTCAGCCTCTTAGAGGGACTCAGCCTCTGAGAGGGACTCAGCCTCTTGAGAGGGACTCAGCCTCTTGAGAGGGACTCAGCCTCTTAGAGGGACTCAGCCTCTTGAGAGGGACTCAGCCTCTGAGAGGGACTCAGCCTCTGAGAGGGACTCAGCCTCTGAGAGGGACTCAAGCCTCTGAGAGGGACTCAGCCTCTGAGAGGGACTCAGCCTCTGAGAGGGACTCAAGCCTCTTGAGAGGGACTCAGCCTCTGAGAGGGACTCAGCCTCTGAGAGGGACTCAGCCTCTGAGAGGGACTCAGCCTAGCCTTGAGAGGGACTCAGCCTCTGAGAGGGACTCAAGCCTCTGAGAGGGACTCAAGCCTCTGAGAGGGACTCAAGCCTCTGAGAGGGACTCAAGCCTCTGAGAGGGACTCAAGCCTCTGAGAGGGACTCAAGCCTCTGAGAGGGACTCAAGCCTCTGAGAGGGACTCAAGCCTCTGAGAGGGACTCAAGCCTCTGAGAGGGACTCAAGCCTCTGAGAGGGACTCAAGCCTCTGAGAGGGACTCAAGCCTCTGAGAGGGACTCAAGCCTCTGAGAGGGACTCAAGCCTCTGAGAGCGACTCAAGCCTCTGAGAGGACTCAGCCTCTGAGAGCGACTCATTTCCTCTGAGAGCGACTCAAGCCTCTGAGAGCGACTCATTTCCTCTGAGAGCGACTCATTTCCTCTGAGAGCGACTCATTTCCTCTGAGAGCGACTCATTTCCTCTGAGAGCGACTCATTTCCTCTGAGAGCGACTCATTTCCTCTGAGAGCGACTCATTTCCTCTGAGAGCGACTCATTTCCTCTGAGAGCGACTCATTTCCTCTGAGAGCGACTCAGTCCCTCTGAGAGCGACTCAGTCCCTCTGAGAGCGACTCAGTCCCTCTGAGAGCGACTCAGTCCCTCTGAGAGCGACTCAGTCCCTCTGAGAGCGACTCAGTCCCTCTGAGAGCGACTCAGTCCCTCTGAGAGCGACTCAGTCCCTCTGAGAGCGACTCAGTCCCTCTGAGAGCGACTCAGTCCCTCTGAGAGCGACTCAGTCCCTCTGAGAGCGACTCAGTCCCTCTGAGAGCGACTCAGTCCCTCTGAGAGCGACTCAGTCCCTCTGAGAGCGACTCAGTCCCTCTGAGAGCGACTCAGTCCCTCTGAGAGCGACTCAGTCCTCTGAGAGCGACTCAGTCCCTCTGAGAGCGACTCAGCCCTCTGAGAGCGACTCAGTCCCTCTGAGAGCGACTCAGTCCTCTGAGAGCGACTCAGTCCCTCTGAGAGCGACTCAGTGCCTCTGAGAGCGACTCAGTGCCTCTGAGAGCGACTCAGTGCCTCTGAGAGCGACTCAGTGCCTCTGAGAGCGACTCAGTGCCTCTGAGAGCGACCCAGTGCCTCTGAGAGCGACCCAGTGCCTCTGAGAGCGACCCAGTGCCTCTGAGAGCGACTCAGCCTCTGAGAGCGACTTAGCCGCGACTCAGCCTCTGAGAGCGACTTAGCCGCGACTCAGCCTCTGAGAGCGACTTAGCCGCGACTCAGCCTCTGAGAGCGACTTAGCCGCGACTCAGCCTCTGAGAGCGACTTAGCCGCGACTCAGCCTCTGAGAGCGACTCAGCCTCTGAGAGGGACAGAGAGCGACTCAGCCTCTGAGAGGGACAGAGAGCGACTCAGCCTCTGAGAGGGACAGAGAGCGACTCAGCCTCTGAGAGGGACAGAGAGGGACTCAGCCTCTGAGAGGGACAGAGAGGGACTCAGCCTCTGAGAGGGACAGAGAGGGACTCAGCCTCTGAGAGGGACAGAGAGGGACTCAGCCTCTGAGAGGGACAGAGAGGGACTCAGCCTCTGAGAGGGACAGAGAGGGACTCAGCCTCTGAGAGGGACAGAGAGGGACTCAGCCTCTGAGAGGGACAGAGAGGGACTCAGCCTCTGAGAGGGACAGAGAGGGACTCAGCCTCTGAGAGGGACAGAGAGGGACTCAGCCTCTGAGAGGGACAGAGAGGGACTCAGCCTCTGAGAGGGACAGAGAGGGACTCAGCCTCTGAGAGGGACAGAGAGGGACTCAGCCTCTGAGAGGGACAGAGAGGGACTCAGCCTCTGAGAGGGACAGAGAGGGACTCAGCCTCTGAGAGGGACAGAGAGGACTCAGCCTCTGAGAGGGACAGAGAGGGACTCAGCCTCTGAGAGGGACAGAGAGGGCTCAGCCTCTGAGAGGGACAGAGAGGGCTCAGCCTCTGAGAGGGACAGAGAGGGACTCAGCCTCTGAGAGGGACAGAGAGGGCTCAGCCTCTGAGAGGGACAGAGAGGGGCTCAGCCTCTGAGAGGGACAGAGAGGGACTCAGCCTCTGAGAGGGACAGAGAGGGACTCAGCCTCTGAGAGGGACAGAGGGACATCAGCCTCTGAGAGGGACAGAGGGACATAGCCTCTGAGAGGGACAGAGGGACATAGCCTCTGAGAGGGACAGAGGGACATAGCCTCTGAGAGGGACAGAGGGACATAGCCTCTGAGAGGGACAGAGGGACATAGCCTCTGAGAGGGACAGAGGGACATAGCCTCTGCGAGGGACAGAGGGACATAGCCTCTGCGAGGGACAGAGGGACATACCTCTGCGAGGGACAGAGGGACATAGCCTCTGCGAGGGACAGAGGGACATAGCCTCTGCGAGGGACAGAGGGACATAGCCTCTGCGAGGGACAGAGGGACATAGCCTCTGAGAGGGACAGAGGGACATAGCCTCTGCGAGGGACAGAGGGACTTAGCCTCTGCGAGGGACTTAGCCTCTGAGAGGGACTTAGCCTCTGAGAGGGACTTAGCCTCTGAGAGGGACTTAGCCTCTGAGAGGGACTTAGCCTCTGAGAGGGACTTAGCCTCTGAGAGGGACTTAGCCTCTGAGAGGGACTTAGCCTCTGAGAGGGACTTAGCCTCTGAGAAGGACTTAGCCTCTGAGAGGGACTTAGCCTCTGAGAGGGACAGCCTCTGAGAGGGACTTAGCCTCTGAGAGGGACTTAGCCTCTGAGAGGGACTTAGCCTCTGAGAGGGACTTAGCCTCTGAGAGGGACTTAGCCTCTGAGAGGGACTTAGCCTCTGAGAGGGACTTAGCCTCTGAGAGGGACTTAGCCTCTGAGAGGGACTTAGCCTCTGAGAGGGACTTAGCCTCTGAGAGGGACTTAGCCTCTGAGAGGGACTTAGCCTCTGAGAGGGACTTAGCCTCTGAGAGGGACTTAGCCTCTGAGAGGGACTTAGCCTCTGAGAGGGACTTAGCCTCTGAGAGGGACTTAGCCTCTGAGAGGGACTTAGCCTCTGAGGGGACTTAGCCTCTGAGAGGGACTTAGCCTCTGAAGGGACTTAGCCTCTGAGAGGGACTTAGCCTCTGAGAGGGACTTAGCCTCTGAGAGGGACTTAGCCTCTGAGAGGGACTTAGCCTCTGAGAGGGACTTAGCCTCTGAGAGGGACAGCCTCTGAGAGGGACAGCCTCTGAGAGGGACTTAGCCTCTGAGAGGGACTTAGCCTCTGAGAGGGACTTAGCCTCTGAGAGGGGACAGCCTCTGAGAGGGACATAAGCCTCTGAGAGGGACAGCCTCTGAGAGGGACTTAGCCTCTGAGAGGGACATAGCCTCTGAGAGGGACATAGCCTCTGAGAGGGACATAGCCTCTGAGAGGGACTTAGAGGGACATAGCCTCTGAAGAGGGACGAGGGACTTAGAGGGACAGCCTCTGAGAGGGACTTAGAGAGGACAGCCTCTGAGAGGGACTTAGAGAGACAGCCTCTGAGAGGGACTGAGAGAGACAGCCTCTGAGAGGGACTGAGAGAGACAGCCTCTGAGAGACAGAGGGACTCAGCCTCTGAGAGACAGAGGGACTCAGCCTCTGAGAGACAGAGGGACTCAGCCTCTGAGAGACAGAGGGACTCAGCCTCTGAGAGGGACTGAGAGGGACTCAGCCTCTCATTGAGGGACACAGCCTCTGAGAGGACATAGCCTCTGAGAGGGACATAGCCTCTGAGAGGACATAGCCTCTGAGAGGGACAGCCTCTGAGAGGGACTTAGCCTCTGAGAGGGACAGCCTCTGAGAGGGACAGCCTCTGAGAGGGACAGCCTCTGAGAGGGACAGCCTCTGAGAGGGACTTAGCCTCTGAGAGGGACAGCCTCTGAGAGGGACTTAGCCCTTTAGAGGGACTCAGCCTCTGAGAGGGACAGCCTCTGAGAGGGACAGAGAGGGACTCAGCCTCTGAGAGGGACTCAGCCTCTGAGAGGGACAGAGAGGGACTCTGCCTCTGAGAGGGACAGAGAGGGACTCTGCCTCTGAGAGGGACAGAGAGGGACTCTGCCTCTGAGAGGGACAGAGAGGGACTCTGCCTCTGAGAGGGACAGAGAGGGACTCTGCCTCTGAGAGGGACAGAGAGGGACTCTGCCTCTGAGAGGGACAGAGAGGGACTCTGCCTCTGAGAGGGACAGAGAGGGACTCTGCCTCTGAGAGGGACAGAGAGGGACTCTGCCTCGGAGAGGGACAGAGAGGGACTCTGCCTCGAGAGGGACAGAGAGGGACTCTGCCTCTGAGAGGGACAGAGAGGGACTCTGCCTCTGAGAGGGACTCTGCCTCTGAGAGGGACAGAGAGGGACTCTGCCTCTGAGAGGGACTCTGCCTCTGAGAGGGACAGAGAGGGACACAGCCTATGAGAGGGACTTAGCCTCTGAGAGCGACACAGCCTCTGAGAGCGACTCAGTCCCTCTGAGAGCGACTCAGTCCCTCTGAGAGCGACAGTCCCTCTGAGAGCGACTCAGTCCCTCTGAGAGCGACTCATCCCTCTGAGAGCGACTCAGTCCCTCTGAGAGCGACTCAGTCCCTCTGAGAGCGACTCAGTCCCTCTGAGAGCGACTCAGTCCCTCTGAGAGCGACTCAGTCCCTCTGAGAGCGACTCAGTCCCTCTGAGAGCGACTCAGTCCCTCTGAGAGCGACTCAGTCCCTCTGAGAGCGACTCAGTCCCTCTGAGAGCGACTCAGTCCCTCTGAGAGCGACTCAGCCCCTCTGAGAGCGACTCAGCCCCTCTGAGAGCGACTTAGCCGCGACTCCCTCTGAGAGCGACTTAGCCGCGATTCAGCCTCTGAGAGCGACTTAGCCGCGACTCAGCCTCTGAGAGCGACTTAGCCGCGACTCAGCCTCTGAGAGCGACTTAGCCGCGACTCAGCCTCTGAGAGCGACTTAGCCGCGACTCAGCCTCTGAGAGCGACTTAGCCGCGACTCAGCCTCTGAGAGCGACTTAGCCGCGACTCAGCCTCTGAGAGCGACTTAGCCGCGACTCAGCCTCTGAGAGGGACAGAGAGCGACTCAGCCTCTGAGAGGGACAGAGAGCGACTCAGCCTCTGAGAGGGACTTAGAGCGACTCAGCCTCTGAGAGGGACTTAGAGAGCGACTCAGCCTCTGAGAGGGACAGAGAGGGACTCAGCCTCTGAGAGGGACAGAGAGGGCTCAGCCTCTGAGAGGGACAGAGAGGGACTCAGCCTCTGAGAGGGACAGAGAGGGACTCAGCCTCTGAGAGGGACAGAGAGGGACTCAGCCTCTGAGAGGGACAGAGAGGGACTCAGCCTCTGAGAGGGACAGAGAGGGACTCAGCCTCTGAGAGGGACAGAGAGGACTCAGCCTCTGAGAGGGACAGAGAGGGACTCAGCCTCTGAGAGGGACAGAGAGGGACTCAGCCTCTGAGAGGGACAGAGAGGGACTCAGCCTCTGAGAGGGACAGAGAGGGACTCAGCCTCTGAGAGGGACAGAGAGGGACTCAGCCTCTGAGAGGGACAGAGAGGGACTCAGCCTCTGAGAGGGACAGAGAGGGACTCAGCCTCTGAGAGGGACAGAGAGGGACTCAGCCTCTGAGAGGGACAGAGAGGGACTCAGCCTCTGAGAGGGACAGAGAGGGACTCAGCCTCTGAGAGGGACAGAGAGGGACTCAGCCTCTGAGAGGGACAGAGAGGGACTCAGCCTCTGAGAGGGACAGAGAGGGACTCAGCCTCTGAGAGGGACAGAGAAGGACTCAGCCTCTGAGAGGGACAGAGAGGGACTCAGTCCCTCTGAGAGCGACTCAGTCCCTCTGAGAGCGACTCAGTCCCTCTGAGAGCGACTCAGTCCCTCTGAGAGCGACTCAGTCCCTCTGAGAGCGACTCAGTCCCTCTGAGAGCGACTCAGCCCCTGTGAGCGACTTAGCCGCGACTCAGCCTCTGAGAGCGACTTAGCCGCGACTCAGCCTCTGAGAGCGACTCAGCCTCTGAGAGGGACAGAGAGCGACTCAGCCTCTGAGAGGGACAGAGAGCGACTCAGCCTCTGAGAGGGACAGAGAGCGACTCAGCCTCTGAGAGGGACAGAGAGAGGACTCAGCCTCTGAGAGGGACAGAGAGGGGCTCAGCCTCTGAGAGGGACAGAGAGGGGCTCAGCCTCTGAGTGGGACAGAGAGGGGCTCAGCCTCTGAGAGGGACAGAGAGGGGCTCAGCCTCTGAGAGGGACAGAGAGGGGCTCAGCCTCTGAGAGGGACAGAGAGGGCTCAGCCTCTGAGAGGGACAGAGAGGGGCTCAGCCTCTGAGAGGGACAGAGGGGGCTCAGCCTCTGAGAGGGACAGAGAGGGACTCAGCCTCTGAGAGGGACAGAGAGGGACTCAGCCTCTGAGAGGGACAGAGAGGGACTCAGCCTCTGAGAGGGACAGAGAGGGACTCAGCCTCTGAGAGGGACAGAGAGGGACTCAGCCTCTGAGAGGGACAGAGAGGGACTCAGCCTCTGAGAGGGACAGAGAGGGACTCAGCCTCTGAGAGGGACAGAGAGGGACTCAGTCCCTCTGAGAGCGACTCAGTCCCTCTGAGAGCGACTCAGTCCCTCTGAGAGCGACTCAGTCCCTCTGAGAGCGACTCAGTCCCTCTGAGAGCGACTCAGTCCCTCTGAGAGCGACTCAGTCCCTCTGAGAGCGACTCAGTCCCTCTGAGAGCGACTCAGTCCCTCTGAGAGCGACTCAGTCCCTCTGAGAGCGACTCAGTCCCTCTGAGAGCTTAGCCGCGACTCCCTCTGAGAGCGACTTAGCCGCACTCAGCCTCTGAGAGCGACTTAGCCGCGACTCAGCCTCTGAGAGGGACGAGAGCGACTCAGCCTCTGAGAGGGACAGAGAGCGACTCAGCTCTGAGAGGACGAGAGCGGCTCAGCCTCTGAGAGGGACAGAGAGCGGCTCAGCCTCTGAGAGGGACAGAGAGGGGCTCAGCCTCTGAGAGGGACAGAGAGGGCTCAGCCTCTGAGAGGGACAGAGAGGGACTCAGCCTCTGAGAGGGACAGAGAGGGCTCAGCCTCTGAGAGGGACAGAGAGGGCTCAGCCTCTGAGAGGGACAGAGGGACATAGCTCTGAGAGACAGAGGGACATAGCCTCTGAGAGGGACAGAGGGACATAGCCTCTGAGAGGGACAGAGGGACATAGCTCTGAGAGGGACAGAGGGACATAGCCTCTGAGAGGGACAGAGGGACATAGCCTCTGAGAGGACAGAGGGGACATAGCCTCTGAGAGGGACAGAGGGACATAGCCTCTGCCGGGACAGAGGGACATAGCCTCTGAGGGACATAGCCTCTGAGAGGGACATAGCTCTGAGAGGGACTTAGCCTCTGAGAGGGACTTAGCCTCTGAGAGGGACTTAGCCTCTGAGAGGGACTTAGCCTCTGAGGGGACTTAGCCTCTGAGAGGGACTTAGCCTCTGAGAGGGACATAGCCTCTGAGAGGACATAGCCTCTGAGAGGGACTTAGCCTCTGAGAGGACAGCCTCTGAGAGGGACATAGCCTCTGAGAGGGACTTAGAGGGACATAAGCCTCTGAGAGGGACTTAGAGGGACTAAGCCTCTGAGAGGGACTTAGAGGGACATAAGCCTCTGAGAGGGACTTAGAGGGACTTAAGCCTCTGAGAGGGACTTAGAGGGACTTAAGCCTCTGAGAGGGACTTAGAGGGACTTAAGCCTCTGAGAGGGACTTAGCCTCTGAGAGGGACTCTAGCCTCTGAGAGGGACTTAGCCTCTGAGAGGGACTTAGCCTCTGAGAGGACTTGCCTCTGAGAGGGCTTAGCCTCTGAGAGGGACTTAGCCTCTGAGAGGGACTTAGCCTCTGAGAGGGACTTAGCCTCTGAGAGGGACTCAGCCTCTGAGAGGGACAGAGAGGGACTCAGCCTCTGAGAGGGACAGAGAGGGACTCAGCCTCTGAGAGGGACAGAGAGGGACTCAGCCTCTGAGAGGGACAGAGAGGGACTCAGCCTCTGAGAGGGACAGAGAGGGACTCAGCCTCTGAGAGGGACAGAGAGGGACTCAGCCTCTGAGAGGGACAGAGAGGGACTCAGTCCCTCTGAGAGCGACTCAGTCCCTCTGAGAGCGGACTCAGTCCCTCTGAGAGCGACTCAGTCCCTCTGAGAGCGACTCAGTCCCTCTGAGAGCGACTCAGTCCCTCTGAGAGCGACTCAGTCCCTCTGAGACGACTCAGTCCCTCTGAGAGCGACTCAGCCCTCTGAGAGCGACTCAGTCCTCTGAGAGCGACTTAGCCGCGACTCAGCCTCTGAGAGCGACTTAGAGCGACTCAGCCTCTGAGAGGGACAGAGAGCGACTCAGCCTCTGAGAGGGACAGAGAGCGGCTCAGCCTCTGAGAGGGACAGAGAGCTGCTCAGCCTCTGAGAGGGACAGAGAGGGGCTCAGCCTCTGAGAGGGACAGAGAGGGGCTCAGCCTCTGAGAGGGACAGAGAGGGACTCAGCCTCTGAGAGGGACAGAGAGGGACTCAGCCTCTGAGAGGGACAGAGAGGGACTCAGCCTCTGAGAGGGACAGAGGGACTAGCCTCTGAGAGGGACAGAGGACATAGCCTCTGAGAGGGGACAGAGGGACATAGCTCTGAGAGGGACAGAGGGACATAGCCTCTGAGAGGGACAGAGGGACATGCCTCTGAGAGGGACAGAGGGACATAGCCTCTGAGAGGGACAGAGGGACTAGCCTCTGAGAGGGACAGAGGGACTAGCCTCTGAGAGGGACAGAGAGGACTAGCCTCTGAGAGGGACAGAGGGGACATAGCCTCTGAGAGGACAGAGGGACATAGCCTCTGAGAGGGACAGAGGACAGCCTCTGAGAGGGACAGAGGGACATAGCCTCTGAGAGGGACTAGCCTCTGAGAGGGACATAGCCTCTGAGAGGACTAGCCTCTGAGAGGGACTCAGCCTCTGAGGGACTTAGCCTCTGAGAGGGACTTAGCCTCTGAGAGGGACTTAGCCTCTGAGAGCGACTCAGCCTCTGAGAGGGACTTAGCCTCTGAGAGGGACAGCCCTCTGAGAGGGACATAGCCTCTGAGAGGGACTTAGCCCCTGAGAGGGACATGCCTCTGAGAGGGACTAGCCTCTGAGAGGGACATAGCCTCTGAGAGGGACTTAGAGGGACATAAGCCTCTGAGAGGGACTTAGAGGGACTAAGCCTCTGAGAGGAGGCTTAGAGGGACTCAGCCTCTGAGAGGGACTTCAGCTTAAGCCTCTGAGAGGGACTTAGAGGGACTTAAGCCTCTGAGAGGGACTTAGAGGGACTTAAGCCTCTGAGAGGGACTTAGAGGGACTTAAGCCTCTGAGAGGGACTTAGCCTCTGAGAGGGACTTAGCCTCTGAGAGGGACTTAGCCTCTGAGAGGGACTTAGCCTCTGAGAGGGACTTAGCCTCTGAGAGGGACTAGCCTCTGAGAGGGACTTAGCCTCTGAGAGGGACTTAGCCTCTGAGAGGGACTTAGCCTCTGAGAGGGACTTAGCCTCTGAGAGGGACTTAGCCTCTGAGAGGGACTTAGCCTCTGAGAGGGACTTAGCCTCTGAGAGGGACTTAGCCTCTGAGAGGGACTTAGCCTCTGAGAGGGACTTAGCCTCTGAGAGGGACTTAGCCTCTGAGAGGGACTTAGCCTCTGAGAGCGACTCAGTCCTGAGAGGCGACTCAGTCCCTCTGAGAGCGACTCTCCCTCTGAGAGCGACTCAGTCCCTCTGAGAGCGACTCAGTCCTCTGAGAGCGACTCAGTCCTCTGAGAGCGACTCAGTCCCTCTGAGAGCGACTCAGTCCCTCTGAGAGCGACTCAGTCCCTCTGAGAGCGACTCAGTCCCTCTGAGAGCGACTCAGTCCCTCTGAGAGCGGACTCAGTCCCTCTGAGAGCGACTCAGTCCCTCTGAGAGCGACTCAGTCCCTCTGAGAGCGACTCAGTCCCTCTGAGAGCGACTCAGTCCCTCTGAGAGGCGACTCAGTCCCTCTGAGAGCGACTCAGTCCCTCTGAGAGCGACTCAGTCCTCTGAGAGCGACTCAGTCCCTCTGAGAGCGACTCAGTCCTCTGAGAGCGACTCAGTCCCTCTGAGAGCGACTCAGTCCCTCTAGACGCTCAGTCCCTCTGAGAGCGACTCAGTCCCTCTGAGAGCGACTCAGTCCCTCTGAGAGCGACTCAGTCCCTCTGAGAGCGACTCAGTCCCTCTGAGAGCGACTCAGTGCCTCTGAGAGCGACTCAGTGCCTCTGAGAGCGACTCAGTCCTCTGAGAGCGACTCAGTCCCTCTGAGAGACGACTCAGTCCCTCTGAGAGCGACTCAGTCCCCTGAGAGCGACTCAGTCCCTCTGAGAGCGCTCAGTCCCTCTGAGAGCGACTCAGCCTCTGAGAGCGACTTAGCCGCGACTCAGCCTCTGAGAGCGACTCAGTCCCTCTGAGAGCGACTCAGCCTCTGACGACTTAGCCGCGACTCAGCCCTGAGAGCGACTTAGCCGCGACTCAGCCTCTGAGAGCGACTTAGCCGCGACTCAGCCTCTGAGAGGGACAGAGAGCGACTCAGCCTCTGAGAGGGACAGAGAGGGACTCAGCCTCTGAGAGGGACAGAGAGGGACTCAGCCTCTGAGAGGGACAGAGAGGGACTCAGCCTCTGAGAGGGACAGAGAGGGACTCAGCCTCTGGGAGGGACAGAGAGGGACTCAGTCTCTGAGAGGGACAGAGAGGGACTCAGTCCCTCTGAGAGGGACAGAGAGGGACTCAGTCCTCTGAGAGCGACTCAGTCCCTCTGAGAGCGACTTAGCCGCGACTCAGCCTCTGAGAGCGACTTAGCCGCGACTCAGCCCTCTGAGAGCGACTTAGCCGCGACTCAGCCTCTGAGAGCGACTTAGCCGCGACTCAGCCTCTGAGAGCGACTTAGCCGCGACTCAGCCTCTGAGAGCGACTCAGCCTCTGAGAGGACAGAGAGCGACTCAGCCTCTGAGAGCGACTCAGCCTCTGAGAGGGACAGAGAGCGACTCAGCCTCTGAGAGCGACTCAGCCTCTGAGAGGGACAGAGAGCGACTCAGCCTCTGAGAGGGACAGAGAGCGGACTCAGCCTCTGAGAGGGACAGAGAGGGACTCAGCCTCTGAGAGGGACAGAGAGGGCTCAGCCTCTGAGAGGGACAGAGAGGGACTCAGCCTCTGAGAGGGACAGAGACGGCTTCAGCCTCTGAGAGGGACAGAGAGCGGCTCAGCCTCTGAGAGGGACAGAGAGGGGCTCAGCCTCTGAGAGGGACTCGGAGACATAGCCTCTGAGAGGGACAGGAAGACATAGCCTCTGAGAGGACAGAGGGACATAGCCTCTGAGAGGGACAGAGGGACATAGCCTCTGAGAGGGACAGAGGGACATAGCCTCTGCGAGGGACAGAGGGACTTAGCTCTGAGAGGACTTAGCCTCTGGAGGGACTTAGCCTCTGAGAGGGACTTAGCCTCTGAGAGGGACTAGCCTCTGAGAGGGACTTAGCCTCTGAGAGGGACTTAGCCTCTGAGAGGGACCTTAGCCTCTGAGAGGGACTTAGCCTCTGAGAGGGACTTAGCCTCTGAGAGGGACTTAGCCTCTGAGAGGGACTTAGCCTCTGAAGGGGACTTAGCCTCTGAGAGGGACTTAGCCTCTGAGAGGGACTTAGCCTCTGAGAGGGACATAGCCTCTGAGAGGGACTTAGCCTCTGAGAGGGACTTAGCCTCTGAGAGGGACTTAGCCCTGAGAGGGACTTAGCCTCTGAGAGGGACTTAGCCTCTGAGAGGGACTTAGCCTCTGAGAGGGACTTAGCCTCTGAGAGGGACATAGAGGGACATAGCCTCTGAGAGGGACATAGAGGGACATAGCNGAGAGGGACTCAGCCTCCGAGAGGGACTCAGCCTCTCCGAGAGGGACTCAGCCTCCGAGAGGGACTCAGCCCTCCGAGAGGGACTCAGCCTCCGAGAGGGACTCAGCCCTCCGAGAGGGACTCAGCCTCCGAGAGGGACTCAGCCCTCCGAGAGGGACTCAGCCCTCCGAGAGGGACTCAGCCTCCGAGAGGGACTCAGCCTCCGAGAGGGACTCAGCCCTCCGAGAGGGACTCAGCCCTCCGAGAGGGACTCAGCCCTCCGAGAGGGACAGCCTCTTAGAGGGACTCAGCCTCTTAGAGGGACTCAGCCTCTTAGAGGGACTCAGCCTCTTAGAGGGACTCAGCCTCTTAGAGGGACTCAGCCTCTTAGAGGGACTCAGCCTCTTAGAGGGACTCAGCCTCTTAGAGGGACTCAGCCTCTTAGAGGGACTCAGCCTCTTAGAGGGACTTAGCCTCTGAGAGGGACTTAGCCTCTGAGAGGGACTTAGCCTCTGAGAGGGACATATCCTCTGAGAGGGACATAGCCTCTGAGAGGGACTTAGCCTCTTAGAGGGACTCAGCCTCTGAGAGGGACTCAGCCTCTTAGAGGGACTCAGCCTCTTAGAGGGACTCAGCCTCTGAGAGGGACTCAGCCTCTGAGAGGGACTCAGCCTCTTAGAGGGACTCAGCCTCTTAGAGGGACTCAGCCTCTTAGAGGGACTCAGCCTCTGAGAGGGACTCAGCCTCTGAGAGGGACAGCCTCTGAGAGGGACATATCCTCTGAGAGGGACATAGCCTCTGAGAGGGACTTAGCCTCTGAGAGGGACTTAGCCTCTGAGAGGGACTTAGCCTCTGAGAGGGACTTAGCCTCTGAGAGGGACTTAGCCTCTGAGAGGGACTTAGCCTCTGAGAGGGACTTAGCCTCTGAGAGGGACTTAGCCTCTGAGAGGGACTTAGCCTCTGAGAGGGACAGAGGGACAGCCTCTGAGAGGGACAGAGGGACTTAGCCTCTGAGAGGGACAGAGGGACTTAGCCTCTGAGAGGGACAGAGGGACAGCCTCTGAGAGGGACAGCCTCTGAGAGGGATATAGAGGGACATAGCCTCTGAGAGGGATATAGAGGGACATAGCCTCTGAGAGGGACATAGAGGGACATAGCCTCTGAGAGGGACTTAGCCTCTGAGAGGGACTTAGCCTCTGAGAGGGACTTAGCCTCTGAGAGGGACTTAGCCTCTGAGAGGGACTTAGCCTCTGAGAGGGACTTAGCCTCTGAGAGGGACTTAGCCTCTGAGAGGGACTTAGCCTCTGAGAGGGACTTAGCCTCTGAGAGGGACTTAGCCTCTGAGAGGGACTTAGCCTCTGAGAGGGACTTAGCCTCTGAGAGGGACTTAGCCTCTGAGAGGGACTTAGCCTCTGAGAGGGACTTAGCCTCTTAGAGGGACTTAGCCTCTGAGAGGGACTTAGCCTCTGAGAGGGACATAGCCTCTGAGAGGGACATAGCCTCTGAGAGGGACATAGCCTCTGAGAGGGACTTAGCCTCTGAGAGGGACTTAGCCTCTGAGAGGGACTTAGCCTCTGAGAGGGACTTAGCCTCTGAGAGGGACTTAGCCTCTGAGAGGGACTTAGCCTCTGAGAGGGACTTAGCCTCTGAGAGGGACTTAGCCTCTGAGAGGGACTTAGCCTCTGAGAGGGACTTAGCCTCTGAGAGGGACTTAGCCTCTGAGAGGGACTTAGCCTCTGAGAGGGACTTAGCCTCTGAGAGGGACTTAGCCTCTGAGAGGGACTTAGCCTCTGAGAGGGACTTAGCCTCTGAGAGGGACAGAGGGACTTAGCCTCTGAAAGGGACAGAGGGACTTAGCCTCTGAGAGGGACAGCCTCTGAGAGGGACACAGCCTCTGAGAGGGACTCAGCCTCTGAGAGGGACTCAGCCTCTGAGAGGGACTCAGCCTCTGAGAGGGACTCAGCCTCTGAGAGGGACTCAGCCTCTGAGAGGGACTCAGCCTCTGAGAGGGACTCAGCCTCTGAGAGGGACAGCCTCTGAGAGGGACTCAGCCTCTGAGAGGGACTCAGCCTCTGAGAGGGACTCAGCCTCTGAGAGGGACTCAGCCTCTGAGAGGGACTCAGCCTCTGAGAGGGACTCAGCCTCTGAGAGGGACTCAGCCTCTGAGAGGGACTCAGCCTCTGAGAGGGACTTAGCCTCTGAGAGGGACTTAGCCTCTGAGAGGGACTTAGCCTCTGAGAGGGACTTAGCCTCTGAGAGGGACTTAGCCTCTGAGAGGGACTTAGCCTCTGAGAGGGACTTAGCCTCTGAGAGGGACTTAGCCTCTGAGAGGGACTTAGCCTCTGAGAGGGACTTAGCCTCTGAGAGGGACTTAGCCTCTGAGAGGGACTTAGCCTCTGAGAGGGACTTAGCCTCTGAGAGGGACTTAGCCTCTGAGAGGGACTTAGCCTCTGAGAGGGACTTAGCCTCTGAGAGGGACTTAGCCTCTGAGAGGGACTTAGCCTCTGAGAGGGACTTAGCCTCTGAGAGGGACTTAGCCTCTGAGAGGGACAGCCTCTGAGAGGGACTTAGCCTCTGAGAGGGACTTAGCCTCTGAGAGGGACAGCCTCTGAGAGGGACTTAGCCTCTGAGAGGGACTTAGCCTCTGAGAGGGACAGCCTCTGAGAGGGACTTAGCCTCTGAGAGGGACTTAGCCTCTGAGAGGGACTTAGCCTCTGAGAGGGACTTAGCCTCTGAGAGGGACTTAGCCTCTGAGAGGGACAGCCTCTGAGAGGGACAGCCTCTGAGAGGGACAGCCTCTGAGAGGGACTTAGCCTCTGAGAGGGACTTAGCCTCTGAGAGAGCCTCTGAGAGGGACTCTGAGAGGGACTTAGCCTCTGAGAGGGACAGCCTCTGAGAGGGACTTAGCCTCTGAGAGGGACTTAGCCTCTGAGAGGGACTTAGCCTCTGAGAGGGACTTAGCCTCTGAGAGGGACTTAGCCTCTGAGAGGGACTTAGCCTCTGAGAGGGACTTAGCCTCTGAGAGGGACTTAGCCTCTGAGAGGGACTTAGCCTCTGAGAGGGACAGCCTCTGAGAGGGACTTAGCCTCTGAGAGGGACTTAGCCTCTGAGAGGGACTTAGCCTCTGAGAGGGACTTAGCCTCTGAGAGGGACAGCCTCTGAGAGGGACTTAGCCTCTGAGAGGGACTTAGCCTCTGAGAGGGACTTAGCCTCTGAGAGGGACTTAGCCTCTGAGAGGGACTTAGCCTCTGAGAGGGACTTAGCCTCTGAGAGGGACTTAGCCTCTGAGAGGGACTTAGCCTCTGAGAGGGACTTAGCCTCTGAGAGGGACTTAGCCTCTGAGAGGGACTTAGCCTCTGAGAGGGACTTAGCCTCTGAGAGGGACAGCCTCTGAGAGGGACAGCCTCTGAGAGGGACTTAGCCTCTGAGAGGGACTTAGCCTCTGAGAGGGACTTAGCCTCTGAGAGGGACTTAGCCTCTGAGAGGGACTTAGCCTCTGAGAGGGACTTAGCCTCTGAGAGGGACTTAGCCTCTGAGAGGGACTTAGCCTCTGAGAGGGACTTAGCCTCTGAGAGGGACTTAGCCTCTGAGAGGGACTTAGCCTCTGAGAGGGACTTAGCCTCTGAGAGGGACTTAGCCTCTGAGAGGGACTTAGCCTCTGAGAGGGACTTAGCCTCTGAGAGGGACTTAGCCTCTGAGAGGGACTTAGCCTCTGAGAGGGACTTAGCCTCTGAGAGGGACTTAGCCTCTGAGAGGGACTTAGCCTCTGAGAGGGACTTAGCCTCTGAGAGGGACTTAGCCTCTGAGAGGGACAGCCTCTGAGAGGGACAGCCTCTGAGAGGGACAGCCTCTGAGAGGGACTTAGCCTCTGAGAGGGACTTAGCCTCTGAGAGGGACTTAGCCTCTGAGAGGGACTTAGCCTCTGAGAGGGACTTAGCCTCTGAGAGGGACTTAGCCTCTGAGAGGGACTTAGCCTCTGAGAGGGACTTAGCCTCTGAGAGGGACTTAGCCTCTGAGAGGGACTTAGCCTCTGAGAGGGACTTAGCCTCTGAGAGGGACTTAGCCTCTGAGAGGGACTTAGCCTCTGAGAGGGACTTAGCCTCTGAGAGGGACTTAGCCTCTGAGAGGGACTTAGCCTCTGAGAGGGACTTAGCCTCTGAGAGGGACTTAGCCTCTGAGAGGGACTTAGCCTCTGAGAGGGACTTAGCCTCTGAGAGGGACAGCCTCTGAGAGGGACCTCCTCTGAGAGGGACTTCCTCTGAGAGGGACCTCCTCTGAGAGGGACCTCCTCTGAGAGGGACAGCCTCTGAGAGGGACAGCCTCTGAGAGGGACAGCCTCTGAGAGGGACATAGCCTCTGAGAGGGACAGAGGGACATCGGCTCTGAGAGGGACAGAGGGACATAGCCTCTGAGAGGGACAGAGAGGGACATAGCCTCTGAGAGGGACAGAGGGACATAGCCTCTGAGAGGGACAGAGAGGGACATAGGCTCTGAGAGGGACAGAGGGACATAGCCTCTGAGAGGGACAGAGAGGGACATAGCCTCTGAGAGGGACAGAGAGGGACATAGCCTCTGAGAGGGACAGAGAGGGACATAGCCTCTGAGAGGGACAGAGAGGGACAGAGCCTCTGAGAGGGACAGAGGGACTGAGCCTCTGAGAGGGACAGAGAGGGACTGAGCCTCTGAGAGGGACAGAGAGGGACTGAGCCTCTGAGAGGGACAGAGAGGGACTGAGCCTCTGAGAGGGACAGAGAGGGACATAGCCTCTGAGAGGGACATAGCCTCTGAGAGGGACATAGCCTCTGAGAGGGACATAGCCTCTGAGAGGGACATAGCCTCTGAGAGGGACTGAGCCTCTGAGGGGGACAGAGAGGGACTGAGCTTCTGAGGGGGACAGAGAGGGACTTAGCCTCTGAGAGGGACTTAGCCTCTGAGAGGGACTTAGCCTCTGAGAGGGACTTAGCCTCTGAGAGGGACTTAGCCTCTGAGAGGGACTTAGCCTCTGAGAGGGACTTAGCCTCTGAGAGGGACTTAGCCTCTGAGAGGGACTTAGCCTCTGAGAGGGACTTAGCCTCTGAGAGGGACTTAGCCTCTGAGAGGGACTTAGCCTCTGAGAGGGACTTAGCCTCTGAGAGGGACTTAGCCTCTGAGAGGGACTTAGCCTCTGAGAGGGACTTAGCCTCTGAGAGGGACTTAGCCTCTGAGAGGGACTTAGCCTCTGAGAGGGACTTAGCCTCTGAGAGGGACTTAGCCTCTGAGAGGGACTTAGCCTCTGAGAGGGACTTAGCCTCTGAGAGGGACTTAGCCTCTGAGAGGGACTTAGCCTCTGAGAGGGACTTAGCCTCTGAGAGGGACTTAGCCTCTGAGAGGGACTTAGCCTCTGAGAGGGACTTAGCCTCTGAGAGGGACTTAGCCTCTGAGAGGGACTTAGCCTCTGAGAGGGACTTAGCCTCTGAGAGGGACTTAGCCTCTGAGAGGGACTTAGCCTCTGAGAGGGACTTAGCCTCTGAGAGGGACTTAGCCTCTGAGAGGGACTTAGCCTCTGAGAGGGACTTAGCCTCTGAGAGGGACTTAGCCTCTGAGAGGGACTTAGCCTCTGAGAGGGACTTAGCCTCTGAGAGGGACTTAGCCTCTGAGAGGGACTTAGCCTCTGAGAGGGACTTAGCCTCTGAGAGGGACTTAGCCTCTGAGAGGGACTTAGCCTCTGAGAGGGACTTAGCCTCTGAGAGGGACTTAGCCTCTGAGAGGGACTTAGCCTCTGAGAGGGACTTAGCCTCTGAGAGGGACTTAGCCTCTGAGAGGGACTTAGCCTCTGAGAGGGACTTAGCCTCTGAGAGGGACTTAGCCTCTGAGAGGGACTTAGCCTCTGAGAGGGACTTAGCCTCTGAGAGGGACTTAGCCTCTGAGAGGGACTTAGCCTCTGAGAGGGACTTAGCCTCTGAGAGGGACTTAGCCTCTGAGAGGGACTTAGCCTCTGAGAGGGACTTAGCCTCTGAGAGGGACTTAGCCTCTGAGAGGGACTTAGCCTCTGAGAGGGACTTAGCCTCTGAGAGGGACTTAGCCTCTGAGAGGGACTTAGCCTCTGAGAGGGACTTAGCCTCTGAGAGGGACTTAGCCTCTGAGAGGGACTTAGCCTCTGAGAGGGACTTAGCCTCTGAGAGGGACTTAGCCTCTGAGAGGGACTTAGCCTCTGAGAGGGACTTAGCCTCTGAGAGGGACTTAGCCTCTGAGAGGGACTTAGCCTCTGAGAGGGACTTAGCCTCTGAGAGGGACTTAGCCTCTGAGAGGGACTTAGCCTCTGAGAGGGACTTAGCCTCTGAGAGGGACTTAGCCTCTGAGAGGGACTTAGCCTCTGAGAGGGACTTAGCCTCTGAGAGGGACTTAGCCTCTGAGAGGGACTTAGCCTCTGAGAGGGACTTAGCCTCTGAGAGGGACTTAGCCTCTGAGAGGGACTTCGCCTCTGAGAGGGACTTCGCCTCTGAGAGGGACTTCGCCTCTGAGAGGGACTTCGCCTCTGAGAGGGACTTAGCCTCTGAGAGGGACTTAGCCTCTGAGAGGGACTTAGCCTCTGAGAGGGACTTAGCCTCTGAGAGGGACTTAGCCTCTGAGAGGGACTTAGCCTCTGAGAGGGACTTAGCCTCTGAGAGGGACTTAGCCTCTGAGAGGGACTTAGCCTCTGAGAGGGACTTAGCCTCTGAGAGGGACTTAGCCTCTGAGAGGGACTTAGCCTCTGAGAGGGACTTAGCCTCTGAGAGGGACTTAGCCTCTGAGAGGGACTTAGCCTCTGAGAGGGACATAGCCTCTGAGAGGGACATAGCCTCTGAGAGGGACTTAGCCTCTGAGAGGGACTTAGCCTCTGAGAGGGACTTAGCCTCTGAGAGGGACTTAGCCTCTGAGAGGGACTTAGCCTCTGAGAGGGACTTAGCCTCTGAGAGGGACTTAGCCTCTGAGAGGGACTTAGCCTCTGAGAGGGACAGCCTCTGAGAGGGACTTAGCCTCTGAGAGGGACTTAGCCTCTGAGAGGGACTTAGCCTCTGAGAGGGACTTAGCCTCTGAGAGGGACTTAGCCTCTGAGAGGGACTTAGCCTCTGAGAGGGACTTAGCCTCTGAGAGGGACTTAGCCTCTGAGAGGGACTTAGCCTCTGAGAGGGACTTAGCCTCTGAGAGGGACTTAGCCTCTGAGAGGGACTTAGCCTCTGAGAGGGACTTAGCCTCTGAGAGGGACTTAGCCTCTGAGAGGGACTTAGCCTCTTAGAGGGACTTAGCCTCTGAGAGGGACTTAGCCTCTGAGAGGGACAGAGGGACAGCCTCTGAGAGGGACAGAGGGACAGCCTCTGAGAGGGACAGAGGGACTTAGCCTCTGAGAGGGACAGCCTCTGAGAGGGACAGCCTCTGAGAGGGACAGCCTCTGAGAGGGATATAGAGGGACATAGCCTCTGAGAGGGACATAGAGGGACATAGCCTCTGAGAGGGACAGAGGGACATAGCCTCTGAGAGGGACAGAGGGACATAGCCTCTGAGAGGGACAGAGGGACATAGCCTCTGAGAGGGACAGAGGGACATAGCCTCTGAGAGGGACAGAGGGACAGCCTCTGAGAGGGACAGAGGGACTTAGCCTCTGAGAGGGACAGAGGGACAGCCTCTGAGAGGGACAGAGGGACAGCCTCTGAGAGGGACAGCCTCTGAGAGGGACAGCCTCTGAGAGGGACATAGAGGGACATAGCCTCTGAGAGGGACATAGAGGGACATAGCCTCTGAGAGGGACATAGAGGGACATAGCCTCTGAGAGGGACATAGAGGGACATAGCCTCTGAGAGGGACATAGAGGGACATAGCCTCTGAGAGGGACATAGAGGGACATAGCCTCTGAGAGGGACATAGAGGGACATAGCCTCTGAGAGGGACATAGAGGGACATAGCCTCTGAGAGGGACATAGAGGGACATAGCCTCTGAGAGGGACTTAGCCTCTGAGAGGGACTTAGCCTCTGAGAGGGACTTAGCCTCTGAGAGGGACTTAGCCTCTGAGAGGGACTTAGCCTCTGAGAGGGACTTAGCCTCTGAGAGGGACTTAGCCTCTGAGAGGGACTTAGCCTCTGAGAGGGACTTAGCCTCTGAGAGGGACTTAGCCTCTGAGAGGGACTTAGCCTCTGAGAGGGACTTAGCCTCTGAGAGGGACTTAGCCTCTGAGAGGGACTTAGCCTCTGAGAGGGACTTAGCCTCTGAGAGGGACTTAGCCTCTGAGAGGGACTTAGCCTCTGAGAGGGACTTAGCCTCTGAGAGGGACTTAGCCTCTGAGAGGGACTTAGCCTCTGAGAGGGACTTAGCCTCTGAGAGGGACTTAGCCTCTGAGAGGGACTTAGCCTCTGAGAGGGACTTAGCCTCTGAGAGGGACTTAGCCTCTGAGAGGGACTTAGCCTCTGAGAGGGACTTAGCCTCTGAGAGGGACTTAGCCTCTGAGAGGGACTTAGCCTCTGAGAGGGACTTAGCCTCTGAGAGGGACTTAGCCTCTGAGAGGGACTTAGCCTCTGAGAGGGACTTAGCCTCTGAGAGGGACTTAGCCTCTGAGAGGGACTTAGCCTCTGAGAGGGACTTAGCCTCTGAGAGGGACTTCGCCTCTGAGAGGGACTTCGCCTCTGAGAGGGACTTCGCCTCTGAGAGGGACTTCGCCTCTGAGAGGGACTTCGCCTCTGAGAGGGACTTCGCCTCTGAGAGGGACTTAGCCTCTGAGAGGGACTTAGCCTCTGAGAGGGACTTAGCCTCTGAGAGGGACTTAGCCTCTGAGAGGGACTTAGCCTCTGAGAGGGACTTAGCCTCTGAGAGGGACTTAGCCTCTGAGAGGGACTTAGCCTCTGAGAGGGACTTAGCCTCTGAGAGGGACTTAGCCTCTGAGAGGGACTTAGCCTCTGAGAGGGACTTAGCCTCTGAGAGGGACTTAGCCTCTGAGAGGGACTTAGCCTCTGAGAGGGACTTAGCCTCTGAGAGGGACTTAGCCTCTGAGAGGGACATAGCCTCTGAGAGGGACATAGCCTCTGAGAGGGACATAGCCTCTGAGAGGGACTTAGCCTCTGAGAGGGACTTAGCCTCTGAGAGGGACTTAGCCTCTGAGAGGGACTTAGCCTCTGAGAGGGACTTAGCCTCTGAGAGGGACTTAGCCTCTGAGAGGGACTTAGCCTCTGAGAGGGACAGCCTCTGAGAGGGACTTAGCCTCTGAGAGGGACTTAGCCTCTGAGAGGGACTTAGCCTCTGAGAGGGACTTAGCCTCTGAGAGGGACTTAGCCTCTGAGAGGGACTTAGCCTCTGAGAGGGACTTAGCCTCTGAGAGGGACTTAGCCTCTGAGAGGGACTTAGCCTCTGAGAGGGACTTAGCCTCTGAGAGGGACTTAGCCTCTGAGAGGGACTTAGCCTCTGAGAGGGACTTAGCCTCTGAGAGGGACTTAGCCTCTGAGAGGGACTTAGCCTCTTAGAGGGACTTAGCCTCTGAGAGGGACTTAGCCTCTGAGAGGGACAGAGGGACAGCCTCTGAGAGGGACAGAGGGACAGCCTCTGAGAGGGACAGAGGGACTTAGCCTCTGAGAGGGACAGAGGGACAGCCTCTGAGAGGGACAGCCTCTGAGAGGGACAGCCTCTGAGAGGGATATAGAGGGACATAGCCTCTGAGAGGGACATAGAGGGACATAGCCTCTGAGAGGGACAGAGGGACATAGCCTCTGAGAGGGACAGAGGGACAGCCTCTGAGAGGGACAGAGGGACTTAGCCTCTGAGAGGGACAGAGGGACAGCCTCTGAGAGGGACAGCCTCTGAGAGGGACAGCCTCTGAGAGGGATATAGAGGGACATAGCCTCTGAGAGGGACATAGAGGGACATAGCCTCTGAGAGGGACATAGAGGGACATAGCCTCTGAGAGGGACATAGAGGGACATAGCCTCTGAGAGGGACATAGAGGGACATAGCCTCTGAGAGGGACATAGAGGGACATAGCCTGTGAGAGGGACATAGAGGGACATAGCCTCTGAGAGGGACATAGAGGGACATAGCCTCTGAGAGGGACATAGAGGGACATAGCCTCTGAGAGGGACATAGAGGGACATAGCCTCTGAGAGGGACATAGAGGGACATAGCCTCTGAGAGGGACATAGAGGGACATAGCCTCTGAGAGGGACATAGAGGGACATAGCCTCTGAGAGGGACTTAGCCTCTGAGAGGGACTTAGCCTCTGAGAGGGACTTAGCCTCTGAGAGGGACTTAGCCTCTGAGAGGGACTTAGCCTCTGAGAGGGACTTAGCCTCTGAGAGGGACATAGCCTCTGAGAGGGACTTAGCCTCTGAGAGGGACTTAGCCTCTGAGAGGGACTCAGCCTCTGAGAGGGACTTAGCCTCTGAGAGGGACTTAGCCTCTGAGAGGGACTTAGCCTCTGAGAGGGACTTAGCCTCTGAGAGGGACTTAGCCTCTGAGAGGGACTTAGCCTCTGAGAGGGACTTAGCCTCTGAGAGGGACTTAGCCTCTGAGAGGGACTTAGCCTCTGAGAGGGACTTAGCCTCTGAGAGGGACTTAGCCTCTGAGAGGGACTTAGCCTCTGAGAGGGACTTAGCCTCTTAGAGGGACTTAGCCTCTTAGAGGGACTTAGCCTCTTAGAGGGACTTAGCCTCTTAGAGGGACTTAGCCTCTTAGAGGGACTTAGCCTCTTAGAGGGACTTAGCCTCTTAGAGGGACTTAGCCTCTTAGAGGGACTTAGCCTCTTAGAGGGACAGCCTCTTAGAGGGACAGCCTCTTAGAGGGACAGCCTCTTAGAGGGACTTAGCCTCTTAGAGGGACTTAGCCTCTTAGAGGGACTTAGCCTCTTAGAGGGACTTAGCCTCTTAGAGGGACAGCCTCTTAGAGGGACTTAGCCTCTGAGAGGGACATAGCCTCTGAGAGGGACATAGCCTCTGAGAGGGACATAGCCTCTGAGAGGGACATAGCCTCTGAGAGGGACATAGCCTCTGAGAGGGACATAGCCTCTGAGAGGGACATAGCCTCTGAGAGGGACATAGCCTCTGAGAGGGACATAGCCTCTGAGAGGGACATAGCCTCTGAGAGGGACTTAGCCTCTGAGAGGGACTTAGCCTCTGAGAGGGACTTAGCCTCTGAGAGGGACTTAGCCTCTTAGAGGGACTTAGCCTCTGAGAGGGACTTAGCCTCTGAGAGGGACTTAGCCTCTTAGAGGGACTTAGCCTCTTAGAGGGACTTAGCCTCTTAGAGGGACTTAGCCTCTTAGAGGGACTTAGCCTCTGAGAGGGACAGAGGGACTTAGCCTCTGAAAGGGACAGAGGGACAGCCTCTGAGAGGGACAGCCTCTGAGAGGGACAGCCTCTGAGATGGACAGCCTCTGAGAGGGACAGCCTCTGAGAGGGACAGCCTCTGAGAGGGACTTAGAGGGACAGCCTCTGAGAGGGATATAGAGGGACAGCCTCTGAGAGGGACATAGCCTCTGAGAGGGACTTAGAGGGACAGCCTCTGAGAGGGACATAGCCTCTGAGAGGGACTTAGAGGGACAGCCTCTGAGAGGGACATAGCCTCTGAGAGGGACTTAGAGGGACAGCCTCTGAGAGGGACATAGCCTCTGAGAGGGACTTAGAGGGACAGCCTCTGAGAGGGACATAGCCTCTGAGAGGGACTTAGAGGGACAGCCTCTGAGAGGGACATAGCCTCTGAGAGGGACTTAGAGGGACAGCCTCTGAGAGGGACATAGCCTCTGAGAGGGACTTAGAGGGACAGCCTCTGAGAGGGACATAGGCTCTGAGAGGGACTTAGAGGGACAGCCTCTGAGAGGGACATAGCCTCTGAGAGGGACTTAGAGGGACAGCCTCTGAGAGGGACATAGCCTCTGAGAGGGACTTAGAGGGACAGCCTCTGAGAGGGACATAGCCTCTGAGAGGGACATAGCCTCTGAGAGGGACATAGCCTCTGAGAGGGACTTAGCCTCTGAGAGGGACAGCCTCTGAGAGGGACATAGAGGGACTCAGCCCTCCCGAGAGGGACTCAGCCCTCCGAGAGGGACTCAGCCCTCCGAGAGGGACTCAGCCCTCCGAGAGGGACTCAGCCCTCCGAGAGGGACTCAGCCCTCCGAGAGGGACTCAGCCCTCCGAGAGGGACTCAGCCCTCCGAGAGGGACTCAGCCCTCCGAGAGGGACTCAGCCCTCCGAGAGGGACTCAGCCCTCCGAGAGGGACTCAGCCCTCCGAGAGGGACACAGCCCTCCGAGAGGGACACAGCCCTCCGAGAGGGACTCAGCCCTCCGAGAGGGACTCAGCCCTCCGAGAGGGACTCAGCCCTCCGAGAGGGACTCAGCCCTCCGAGAGGGACTCAGCCCTCCGAGAGGGACTCAGCCCTCCGAGAGGGACATAGCCTCCGAGAGGGACATAGCCTCCGAGAGGGACATAGCCTCCGAGAGGGACATAGCCTCTGAGAGGGACATAGCCTCTGAGAGGGACATAGCCTCTGAGAGGGACATAGCCTCTGAGAGGGACATAGCCTCTGAGAGGGACTTAGCCTCTGAGAGGGACTTAGCCTCTGAGAGGGACTTAGCCTCTGAGAGGGACTTAGCCTCTGAGAGGGACTTAGCCTCTGAGAGGGACTTAGCCTCTGAGAGGGACTTAGCCTCTGAAAGGGACTTAGCCTCTGAGAGGGACTTAGCCTCTGAGAGGGACTTAGCCTCTGAGAGGGACTTAGCCTCTGAGAGGGACTTAGCCTCTGAGAGGGACTTAGCCTCTGAGAGGGACATAGAGGGACAGCCTCTGAGAGGGACATAGAGGGACAGCCTCTGAGAGGGACATAGAGGGACATAGCCCTCCGAGAGGGACTCGGCCCTCCAAGAGGGACACAGCCCTCTGAGAGGGACATAGAGGGACACAGCCTCTGAGAGGGACTGAGAGGGACTTAGCCTCTGAGAGGGACTGAGAGGGACTTAGCCTCTGAGAGGGACTGAGAGGGACTTAGCCTCTGAGAGGGACTGAGAGGGACTTAGCCTCTGAGAGGGACTGAGAGGGACTTAGCCTCTGAGAGGGACTGAGAGGGACTTAGCCTCTGAGAGGGACTGAGAGGGACTTAGCCTCTGAGAGGGACTTAGCCTCTGAGAGGGACTTAGCCTCTGAGAGGGACTTAGCCTCTGAGAGGGACTTAGCCTCTGAGAGGGACTTAGCCTCCGAGAGGGACTTAGCCTCCGAGAGGGACTTAGCCTCCGAGAGGGACTTAGCCTCCGAGAGGGACTTAGCCTCCGAGAGGGACTTAGCCTCCGAGAGGGACTTAGCCTCCGAGAGGGACTTAGCCTCCGAGAGGGACTTAGCCTCCGAGAGGGACTTAGCCTCCGAGAGGGACTCAGCCTCCGAGAGGGACTCAGCCCTCCGAGAGGGACATAGCCCTCCGAGAGGGACATAGCCCTCCGAGAGGGACTCAGCCCTCCGAGAGGGACTCAGCCCTCCGAGAGGGACTCAGCCCTCCGAGAGGGACTCAGCCCTCCGAGAGGGACTCAGCCCTCCGAGAGGGACTCAGCCCTCCGAGAGGGACTCAGCCCTCCGAGAGGGACTCAGCCCTCCGAGAGGGACTCAGCCCTCCGAGAGGGACTCAGCCCTCCGAGAGGGACTCAGCCCTCCGAGAGGGACTCAGCCCTCCGAGAGGGACTCAGCCCTCCGAGAGGGACTCAGCCCTCCGAGAGGGACTCAGCCCTCCGAGAGGGACTCAGCCCTCCGAGAGGGACTCAGCCCTCCGAGAGGGACTCAGCCCTCCGAGAGGGACTCAGCCCTCCGAGAGGGACTCAGCCCTCCGAGAGGGACTCAGCCCTCCGAGAGGGACTCAGCCCTCCGAGAGGGACTCAGCCCTCCGAGAGGGACTCAGCCCTCCGAGAGGGACTCAGCCCTCCGAGAGGGACTCAGCCCTCCGAGAGGGACTCAGCCCTCCGAGAGGGACTCAGCCCTCCGAGAGGGACTCAGCCCTCCGAGAGGGACTCAGCCCTCCGAGAGGGACTCAGCCCTCCGAGAGGGACTCAGCCCTCCGAGAGGGACTCAGGCCTCCGAGAGGGACTCAGGCCTCCGAGAGGGACTCAGGCCTCCGAGAGGGACTCAGGCCTCCGAGAGGGACTCAGGCCTCCGAGAGGGACTCAGGCCTCCGAGAGGGACTCAGGCCTCCGAGAGGGACTCAGGCCTCCGAGAGGGACTCAGGCCTCCGAGAGGGACTTAGCCTCCGAGAGGGACTTAGCCTCTGAGAGGGACTTAGCCTCTGAGAGGGACTTAGCCTCTGAGAGGGACATAGCCTCTGAGAGGGACTTAGCCTCTGAGAGGGACATAGCCTCTGAGAGGGACATAGCCTCTGAGAGGGACATAGCCTCTTAGAGGGACATAGCCTCTTAGAGGGACATAGCCTCTTAGAGGGACATGGCCTCTGAGAGGGACAGAGGGACTTAGCCTCTGAGAGGGACAGAGGGACAGCCTCTGAGAGGGACAGCCTCTGAGAGGGACAGCCTCTGAGAGGGACATGGCCTCTGAGAGGGACAGAGGGACTTAGCCTCTGAGAGGGACAGCCTCTGAGAGGGACATAGAGGGACAGCCTCTGAGAGGGACAGCCTCTGAGAGGGACATAGCCTCTGAGAGGGACATAGCCTCTGAGAGAGGGACATAGCCTCTGAGAGAGGGACAGCCACTTAGAGGGACGCCCTCCGAGAGGGACTCGGCCCTCCGAGAGGGACTCGGCCCTCCGAGAGGGACTCGGCCCTCCGAGAGGGACTCGGCCCTCCGAGAGGGACTCGGCCCTCCGAGAGGGACTCGGCCCTCCGAGAGGGACTCGGCCCTCCGAGAGGGACTCGGCCCTCCGAGAGGGACTCGGCCCTCCGAGAGGGACTCGGCCCTCCGAGAGGGACTCGGCCCTCCGAGAGGGACTCGGCCCTCCGAGAGGGACTCGGCCCTCCGAGAGGGACTCGGCCCTCCGAGAGGGACTCGGCCCTCCGAGAGGGACTCGGCCCTCCGAGAGGGACTCAGCCCTCCGAGAGGGACTCAGCCCTCCGAGAGGGACTCAGCCCTCCGAGAGGGACTCAGCCCTCCGAGAGGGACTCAGCCCTCCGAGAGGGACTCAGCCCTCCGAGAGGGACTCAGCCCTCCGAGAGGGACTCAGCCCTCCGAGAGGGACTCAGCCCTCCGAGAGGGACTCAGCCCTCCGAGAGGGACTCAGCCCTCCGAGAGGGACTCAGCCCTCCGAGAGGGACTCAGCCCTCCGAGAGGGACTCAGCCCTCCGAGAGGGACTCAGCCCTCCGAGAGGGACTCAGCCCTCCGAGAGGGACTCAGCCCTCCGAGAGGGACTCAGCCCTCCGAGAGGGACTCAGCCCTCCGAGAGGGACTCAGCCCTCCGAGAGGGACTCAGCCCTCCGAGAGGGACTCAGCCCTCCGAGAGGGACTCAGGCCTCCGAGAGGGACTCAGGCCTCCGAGAGGGACTCAGGCCTCCGAGAGGGACTCAGCCTCCGAGAGGGACTCAGCCCTCCGAGAGGGACTCAGCCCTCCGAGAGGGACTCAGCCCTCCGAGAGGGACTCAGGCCTCCGAGAGGGACTCAGGCCTCCGAGAGGGACTCAGGCCTCCGAGAGGGACTCAGGCCTCCGAGAGGGACTTAGCCTCTGAGACGGACTTAGCCTCTGAGAGGGACTTAGCCTCTTAGAGGGACTTAGCCTCTGAGAGGGACATAGCCTCTGAGAGGGACTTAGCCTCTGAGAGGGACATAGCCTCTGAGAGGGACATAGCCTCTGAGAGGGACATAGCCTCTGAGAGGGACATAGCCTCTTAGAGGGACATAGCCTCTTAGAGGGACATAGCCTCTTAGAGGGACATAGCCTCTGAGAGGGACATAGCCTCTTAGAGGGACATAGCCTCTTAGAGGGACATGGCCTCTGAGAGGGACAGAGGGACTTAGCCTCTGAGAGGGACAGAGGGACAGCCTCTGAGAGGGACAGCCTCTGAGAGGGACAGCCTCTGAGAGGGACATGGCCTCTGAGAGGGACAGAGGGACTTAGCCTCTGAGAGGGACAGCCTCTGAGAGGGACATAGATGGACAGCCTCTGAGAGGGACAGCCTCTGAGAGGGACAGCCTCTGAGAGGGACATAGAGGGACTTAGCCTCTGAGAGGGACTTAGCCTCTGAGAGGGACTTAGCCTCTGAGAGGGACATAGCCTCTGAGAGGGACATAGCCTCTGAGAGAGGGACGCCCTCCGAGAGGGACTCGGCCCTCCGAGAGGGACTCGGCCCTCCGAGAGGGACTCGGCCCTCCGAGAGGGACTCGGCCCTCCGAGAGGGACTCGGCCCTCCGAGAGGGACTCGGCCCTCCGAGAGGGACTCGGCCCTCCGAGAGGGACTCGGCCTCCCGAGAGGGACTCGGCCCTCCGAGAGGGACTCGGCCCTCCGAGAGGGACTCGGCCCTCCGAGAGGGACTCCGCCTCTGAGAGGGGCTCCGCCTCAGAGGGGCTCAGCCTCAGAGGGGCTCAGCCTCAGAGAGGGGCTCAGCCTCAGAGAGGGGCTCAGCCTCTGAGAGGGGCTCAAGCCTCTGAGAGGGGCTCAAGCCTCTGAGAGGGGCTCAAGCCTCAGAGGGGCTCAAGCCTCTGAGAGGGGCTCAAGCCTCTGAGAGGGGCTCAAGCCGCTGAGAGGGGCTCAAGCCGCTGAGAGGGGCTCAAGCCTCTGAGAGGGGCTCAAGCCTCTGAGAGGGGCTCAAGCCTCTGAGAGGGGCTCAAGCCTCTGAGAGGGGCTCAAGCCTCTGAGAGGGGCTCAGCCTCTGAGAGGGACAGCCTCTGAGAGGGACAGCCTCTGAGAGGGACTTAGAGGGACAGCCTCTGAGAGGGACATAGAGGGACTTAGCCTCTGAGAGGGACAGAGGGACATAGCCTCTTAGAGGGACTTAGCCTCTGAGAGGGACATAGCCTCTTAGAGGGACTTAGCCTCTGAGAGGGACAGAGGGACATAGCCTCATAGAGGGAACTTCCGAGGCGATAATAGGGAATAATAGAACAAAGAAGTATGTGTTAGCACTCGGAAAAATTGACAGACAAACAACAATAGAAAAAAACGAAGAACAATATATGGTCCGAAGTGGGATCGAACCCGTACTCAGTGGCACCGCGCCTTGCCACGAGAAGCCGAACGCTTGGCACACTACCACGCAGCCAACTAAAAAATTGGCTATTGCAGTAGTGTCTTACACGATGACGTTCTCAATGACTATAGCATAGGGTAACGATCACAGACCGGAAATAAATTGTATATTTGTACTTTCCTATTAATGCAAGTATCTCCCAGTAGGGCTGAATACTTGTGTTGTAGACAAACATTTATTGGACGAAACAGCACGAATAGTAGTTCCCAGTGATTATATACTGGGTACAAATAATAATACATAAATATTATTATATGGGGAACTTCCGAGGCGATAATAGGGAATAATAGAACAAAGAAGTATGTGTTAGCACTCGGAAAAATTGACAGACAAACAATAGAAAAAAACGAAGAACAATATATGGTCCGAAGTGGGATCGAACCCGTACTCAGTGGCACCGCGCCTTGCCACGAGAAGCCGAACGCTTGGCACACTACCACGCAGCCAACTAAAAAATTGGCTATTGCAGTAGTGTCTTACACGATGACGTTCTCAATGACTATAGCATAGGGTAACGATCACAGACCGGAAATAAATTGTATATTTGTACTTTCCTATTAATGCAAGTATCTCCCAGTAGGGCTGAATACTTGTGTTGTAGACAAACATTTATTGGACGAAACAGCACGAATAGTAGTTCCCAGTGATTATATACTGGGTACAAATAATAATACATAAATATTATTATATGGGGTAGTGTGCCAAGCGTTCGGCTTCTCGTGGCAAGGCGCGGTGCCACTGAGTACGGGTTCGATCCCACTTCGGACCATATATTGTTCGTTTTTTTCTATTGTTGTTTGTCTGTCAATTTTTCCGAGTGCTAACACATACTTCTTTGTTCTATTATTCCCTATTATCGCCTCGGAAGTTCCCTGTCTGATGTTTGTAAAATTACCACACCTGAACCTGTATGGTTTGTGGCTAGGCTGAAGCACGCGTGCCGCAGGCCATGCCGTGTTGTGATAACACTCCAACTGATTGAGGCCGGCCTTTCTCCGCCTGTGTTGCCTCGACTGGTTCTCTGCTGGAAAGACTTGCTTAAGCCTTGCCCGTACACATCTTACACAGAAGATGCACATAGACAGCTCGCTGAACTCAGCCATCCCCTTGCTTGACCTTTAGAACACATCACACCGCTAATGGCGGTCTGACTCTCCCTCGACTTTCCTCTGCGGATGTGTCGACAGAAGCTCGTGGAGATCTGAGTCACTTCTAGACTTTACCAGCCCCTGGACATCAGACGTTTGCACTGGCCAGGACTACTTGAACTGTTTATTGATCGTTAGAAGTACTTCGCACTGTTAAGTCTGTGGTTTGGGACAACCCCGGACCCGTTCTTCGTCAGGACGAGACAATAAACACACAGCTAGCATTGACAAAGCATGTCTCAACACCATGGAAGTTAACAAGTGAACGTTTATTACAACAATAAATCCCCTGCAATTTACAATGTCCATATCCACTCTCCAAGTGGCCCTTCATTCTGGCTTGATTCTCATACTGACACTACATTCGATGCATGCTATCATTTGCCTCAACATGAGTGAGACCCTCACGATAATACACAAGTCTCTGCATTTGTGCTAATGAGAGCACTCACAAACAATACAAAAGTCTCTGTTCTGATGATGTTGAGAACATTCCCTATACTTCACAAGTCTCTATTCTTAGTAATTCAAAAGTCTCTTTTCTTATGATGGTGAGAACATTCACAATAATTCACAAGTCTCTATTCTTAGTAATTCAAAAGTCTATGTTATTATGGTGAGAACAC
Organism: Megaustenia siamemsis; assembly: GCA_032433765.1. Taxonomy (NCBI): domain Eukaryota; kingdom Metazoa; phylum Mollusca; class Gastropoda; order Stylommatophora; family Ariophantidae; genus Megaustenia; species Megaustenia siamemsis. Next base: position 27,768,354 of record JAVIAB010000159.1, on the reverse strand, counting down.
TCACAATAATTCACAAGTCTCTATTCTTAGTAATTCAAAAGTCTATGTTCTTATTATGGTGAGAACACTCACAATAATTTAAAAGTTTCTATTCGTATGATGTTGAACATACTCACAATTAATTCACCTGTCCATACACTGTAGAAGCTACCAGCTTCGTAATCAAGTCCCTTCAAGACTATTTCTATTATACAACGGTGAGAACACTCACAAATAATAATACACATTTCTCTGCACTGCTAGAAGCTACCAGCTTCACATTAAAGTCTTTTCAATACTATTTCTATTCTACTACGGTGAGAACACTCACAAATAATAATACACATGTTTCTGCACTGTTAGAAGCTACCCGCTTCGTGATACAGTCTATTCAAGAATATTTCTATTCTACAACGGTGAGAACACTCACAAATAATAATACACATGTCTCTGCACTGTTAGAAGCTACCCGCTTCGTGATAGTCTATGCAAGATATGCAAGAATACTTCTATTCTACTACGGTGAGAAGACTCACAAATAATAATACACATGTCTCTGCACTGTTAGAAGCTACCCGCTTCGTGATACAGTCTATTCAAGAATACTTCTATTCTACTACGGTGAGAAGACTCACAAATAATAATACACATGTCTCTGCACTGTTAGAAGCTACCAGCTTCGTGATACAGTCTATGCAAGAATACTTCTATTCTACTACGGTGAGAAGACTCACAATTAATACACATGTCTCTGCACTGTTAGACGCTACCAGCTTCGTGATACAATCTTCAAGAATACTTCTATTCTACTACGGTGAGAAGACTCACAATTAATACACATGTCTCTGCACTGCTAGAAGCTACCAGCTTCGTGATACAGTCTATTCAAGAATACTTCTATTCTACTACGGTGAGAACACTCATAAATAATACACATGTTTCTGCACTGTTAGAAGCTACCAGCTTCGACTTAGTCTCTTCAAGACTATTTCTATTCTACGACTTCTCCAGGATCTTACTGTTCCCTATCAAGCTACTACATCATACACTGACCTGTTCTGGACGACTGTCTGAATTCCTCTCATCCCCCTTTGTTCACGGTAATCGGCTGTATAACATAAAGCCGCCCGCATCGAACCAACGCTGTCAATCCAATGAATCTCCCAACTCAACTGTCCTTTCTCTCACTTTTAACTTCTCACCCCTTATTTCCAAAACTCGTGAATTCCGAGTAAGTTCACCACACAACCTGCCCGTGCAACATGCCTCTCTCGATCCCTCTCTTAAGGACTCCTCAGCTTTATCTCCCCTTGACCTCTATTAAATTCCCCTCTCTTCCCTAGCCTAGTTACCTCCCCTTTTTTAAAACTTTCAAAATGTGCTATTAATGTTTTTCGGCCTGATGCATCCAATTTAAGCAGGTTATTATTGTTACTGGTCTGCTTTCCCTATTTGATTGCTTCTGATTTGACTAGTTTAGTTTTTTTAGTCCGTTTCCATGCCCATCGTTGTGACGTCTTGACCACTACCTGTTCATTTACCACACACAATCACTCAGCTAAAGGTCACTGACTACTTTCAGTCCAGATGCAGGTAGTCTGTGTGGTCTAGAGGTAAGATATTAGCCTCTGGACAAGAGGGTTCGATTCCCACCACAGGCGATATAACAAGAGAATTTTTTTTCTTATTTTTCTTATTATCTATTTTATTAATTATAACATTTCGAATCTGTGACGTTACCTTCACCAAATCTCTGGGTAGTGAGATCCGATGTCTAGCCCGCTCTGAAAAAGGCGAGAAACAGGAAGTCTCATGTACTGGCAGGCTGTTGAACACATATTTCAGTCTGTATTGAATATAGTAGACTGAGGAAAACCCAATGGCATGTAGATACAATAATACAGACAAAACTATAAGGACCACTGCAAGAATTACAAACGACAGTAAAATTTATACAGGAAACGACAATGCAGATATAGACAATACTTCAGGCGAACGATAGATCAGACAGACAGGCAGACAGACTAGCCAGAATATGATTAGACAGACTAGACAGATTTGGACTAGACCGTCAGGAAGAGATTAGATAGACAGACAGACAGACAGACAGACAGGTAGGTAGGTGGGTGGGTTGGCAGGCAGGCGGGTGGGTGGGTGGGTGGGTGGGCCGGTAGGTAGGTAGGTAGGTGGGTGGGTGGGTAGGTAGGTAGATGGATGGGTTTTTGTGGGTGGATGGATGGATGGATCTAGTAAAATCTCTCTTTGTAGCCATACCTAAGAAGTCAGGAGCCACTGATAGCGAAGTGCATGGCACTATTAGTCTCACGAGCCATATCACCAAAATATTACAAAGAATCATCATGAGACGTGTAAGAAACAAAATAAAATCATAAATAAGTGAGGAACAATATGGGTTTGTGGAAAGAAAGGGCAGCAATAATCCAATGTGCATCATGAGAACATTGATAGATAGACCTATAAAGGTAAAAAAAAAAAAAGATTTATATATGTGCTTTATGGACTACACAAAAGTATTTGACAAAAAAAAGCAAGTGGAAATAATAAATATGCTTGAGAAATTAAACATTGATGGCAAGGTTCTGAAATCATATAAAAAAAAAAAAGTATTTGCAATAGCAGCTATACGAATTAACAACTAAACAGAACAATTCCAATATATATAATAAGGAGTCAGACAAAGCTATGTTCTGTCGCCGGATTTGTTTTCACTTTACACCGACAATATTATGAGATCAATAGTAGACAAAAACATATATCGTGCAGAAACATGGACATAACAAACGATGAAATCTTAAAGCAACAAAAATGAAAAGAGAATTACTAAACACAATTCAAACAAAACAAATGCGATTTTTGGGCCATGCTAAAAGACACAACAACCTACTAAAAGTAATCTGGAAAATATAGGGTAAAAGAGGCAGAGGTAGACCAAAACTGACATGGACGAGTAACATCAAAAGATGGACAAATCAACCTATGACAACCTGCACCATCAAAGCAAGAGACAGAGCAGAACTGGCGCTCTATGGTAGCCAACCTTCGTTGCGGAGATGGCACTCGATGATGGGGATGAGTAGACAAACAATGAATTGAAGTCAACGGTCACAACATAAATAATTTGCTATATGCGGATGACACAGTCTTAATAGTAGAGACAGAGAATGAACTACAAGAAATTATAGACATAATAGTAAAAGAAAGCTACAAAAAAGGTCTCAGTGTGAATTGTAAGAAAACAGAAGTAATGGTCATATCAAAGAAACAATAACCACCACCATTCAGCATAAAAATAAACAGAACAAATCGTAATTTGTGCAACGCGTCAAATACTTGGGCACAATAATAACATCAGATGGAAGATGCACCACAGAAATATATATATATATATATATATATATATATATATATATATATATATATATATATATATATATATATATATAGCTCAGGAATAGCATTTCAGAAAATGAAAAATATCTTATACGACAAGTCTATGTCAATAGAAGTGAGAACGAGAGTTCATCTGTGCTATATGGAACCAATTCTGACCTACGGAAGTGAATTACGGACAGTAGACAAACAAATGAAACGACGACAAGAGACCACAGCGATGGAAGAATGTCCTGCTTGAATGTCTTCTGAGAATGAAACATTGTCAGAAGAATGTTAAAAGTTTCCCGGACAGCTAAAAAGACCAATAAGGTCATTCTCAAAGAGGCAAACACGTAAAGGGAGCTCCTAAAAACATCAGAAAGAAACAACACAACCAACATTTTTTTCGGCAGATCATGAGAAGAGGAAATTTTGAATACTTGGTTACAACTGGCAAAACACAGGGAAAGAGAGATCGTGGACGACAAAGAGAGAATATACTAGATAACTTGGTGTCATAGCATGAAAAACAGTCAACAACAGAAATGATACGATGCACTGAGGGTAGAAGACTCAGTGCAAAGACTTGATCACCTACTGCAACCGTTTTGGCACACGATGATGAACATCACTTGGTAACCCTCGACCGGTACCAGAATATAGTTACGTCACTTCCGGTATAGTCAGAAAATCCTGACAAGAATACAAGAGATTTCTACCTTGTGGATGATACAAATAAAAGTGATCCCATAAAATAAAAACTGTATTTTTAACACGAGAATCAAAAGGATATGCATACATTTAATTGTTGCGCGTACATGCTCCTCAAATCTGTTTTATTTTGCTCATATCATCTTGTTCCTTTTGTAGTTGGTTTCCGGTTTGATTAATTACAAATATTAAAGATCCAGGGTTGGTAGACTTAAGTCTCTAAATGATTATTTTTCTTCTCTCTCAGCTCAACTTGCTACTACTTTAATTTATAATATAATAATATGGGCGTTATTATATTGTATATTTTTATTGACCTGAATCTGAGGCCTAACAATTTGAATTTTAAACAAGCCAAGTCACCTTTTACCTAGGAAGGTCCTCCGTCGTGTAACAATAAAGTTTGAAATATCTCTATTATATTGAATGTTGTATCTATCTATTGACATTTCGACTCGCGGCCGGCCTATACTAGGGCATAGATCCAGATACTTTTTCTCTTTTCTAAATTTTCTTTTCTAGCAGTCTCAATCCTTGCAGAGATCTTTAATATACTATATAGTATAGGATACTTATAATGATAATTGTTGTACACGTAGTCCATAGTCAATAGTCCAGCTGTTTACTGTTTACATTAAACCAATCATACATGTGGACTCTTTGAAAAGTAGTAGTAGTATAGTAAGTCATAAGTAATAACGAAAATTAATATAATGAATGAATATTTTAATATAATATAAAGTGAAAGTTTGAAAGAAGATTAGATGGTCAATACATTCATATGGCCGCAATATTCTATGTCATTAATGCTTATTTTAATAGTTTTGTTGTTTAATTCTTTTATATTATTTTAATTGTTATTAAATTTATTATTAATTATAATTATTTATATTTTATATCTATAATTTCTGTTTGTATATTACAAGAGGAATTATGTTTCTCCAGCTTGGTATAGAACCGTTGATCAGAGGTTTAACAAGCTGTTATCGTAAAAATGATTTTGTTAATGAAACAAAGACAAAAATTCAGATAAGAGAGGGAGTATCTTGGTCTACACCCTATGGGCCGGCTACGGCTCGAAAGGTTAATAGATAGATAGATAGATAGATATTACTAGTATTATTATTATAGTATTACTATTATTACCATAGATTTTAGAAGCAGTGATCTCTGCAATATGTGCCACTTCGGCACGCAGGGGTTTCTGTTTTTGAGGTTGTAGTTCTGCCCTATGTGCCGTCTTCGGCTCGAAAGGACAATAGATAGATAGATAGTTTAATATTATTTAACTATAAATAGTATTATATATAATATTATGGGTATATTTATATACTATAAAAATAATAATTTAAAATTATTATTATCATTATATAATTATACATCATTAGTATGGCTTTAGTTGATTTTCTTTGGATTTTTGTTGCTATAAATAATATAATCAAATATGACATCACATTTTGTGTGCACTTCCATGATGGCATAATTTTCTGTGACTTATTCTGATTTTTTAGTAAAGGAATTGTATTTTCATTTTGTTTGTTTTTGTCCCAGTTGAAGACCTATTAGTTGAAATATTGGTTCATTATTTCATCTTATCTTGTTTACAAAGTTGTTTAAACATGCTAGTTATTGTCTCTTATTTGTCATATCCAGTTTTTGCTGCTACTATGCATGATTTTTTTTTTTCATTCATATTCTTATATGGGCATGTGGTAAGACATGATAACAATAGAATCTAAAGCAAACCTCAAATATGGAAAATGACACAAGAAAAAATAAAGAAGCAGCTTTTGAGAAAAGGAGCAAGTAGTGAGATGTGGTAGACACTCCAATATATGGTGACAGCTTCACAAAAAAGGAACACAACAAAATACTGACGTTTCGGCCTGTGGCCTGTTTATTCATCAGCAACTTGCACACCGCCTCTCTGTGTATCCACTTCGGTTTCACCATTTCTATACTTTTCTACCTCTTCTGTGTACTAACTTCTAGTGCACCACTTCTCTATTACTTTACTTCCTACAGACACCTTCTCTGTCTATCTACTTCTGGCCCGCCACCTCACTGTGTACTAACTTCTAGCGCACCACTTCTCTATTACTTTACTTCCTACAGACACCTTCTCTGTCTATCTACTTCTGGCCCGCCACCTCACTGTGTACTAACTTCTAGTGCACCACTTCTCTATTACTTTACTTCCTACAGACACCTTCTCTGTCTATCTACTTCTGGCCCGCCACCTCACTGTGTACTAACTTCTAGCACACCACTTCTCTATTACTTTACTTCCTACAGACACCTTCTGTGTCTATCTACTTCTGGCCCGCCACCTCACTGTGTACTAACTTCTAGCGCACCACTTCTCTATTACTTTACTTCCTACAGACACCTTCTTTGTCTATCTACTTCTGGCCCACCATCTCACTGTGTACTAACTTCTAGCGCACCACTTCTCTATTACTTTACTTCCTACATACCTCTTCTCTGTCTATCTACTTCTGACCCACCATCTCACTGTGTACTAACTTCTAGCGCACCACTTCTCTATTACTTTACTTCCTACATACCTGTTCTCTGTCTATCTACTTCTGGCCCGCCACCTCTATGTGTACTAACTTCTAGCGCACCACTTCTCTATTACTTTACTTCCTACATACCTCTTCTCTGTCTATCTACTTCTGGCCCGCCACCTCACTGTGTACTAACTTCTAGCGCACCACTTCTCTATTACTTTACTTCCTACATACCTCTTCTCTGTCTATCTACTTCTGGCCCGCCACCTCACTGTGTACTAACTCTAGCGCACCACTTCTCTATTACTTTACTTCCTACAGACACCTTCTCTGTCTATCTACTTCGGTTTCACCATTTCTATACTTTTCTACCTCTCTGTGTACTAACTTCTAGCGCACCACTTCTCTATTACTTTACTTACTACATACCATACCTCTTCTCTGTCTATCTACTTCTGGCCCACCACCTCACTGTGTACTAACTTCTAGCGCACCACTTCTCTATTACTTTACTTCCTACATACCTCTTCTCTGTCTATCTACTTCTGGCCCGCCACCTCACTGTGTACTAACTTCTAGCGCACCACTTCTCTATTACTTTACTTACTACATACCTCTTCTCTGTCTATCTACTTCTGGCCCACCACCTTACTGTGTACTAACATCTAGTGCACCACTTCTCTATTACTTTACTTCCTACAGACACCTTCTCTGTCTATCTACTTCTGGCACACCACCTCTCTGTGTACTAACTTCTAGCGCACCACTTCTCTATTACTTTACTTCCTACAGACACCTTCTCTGTCTATCTACTTCTGGCCCGCCACCTCACTGTGTACTAACTTCTAGCGCACCACTTCTCTATTACTTTACTTACTACATACCTCTTCTCTGTCTATCTACTTCTGGCCCACCACCTTACTGTGTACTAACTTCTAGCGCACCACTTCTCTATTACTTTACTTCCTACAGACACCTTCTCTGTCTATCTACTTCTGGCACACCACCTCTCTGTGTACTAACTTCTAGCGCACCACTTCTCTATTACTTTACTTCCTACAGACACCTTCTCTGTCTATCTACTTCTGGCCCGCCACCTCACTGTGTACTAACTTCTAGCGCACCACTTCTCTATTACTTTACTTCCTACAGACACCTTCTCTGTCTATCTAGTTCTGGCCAACCATCTCTCTGTGTACTAACTTCGAGCGCACCACTTCTCTATTACTTTACTACCTACAGATACCTTCTCTGTTTATCTACTTCTGGCCCACCACCTCTCCATTAATCCACTTCTAGTACATCAATTTTTTTATTCTTCTCTACATTTCCACTTCTGGTGCACAATTTCTTTACTCTCCCAACTTCTAGCATACCACTTCTCCTTTACCATGTGTAAACCCCCCTCCCCTCTCTATTTATCTACTTCTCTATTCATCCACTTCTAGTACATCCATTCTTAGTATACCTCCTCTCTTTATCTATTCACAGTTCACCACATTGCCTTCTGGTGCTCAGTAGCTACTTGGCTACAGCTGCTCTCCCGACCTTATCTCCACAACTTCACTAGTTATCTCCACCTGAGTTAACTTCCCTCAGTAGCTACTTGTCTACAGCTGCTCTCCTGACCTTATCTCCACAACTTCACTAGTTATCTCCACCTGAGTTAACTTCCCTCAGTAGCTACTTGTCTACAGCTGCTCTCCTGACCTTATCTCCACAACTTCACTAGTTATCTCCACCTGAGTTAACTTCCCTCAGTAGCTACTTGTCTACAGCTGCTCTCCTAACCTTATCTCCACAACTTCACTAGTTATCTCCACCTGGGTTATCTTCCCTCAGTAGCTACTTGTCTACAGCTGCTCTCCTAACCTTATCTCCACAACTTCACTAGTTATCTCCACCTGGGTTATCTTCCCTCAGTAGCTACTTGGCTACAGCTGCTCTCCCGACCTTATCTCCACAACTTCACTAGTTATCTCCACATGGGTTATCTTCCCTCAGTAGCTACTTGTCTACAGCTGCTTTCCTAACCTTATCTCCACAACTTTGCAAGTTATCTCCACCTGAGTTAACTTCCCTCAGTAGCTACTTGTCTACAGCTGCTCTCCTAACCTTATCTCCACAACTTTGCTAGTTATCTCCACCTGAGTTAACTTCCCTCAGTAGCTACTTATCTACAGCTGCTCTCCTGACCATATCTCCATAACTTTGGTAGTTATCTCCACCTGAGTTAACTTCCCTCAGTAGCTACTTGTCTACAGCTGCTCTCCTGACCATATCTCCACAACTTTGCTAGTTATCTCCACCTGGGTTATCTTCCCTCAGTAGCTACTTGTCTACAGCTGCTCTCCTAACCTTATCTCCACAACTTCACTAGTTATCTCCACCTGAGTTAACTTCCCTCAGTAGCTACTTGTCTACAGCTGCTCTCCTGACCATATCTCCACAACTTTGCTAGTTATCTCCACCTGGGTTATCTTCCCTCAGTAGCTACTTGTCTACAGCTGCTCTCCTAACCTTATCTCCACAACTTCACTAGTTATCTCCACCTGGGTTATCTTCCCCCAGTAGCTACTTGTCTACAGCTGCTCTCCTAACCTTATCTCCACAACTTCACTAGTTATCTCCACCTGGGTTATCTTCCCTCAGTAGCTATTAGGCTACAGCTGCTCTCCCGACCTTATATCCACAACTTCACTAGTTATCTCCACCTGGGTTATCTTCCCTCAGTAGCTACTTGTCTACAGCTGCTCTCCTAACCTTATCTCCACAACTTTGCTAGTTATCTCCACCTGAGTTAACTTCCCTCAGTAGCTACTTGTCTACAGCTGCTCTCCTGACCATATCTCCACAACTTTGCTAGTTATCTCCACCTGGGTTATCTTCCCTCAGTAGCTACTTGTCTACAGCTGCTCTCCTAACCTTATCTCCACAACTTTGCTAGTTATCTCCACCTGAGTTAACTTCCCTCAGTAGCTACTTGTCTACAGCTGCTCTCCTGACAATATCTCCACAACTTTGCTAGTTATCTCCACCTGGGTTATCTTCCCTCAGTAGCTACTTGTCTACAGCTGCTCCCCTAACCTTATCTCCACAACTTTGCTAGTTATCTCCACCTGGGTTCTTCCCTCAGTAGCTACTTGTCTACAGCTGCTCTCCTAACCTTATCTATACAACTTCACTAGTTATCTCCACCTGGGTTATCTTCCCTCAGTAGCTACTTGTCTACAGCTGCTCTCCTAACCTTATCTCCACAACTTTGCTAGTTATCTCCACCTGTGTTATCTTCCCTCAGTAGCTACTTGTCTACAGCTGCTCTCCTAACCTTATCTCCACAACTTTGCTAGTTATCTCCACCTGGGTTATCTTCCCTCAGTAGCTACTTGGCTACAGCTGCTCTCCTAACCTTATCTCCACAACTTCACTAGTTACCTCCACCTGGGTTATCTTCCCTCAGTAGCTACTTGTCTACAGCTGCTCTCCTAACCTTATCTCCACAACTTTGCGTGTTATCTCCACCTGGGTTATCTTCCCTCAGTAGCTACTTGTCTACAGCTGCTCTCCTAACCTTATCTCCACAACTTTGCTAGTTATCTCCACCTGGGTTATCTTCCCTCAGTGTTCCAGTCCTTGATTAGGCCACTTTATTTTGGACCCTTTCTTGCTTTCCCTCGTCTGATAGTTTGTTTGCTCCCTAACTTGTCTCCCTCGGGCTAGTGTATTGTACTATTGCCATCCATTATCCAATGCTGTTTGTTTTCGAACCTGTCTAGCCTGCACGTCTCTCCCTACCGTTTCTTCTTTTACCCACTTATCACCTCTAGCTCCCAGGCCTTCTTCCTGTTGCCTGGCCAATTTTATGACTACTACACATATTTGGTTTCTTTGGTCTACTTACTATGCCATGCTTTTTATAGTTCTCCTCTAGTCCCTTATGAGACACTTCGGTTTTCTCCTCTATACCTTTTTTTTCTGTGCTTCTTACCCCTCATTTGTTTTTATTGTACCCCACTCTCAGACATCTCACTCTTACCGTCTTTTTACACCTGTTAGTCTACTATTCGATTCTTTCTCCTTTGTGTTTGCACACTGACCCTGTGTGAACTCCTCTGGTTCTGTGTACATTTACGCACTTTTTTGCACATTTTTCGACGTTCACGACAACCGCACTTGGTTACGATTTCATTTTGGATTTGACAGGATAGTTTTATTTATTTTGTTTTCTTTAACACATTTCGATTGTTTTTGTGTTGGTTGTTTCGTTATTAGTTTTGTGTGTGTGTTTTTTTGTTTGTTCCTGATGAAGGCCTATAGAGCCGAAACGTTGTTTAGTCTGTGTCGTCCACTTGTCATGTAAAGCTTCTTACATACCATTTTTTTTATTTTTTAATTTTTCCCAATTTTATGACCCTGGTCTGTGTCTCGTCTGACTACCCTCAGTCATATCATGTGACTGTTTCTCCATGTCGCTTATCTCCACCTTACTTTGGGTGCATTCTACCACCGGGTACAGCCAAGCCACTCCAGCTAAGTCATTTTCAATATATTTTTATACATTTTCACATATACTTTTAACTCTCTATTCCTCGTTTTTTTTAGTTTTCAGTTCTTCATCATTTCTCTATACTTGCGATTTTATATCTCTACACTTCACCTATCATCTCACATGTGACACATCTCTTTTTCATCTCACCATCCTATCTCTCATCTCTCTGTCCACCTCTTCCTAACTTTATCATTTGACATATAGCTATAGATATTTGTACCTCACCGCTTGTTGTCATTTTCCCCCTCTTCTGAAGAAGGCTGCCACAGAAACGTCAGTATTTTGTTGTGTTCCTTTTTTGTAAAGCTGTCACCATACCTTGGAGTGTATACCACATTCCAATAATGGCTTCTTTGCTATCAGCTTTACTGCAGCACTACAATTAGTTGTCTGTTCCCAGCTCTTGAGGAACATTGATAGGGACTGAAGGCAAAAGCTTCGTTCCTGAGATTGAAAAAATTTCCCAGAAAGGAAATTGTCATGAGCTAAACTGCCCAATTTCTTAAATCAAATAATTCCCACAATGAAATGTAGGACATTGAGTTGAGAGTTTAGTTATTTTATTGTTAGCTTTTCATTTCTACTCTGATGTAGCTTGGACCTAGCTAATGCTTTGTTCCAACCCATACTGACTCTATTTTATTTAATTTTACTAAATAATTGTAACATTCACTATTTCCTTAGGAATGTACTCTAGTGCTTTCTGATGAAAATGTGTCTGTCCTTATCTTTATTTAGCCTGTTCAACTTTTGTGGTTACAGAGTTTAATTTCTACAAAGCCATTCTTCTCATTGCTTGAGGATTTAATCTTCTCAACCATTGTAAGGTGGAGAAATACCTCAAATTAAACACCAGTAAAAGTAACAAAAAAAAAAAAAAAAGAAAGAAAAGAAGAAAGCAGTACCAAAGCTGATCACTGTAGGGATGAAAGTACACTAATCCAAGAATGAGAAAGACTTATAAAAATTCAACCCTTGGATGAGAGGTGTACATAGAAAGTGATGACACACAACCAAAAAACCGTGCTCATGAAGACCTACCCTAAGAACAAGAGAACACAAGACCTTCCCAAAAACTGACTAAATAGATCCAGCTTTAACCACATATCCAAGAAGTTGTAAAAAATAACTCACAGATAAAGTACAAGACTTGAATCAGCATCTTAGGACTTCCTCATCAGCGGCAGTCCTCACTTTCCCAGAGTACTACCCTAGTAGCCATTTCTGCCAGCAGCTGGGTCGACCATGGGGGTATATATTTTTTTTCCAACCATGAGTACAACTCGCACTGCTTCCAGCAGGAATCGAACACAAGTTGTCCAAATGTTGGTAGTCCAACTCGCAGACTTTCTTCCAAGTGACCTAAAAGAAATCAAACCACTCCTACTTTATGAGGCTCACATCCTCTATAGAACAAACATGGTCATCCATACAGATGTACCTTGTATACAAGTAAAATACCAATTGTTATGCTTTTGTTATTGATCCAGCTGCCTGTGAGCTGACACCTTTTGGCCCAGATCCACTTCATTAAAAAACTCTGACCCTGGAGATGATAGACAACGACAACTACCCAACTCAGTGAGCCTAACCTACACAGACAGGTCTGCAAAGAAGCTGTCAAAAATGGTGGAGAAAGCATTTTCATAAAGTACAGAGATGGAAGGACATGAAAGCTGTCACAGTCCACAAAAGTGACCTTACAATGGATCTCTCCTCCTGAAGTGGCTGATAAGGTCTCCAAAACTGGCAGCAGAAAAGCCCAAATTACCCACCAACAAGATTATTATTTTTAAAAAATGCAGAATAATCTCGAAGAAAAAGCTGCAAATAAATGACATGCAGGATCCATAGATCAGCTGCCGTGGTATGTCCAGATTCTCATTTACTTCCTGCAGGCAAAGGCGCCTGACAGCAGCAGAGCTGGAAGTTGTCAACAACCTACAGCTGATGGCTTGTGCCTGGATCAGTGAGCCAGAACCATCCAGACCCTACTCCACCTTTCCGTGGTGCTTCCAGTAACAGACTAACCTGGTCTAGTCTGGCCAAGGGAGTGGGGATCGAAGAGGGACGACAACCCGGAACTCAAAAATGTTGTGCCGAAGTTGGATGTGTTGGCTCGAAAGGTGCAAATATCAAGTGTCACAGTTATACTGCAAACCACAACACAATGCACACATGCCCACTTAATGTCCTTTTAAGAGCGGGTGATGAAGAGGTGCACTCCTTTAGTCATCGGGTGAACACAAGCAAACATTTACTGCCTCCAAGCAAACTACTCAGACTCCTGAGCCGCCTTTACCACCTTGAAATAACTTACACCAATGTGGACGATGGGCCAAGACAAGACCCCTTAACACTTCTTCAGTTGTAAACAACTTTGCTGATTTTGACATCTACCTGGCCATGGCCAACAATAGATTTACTTAACTCTTTCCATACGTTTCACCGCACTGTGTGCCATTCTGATTTCGGCAGCGTACGTTTATATGCACCACGCTCAGTTTTAATAGTGTGAACACCATCAAACCATATTCTTTTTTACATATCTTGTATCATCTTGATATTGGTGAAATCTAATAGCTTGTTCAATTGTCTAAACATTCATATATAATATGTTACATGTTAGATAAATATAAATATATAGATTGATTCTTAAAACCATGAACAATTTTGTCTCTGAAATCTCTTCCGTTGCGTCGATAAAAAGCTTCCATATGGAAAGAGTTAAGCCTGCAGGCCTCCAACTAGAGCAACATTATCAGCTTTGTAAATAAGGGCAGTTGTGGGTAGAGCGACATCAGCCATCTATAGCTCCTGTAGCTGAAAACATCATTCTAGTTGGAGGTTTTCCTGTTTTATTTCCTGCCCATCTATCTATCTATCTATTGACCTTTCGAGCCGTAGCCGGCCCATAGGGCGTAGACCAAAATACACCTTCTCCTATCTGAATTTTTGTACTAGCAGTTTTCTTTTAAAGATATTTTATCAAATCTCGCCATCTGTCTCTGTTCTGTGCAAGCAACTCTATCTCATTGAGGGAGCCGAATCCTGCTGCTCTTGTCTCTCGCATCAATGTTCTTCTCAGTGTCTCCCTGGGTCTTCCTCTTTTTCTCTTACCTGTTATTTCCCATATGAGGGCTTGCTTTGCTATTCGATTTTTATCTCTTCTCATCACATGTCCAACATATGACCATCGTCTTTTCTTTATTACTGAAGATATTAGTGGTTGATTGGCGATTTCTCTAATTTCTTCGTTTGTTTTGAATTCATTCCATGCTATACCAAGTATTTTCCTTAGACATTTATTTTCGAATGCGTTCAACTTTGTTTCTATATCTCTTGTTGTTTTCCAGCTTTCACACGCATACGTAAGGGTTGATAGTACATTTGATTTGAATAGTCTAAGTTTTGTGTTTGTGCTGATTAGTTTTGATTTCCACAACTTTTCAAGGCTTCTGAAAGACATTGCTGCTTTAGCTATTCTGATTCTAATTTCTTTACTTGTATCCCCTTCTCGATCAATGTGACTTCCAAGATAGATAAAGTGATCGATCTTTTCTTCTGGTTTGTTTTCCATGTATATTTTGTCATCTGTTGGAATTAAAACCTGCCCATGGACAGTAGTAAATCTGTTTTTGGCTGTGGCCTTACCCAATGATGTAGACAAGCAATAGAAGCTATGGGAACACTACAAAGACCCAGTGAGGACTGTGAGCTTTATCTTAGTAACAAGGGAAAATACATATCATGACCAAAAGCTTCTTGAATGTGGAGAGATAGAGAGATCAAAGATGTATAAGAAAATATCAATTGGCTTTTATAAATTTATGGCCAGGAAATAGAATTGAATAAAATAATTGAATGAGAAAGCAAGATACTATTGTGAACATTTGTCAATTTTTTAAAAATTATCTGGTCACTTATTTTCAAGTAATTAACATGTTAGACATTTACAACTAATTTAAAGAAACATCCATTTGTGTATTCTTCTTCTTATTATTATCTGTAATAACCATCATTACCAACTTCAATATTGCAGTTTTCAATTGTTCTGTTTACTGAATTTTATTTATTCCAGCAGTCATTAAAATGAAAACTGATACTATGCTACCTGAATGTAATATAAAAGAGGAAGTGGACTGTGAAGTAAGTTGATTGGTTAGTTTGTAATATCAGCCAAAACAAGACATAGTTTTATTGATTCACTAATATTATTTTTTGCATTTATTCTGTGTTATAACATTTTATTCCAATGCTAATTCATTAATAATGATAACAAATTCAGCACAGTTCTTCTATATTAAAAAATGTGTGTTTTTCTAAACCAAGAACTTTCTTTTCCAACTGTTCCCACATTTTGGTAAAAACATTTTTTTTCACTTTCTTTTCCAACTCACTTTATTTTCCAACTGTTCCCTCGTTTTGGTAAAAATATTTTTTTTTCACTTTCTTTTCCAACTGTTCCCTCGTTTTGGTAAAAACATTTTTTTTTTCACTTTCTTTTCCAACTATTCCCTCGTTTTGGTAAAAACATTTTTTTTCACTTTCTTTTCCAACTGTTCCCACATTTTGGTAAAAAACATTTTTTTTCACTTTCTTTTCCAACTGTTCCCTCGTTTTGGTAAAAACATTTTTTTTCACTTTCTTTTCCAACCACCAAAGTTTGTATTTGTATTATCCCCTGAAACTGCTACAATTTTATTTTCAAGGCCAGATTGTTTTACTATTTCCCCTGAAACCTGTGACAGAATTTCTGCTGTTATCCCCGTTATCTCAACAAAGTCAGTCAGTTTAGTTTGAATATTAATTGTCTTTTCTCTGTCTATGTTAACATATCTAAGATGGATAAGCAATGTTTTCAAACTGCCATAGTTTGAAGCATCAAAAAGTCTGATAATAAAAGAAGCAGCTTGAATGTCTTCATTCACTGCATCAAAAGCCTAAGGCACTAAGACACACTTTATTGTAGCATCAATTTTTGTTCTAGCACATGTAAATTTAGGTTCATTAAACTTTCTTGTTCAACCAGCTATACAGCCCGTAGATTTAAAACTTTGGTAATGTTTTATAGTAGGAAATGCAAATGTTCCTTTCTTTAATGCAATGCAAATGTTCCTTTCTCTAATGCAATGCAAATGTTCCTTTCTCTAAAGCAATGCAAATGTTCCTTTCTCTAATGCAATGCAAATGTTCCTTTCTCTAATGCAATACAAATGTTCCTTTCTCTAATGCAATGCAAATGTTCCTTTCTCTAATGCAATGATCAAATCACTTTAATAAAAGACATTATTTTTGAAGAACTGAGACACTTCATGCTAACATCACAACTTGAAGCAGTTTTGTGCATTTTTTAGTTCTAATTTGTTCTGCCATAGACCTTTTATCTCATCTGCTTGTTCTTGGTCCTGCAGTAGCTTGCACTAATGTACAAATAAAATGTTTCCAGGGTCTAGTAGTGAAGAATGAAAAAAATACAGAGGAAGAAAGTGATGACTCAAATGCCATGAGGAGGTCTTGGATGAATTTTACCTCTCTCTCTTGTCCTGATGAAGAAAGTTTATTTTGTAAGTTTTTGCTTGCTATCAAGAGTCTGTGTTGGATTTTTTGTTACATATAGTCAAGTTTGTTTTCAAATGGTATTTCAATTACAGCTATTGTTTAAGATTTTAAATCACACCTTTGACAGTTGGTATTGTTGAAGATAAATTTTCAACTCCAATATTAAGTTAGTTCTATTATATGGCTGTGAAACATGGAGAACAACAAAATTGACAATTATGAAGATACAGACTTTCATTAATGGATGCTTACACAGAATAAAAGGATGGAAATGGCAGGACAAAATCACTAACATAGAATTATGGAAATGTACCAGTCAAATACCAGTGGATAAAGAGATACAGTGAAGATGATAGCACTGGATAGGACACACATTGTGGGAGCCAACTGAGAGTATTACACAAGAGGCCCATATTTGGAATCCCCAGAAGAAAAAACAAAGAGGAAGACCAAGAAATTCTTGGAGAAGACAGAGAGAAGCAGAGATGAAGATGATGGGGAAGACATGGAATGATCTTAAAAGAATGGCAAGAAACAGAACGACTTGGAAAATGTTTGTTGAAGACCTATGCTCCACAGGGAGCTGAATGTGTTTGTTGAAGACCTATGCTTCACAGGGAGCTGAAAGTGTTTGTCAAAGACCTATGCTCCACAGGGAGCTGAAAGTGTTTGTCAAAGACCTATGCTCCACA
Organism: Megaustenia siamemsis; assembly: GCA_032433765.1. Lineage (NCBI taxonomy): Eukaryota > Metazoa > Mollusca > Gastropoda > Stylommatophora > Ariophantidae > Megaustenia > Megaustenia siamemsis. Next base: position 27,750,955 of record JAVIAB010000159.1, on the reverse strand, counting down.
GGGAGCTGAAAGTGTTTGTCGAAGACCTATGCTCCACAGGGAGCTGAAAGTGTTTGTCAAAGACCTATGCTCCACAAGGAGCTGAAAGAGTTTGTTGAAGACCCATGCTCCACAGGGAGCTGAGAGTGTTTGTTGAAGACCCATGTTCCACAGGGAGCTGAAAGTGTTTGTTGAAGACCTATGCTCCACAGGGAGCTGAAAGTGTTTGTTGAAGACCTATGCTCCACAGGGAGCAGAAAGTATTTGTTGAAAACTTATGCTCCACAGGGAGCTGAAAGTATTTGTTGAAGACCTATGCTCCACAGGGAGCTGAAAGTATTTGTTGAAGACCTATGCTCAACAGGGAGCTGAAAGTATTTGTTGAAGACCTATGCTCCACAGGGAGCTGAAAGTATTTGTTGAAGACCTATGCTCCACAGGGAGCAGAAAGTTAGAAAAAGAAGAAATTGTTGAAGATATTGTAATGATATGCCATCTCTCTGTGTTCAGATTGTGAGAAATGCCAGATGAAATATGAAGGGGGATGTCCTGAGCATGGAACACCCATTTATGTTGATAATGCCGAGGTAAAGTACACAATTATAAATAAGAATTAACACAACTAGGACATTGTTTCTTCTTTTCTTTGTCCTTCTACTGATGTTCTGAAGAGTCACAGGAGAAAGGATGAATGTGTAATATAATTCAATAATTGTTTATTTTGTATAAGAGGCCAACACAAAAAGGGAGTACCTAAGAAACATCAGAATGAAACAATCAACATTTTTGGGGGATATCATGAGAAGGGGAAAGTTGGAATACTTGGTCACACTGGCAAAAAAAAGGGAAGAAAGAGATTGTGGACGACAAAGAGAGCAAATACTAGATAGCTTGGTGTCATAGCATGGAAAACAGTCAACAGCAGAACTGACATTATGCATGGTAGATATTGTGGAAGGACATGATCGCCTATGCCAACCTGTATGGCACATGATGATATTTTGTATTGCTTGTTATTTTAGTCACTTCTCTTTTGGAAGCTGTGCTGTTCTTCGGAGTGTCTTGATGCTGTTAGAATAGAAAGCTTTTGGACCTTGCTGTTGTCTTTTATTCCATAAGTCCATCAATTCTTTTGTCTCCCTCTTGCTCTCTATCCTAATGTTTTGAGGCTGAAAGCTTTTGGTGTTGTTTTGTGGAGTTTTCATTCTTACCAAATGTCCAAACCATTTCATTTATTAGTAGATATATCATCATCAAGTACCATGCCTGCTAGCGTTGGTGATCATGTCTCTCCACAATTTTCGATCTCAACAGTTGTCTATTATTTCTGTTGTTGACCTTCTGCCAAGCAATTTTTTTAAGCTGTCCGGTATCTTTTTGCTTTGCTTCCCTCTACCGCTTCGTCCCTCAATTTTCCAAGGTGTCACAATATATTCAATCTGTTCCCTTCTCATTACATGGCCAAAATATGATGATTGTTTCTCCCTAGCATTGGAAATTAGCTCTCTCTTTGCTTTGGCCTCTTTCAGAACGTTTTAATTACTCTTCTTAGGTGTGTATATATATATATATATATATATATATATATATCCCAGGCACAGTTTAATCCTCATCTGTTCTCTGAGTTTCCACATTGAGTATTTGATCTGTGTTAGTGTGTGTTATCATCCTCAAGCTCTTCATTTCACAGGTTGTGATTTGCGTGTTGACTTTGTCAATGGCCATGTTTAACATTGGTAACATAAAGTTGGTATGAAAATGTTATCATTTGTCTCTTAGTTGTTAATATTCATCATTTAAATTATGTTTTGAATAGTTGTTATGAGCACAGAAATGAGATAGTGACTAACTAAAATTATGAATTAAAATACAAAATAAAGGTCCTGACTCACCTTACTAAGGCAGATGGAGAATATGGTGTTAGTGACTATACTTTTCTTTAGTAAAGTAAAGTACCTCCGTCATGCCAAGTAGCAAATAGGGAATATGGTGTTAGTGACCATAAATTTTACAGACCTTCGGCACATGTTTTTTGGGGGTAATATGGTCAGTATTAACCCCATGCCGCTTTGCTTTCCCAGAAAAAAAATCTGGTACCCATTAAAGGGGAGCCGCGATAGCTCATGAGCCACGATAGCTCAGTGGTTAGTGAACTGGACTACAAAGGACAAAGGATAGGGTTCAATCCCAACCGATGGCTTCCGGGTTCACCCAGCCTTAAATCGGTACCAGATTTTTTTCTGGGAAAGTAAAGCAGCACTGGCATAATACCGACCACATTACCCCAAAAATCATGTGCTGAAGGTCTGAAAAATATAGGGTCACTAACACCATATTCACTATACGCCACTTGGCGTGACGGGGGTACTTTACTTTACTACCCATTAAAGGCTGGATGAGCAGGAAGCTGTCGGTTGGGATCGAACCCTACCTCTTGTCCTTTGTAGTCCAGTTCACTAACCACTGAGCTATCATGGCTCCCATACTTTTCTTTAACCACAACATAAACTTGGGTGATGTGGTCGGTATCACTCCAGGTCACCTTTACTTCCCACAAAAATCTCTGGTACCCATTTTTAGAGGCTGAGTGATCCCCGGAGTCATGAATAAATCTGCCACTTCTGTGGATCAAACAGACCTTTCTGATCAGATAGTAAGCACATTAACCACTCAGCCATCAAAAGCTCCAAATTATGAAATAACATTTTTTTTGGCTTACAAATGCATGCTACCAAAAGGTAATTTGTGATATGATGTCTAATGTTTCATAATATTAAGTATGAATATTTGTTTTTGAAAAAAATTAGTAGTTAGAATCATGAATTAATTTCATATTTGAATTTCCATCTGTTTTCAGACTGGTCAAGGTGATGACTGCAGTCATATTTATAGTCTCAAGGATAAAATTACTGGTACTGGTAGAATGCCTGGACAAATGCCAGAGAGGGGGATGATTCAGGGATATTTTGATGAGGTTCATGGTGGTGATGTGGGGACATTACCAACCAAAGATTGCAGTATAGAATCAAGTCAAGTACTTTTAGAGCTTGAGAAAAATACTGAACTATGTGTGGGTGACGTTAGATGTGAGTTACAGAGTAGGGTTGAGGTACACCAGAAAATAGATAAAAATGAGAAATCTTTAATCTGTTGTGGATGTAAGAGAGAATTTTCAAATTATAGTTTGTTAAAGAAACACATGAAAACACATACAGGAGAGAAGATTTATAAATGTGATGTTTGTAGTGTAAGTTTTAGGCGCAATTATTATCTTAAAAGACATAAACAAGTGCATACCGGAGAGAAGCCTTACAAATGTGATTCGTGTGATGGAAGTTTTAGTAGTAGTGAATGTCTGAAAAGACACAAACAATTACACACTGGAGAGAGACCTTACAAATGTGATGTGTGTGGTGCTGGATTTAATACAAATAGTATATTGAAAACACATAAGATGGCTCATACAGGTGAGAAGCCTTACAAATGTGATGTATGTGGTGTAAGTTTTGCTCGCAATGAATGTCTAAAGAAACATAGACAAGTACATTCAGGTGAAAAACATCATAAATGTGATGTGTGTGGTGCAGGATTTAATGCAAGTAGTATATTGAAAACACACAAAATGACACATACAGGAGAGAAGCCTTACATATGTGATGTCTGTGGTGTGAGTTTTACTTGTAATGAGTATTTAAAGAAGCATAGACACGTACATAAAGGTGAGAGAATTTATAAATGTGATGTATGTGGTATGTGTTTTGCTCGTAATGAATATCTTAAAAAGCATAAACAGTTACACACAGGCGAGAGGCCTCACAAATGTGATGTGTGTGGTGCAGGATTTAACACAAGTAGTATTTTGAAAACACATAAAATGACACATACAGGAGAGAAGCCTTACATATGTGATGAGTGTGGTAAAGGCTTTACTTCCAGTGAATATCTGAAAAAGCATAAACAAGTACATACAGGTGAGAAACCTCACAAATGTGATGTTTGTGGCCGAAGCTTTACTCGTAGCGGACATCTAAATGTACATAAACGAATACACACTGGTGAGAAACCTTACATATGTGATGTGTGTGGGGAAGGATTTGCTATACGTGGTAGACTAAAAATTCATAAAATGACACATACAGATGAGAAACCCTACACTTGTGATGTATGTGGTGCAGGATTTACAGGGAGTGGCACATTGAAAGCTCACAGACACTCACATACAGGAGAGAAACCTTACCGGTGTGACGTGTGCGATGCAGGGTTTGTTAGAATTGGCAGACTTAAGAGTCACAAAAGAACACATACAGGAGAGAAGCCATACAAGTGTGTTGTATGTGGTACAGGATTTAATTTGAGCTGCACACTAAAAACACACATGCGAACACATACAGGAGAGAAGCCATACAAATGTGAGGAATGTGGTGTACGATTTGCCGTGAGCGGAAGCTTAAAAACACACATGAGAACACACACAGGAGAAAAGCCTTACAAATGTGTTTTATGCGGTTCAAGTTTCACTCAGCGTGGAAGCCTAATAACGCATAAGCGAACACACACAGGAGAGAAGCCTTACAAATGTGACTTTTGTGGTACAGGATTTAATTGTCAAGGCACACAGAAAATACACATGCGGACACATACAGGAGAGAGGCCTTACAAATGTGATGTTTGTGGTGCAAGTTTTACTCAAAGTGGAAGACTGAAAATGCATAAGCAAACACACACAGGAGAGAAACCATACTTATGTGATCTGTGTTGTGCTGTTTTTTCTCACAGGACTTATCTAAAAAGACACATTAAAGGACATTTATTAGATAAGGAATCTTTACAAATGTGATAAATTGTGGTGCAGCTTTTGCTGAGAGGGAGCCGCGATAGCTCAGTGGTTAGTGAACTGGACTACAAAGGACAAGGGGTAGGGTTCGATCCCAACCGACAGCCTCCGGGTTCACCCAGCCTTTAATGGGTACCGGATTTTTTTCTGGGAAAGTGAAGCGGCACGGGCGTAATACCGACCACATTACCTCAAAAATCATGTGCCGAAGGTCTGTAAAATTTATGGTCACTAACACAATATTCCCTATACGCCACTTGGCGTGACGGGGGTACTTTACTTTTTTTTTTTTTTTTTTTTGCTGAGAGTTAATGTCTACAAATTCACACACAAATAACACACAGAAAAGATATCAGAAAAATACTTTATGAGTATAATGTTATGTGTGTTTCTCGTTCTCTCTTTTTATCTGTCTCTGTCTCTTGCTCTCTCTCTCCCTTTTAATTTCGGGTTTTTAATACACACACACACACAAATATATATATATAAATATATATATATATATATATATATATATATATATATATATATATGGAGAGAAAGAGAATGCAGAAGATAGATTACGTCTTCATCTTTTGCATACACCTTTAGGTGTCAATAAGTTTGAAGAAAACAGTTGTCATTGTATGGTATGAGCACCATATCACTTTCTTTTAGAAATGTGATGACTTTGTGGAGAGAATTCTGTTTTACTGTTATATTAGGTATGTAGCCTAGTGCATCCAATTTCATTATGCTTGCATCTTGCTTTTTCTGGTCCCAGCCTTTTGACCTGTCTAGTTTGACAGCAATGCAAGCACCAGAACAGCTCTTGGGGATATGGGAACACAGTCTCCTCTACCACTTTGTGATGTAGACATGTCAGAGGAACAAATTTATACAGGTGCTCTACTGGTAAAGTTTTAATGCATAAAACCTCATTTTATAGTAGAACATTTATTGGGTTATAACAGAGAGAGAGAGGCAACAGAGGTGGGATTTCTTAGAAGAATTTTGAAAGTTCCATGGATAGCTAAAAAGACCAATGAACAAATCCTCAAAGAGGCCAACACAAAAAGGGAGCTCTTAAAAAACATCAGAAAGAAACAATCAATATTTTCCGGGCACATCGTGAGAAGAAGAAAGTAGGAATACTTGGTTACAACTTGCAAAATACAGGGAAAGAGAGAACATAGATGACAAAGAGAGAAAATACTGGATAGTTTGGTGTCATGGCATGGAAAACTCAACAACAGAAGTGATACGATGCACTGTAGATAGAAGATTGTTTAAGGACATCATCACCTACGCAAATTGGCAATTGATATATGATGATGATAATGTTGTAGCATTCAAATGGCATTTTAGTTTATAACTCTAGAAATTAAGCAGAATTTATGGGTGAAACTCCCTGTGGTGTTTCCTGCATTCTTAAAACTGATATTTATGTCAGTTGTTCCATTTTTGTCATATCATGTGTGTATATGTCTGTGTTAGTCACCTCCAGTGACTCGGGCAGATGGTGCTCATAAACCTGGGAGGGCCAACCATCTAAGGGCAGAATCCCCCTACAGAAAAGATCATCTGCTGCCTTGCAGGAAGATTGGAGACAATCAAAGGCTAAGGATAGCAAACCTGAATAAAATGCTGGCTGAAATCGGATGCACTGGGCCACTGGCGCAGAACACAGTGCAATGTTTTAACGGGTGCTCAATCAGAGTGGATCTGGCAGACTCTAATTGTGATGTTCTGTCTGTGGGGGCGATAAACGCACTTAACCTGACAGCTGACTTCATGTGAGAGTCTGGAATCCTACTCTGATTGAGTCCTTATCGCAGAGAGAGAGATATCATGCAAAAATATTAATTTTTATTTTTAACATCAATTTTTGTGTTAATATTATTTAAACGTTTTTGGCGTACATTCAAATTTTAATTACATACAAAGACAACAAATAAAGTTGTTTTCCCACCTGATGCAAGCTCTGTCATTAGTTTCATTTTTACATCAGTGAGACAGGAGTATGCTTATTTATGGTGGTGATTTTGAGGAACATTTTTATAACATCTCACAGGATACCAGATAATTAGTGTTGTGTTTTCTAGCTTGGATTTATTTATATAATTTTAATAGTCTGTGTGGATGTGAAGGCGCGACCCACAGCACCAGAGCTGAAAGTTGTCAGTGACCCACAGCTGATGGCTTGCGCCAGGATCGGTGAACCAGAACCATCCAGACCCTGCTCTACCTCTCTGTGGTGCCTCTAGTAACAGACTAACCTGTCTAGTCTGGCCAAACGAGTAGGGATCAAAGAGGGAAGACAACTTGGTACTCAAAAATGTTGTGCTGAAGTCAGATGTGTTGGGCCGAAAGGCGCAAATATCATAGTTATACTGCAAACCACAACACAATGCAGACACGCCCACTTCACATCCTTTTAAGGATGGATGATGAAGAGGTGTGCTCCTTTAGTCATCATGCGAACACAAGCAATAGTCTGTGTCTTATATCTGATGAAGGATTTTACCGAAACATCGTAGTTCGTCATGTCTTTTTATTAGTTTAGCTGCTTCATACTGATTTATGTTCATTTCACAGGTTGCAAGAATTGTAATAGCCCTTTTGGAGGGGCACTCTGTAAAACAAATCACTGCTGTCTAGCAGTGACCTTCGGAAGAAAGCAAGGCTATGGGAGAACACGCAAACAATGCAGAGAATACAGGCAGGGTGGGCTTACCAGCCCTGGTCGGCGTCCGCCCTATGAGAAGGAAAACTTCTGCATCAAACCAAGATCCAGTCTGTCGAAGATGAAGCGTGACAGCCATGGCACAGGTTTAGGGGGACACACATGTACATGCGAGTACCAACCATTCCTCATATTCCAAGTTCGTCTTCTTGCAGGAGCTACTGAGTTAAGTGCTCTGTGAGCTGTGCATTTCATCTGTTTTGATCGTGTTTCGATATTCCGATTGTTTATGATGAATGATGATATCGTATGATGGAGAACAGATGGCTGTGTTCACTTTCTGTGTGGTTTCGCCTGATGTCTTTTGGCGTGTGCTGAGACTGCTATGATGGGGACTACATCTACCTTTCTTTGTTTGGGAGATGATATAGTAATTTGGATGATTCCACTGGCACTGGCATTTGAGCAATTATGGATTTTAATTCATTTGCAGTGATACCGGGGTCTTCCATAACCATAACCAACCTTGTGACCCGATTATCTTGTGTCAGGATGTAGTTCCTACACCTTCATCATGGTATAGGACAATGTTCAAATTTGCTTGATGGAAAGACTTAAACACTGAAGTAAAAGAAGAAATAATAGCCCTTTCAGCTTTAACTCACAAGACCCTAAATGTGGAAAAAATATCTTTCTAATGCTGAACCCTACAAAGCATGCACAAAAAGAGGAGAATAACATAGCTCAAGGCAAACCCAAGTGTATGGTGCAGTGACATCATGAGAGAAAATGTTAACAGCTGAGGAAAGAGGAGAATAACATAGCTCAAGGCAAACCCAAGTGTATGGTGCAGTGACATCATGAGAGAAAATGTTAACAGCTGAGGAAAGAGGAGAATAACATAGCTCAAGGCAAACCCAAGTGTATGGTGCAGTGACATCATGAGAGAAAATGTTAACAGCTGAGGAAAGAGGAGAATAACATAGCTCAAGACAAACCCAAGTGTATGGTGCAGTGACATCATGAGAGAAAATGTTAACAGCTGAGGAAAGAGGAGAATAACATAGCTCAAGGCAAACCCAAGTGTATGGTGCAGTGACATCATGAGAGAAAATGTTAACAGCTGAGGATGTCAGGAAAACAAGAACAAGAACTTTGTATCTTCCTTGACACCCAAAGTGGTAAAAGGAGGAAGAAAATATGAAAAGGGACATTTTAAAAAGGAGCAGCTAATTTTGCACTTTCTGCTATAAAGTGTCCAGACTTTAAATTGCTAAAGTTATTAAACTGTAAAAAAAAAGTAAAGTACCCCCGTCACGCCAAGTGGCGTATAGGGAAATATGGTGTTAGTGACCCTATATTTTACAGACCTTCAGCACATGATTTTTGGGGTAATGTGGTCGGTATTACGCCCGTGCTGCTTTACTTTCCCAGAAAAAAATCCGGTACCCATTTAAGGCTGGGTGAACCTGGAAGCCGTCGGTTGGGATCGAATCCTACCTCTTGTCCTTTGTAGTCCAGTTCACTAACCATTGAGCTATCGCGGCTCCCTATTAAACTGTAAGCTTCTTATAAATTCTTGGAGAAGACATAGAGAAGCAGAGATGAAGATGATGGGGAAGACATGGAATGATCTTAAAAGAATGGCAAGAAACAGAACGGCTTGGTAAAAGTTTGTTGAAGACCTATGCTGCACAGGAAGCCGAAAGTGTTTGTTGAAGACCTATGCTCCACAGGGAGCTGAAAGCGTTTGTTGAAGACCTATGCTCCACAGGGAGCTGAGAGTGTTTGTTGAAGACCTATGCTCCACAGGGAGCTGAGAGTGTTTGTTGAGGACCTATGTTCCACAGGGAGCTGAAAGTGTTTGTTGAAGACCTATGCTCCACAGGGAGCTAAAAGTATTTGTTGAAGACCTATACTCCACAGGGAGCTGAAAGTGTTGTTTGAAAACCTATGCTCCACAGGGAGCTAAAAGTGTTTGTTGAAAACCTATGCTCCACAGGGAGCTGAAAGTGATTGTTGAAGACTTATGCTCCACAGGGAGCTGAGAGTGTTTGTTGAAGACCTATACTCCACAGGGAGCTGAAATGTAAAAGAGAAGAAGCTTCTTATAATTATCGTGAATGTATCATCTGTCTATTGCTCTTTCAAGTCGAAGATGTCGCAGAAATTCTACGACTCTCCATGTCCGACGATCTATGCTAATAAATGTCTGACTGCACTGAACCCACTATGTGTCGTGCTACATATCCCTGTTCTTGATGAGATTCAGCAGATGCCTGATGTTGTTGCTTCTCATCTCCATTCTTTTTTTAGTGTTTTACCACATCATCCTATTTATCTTGTACCCTGTTGTTTCCATTTGAGGGCTCACTTTGAGATTAACATGTTGTCTCTTCCCATCACATGGCCAACAATGTGACCATCATCATTCCATGGTATACAAAGTACTTTCCTGAAACATTTCTTTTCACATGTATCCAGTATATTTTAAATTTCTTTAGTTGTTTTCTAGCTCTCGCATGCATTAGTAAACGGGGTGGGGGGGATAATAAATTTGATTTTACAATTTTATTTCTATATTTTATCAAGTCGTCTGGAAGTCATCGCAATCATTGCTATTCCGATTTTAATTTCTTTATCTCCTAGATCTATGCAGCTTCCAAGATATACAAAGTTATCTATTTCTTCCACTGCTTTTTCCTTCCAGGTATAATTTTTTCTTCTTGATGAATTTTAATTTCTTTACTTTATATGTCTTTTTTTTCTTTTTTCGGTTGATCTCATGTCTTATTTTATTGTCGATTGATACCAGGACATTTGTTATTTCTTGCATCATGTTTATGTTGCTCCTACTGATAAGAACTATGTCATCTGCAAAATCAAGGTGCTCTAAAAGAGATCGAAATGTCTTTGTTACCAGTACAGCATTTCTTTATTATATTTTAAACAGTTGTGGTTTGTTATCTAGATTTTCTGAACACTGAAGGAAAAAGTAATTAATTGTTCCCTCTACATCTTTAATAACAGTGATGTTTGTTGGTCTAGATTTGCTGAACACTGAAGGAAAAAGTAATTAATTGTTCCCTCTACATCTTTAATAACAGTGATGTTTGTTGGCTAGATTTGCTGAACACTTAAGGAAAAAGTAATTAATTGTTCCCTCTACATCTTTAATAACAGTGATGTTTGTTGGCTAGATTTGCTGAACACTTAAGGAAAAAGTAATTAATTGTTCCCTCTACATCTTTAATAACAGTGTTGTTTGTTGGCTAGATTTGCTGAACACTTAAGGAAAAAGTAATTAATTGTTCCCTCTACATCTTTAATAACAGTGTTGTTTGTTGGCTAGATTTGCTGAACACTTAAGGAAAAAGTAATTAATTGTTCCCTCTACATCTTTAATAACAGTGATGTTTGTTGGCTAGATTTGCTGAACACTTAAGGAAAAAGTAATTAATTGTTCCCTCTACATCTTTAATAACAGTGTTGTTTGTTGGCTAGATTTGCTGAACACTTAAGGAAAAAGTAGTTAATTGTTCCCTCTACACCCTTAATAACCTTGGAGGCCTCTGTAGCCTAGTTGAGAATACCACTTGACTGGGCTACCGGCATTTCGGACAACCCGTGTTTGATTCCTGCTGCAAGCAGTATGAATTGTACTTGTGGCTGAAAAAAAAACCCTGTGGTCGACAGAGCCGCTAGCAGAAATTGATACCAGGGTAGTACTCTGGGAAGGTGAGGAATGCCGTCTCGCAACGTGAGTTTCGATGCTTGAAGTGACACTGTCCAGAAGTCTCTGAACACTTCCGGATAGGCGGCCGACCACATATGGGTGAAAACTCACGTGCTAAGACACCATTTCAAGTCTCATACTTGACCTTAAAAACTATTGTTTGTGGTCTAGATTTGCTGAACACACAAGAAAAATTTAGTGAAATGTTCCCTATACACCCTTAACATCAGCTGTGGGTTGTGTTTGAACAAATTTCCTAAACATAAAAAAAAATATTAGAAGTTACTCACTATGTACCCATAGTAAGAGCTCTTGTATGTTGTCTATTCTATTCTATCCAATCCATGGAATCAGTTTTTTTTTTGCAGTCAGGAATTCCCTATACCCGATCCACTTATCCCAGTATTTCCCAAAGTGCATCGGGAAACTCCATTGACAAGGTCGCTCCGTGCACGTCCTACCTGACTGCACAAAGAGACGATTCCAAAAATCTTTAGTCACCTCTTACGACATGCATGGCAGGTAACAGTGGGCTCTATTCTTATCTCCTCTCACCGTGTGGGGTTGTTGTCTAGATTTGCTGAGCAGTTAAAATTGTTTTTAAAGTAGTTAATTGTTCCATCTGCGCCATTAATAACAGCAACAGTTTGTAACCAAGTAGATTTCCTAAACATTTTTAAAATTCATAATAACAGCTACAGTTTGTAATCAAGTAGATTTCCTGAACATTTTTAAAATTCATAATAACAGCTACAGTTTGTAATCAAGTAGATTTCCTGAACATTTTTAAAATTCATAATAACAGCTACAGTTTGTAATCAAGTAGATTTCCTGAACATTTTTAAAATTCATAATAACAGCTACAGTTTGTAATCAAGTAGATTTCCTGAACATTTTTAAAATTCATAATAACAGCTACAGTTTGTAATCAAGTAGATTTCCTGAACATTTTTAAAAGCCCCCTCTGCACTATAATAACAGCTGCAGTTTGTGATCACGTATATTTCTTGAACATTTTTAAAAGGTCTCTCCCCTTCCCCCCCACCCCACCCCAACCATAATAACAACTGCTGTTTGTGGTCTGCGTTTGCTGTACTCTTAAAAAAAAATAAGTAGTTACATGTACACATAATTGAGTGCCATCTCCGCATCGAAGGTTGGCTTCCATGGAGCGCAATTCTGCTCTGTCTATTTTGTTTTGATGGTGCGGATTGACTTTTGATGTTACTCCTCCATGTTAATCTTGGTCTGCTTCTTTTAACATGCATTTTCTCGTTCAAGATTACTTTGAGTAAGATGCTGTGTCTTTTAACATGCTCCAAAAATCTCATTTGTCCTGTTTGAATTGTGTTTAGTTGTTCTCTTTTCATTTTTAGTTGTTTTAAGAATCATCATTTGTTTCCTTTTCTTTCCATCCAAATCTTCCTATTTGCGGGGGGGGGGGGCCTTTCTTCCTCCCATGACTGCCCACCAGCGGCGTTGTTAACCCTGATCTTTGAACTTTGCGACTGCAGCGAAGAAGGCTCGTTCAGACCTGAGCCCTCTAATATAGCAGCCTGGCGTGAAGGCTCGTCAAAACCTGAGCCTTCACGTATTGGTTGGTTGGCGTTTGACCTCAACGCCCTGTTTACCTTGCATCCCAGGCACGCATGACCAGCCACGATCATACAGCACACTTGCGCTGGACTTGAAGGGGTCGGACTTCTCCGACTACCTTGAGGCGATGAAGGGGAATCCCCCTACTGCATCGGCCCGTGTCGTGTCTACTTTGCCCTCGTATAGTATCCTTGGCAGGGCGATCGTTTCACTTAGTACTCTCGTCGATTGTTGACATACCAGCGTTCGTCTTCACTGGGGACAAATACAGCTAGCGCTTGAAGAAACATCATTGGGACACCAGGTAAAAGCACACACCTGAGGTTTTATTCTCACAATATCGACTTCACATATTACAGGTAAAAGCACACACCTGAGATTTTATTCTCACAATGTCGACTTCACATATTACATTCTCAATTACAATTACAGTGGTAGTACAGCCGCCTTGCACACACAGCCTGCTCACTTGGCGGCTTCCCCTATCTTATCTACTACCCTACACAGTTATCCTGTTGCTCTTTCACACCTCACTGTGGTCTCTTCCTAATTCCCTATAAGTCTTGGCTGTCCATGAATTCAGCCACTAGCAGCCCTACTGCTACTCACGAATTTTGGGCAATCTGGTTTCCACGGACCCTCGACTATATTGTTATCTCTTGGAGTGTCATACTCCGGATCGAGCCCTATCTTGATGACTAGGACCCCTGCGCGTCTATCTCGCTCAGCGCCACCTACACTTTCAGTGTCGCTGCCTCCTTGTCCCTCTATCTTATCCTTCTTTCACACCAAGCCTGAATCATGGCCTGTCTCTCCCCTCTTGTCACTGAATTGGTTACAACTGCTACTATCGCCCTACTGCCTCATCTTCCCTCTTCTAATGCTACTGCTTGACATTAAACTGTTCGTTTTTACGACTGCACAACTACATTATCTTGATGCTTCCCATGAAGATTTCAGTTGTACATTTTCCAACACTGTTTAAAGTATGTCCAAAGTAGTTGTTGCTTCGAACTGTCTCCAGGTCGATTCCTTCAACTTTGTTATCCACTTGTAGGTTGTGAGTATTTTCTTTGTTTTACGATCATAGTTTTAATCGTTTTTATATTTATATCTAATCCATATTTTTTGCCATCAATATATGTGGACAGCAGCTCCACTTCGAAATTAGATCAGGAGTAAGACAGGGGTGCTTACTATCCCCTGTACTGTTTATTACATACATGGACTATATATGCAAGTTAGCCAACCCATCGGAGACAGAGGATATCAGCGAGCTTTTATTTGCAGACGTTCAGGCACTAATACATGAAAAAAATAGACCTACAGGAACACCTAAATAGACTCAACAGAACAGGCACAAAATAAACATGAAAATCAACAAAACAGAAGTTATGAAGGTCGCAAATGAGATAAATGGCACAAACACATTTCTGTTAAACTTATAAACTATGCACAGTGGTGCCACTGCCTCGTTCTTCAAACTTATTGGTGCCCAGGAGGTGGTTCAGACCTCGAAACAATTCACCCCCCCCCCCCCCCATTTAGAATTAATTGACAGAATGAATCAATTCCCAGACCCTTAACACTACCTACTTTGATCAAATTAAACATCCAATGAACGTAATTCAAGGTAAAAATAAAACTCTACATTAAAACATATGGGAAAGGGATATCAAATGTTTAAAACGCTGTTAAATAACAATGTTCTTTACTATAACTTAGAGGGGTCAATCCATTTTTGACAGTAGAAACAAGAAAAAGAGTTCTTAAATGTTATGTAGAGCCAGTCTTAACATATGGATGCGAATCATGGACAATAGGACAACAGACAAGAACATCACTGGAGTCTGCAGAAATGTGGTTTTACAGAAGAATGTTGAGAATACCAAGGACAGCTAAGAAGAGTAATGAAAACATTCTGAAAGAGGTCAAAGCAATAAGAGAGCTAATTTCCAATATTAGGAAGAGACAATCATAATTTTTTGGCCATGTAATGAGAAGAGAACAACTGGAATATATAGTAACAACTGGAAAAATCGAGGGAAGAAGAGATAGAGGGAAGCAAAGAGAAAAAAAATAACAGACAGCTTAAGAGAATGGCTTGGCAGAAGGTCAACAACAGAAATGATAAATAGCTGCCGAGATCGAAAATTGTGGAGAGACATGATTACCTACGCCAGTAGGCCCGGTACTTGATGATGAGAGGGGTGTGGAGACAACCTATGTGGCTGGCGGAGAGAGAAATAAAAAAAAGGTTACTGTTTATGAAATTCTCTTTAATATAAGGTAACAAAAAAAAAAAAAAGAAAGAAAGGAAAGTGGCCCGCCACGGCAAGTGTCGTAGAGGGAATATGGTGTTATTGCCAATACATTTTACAGACCGTCGGCGCATGATTTTTGGGGTAATGTGGTCGGTATTACGTCCGAGCTGCTTTATTTTTCCAGAAAAAAATCCGGTACCCATTAAAGGCTGGGTGAATCGGAAGCCTTCGCTTGGGATCGAACCCTACCTGTTGTCCTTTATAGTCCAGTTAACTAACCACTAAGCTATCGCGGCTCCCCACAAGAAATTTTGTAAAATTCTAAAATTTAAGACAAACAAGAAAATCATATTTTTTATATACCTCAAATAAGCAAAAATCTTTCCTAAATGCATGAGAGTAGGGCAAAATAATCAGACTGAAGGTCGGTGAAAAAAAAAATTAGATTTCACGAAAAAATAATTACAGAAATTCATCAATTTCCGAGATAATTGATAAACTCTGTGGGCACGAATTTCTGAACGCACTATAAAGTAAGTAAAGTACCCCCGTCACGCCAAGTGGCGTAGAGGGAATATAGTGTTAGTGACCATAAATGTTACAGACCTTCAGCACATGATTTTTGGGGTAATGTGGTCGGTATTACGCCCGTGCCGCTTCACTTTCCCAGAAAAAAAATCCGGTAGCCATTAAAGGCTGGGTGAACTCGGAAGCCGTCGGTTGGGATCGAACCCTACCTCTTGTCCTTTGTAGTCCAGTTCACTAACCACTGAGCTATCGCGGCTCCCTGAACGCACTATAGTTGACAGTAAATTACTATACTAAGAGCACTGTGTATACATTTTGAAACTGTTGTCAGCACTTTAAAAACACACACACTGGGCGTGTTTGCTGGCCCTGTCACGTGTCGTGTCTAACTTTCTGCTATCAATGTCAAACTTTGACTAAAGTTCAAGAAAGAAAACCAGCAACATGCGAGATAAGATGCCTCAGAAAGGATGTGAACAAAACACGAAGAGATCATGTAAAGAACGATTAAATCAGAAACGTCATTGGAATTATACCAGTAAGTGTATACATAGAGAGAATTAGAATAAAATAGTTTAAACATTTAATGCACATGAACCCCTTCGTATCAATTCAAGAGCTTATAACAACAAAATGGAACAACCAAGATATAGAGGTAAACCAAGAAGGAGATGGATTGAGGGAATAAGACTGGAACAGTCTTCTGAAAGAAATTCTGTCTCTAGCCAGATCTCCCACAAAACGTTGCACTCACCACAGCCCGTCTGAAAGAATCTCTACCTCTAGCCAGATCTCCCACAAAACGTTGCACTCACCACAGCCCGTCTGAAAGAATCTCTGTCTCTAGCCAGATCTCCCACAAAACGTTGCACTTACCACAGCCCGTCTGAAAGAATCTCTGTCTCTAGCCAGATCTCCCACAAAACGTTGCACTCACCACAGCCTGTCTGAAAGAATCTCTACCTCTAGCCAGATCTCCCACAAAACGTTGCACTCACCACAGCCTGTCTGAAAGAATCTCTACCTCTAGCCAGATCTCCCACAAAACGTTGCACTTACCACAGCCTGTCTGAAAGAATCTCTGCCTCTAGCCAGATCTCCCACAAAACGTTGCACTCACCACAGCCTGTCTGAAAGAATCTCTGCCTCTAGCCAGATCTCCCAAAAAACGTTGCACTCACCACAGCCCGTCTGAAAGAATCTCTGCCTCTAGCCAGATCTCCCACAAAACGTTGCACTCACCACAGCCCGTCTGAAAGAATCTCTGCCTCTAGCCAGATCTCCCACAAAACGTTGCACTCACCACAGCTTGTCTGAAAGAATCTCTGCCTCTAGCCAGATCTCTCACAAAACGTTGCACTCACCACAGCCCGTCTGAAAGAATCTCTGCCTCTAGCCAGATCTCCCACAAAACGTTGCACTCACCACAGCTTGTCTGAAAGAATCTCTGCCTCTAGCCAGAACTCCCACAAAACGTTGCACTCACCACAGCTTGTCTGAAAATGCTGTCCATTATTGTTCTTTACTGTATCGTTTTGCGTACCCATAGTAATTTAATTTCCTTTGTAGAATGATTTTTATAAGCCAACTTTATTTTCAATGTTTGAGTCTTTTATTAATATATCTTCGTTGCTCTTTTTCATTATCCAAGGTATCGTAATGATTTTTCTGTAGCATTTTGTTTCTAATGAATCTATTTTTTTTTTGCTGTTTGCGAGATTGTCTATGATTCACAACCATGTGTTGCTATCGGCAAGACACACGTCCTCAGTCATTTTAATTTCCTGCCTAGCTGGTATTGTGCCACACTTTCTTCATAGCGTTAAATTGTTGTGTTCATCATCATCATCATCAAGTGCCACCTCCGCATCGAAGGTTGGCTACCATGAAGCGCTATTCTGCACTGTCTCTTGCTTTGATGGTGCAGGTTGTCATAGGCTGGTTTGTCCATCTTTTGATGTTACTCGTCCATATTAGTCTTGGCCTGTCTCTGCCTCTTTTACCTTGTATTATTAGCTCTCTTTTTATTTTTAGTTGTTTTAAGACTTCGTCGTTTTTTGTCTTTTCCTTCCATCCAATTCTACCTATTCTTTTATATATCCACATTTCAAAGACTTTAATTCTCTGGTCTGTTTAATTGTTGTGTTACTATTGTTAATCTTTTTATGATCTCTCTCTCTGGCAGTCTCCATCGTTAGTTACTACAGATCCCAGAGATTCATAGTTTGTGACAATTACAAGTTCTTCACCCTAGATGATAATCTTGTGTTTACTTCTTGTTTTGTCAATGGACATTATCTGAGTTTTCTGTATGCTTAAATATAGGTTTTGCTCTTCACTGTGTTGTTTAACACTGAATTATCTTTTAAAATCATTTTGCACTGTTTGAGAAGAAGACTGTCATCGGTGTATCTGAGTTCTGAAATTATGTTGCCATTTATAACGTTTCTGACATTTCTCATGATGATCTCAGCATAGCTGATGAACATGTATGGAGAGAGGATGCATCACCCCTTTATGTACTTCAAACAAATGAGATTATGAATGTACCAGGGAGCCAGTAGAGGGTTGTAACATACACTCCTACAAGGTATGGTGACAGCTTTACAAAAAAGGAACGCAACAAAATATTGACGTTTCACCCTCTCTTTCTGGACGGGTCTTTCTTCTGTAGTTGACTGTTTTCCATGCCATGATACCAAGCTATCCAGTATTTTCTATCTTTGTCATCCGCGATCGCTTTTTCCTCTTTTTTGCCAGTTGTACCAAGTATTCCAACTTTCCTCTTCTCATGATGTGCTCGAAAAATGTTGATTGTTCCTTTCTGATGTTTTTATAGGAGTTCCTTTTTGTGTTGGCCACTTTGAGAATTTCCTCACAGGTGATTTTAGCGTAGACACGCTACAACACACATATTCAGATAATATAATTTTCATTACTTTTACTTAGTTATAATTAATTGAGTATGTAATCTATTAATTAATTTATCTAGTTTATTTTATTTTGTGTATATTTCCCACAGAACATATCGGCCCGCAATTATATATTATTAAAGCCTTCGACGCTGAAAGGCAAATGAGGAATGAAAGAAGAATAATGTGTTTGGGCTTACATTTTTTGACTGTCATCTGGCAACACCGTCAATCTACGTGTATTTCACTTCCGTCCGTGAAGCACAAGGTCCGTCGTCTCGCTTTGCTGACTCAAAATAGGTCGATGGGCGACTCGGTCGCTCATTTGCATTGAGTATATCTACAGCAGAAAGTCCAAGGTATGATTTTTGAAAATTATACTCATATTATAACATGAAATACAAATGGAATTTAACGTTTGTTGCATCCTCTAAGATTGTAGCCTCTCTTGATTATTTTTATTAACCTAATTAGTAATTTCCTGTAGGCTCAGGAAATGACTTCCGGTGGCATGGTCACCAATTATGATATCTATAATCTATCGCGGTGGGTCTATTCAAGCACAACAAAGGACAAGTCAAATGTCCCACATTTCATTTAGTTTCACAAGCAATAAGATTAGTGATGGCGACTCATTTGGTTGTGTAATATTTTAAGCCGACCCGCAGCATAGGGTATCGGTATAGTTATTAGGATAATTAGGGAAGGTGTAACTCTCAGAGTTACTTACAGAGTTACTCTGTAACTGTAAGTTTGAGTGTAAGTGTAATACATTTTGAATCATTTATTTTCATCATGATGATTATGAAATATGATCATTCATTTACTTTATTATATTAGCTTATATTATAATTTAAAATTTAATGTAATTAAAAAATTAAGGTTGTAGGTAATAATTATTAAAAGTTATTTAAAATTATTATTAAAGAAGAATCATCAGGCATCAGGAGACGTGTAAGTTAAGGAGAATAGGAGAAAAATAAAACCATAAGTGAGGAACAATTGGAGAAGGCAGGAAAGGGTGGTACCAATAAAATTATAATGCAATATATGATATTCAATATGAATTAATTTAGTCTAAAATTGTATTGTTTAAGAGGAACAGAGAGTAAAATACCATTGGGCCTGCTTGCCACGTTTGGATAGTTGTGACTGTTGTCCATGCCTTGAAAATTGAGTTGGCCAATTATGTATGGTCACATGGTGGCACAAACAATAGTTTTTAAAGGCGATAGTCCCTGCCTTTAATAATTTATTTAGACACAGCAGCATTTTCAGATCACTTTCAAATTTCGCACACTTATATTCAAATGGCAAAAAAATGAATTTTTAAATCCATTTTTGTGTTTTTAAACTATTTAATTAATTAAAAAATATTTTTAAAAGGCAGAGACTGTTCTGAGACATGGGATTTGACTATCAAATATGGCGTGCGACGTGATTTCTACCCAGCTCCCTTTAAATTATTATTTTGACATGACCCGAATGATGATAATAATGGCGATAATTTTATTAAATAAAATTGGTGAATGACCGAAAATTCAAGCTGATGTCAAATGTTTGCTTGCATGCTTATCTTATATTTAAATGGGTGCTGAATTAAAAAATTGTTTTTGTCATTGAACAGCAATAAAATTAGTCTAATTGTGGAAAATAATTAAAATGTATAAATAACGCATTCAATCACATGAATATCTTGAAAACGGCTATGATGAGTATTCAAATAATTCTTTCACTCGACATTAGGAGGGTATTTTCTAACTTTTCACTTGGCATTATAAATAGTAACACAAGTCATGTGACATTTCTGGGAAAATGCGTTAAAGTGTGTGTCTTTTAACCAATTTTGGTCAGTGATGTAGAAAAAAATAAAATTTAGCCTTTCATAGCTCCTGGAAGTTAGCAGATTCAATTTATCGAAGTCCCTGACAAAGTAAAGCATATGGAAATAAACAATAAGCTGGAGAAATTTAAATTTTAAACTAAACACTGATGACTGATGGCAAGGATCTGCGAATTATAAAAAATGTACTGGCAACAAACAGCAGCTATACGAATTAGCAACCAAACAGGACAATTCCAATATATAAAACAAGGCTGTGTACTGTCACCGGATTTGTTTTCACTTTACGGTGAAAATATGAGATCAATAGTAGACAAAAAAGGAATTTAAGTTATCGGTCACAACATAAATAATTTGCGATATGCGGATGACACAGTTTTAATAGCAGAGACAGAATGGACTACAAAAATGACATAATAGTAAAAGAAAGCAAGAAGAAAGGTCTGTCTGAATAGTAAGAAAACAGAAGTAATGGTCATATCAAAGAAACAATAATCACCATCATGCAGAAAACAAATAAACAGGACAAATAATAAACAAGTGCAACGTTTCATAATATACTTGGGCACAATAATAACAAATAAAAAAGAATAGCTCATGCCAAAGTAGCATTTCAGTAAATGAAGAATATCTTATGCAACAAATCTATGTCAATAGAAGTGAGAGAGTTCGTTTGTGCTATATAAAGCTAATTGTGACCTATGGAAGCGATCATGGACAGTAGACAAACAAATGAAGAGACGTTTAGAGACCACAGAGATGGGATTTCTCAGAAGAATGTTGAAAGTCCCTGGACAGCTAAAAAAAAGACCAATGAGGAAATTCTCAAAAAGGCCAACACAAAAAGGCAGCTCTTAAAAAACATCACAAAGAAACATCATTTTTTGGGCACATCATGAGAAGAGGAAAGTTGGAATACTTGGTTACAACTGGCAAAATAAAAGGAAAGAGATCGCGGACGACAAAGAGAGAAAATACTGGATAGCTTGGTGTCATGGCATGGAAAACGGTCAACAACAGAACTGATACGATGCACTGTTTATAGAAGATTGAGGAAGGACATGATCGCATATGCCAGGCAACTGGTATAGCACATGATGAGTTATTTAAAATGATTTATTAAATGGCTGATAGTGTGGAATGATGAGAACATTCATGTTCAATGTTGCAAGACATGAGAACACCTCATAACCGGTAACCTGATTTGTAACTAAGTTAGTATAGTACTGTAATTTGTAGACAAGAGAATGAATGTGTGGACTTTTACTATGAACTATGATGTATGCCAATAGATTAGAAGTGAGAAAGTTCATTGGTGTTATATAGAACCAATCTAACCTACGAAGCAAATCATGGATGATGGACTGTAGACACATAAATGTAAAATAATTTAAGGTTGTAGATTTACTAACTAATTTAGACATATATATATTCACAGATAAAATATCATAAAAATGACTAGTTTGTAGTAATAGACTTTAGGAAAATGTGATTAGTTAGTACTTTGTAGCAGGGTCATGCTTTCCCTGTTTTCATCCTACACTATGAGAGACCCCGTCTTTAATTCATCCTATGAGGCCCTTGACTTTATAATTTTCCATTGATGACTCCATAGTCCGTTTCGGCCATTGAGATCCTACCACCCTATTGTCTAATTAACCATGTAACCAACAGGCATTTCAAATCCTGGCCACTGTTTCTTCACACCATCTTCAGTTTTTAGATTTTTTTTTTACTAATTTTAGTGACTTTTTATTTTAGTGTTTTTATTTTTGGTTTTCTTTTAGAATAATATTTGCTTATCAGCATCATGTGCCATACCAGTTTAGTGTAGGCGAGCATGTCCTTCCACAATCCTCTATCAACAGTGCATCATATCTATTCTGTTATTGACTCTTTTTCATGCCATGACACCAGGTAATATCTTCTCTCTTTGTCGTCTGTCATCATGAGATGGTGATCTCTTTCCCTGTATTTTGCCAGTTGTAACCAACCCAAGTATTCCAATTTTCCTCCTCATGATGTGCCCGAAAAATGTTGTTTCTTTCTACTTTCTGACGCTTTTAGGAGCTCACTTTTTGTGTTGGCCTTTTTCAGAATTTTTTCATTGGTCTTTTTTTAGCTGTCCAGGGAACTTTTAACATTCTTCTGAGAAATTCCATTTCTGTAGCATTTAATCATCTTTTCATTTGTTTGTCTACTGTCTATGATTCGCTTCCCAGTAGTTCTCTTTTCATTTTTAGTTGTTTTAAGACTTCATCATTTTCTTTTTCCTTCCATCCAATTCTACCTATTCTATATATCCACACTTCAAAGGCTTCAATTCTCTTTTCTGTTTTCTTGTCTAATGTTCCTGTTTCTGCACCATATAGGAATATTGAGAAGATGTAACATTTTGCTATTCTTAATTTTAGCCCTTGTGTTATTTGTTTTGATGTTAGTATGTTCTTCATGACATTAAAATTATTTTTTGCCATTCCTATTCTTTT
Organism: Megaustenia siamemsis; assembly: GCA_032433765.1. Lineage (NCBI taxonomy): Eukaryota > Metazoa > Mollusca > Gastropoda > Stylommatophora > Ariophantidae > Megaustenia > Megaustenia siamemsis. The sequence goes on along the minus strand of JAVIAB010000159.1, from coordinate 27,728,109 downwards.
GTTTATTTCAGTTGTACATTTTCCATCACTGGTTATAGTATGTCCAAGATAGTTGTAGTTCTGAACTGTCTCCAGGTCTATTCCTTCAATTTTGATATCCACGTGTGGGTTTTGAGTATTTTATCAATCTTTGTATATTTTATTATTTAAACCAGATGAAGACATTTGCTGAAATGTTAGTTTATCTTGTCACTCTACTAGTTTAGCTGCTTGATAAAAATTTGTATTAATTTTACATGAAAGTTGTTGTGAACTGATATCAGCTCTCTTATTGTCACTGACACACCATAAGCTTTTCTAAATGTACACAAATATTTCCAGTATCTGACATTGAAGAAGGAAGTCTGTGACGGAGGAGGAAGTCTGATGTCTCCCAATGAGAACACTTTTTCTGTAAGTTTTTGCTTCCAATCTATCAGTAAAGCCTGTCAGCTTCTGCATTTACCCAATGTCTGTTTTAATTTCATTGTTCAGACCTTAGATAATGACACCTATCGGTAACCCACTGACAATACAGTAGTAACGATTATTACCATTTAATTGTAACATTAGGAGCATTCTATACAAATAGTTCTATAAAACATTCTATAAAAATAGTTTTCTTTGAACTATTGATACAAAGCTGTGTGTTTACACTAGGAGAGACCTCATGAAATGGTCATTGATCGATGGCCTGACAATCTGTCATTGTAAAAAGTATTGTTATGGAAACAGCCATAAGTTTTGGAAGCAGTGATCTCTGCAATGTGTGCCATTTTGGCACACAAGGTTTCTGTTTTTTTGAGATTGTGGTTCTGCCCTATGTGTCGTCTTCGGCTCAAAAGGACGATAGATAGACAGATTCTGAGACATGGGATTTGACTATCAAATATGGCGGGTGACGTGATTTTACCCATGGAGATGCTCCATGTCCAACAAGTCATGTGACATCTCCGTGAAAGTGTTTGGCCCTTTGGCCAATTTAAAAAAAATGGCAGTATTGTAGAAAAATAATTGAATTTGGCTTTTCATTGCTCCTGGAAATTAACAGATTCCAATTTATCAAAGTCCCCAATTAAAAAGTACATGAAGGGGTGAAACGTTTGACCACTACAAATGTTAAATTTGAAAGAAATTGTATTTTGATATGGTAATTTTTACAACAGTATTGTAATCTATGGTTAAATGATGTTTAATGATGCCTCATAGGCAGAGATGGATTAGTGTAAGTATCTGGTGATCACAAATTTCCTGGTTCAGTTCCAATATAAGGCAAGTTTTCTTATGGGCAATATGGCTTTAGGGTTTATCCAATCTCTGGACGTGTGTACCAGATTTTTTTCCACCAGGGCTGTCATATTTGATATTGGCATCATCAGCACATGATTGTCATGGAAATTTATGATAATTGTATTTACCAAAAAAAGACTAAAGAGCAGTGTGAAAAATAACTACTACCAGATGAAATGTGTTGGCAGATGACGAATAACATGAACCAGCCTGAGAGATAAGACCAAACAGATAATATGGTTTGGCCACATAAAGGCAGAAACATTAACACAAACACAATGAACTTTTGATAAACATTGTGAAAATGGGCGACTCTGGGCTCACCGCGAAAAAAAAATGGATTGGTGGAATATTATAGGAAGACTAGGAAACATAACAGCAGCAGAGACCAACAAAAGAGTTGATTTCAAATCATATCTCCCTTTGATGCTAAAAGGCAAATGAGGAAGGATGGAAGAACATTATCATAAAAAAAAAAGTACCCCCGTCACGCCAAGTGGCATATAGGGAATATGGTGTTAGTGACCATAAGTTTTGCAGACCTTCAGCACATGATTTTTGGGGTAATGTGGTCAGTATTACACCCGACCCCCTTTACTTTTCCCAGAAAAAAAATTGGTACTCATTTAAGGCTGGGTGAACCCGCAAGCCGTCGGTTGGGATCGAACCATAACACTGAACACACTAACCACTGAGATATCGCAGCTGTCAAACATTACCATAGTTACCGCTAAATGCTGACATCCTTACTTAATTATATATTAACTTGATATGTCTGCTTTTGCTTATTCAATTAATGTTCACCATTGTTTCCTATTTACATTGCCATTTTTATTAGTCTTATTAATCCACTTCTTTATTTAGATTGTGTGGAATGCCATCTGAGGCATGAAGGAGGTTGTCGTGATCATGGACCAAATCATCAAATGGGCACAATTTTTATTGATAATGCTGAGGTAATGTATATAGTTAGAACTAAATACGTGCACATTGTCATGTACTCAAATTATCTCCGATACATTAATTATTAACACATCTCCGAGGAATCTCAAACGTAAGCTGGAGAGAATATGTTTAAAACAAACTATAAGCGACAAATCTAAATAAGTATGTGTGTCAAACTTAATGAAGATAGGGCTTTGGAATTACATTGGTTATATGGTAAGAAATGAGGAAAGAAGCATTCACATGGAAACCATGTAGTGAAAGAAAATAAGGCAGACCAAGAGAATCATTATGTAGAAAAATATTCTAGGGAAAATTCATCCATGGGGCTTAGAAGCAGCCAAGACCTACTAGAACTAGCTGCAAATTGTAAATTGTGCTTGCTTGCATTCGCCCGATGACTAAAGTATTCTAGAGTATTCGTGAATTGTAGAATTCCTCTTTGTCATCCGTCCTTAAAGGGACGTTAAGTGGACGTGTCTGCGTGGTGTTGTGGTTTGCAGTATAACTGTTATATTTGCGCCTTTCGGCCCAACACATCCGACTTCAGCACAACATTTTTGAGTACCGGGATGTCTTCCCTCTTCGATCCCTGCTCGCTTGGCCAGACTAGACAGGTTACTGGAGGCACCGCGGATAGGTGGAGCAGGGTCTGGATGGTTTTGGTTCACCGAACCTGGTGCAAGCCATCAGATGTGGGTTGCTGACAACTTCCAGCTCTGGTGCTGGGAGGCACGCCTTTGCCTCCATTGTAAATTGTGGAAAATTATTGTCTTCTGCCTTTGCCTTCCGGGGCAAAGATGCACCTTACAGCAGCAATGCTGGAAGTGGTCAGTGATCCACAGCCGATGGCTTGCCACATGATCGATGAACCAGAACCATTCAGATCCTACTCCACATCTCCGTGGTGCTTCCAATAACAGACTAACCTGTCGAGTCTGGCTAAGCCAGTAGGGATCGAGGAGGGATGATAAACCGGCACAAAAAAAATCTTGTGCTGAAGTTGGATTTGTTGGGCCGAGAGGAGGAAACATCACAGTTATACTGCAAACCATAACAATTCACACTTAACGTCCTGGGTGAATGGTGAGGAGGTGTACTCCTTTAGTCATCAGGTGAACGCAAGCAAGAAAGCATGTGCTGCCTTCAGTTAGGGAAATGAATGAAATGATAAAGGTTATTGTCATTAGTTCCATAACCTCGAGTGCTAATGGGTCATCATGATTTCTTTACAATTTTCTTCCAACATTAAAAAATTAAGAGCAGCTTTCTGAGTTTAATTCCTAATATCGTCTTCCCATATTCATATCTGATTTCTCATACCTGTCCTGCCACTCTACTCTGTAGGTCTTGTAACATGTCCATAGTGCCTCATTCCTCACTTCTATATCTTGACTGCAGGCATCAAGTTCTTCAATTGGACATGAGAATCATTGGACCATGTTGTACACCTCATTGGTGACTTGATTGATCTATATAGGATATGCACTAGATCTTTCTATTTCATCTCATTTCCAGAGATGGTTTTCTACTTTTAAGATTGTTTATGTAGATCTTTTAAGATTTGCACAGTGTTCCTGTATATCTTTTATGATCAACAGAGAGTGTTCATGTAGATCTTTGAAGCTCAACATAAGAGTGTTTATGTTTGACCAGTGTATATAAATACACACACAGTGACCATTTCTAGGGGAATGTTTTTTATTTACCATATGACTTACTCTTGTAAGTATAATATACTTGTTTGGACTGTCATTGCCAATGCAACTTTGTCCAATATTTCTGGGTTTGAGCCTTTGTCTGTGACAATGAATCCCAGACTGTTTCGAGTGCCTATCCATCTATTGTGATTATTTTAGAACAACAGCTGGCTGCTTAATGCCTAAACAATTACACAGCCAAATAATGCTTGGGTAACAGCAATGTTATGTAAAGGATATGTTACTTAACAGTGGCTGCACTGTTTACTTTGAAGTCAGTACAGGGATACTCTCTAATGTTATATTTTCTCCATATATAAGTTGAAAGAAACAGGAGATTAACAAGTTTCTGTTGAACCACATTCTTAGTAGTAGCCTCCGTCAGTCAAAGTTGACTAGATTTTCAGCGCCCTAGAAATGTTATTTTTTCTTTTCGCTGTGTGTTCTATTTTTTTCTTCTATGAATCTGCCTGCTTCTTCTTTGAGGTGGACCTTTAGAGTGTGTTTCCAGAGATTGCGGTCTGCAACTATTTCTTCCCAGGCTGCAGGGTCCTTCCATGTTCAGAGTCCTTTATATCACATTTACACACGTGTACAAATCGTACACACATGTGAAGTTTTGGGAGCCATCTAATCCTTTTGCCACCTGCCAGTTGTCCATAGAGCATACCTTTTGATATGTGGCCATCTTTCATACAGTGTACGTGACCAAGACAGTGTAAGCTACATTGTTTGAGCAGTGTGTAGATGTTCGGGAGGCCTATGCAAGTCATGACCTCCACGTTTGTCACTTTATCCTTCCAGGTGATACCAAGAATACGGCGCAGACATCGCATATGGAATGCATTTAGCTTTCTCTCCTGCTTTGCATATGTTGTCCAAGATTCGCTGCCATACAGGAGGATACTAATTATGCAGGTATTGTAAACTTCTGCTTTTGTTTTAATTGTCAGTTTGTTATTTTGCCAGACGCGCCCAGAAAGACGGGCAAAGGTGGTAGCAGCTTTACCTATGCAGGTGTCAATTTTTTTTATCTAAAGATAGTCTGGTGTGTGACTGTGCTGGCAACACAATGCATTTTTCAATGGGAGTTAAATTTAAGTTATAAGTGAATTTCAATGCCCGTAGTAAAAGAAATTCAAGCGCTCTTGTGTTATTTCGAACGGATTTATTTCTGATTTATTCTTACAGATCACTAATTCCGACAGTTCGAGCAGCTCAAGAACGACAAATGATATAAACCACGACACCTTTTAGGTATCAGTGAAAAGAGAGAAGAAGAAAGATAGTCTATCACTGGTGGTTAACCCCAGGTAGTTATACTGCCGCACGACATCCAGTTGTCGATAGGGATTACATGTGTTGCTTCGACGTCCTGACCAAGTATGATAGTTTTCTGCAAACTTATTGTTAGACCAAAGTCTCTGCAGGCATGTGAAAATCTTCTTTTCTAGCACCAGTACATGGAAAAATAGGTCTAATAGAGAAGAGAACAAACAGGCTCCCAATTCAACATGAAAATCAACTCCATATGGATGGAAGTCATGAACATCTCAGAAGAAAACAAGAACACCAGGATATTGATATGTGGCAGACAATTAATACTTAGCTCTTTCCGTACGTTTCGCTGCACTGCGCGCCACTCTCAATTTAATTAGTGCTAAACCATCATCAAACCATATTCTTTTTACATGTCTTGTATCATTGCAGTATTGGTGAAATTTAATACCTTGTTCAATTATCTAAAAATTTGCATATAGTATTTTATATGTTATATATATATGTAGATTGATTCTTAAAACGATGAAAAATGCTGTCTCTGAAATCATTTCCATTGCATTGATAAAAAGCTTCCGTACGGAAAGAGTTAAAGGAGGAGACATTTACATTCTTCAGAAGTCTAATGGCAAACAATTCACAAGCAGGAGAAATAAAATCATCCTGGAACAAAGCTTGTCAAATAATTGGTGTCTTAAAAAGGAAATTTCACTATAAGCAAAACAGGGCACTCTACAAAACATCCTTATTGCTTCAATTAAAGTTATTACATTTATTTTAATTAAAATTTTCTACAGGTTTTAACATTTAATTGAGCCATGATCTCTTTTCATATTTTAATCACAGTTATCACTAATAATTTATTTGCTTTGCTCATTTGTGTCTTTCCAGGGAAATAAAACCCACAAGCTTCTTATATTATACATTTGAAGAGCTGTGTGGAAACAAAGAAAAGCCTTGCTTGTGTATAACTGTTGATGGCATTGGATTTAAACGAGGCGGCAGTCTAAAGAGGTACAAACGAATATTTACCAGAGAGAAGCTTTCCCAAATGTGATGTGTGGTATGAGTTTCATTGAATCTTTAAACATGTTTAGTATGATACATACTGGAGAAAAGCATTACAAATGTATTTGCAATGTAGCAATTTGCAGATAATCTCACTCTTTCATGTCCTTTAGACTGCACGGGGGAAAAAAAAGCAGTCCATTTTTAATTACGAATTAATTAAAATTTATGGCTCCTGTATGTTGCAAGATGGTTTCCTGCAAATGATTTCCTACAAGTTTTGGGTACACAATTAGTGACACTTTCAGGTGCTAACTGTGCAGCTGTACCACCCCACCCACCATCACCAGTATCAAAGATTCAGAGATTGACATGTCGTATGTAGAATGTGTACATTGACCTGAGCTATTTTGACTATCCCGGAAGTATATTTTCTTCAACCTTTTAACCGTTTTCCTATCAGGCATATTGTAATATTTGCTCATATCAATTTGACCACAAATTTTAATTATGCAGTGAATTAATTATTAAATTTTGACAAATGCTTGGCTTTTGATAAAAGTGAGTGATTTCACTTTCACATATGACACACCCCATGCTTAGATAATGATCTCTTCAGATGTCACTAGCCTTGAGATGACGCACTTTCCTTAAACTTATTAATATTGACATCTAAAGATGTATGCAGAAGATAATGAACTCTGAAACTGTTAGGAATGCAACATGAAAGGAAAATCTTTCAAACCACAGAAAAAAGACCGTTGATGATCATGAAAAGCCATTCATCAGATACTTGACAAATATTTTCACAAAAAGTCAAACTACTCAGTCAAAAACTCAAAATACTAGTACTTATCTCTGCATGGTCATGTGATGGGATGCACCTGTGATGTCCGAATGTATATTTAAATGAATGCAAAATTTAAAACTTTTTTTTAAAATAGCGGCCAGTTAATGATTAAAACGTATTATTTTAAAAAAAGTTAAAAAAACAAACATTTTCTCTTACACCAACATGCCCTGACATGAAAATGAAGCAGGTTTTTTTTAAAGCATAGACTTCCCGAGAGACTTAGAGATCAGTTGAGAGATCATTGCCATGAAGTCTAGTTGTGATCTTTCTGAACATACTCATTGAGTCACTGAGAACTATACTTAATGTTAGCCATCACTGTTATAACTTAACTGTGTTTAGAGGTATTTATATTTTATGAAGTTGTAACATCTTATAAGACGGAGATGTTTGAGTTATGTTCATAAACTCTACACTTGTGAATTTGATGTACACAATTTGTTGTGTGAGATTGAGATTATTTTTATTAATTCTGAAAGGTGTATCTAGGTTTCTAAAGGTTGAACTGTTAAACTTTCTGGAGATAAGCAATAATATAAAATGTGGGGCCCCATCAGTTGTGATGCTATTCAATTTTTATTATTATGCAACTACACCTATAGAGAGACAAAATAATGATGTTCCAGTCATAAACCTGGCTTCAACCAAATGTGTTTATTATTAGTTGTCTTGTATCTAACAAGCTTAAAAATGTTAAGACTGCTTGAAAAATAGAATTCACACGACTGGAAGTTTTATCCAGGTTATTTGGTCATAGTAGCATAAAGGCCTCCGTCAGTCATAGTTTGACATTTTTTTGGTATGCAGCCATCTTTCATATGGTGTAAGTGGCCAAACCAGAGTGACCTACTTTGTTTGAGCAGCATATAGATGATTTGGGTTTGGTAGCACTGTGCAAGTGAGGACATCCACATTTGTCACTTCGTCCTTCCAGGTTATAGCAAGAATACGGCACTAACATCGCACATGGAATGCATTAAGCTTTCTCTCCTGTTTTGCATAAGTTGTCCATAATTCGCTGCCATACAGAAGGGTACTAATGATGCAGACCAAAGTCTCTGCAGGCATGCGAAAATCGGTGTATCATACGCTGGAGCTTATCCTGACCTTGAGTGACAAATGCAGCGTCATAAACAAAATACGTTTCTAATCTGATACGTCTGATTTTGGATCTTGCCTTTGGTTTTGTGAGATTGAACAATCGGCCATCAGATCTAGTATAAAGATAGACTCCTTCGTTCGCATTTGAAAATGCACGTTTCAATAAACAGCGAAGAAGATTCAAAATTGGTCAGAGCAAGAACACATCCCTGCTTGACACCATTTCGTGTGTTGAAATGTTGTGATGTGCCGCAATCATATTAAATGGTACCCTTCACATCCTCATGAAATGAATTAATCTGCATCAGCAGAGTATGTGACAGTATTTTGAAGAGACTGTCCCATGTGACTAGGTCAAATGCCTTTGTAAGTTCGATAAGGCAATGCAGAAACGCTTTTTCTGCTGATTTTAGAGGAAGTGTAAAGAGAAAAATCATGTCTGTAGTTCATCTTCTGGATCTGAAACTGCACAGTGATTCATTATTTGGTCATTTGATATCAGCCATCTGGTGTACAAACCAACTGTTCTCATTTTTGCTGCAACATGTCTTCGATACAATGCCAATCTGTGAGTGTATTTCATTACCCGGTTCCTGTTTTATATTTCTTATTGGTATCAGCTCCCTCTGTTTTAAGTTGTTTGAGATAAGTTAATTACTGAAAGTTTAACTAATCAATCCACATACTTTATAATCTGTTTCCTGTTTTATGTTCGAGATTGGTATGGGACTTTTTTTTTTTTACACCCTTTTCTTTGTTATTTTTCAGCACTGATCTAGAGTATATTGTGTAGGTCAATGCAGCGTGTCTTCTGCAATATTTTTGTTGTTTTAATCTTGCATAATATTTCCTAATAGAATTTATAGAAGAAAGTTGAAGTAATGAGACCAAACATTTGCAGTTTTGATTCCATGTTTTGCTTGAATTTTTTTGACATAAAAAAATTAATGTACAGTCCGATCTATGTCTATTACCCATTTCTGCACTATTTCAATGCATTCTGTATTTAGATGTACTTTTGCGTAATTTTGTTCTCCTTGTATTTAGTGATATTTGACATTCTGTTAGAGAATTTATTAGAAAAAAATGCTTTCTTCTTCTGCAATCATGGTTCATTGAGGCTAGCACTCCAGACTCTCTTATGACAGCAGCTGTCTAAATGGTTCGGTTGCCCCGTATCGTTTCTGTCCTAGGGAGGTGGGTGTGGGCCGCATTGATCATCCTCAGGCATATGTAGATTTCATAGCACCAGTGATGATACAGGCAGCCTGGTTTTGTGCTTTGTTAATTTTGCTAAGCTGTGTTTTGAAACCTGTAGCCCAGACTCCATATTCTAGGACTGGTCTTACTCTCCCTATGTATAGTCATTTTAAGATATTGCTTTCTGCTCCCCAGTCTGTTCCTGTTAATTTCTTCATACTGTTCATTTTCTGGCTCTTTCGTTTGCTTTGTCTATCTGACTTATCCATGTCATTCTGTGGTCTATGGTGATTTCAAGATATCTTGGGTTTTGGTCAATAGGAAGTGTGTGGTCTTTTATCTTCAGTTTTGCAGAGAGTGTTTCTTTATAGGCTGAAAATTGTATGTGTAGTTTTTTTACCCCCATTGATCAGGGGTAGCCATATTTTTGTCCATTTTTAAAGTTTTCCTACGGCATCTTGTGTTCTGGAGCTAACCACTGACATAGATTCTTCTCGTGCCCATATCACCAGGTCGTTCATTGCTCATCATAGTGTATTCTGGGTGGAATGCCATTATGTCATCATTTATGAAGATTAAAAAAATCGTTTTGGGGATAGAACTCTACCTTGTTCGTTTCTGGCTTTCTTACTTAATTGTCCATGTTCTTATACTCTGGCCTTTCTGTTTTGTAGGTAGTGAGATATCCAATTTAATAATGGCCTCGGGTGCCAAGTCTGAGAAGCTTGTTATTTAATCCTTCTCTCCATACCCTATCGAAAGCCTTCTCCATGGTGACCCAAACTGTCAGTGTGTGTGTGTTTCTTTTCTTGTAGGGCATCCTCAATTTCCTGTGCAATGTAGGTAATCGGGCCTTGAGTTAGTTAATCTGTGCTGAACGAAACCACTTTGTTGTGGTATGATTTGTTGTCTCATTTGAAAAATGCTTTCTCACAGTGGGAAAGAAGACACAGTAAAAGCAACTCACGGTGATGAATTGAATTAATGTAATACATCTTAGTGCTATGCAATCTAACCAATCAATTCACTTCATTACATGGTTCCTGTTTTATATTTCTATTTGGTATCAGTTATCAACTTATGCCTATATTTTATCAAGATTATGTAACCAATGGGAGAAAAATGTGCCTCAGCACTTAATACTACTCCACCTCTTTGTAGTGCCCCTAGAAACAGACTAACAAGTCTGGCCAAGTGTATAGGGAGCCCTGAACTAAAGTTTTAATTATTGGGCCTAAAGGAACACATTTCACATCATTACTGCAGACTACTGCACAGCTAATTTTCACCGTTTAAAATTCTTTCGTGGATACTTAAAGAGGGCTACTCACACCTTATAGTCACCATGAGAACATAAGACGAGTGAAAGAGATACATATACAATAAGGTCACTTTGTAATCATGTTCCTGTTTTATATTTTTATCTGGTATCTGGGATGATATAACGGACATCCACTTTGTCGGAAACCAGTTAGTGACTCATAGCTGACTGCTTGCACCAAGATTAGATTGCCAGTTTCTGTAATCTGGTTCCTGTTTTATATTTTTATCTGGTATCAGGGACAAAATACCAGACGTAATAATCTAGGCTGCTAGTGAGTAGCAATTACAAGCTGACCACAAGCAAGTGACCAGCTCACTTTGTATCCTGGTTCCTTTTTTATATTTTCAGCTGGTATCAGGAACTAAATGACAGACATCACATAGACCAGTGTTTCTTACGGCTGCCTAGCGACCTTGTTATTGTGGTCACCCAAACCCCTTTTACCAAACGTATCATGTTTCATAGAAATGTATTCTTAAATACGTCTGCTGCTATCATAGCTCATTCAGACTAGGACTCCGGGCTCTCTTATGAAGACAGCTAAGTGATTCGGTTGCCCCGTATAGTTATTCTTAAAATACCAGAGTTGCAATTATAGGTTCAGCTGACAAAATCGATGATTCCCCTCTTGTTGTGCAGGATTTTTCTTCTTTAGATATCAATTTTGATATTTTGTAAGGACCGATTAAACTTTTGTCATTTAAATTTTTAGATTTCTGAATAAACATTTATTTTTGTCACCATAGGTTTATCTGATCGCATACTTTCATTCGAAAGTGTAATATCACAAATTAAGCACATATATTGTGTGGTCTTGCAGTGGCGAAATAAATCCATTATCAAGATACTTTGGAAATTGCAAGGGCTATCTAGATACACATCTATGTATGTATATTTTTATACCATGGTTTTCATATTCATACATTATCCGCCGTTAAAATGGCATAAGCTGAGATGCGTTATGTAGAAAATCACTTACATAAACGTTGCATCACTGCTAAGGAAAATCTGTGGGAAATGTTGGTATAGGCATTTTGTAATCTGTATCTTCCTCAGTGGGATCATCTACATTTTAAGTGTACATGTCGGTTTAATAGGTCACCTATCGTCTTGGCCTTTACATCCATAATTAACTCTAGATATACTACACCATCTACATCTTCATCATCCTTTGTCCAGATATGACTAATGTTGTGCCCTACAATGGAAATTTCAACTCTAACAAATGTATCTAACTTATCTACTACTTCTGCATCTAAATTACTGAATTCACTTAAACTAACAAGGGCAATCTTACGAAATAAGGCATCCTTGATAACTTTTTCTAATTTATTCCTTCCTGGAGTCTCAATAATGTGCTCTTTTAATTTAATCTTTCTGACTTGATCTTTATGAGCAGCTTCTTTTCTTCTACTTGCTAGCAGCCTCACCTTGCCCCATTACTGACAGCACTAATGTTAGGCTGCTCATTTTCACTAAGTTTATTGAGCCACTCGAGTATTCCGTTTTGTCGTACTTTGACCTTTCCACTGATAAAGCCAAGGGTTGCGTTAGGTGCTCGTCTCCACAGCGAATCCTTCATACCCAGTGCCATTTCAGTTTGCATATTGTGCACTGGGGCTGAAGCTCAATCCGTTAGTACTTTATCCGTGCCTGGCAGTGTTTCACATGGTTGCATCAGGTGCTGGAGTTTATCTATAAATGCAGCAACCAGAGCTTTCACTGCTTGGTGAAGTTTGTCTACCTGTGAATTTGAAGAAACATTTTTAAAAATTAATAATTACAATATCATGTTTTATCAAAATGGTGGCCAAATGCATCATGAGAAGAGGTGTAAAGAATCTTTACGTTGTCCTTGTGTCTTCTTAAAAGGGGGTAAGCTCAGATGCGCTAATAAGAGACATCACTTACATAAATGTTGCATCGCCTAAAGGAAAATCTGTGAGAAATGTTGCTATAGGCATTTTGTAATCTGTATCTTCCTCAGTGGGATCATCTACATTAAAACATCTTAAGTGTACATGTCGGTTTAATAGGTCACCTATCGTCTTGGCCTTTGCATCCATAATTAACTCTACATATACTACATCTTCATCATCCTTTGTCCAGATATGATTAATGTTGTGCCCTACAATGGAAATTTCAACTCTAACAAATGTATCTAACTTATCTACTACTTCTGCATCTAAATTACTGAATTCATTTAAACTAACAAGGGCAATCTTACGAAATAAGGCATCCTTGATAACTTTTTCTTATTTATTCCTTCCTGGAGTCTCAATAATGTGATCTTTTAATTTAATCTTTCTGACTTGATCTTTATGAGCAGCTTCTTTTCTTCTACTTGCTAGCAGCCTCACCTTTGCCCCATTACTGACAGCACTAATGTTAGACTTGCTCATTTTCACTAAGTTTATTTAGCCACTCGAGCATCCAGTTTTGTCGTGCTTTGACCTTCCCACTGACAAAGCCAAGGGTTATAAGTACAATATCATGTGTATCAAAACTGTGGCCAAATGCATCATGGGAAAAGGCGTAAAGAATCTTTTCTCTGTCCTTGATAGTTTCCGGGTTGTTTATATTGTGCTTAAGTTCACCTGCGTACAGATGTTATAAAATATACCTTGTGAATAAATGCTGTGTAAAAGAATTATTTTAAAATTTACCCACTAGATGGCAATGTTTATATCTAAACCGTCAAGTAAGAAAAATGAGACCACAATATATATCTTGGTAGCAATATAGAATAAAAAGGTGAAAGAAAGAGACCATATGCAGGATAGTAAAAGCAGCAGCGCATTTTAAATATGGTCCAGTTAGATATTTGGAAAATAGGCCCATGGTTTTGAGCTGGACCTGGGTATTGTAATCCTTGAGCTGCTCAATGATAGCAACGCTCACAGAACCCTAACGAGTGCATCGGTTCTCGAAGAAATCAAGCAGCTCACTTCTAATGTTGTGTACAGTAGCAGCCAAGTGGAACAGTACATGCATTCTGTTGCCCACATATCTGAGAATGGTACCATCTTTCATCCCCTTCTCCATCAGGAAGGTTGTGAATCCTTTTGGGTCTCCTGATCCTTGTTTGAACCTGAAAAAATGTGACAACTTTAGTTCTGCTGCTGAGGAGGAGGATAAAATACTGATACTCATGTAGCTGTATCTTGAAATTTAAAAACATTTGAATATTGCAGCATCAGCAAAGCAGAAAAAGTGGAACACACCAGGCCCAGGACATCATCCATAAACATTGCCAAATTAAAAAAAAAACAGAACTAAAATGTCACATATCCAAGGGGTGGAAATGGCACTTGAGATCCATGAGCTCCATCTTGATCTTCTCCTCCAGTCGTTGCACCACACAGTGGTTAATAGCAGCCCTGTCTATGACAGTGCTCCTAATCGTCCTGGCAAAGTGCTCCTTGACATCTTGACACATTTTTGCCACTGTATGAGCAGTACAACCGGATTACATCATGGAGAGTGTCGCTGATGTGATTCTATAGGCATTTTGTAATCTGTATCTTCCTCTGTGGGATCATCTACATTTAAATATTCTTAAGTGTACATGTCGGTTTAATAGGTCACCTATCGTCTTGGCCGTTACATCCATAATTAACTATACATATACTACATCTTCATAATCCTTTGTCCAGATATGACTAATGTTGTGCCCTACAATGGAAATTTCAACTCTAACAAATGTATCTAACTTATCTACTACTTCTGCATCTAAATTACTGAATTCACTTAAACTAACAAGGGCAATCTTACGAAATAAGGCATCCTTGATAACTTTTTCTAATTTATTCCTTCCTGGAGTCTCAATAATGTGCTCTTTTAATTTAATCTTTCTGACTTGATCTTTATGAGCAGCTTCTTTTCTTCTACTTGCTAGCAGCCTCACCTTGCCCCATTACTGACAGCACTAATGTTAGGCTGCTCATTTTCACTAAGTTTATTGAGCCACTCGAGTATTCCGTTTTGTCGTACTTTGACCTTTCCACTGATAAAGCCAAGGGTTGCGTTAGGTGCTCGTCTCCACAGCGAATCCTTCATACCCAGTGCCATTTCAGTTTGCATATTGTGCACTGGGGCTGAAGCTCAATCCGTTAGTACTTTATCCGTGCCTGGCAGTGTTTCACATGGTTGCATCAGGTGCTGGAGTTTATCTATAAATGCAGCAACCAGAGCTTTCACTGCTTGGTGAAGTTTGTCTACCTATGAATTTGAAGAAACATTTTTAAAAATTAATAATTACAATTTCATGTTTTATCAAAATGGTGGCCAAATGCATCATGAGAAGAGGTGTAAAGAATCTTTACGTTGTCCTTGGTCTTCTTAAAAGGGGGTAAGCTCAGATGCGCTAATAAGAGACATCACTTACATAAATGTTGCATCGCCTAAAGGAAAATCTGTGGGAAATGTTGCTATAGGCATTTTGTAATCTGTATCTTCCTCAGTGGGATCATCTACATTAAAACATCTTAAGTGTACATGTCGGTTTAATAGGTCACCTATCGTCTTGGCCTTTGCATCCATAATTAACTCTACATATACTACATCTTCATCATCCTTTGTCCAGATATGATTAATGTTGTGCCCTACAATGGAAATTTCAACTCTAACAAATGTATCTAACTTATCTACTACTTCTGCATCTAAATTACTGAATTCATTTAAACTAACAAGGGCAATCTTACGAAATAAGGCATCCTTGATAACTTTTTCTAATTTATTCCTTCCTGGAGTCTCAATAATGTGATCTTTTAATTTAATCTTTCTGACTTGATCTTTATGAGCAGCTTCTTTTCTTCTACTTGCTAGCAGCCTCACCTTTGCCCCATTACTGACAGCACTAATGTTAGACTTGCTCATTTTCACTAAGTTTATTTAGCCACTCGAGCATCCAGTTTTGTCGTGCTTTGACCTTCCCACTGACAAAGCCAAGGGTTATAAGTACAATATCATGTGTATCAAAACTGTGGCCAAATGCATCATGGGAAAAGGCGTAAAGAATCTTTTCTCTGTCCTTGATAGTTTCCGGGTTGTTTATATTGTGCTTAAGTTCACCTGCGTACAGATGTTATAAAATATACCTTGTGAATAAATGCTGTGTAAAAGAATTATTTTAAAATTTACCCACTAGATGGCAATGTTTATATCTAAACCGTCAAGTAAGAAAAATGAGACCACAATATATATCTTGGTAGCAGTATAGAATAAAAAGGTGAAAGAAAGAGACCATATGCAGGATAGTAAAAGCAGCAGCGCATTTTAAATATGGTCCAGTTAGATATTTGGAAAATAGGCCCATGGTTTTGAGCTGGACCTGGGTATTGTAATCCTTGAGCTGCTCAATGATAGCAACGCTCACAGAACCCTAACGAGTGCATCGGTTCTCGAAGAAATCAAGCAGCTCACTTCTAATGTTGTGTACAGTAGCAGCCAAGTGGAACAGTACATGCATTCTGTTGCCCACATATCTGAGAATGGTACCATCTTTCATCCCCTTCTCCATCAGGAAGGTTGTGAATCCTTTTGGGTCTCCTGATCCTTGTTTGAACCTGAAAAAATGTGACAACTTTAGTTCTGCTGCTGAGGAGGAGGATAAAATACTGATACTCATGTAGCTGTATCTTGAAATTTAAAAACATTTGAATATTGCAGCATCAGCAAAGCAGAAAAAAGTGGAACACACTAGGCCCAGGACATCATCCATAAACATTGCCAAATTAAAAAAAAACAGAACTAAAATGTCACATATCCAAGGGGTGGAAATGGCACTTGAGATCCATGAGCTCCATCTTGATCTTCTCCTCCAGTCGTTGCACCACACAGTGGTTAATAGCAGCCCTGTCTATGACAGTGCTCCTAATCGTCCTGGCAAAGTGCTCCTTGACATCTTGACACATTTTTGCCACTGTATGAGCAGTACAACCGGATTACATCATGGAGAGTGTCGCTGATGTGATTCTATAGGCATTTTGTAATCTGTATCTTCCTCTGTGGGATCATCTACATTTAAATATTCTTAAGTGTACATGTCGGTTTAATAGGTCACCTATCGTCTTGGCCGTTACATCCATAATTAACTCTACATATACTACATCTTCATAATCCTTTGTCCAGATATGACTAATGTTGTGCCCTACAATGGAAATTTCAACTCTAACAAATGTATCTAACTTATCTACTACTTCTGCATCTAAATTACTGAATTCACTTAAACTAACAAGGGCAATCTTACGAAATAAGGCATCCTTGATAACTTTTTCTAATTTATTCCTTCCTGGAGTCTCAATAATGTGCTCTTTTAATTTAATCTTTCTGACTTGATCTTTATGAGCAGCTTCTTTTCTTCTACTTGCTAGCAGCCTCACCTTGCCCCATTACTGACAGCACTAATGTTAGGCTGCTCATTTTCACTAAGTTTATTGAGCCACTCGAGTATTCCGTTTTGTCGTACTTTGACCTTTCCACTGATAAAGCCAAGGGTTGCGTTAGGTGCTCGTCTCCACAGCGAATCCTTCATACCCAGTGCCATTTCAGTTTGCATATTGTGCACTGGGGCTGAAGCTCAATCCGTTAGTACTTTATCCGTGCCTGGCAGTGTTTCACATGGTTGCATCAGGTGCTGGAGTTTATCTATAAATGCAGCAACCAGAGCTTTCACTGCTTGGTGAAGTTTGTCTACCTATGAATTTGAAGAAACATTTTTAAAAATTAATAATTACAATTTCATGTTTTATCAAAATGGTGGCCAAATGCATCATGAGAAGAGGTGTAAAGAATCTTTACGTTGTCCTTGGTCTTCTTAAAAGGGGGTAAGCTCAGATGCGCTAATAAGAGACATCACTTACATAAATGTTGCATCGCCTAAAGGAAAATCTGTGGGAAATGTTGCTATAGGCATTTTGTAATCTGTATCTTCCTCAGTGGGATCATCTACATTAAAACATCTTAAGTGTACATGTCGGTTTAATAGGTCACCTATCGTCTTGGCCTTTGCATCCATAATTAACTCTACATATACTACATCTTCATCATCCTTTGTCCAGATATGATTAATGTTGTGCCCTACAATGGAAATTTCAACTCTAACAAATGTATCTAACTTATCTACTACTTCTGCATCTAAATTACTGAATTCATTTAAACTAACAAGGGCAATCTTACGAAATAAGGCATCCTTGATAACTTTTTCTAATTTATTCCTTCCTGGAGTCTCAATAATGTGATCTTTTAATTTAATCTTTCTGACTTGATCTTTATGAGCAGCTTCTTTTCTTCTACTTGCTAGCAGCCTCACCTTTGCCCCATTACTGACAGCACTAATGTTAGACTTGCTCATTTTCACTAAGTTTATTTAGCCACTCGAGCATCCAGTTTTGTCGTGCTTTGACCTTCCCACTGACAAAGCCAAGGGTTATAAGTACAATATCATGTGTATCAAAACTGTGGCCAAATGCATCATGGGAAAAGGCGTAAAGAATCTTTTCTCTGTCCTTGATAGTTTCCGGGTTGTTTATATTGTGCTTAAGTTCACCTGCGTACAGATGTTATAAAATATACCTTGTGAATAAATGCTGTGTAAAAGAATTATTTTAAAATTTACCCACTAGATGGCAATGTTTATATCTAAACCGTCAAGTAAGAAAAATGAGACCACAATATATATCTTGGTAGCAGTATAGAATAAAAAGGTGAAAGAAAGAGACCATATGCAGGATAGTAAAAGCAGCAGCGCATTTTAAATATGGTCCAGTTAGATATTTGGAAAATAGGCCCATGGTTTTGAGCTGGACCTGGGTATTGTAATCCTTGAGCTGCTCAATGATAGCAACGCTCACAGAACCCTAACGAGTGCATCGGTTCTCGAAGAAATCAAGCAGCTCACTTCTAATGTTGTGTACAGTAGCAGCCAAGTGGAACAGTACATGCATTCTGTTGCCCACATATCTGAGAATGGTACCATCTTTCATCCCCTTCTCCATCAGGAAGGTTGTGAATCCTTTTGGGTCTCCTGATCCTTGTTTGAACCTGAAAAAATGTGACAACTTTAGTTCTGCTGCTGAGGAGGAGGATAAAATACTGATACTCATGTAGCTGTATCTTGAAATTTAAAAACATTTGAATATTGCAGCATCAGCAAAGCAGAAAAAAGTGGAACACACCAGGCCCAGGACATCATCCATAAACATTGCCAAATTAAAAAAAAAACAGAACTAAAATGTCACATATCCAAGGGGTGGAAATGGCACTTGAGATCCATGAGCTCCATCTTGATCTTCTCCTCCAGTCGTTGCACCACACAGTGGTTAATAGCAGCCCTGTCTATGACAGTGCTCCTAATCGTCCTGGCAAAGTGCTCCTTGACATCTTGACACATTTTTGCCACTGTATGAGCAGTACAACCGGATTACATCATGGAGAGTGTCGCTGATGTGATTCTATAGGCATTTTGTAATCTGTATCTTCCTCTGTGGGATCATCTACATTTAAATATTCTTAAGTGTACATGTCGGTTTAATAGGTCACCTATCGTCTTGGCCGTTACATCCATAATTAACTCTACATATACTACATCTTCATAATCCTTTGTCCAGATATGACTAATGTTGTGCCCTACAATGGAAATTTCAACTCTAACAAATGTATCTAACTTATCTACTACTTCTGCATCTAAATTACTGAATTCACTTAAACTAACAAGGGCAATCTTACGAAATAAGGCATCCTTGATAACTTTTTCTAATTTATTCCTTCCTGGAGTCTCAATAATGTGCTCTTTTAATTTAATCTTTCTGACTTGATCTTTATGAGCAGCTTCTTTTCTTCTACTTGCTAGCAGCCTCACCTTGCCCCATTACTGACAGCACTAATGTTAGGCTGCTCATTTTCACTAAGTTTATTGAGCCACTCGAGTATTCCGTTTTGTCGTACTTTGACCTTTCCACTGATAAAGCCAAGGGTTGCGTTAGGTGCTCGTCTCCACAGCGAATCCTTCATACCCAGTGCCATTTCAGTTTGCATATTGTGCACTGGGGCTGAAGCTCAATCCGTTAGTACTTTATCCGTGCCTGGCAGTGTTTCACATGGTTGCATCAGGTGCTGGAGTTTATCTATAAATGCAGCAACCAGAGCTTTCACTGCTTGGTGAAGTTTGTCTACCTGTGAATTTGAAGAAACATTTTTAAAAATTAATAATTACAATATCATGTTTTATCAAAATGGTGGCCAAATGCATCATGAGAAGAGGTGTAAAGAATCTTTACGTTGTCCTTGGTCTTCTTAAAAGGGGGTAAGCTCAGATGCGCTAATAAGAGACATCACTTACATAAATGTTGCATCGCCTAAAGGAAAATCTGTGAGAAATGTTGCTATAGGCATTTTGTAATCTGTATCTTCCTCAGTGGGATCATCTACATTAAAACATCTTAAGTGTACATGTCGGTTTAATAGGTCACCTATCGTCTTGGCCTTTGCATCCATAATTAACTCTACATATACTACATCTTCATCATCCTTTGTCCAGATATGATTAATGTTGTGCCCTACAATGGAAATTTCAACTCTAACAAATGTATCTAACTTATCTACTACTTCTGCATCTAAATTACTGAATTCATTTAAACTAACAAGGGCAATCTTACGAAATAAGGCATCCTTGATAACTTTTTCTTATTTATTCCTTCCTGGAGTCTCAATAATGTGATCTTTTAATTTAATCTTTCTGACTTGATCTTTATGAGCAGCTTCTTTTCTTCTACTTGCTAGCAGCCTCACCTTTGCCCCATTACTGACAGCACTAATGTTAGACTTGCTCATTTTCACTAAGTTTATTTAGCCACTCGAGCATCCAGTTTTGTCGTGCTTTGACCTTCCCACTGACAAAGCCAAGGGTTATAAGTACAATATCATGTGTATCAAAACTGTGGCCAAATGCATCATGGGAAAAGGCGTAAAGAATCTTTTCTCTGTCCTTGATAGTTTCCGGGTTGTTTATATTGTGCTTAAGTTCACCTGCGTACAGATGTTATAAAATATACCTTGTGAATAAATGCTGTGTAAAAGAATTATTTTAAAATTTACCCACTAGATGGCAATGTTTATATCTAAACCGTCAAGTAAGAAAAATGAGACCACAATATATATCTTGGTAGCAATATAGAATAAAAAGGTGAAAGAAAGAGACCATATGCAGGATAGTAAAAGCAGCAGCGCATTTTAAATATGGTCCAGTTAGATATTTGGAAAATAGGCCCATGGTTTTGAGCTGGACCTGGGTATTGTAATCCTTGAGCTGCTCAATGATAGCAACGCTCACAGAACCCTAACGAGTGCATCGGTTCTCGAAGAAATCAAGCAGCTCACTTCTAATGTTGTGTACAGTAGCAGCCAAGTGGAACAGTACATGCATTCTGTTGCCCACATATCTGAGAATGGTACCATCTTTCATCCCCTTCTCCATCAGGAAGGTTGTGAATCCTTTTGGGTCTCCTGATCCTTGTTTGAACCTGAAAAAATGTGACAACTTTAGTTCTGCTGCTGAGGAGGAGGATAAAATACTGATACTCATGTAGCTGTATCTTGAAATTTAAAAACATTTGAATATTGCAGCATCAGCAAAGCAGAAAAAAGTGGAACACACCAGGCCCAGGACATCATCCATAAACATTGCCAAATTAAAAAAAAAACAGAACTAAAATGTCACATATCCAAGGGGTGGAAATGGCACTTGAGATCCATGAGCTCCATCTTGATCTTCTCCTCCAGTCGTTGCACCACACAGTGGTTAATAGCAGCCCTGTCTATGACAGTGCTCCTAATCGTCCTGGCAAAGTGCTCCTTGACATCTTGACACATTTTTGCCACTGTATGAGCAGTACAACCGGATTACATCATGGAGAGTGTCGCTGATGTGATTCTATAGGCATTTTGTAATCTGTATCTTCCTCTGTGGGATCATCTACATTTAAATATTCTTAAGTGTACATGTCGGTTTAATAGGTCACCTATCGTCTTGGCCGTTACATCCATAATTAACTCTACATATACTACATCTTCATAATCCTTTGTCCAGATATGACTAATGTTGTGCCCTACAATGGAAATTTCAACTCTAACAAATGTATCTAACTTATCTACTACTTCTGCATCTAAATTACTGAATTCACTTAAACTAACAAGGGCAATCTTACGAAATAAGGCATCCTTGATAACTTTTTCTAATTTATTCCTTCCTGGAGTCTCAATAATGTGCTCTTTTAATTTAATCTTTCTGACTTGATCTTTATGAGCAGCTTCTTTTCTTCTACTTGCTAGCAGCCTCACCTTGCCCCATTACTGACAGCACTAATGTTAGGCTGCTCATTTTCACTAAGTTTATTGAGCCACTCGAGTATTCCGTTTTGTCGTACTTTGACCTTTCCACTGATAAAGCCAAGGGTTGCGTTAGGTGCTCGTCTCCACAGCGAATCCTTCATACCCAGTGCCATTTCAGTTTGCATATTGTGCACTGGGGCTGAAGCTCAATCCGTTAGTACTTTATCCGTGCCTGGCAGTGTTTCACATGGTTGCATCAGGTGCTGGAGTTTATCTATAAATGCAGCAACCAGAGCTTTCACTGCTTGGTGAAGTTTGTCTACCTATGAATTTGAAGAAACATTTTTAAAAATTAATAATTACAATTTCACGTTTTATCAAAATGGTGGCCAAATGCATCATGAGAAGAGGTGTTAAGAATCTTTACGTTGTCCTTGGTCTTCTTAAAAGGGGGTAAGCTCAGATGCGCTAATAAGAGACATCACTTACATAAATGTTGCATCGCCTAAAGGAAAATCTGTGGGAAATGTTGCTATAGGCATTTTGTAATCTGTATCTTCCTCAGTGGGATCATCTACATTAAAACATCTTAAGTGTACATGTCGGTTTAATAGGTCACCTATCGTCTTGGCCTTTGCATCCATAATTAACTCTACATATACTACATCTTCATCATCCTTTGTCCAGATATGATTAATGTTGTGCCCTACAATGGAAATTTCAACTCTAACAAATGTATCTAACTTATCTACTACTTCTGCATCTAAATTACTGAATTCATTTAAACTAACAAGGGCAATCTTACGAAATAAGGCATCCTTGATAACTTTTTCTAATTTATTCCTTCCTGGAGTCTCAATAATGTGATCTTTTAATTTAATCTTTCTGACTTGATCTTTATGAGCAGCTTCTTTTCTTCTACTTGCTAGCAGCCTCACCTTTGCCCCATTACTGACAGCACTAATGTTAGACTTGCTCATTTTCACTAAGTTTATTTAGCCACTCGAGCATCCAGTTTTGTCGTGCTTTGACCTTCCCACTGACAAAGCCAAGGGTTATAAGTACAATATCATGTGTATCAAAACTGTGGCCAAATGCATCATGGGAAAAGGCGTAAAGAATCTTTTCTCTGTCCTTGATAGTTTCCGGGTTGTTTATATTGTGCTTAAGTTCACCTGCGTACAGATGTTATAAAATATACCTTGTGAATAAATGCTGTGTAAAAGAATTATTTTAAAATTTACCCACTAGATGGCAATGTTTATATCTAAACCGTCAAGTAAGAAAAATGAGACCACAATATATATCTTGGTAGCAATATAGAATAAAAAGGTGAAAGAAAGAGACCATATGCAGGATAGTAAAAGCAGCAGCGCATTTTAAATATGGTCCAGTTAGATATTTGGAAAATAGGCCCATGGTTTTGAGCTGGACCTGGGTATTGTAATCCTTGAGCTGCTCAATGATAGCAACGCTCACAGAACCCTAACGAGTGCATCGGTTCTCGAAGAAATCAAGCAGCTCACTTCTAATGTTGTGTACAGTAGCAGCCAAGTGGAACAGTACATGCATTCTGTTGCCCACATATCTGAGAATGGTACCATCTTTCATCCCCTTCTCCATCAGGAAGGTTGTGAATCCTTTTGGGTCTCCTGATCCTTGTTTGAACCTGAAAAAATGTGACAACTTTAGTTCTGCTGCTGAGGAGGAGGATAAAATACTGATACTCATGTAGCTGTATCTTGAAATTTAAAAACATTTGAATATTGCAGCATCAGCAAAGCAGAAAAAGTGGAACACACCAGGCCCAGGACATCATCCATAAACATTGCCAAATTAAAAAAAAAACAGAACTAAAATGTCACATATCCAAGGGGTGGAAATGGCACTTGAGATCCATGAGCTCCATCTTGATCTTCTCCTCCAGTCGTTGCACCACACAGTGGTTAATAGCAGCCCTGTCTATGACAGTGCTCCTAATCGTCCTGGCAAAGTGCTCCTTGACATCTTGAACATTTTTGCCACTGTATGAGCAGTACAACCGGATTACATCATGGAGAGTGTCGCTGATGTGATTCTATAGGCATTTTGTAATCTGTATCTTCCTCTGTGGGATCATCTACATTTAAATATTCTTAAGTGTACATGTCGGTTTAATAGGTCACCTATCGTCTTGGCCGTTACATCCATAATTAACTCTGCATATACTACATCTTCATCATCCTTTGTCCAGATATGACTAATGTTGTGCCCTACAATGGAAATTTCAACTCTAACAAATGTATCTAACTTATCTACTACTTCTGCATCTAAATTACTGAATTCACTTAAACTAACAAGGGCAATCTTACGAAATAAGGCATCCTTGATAACTTTTTCTAATTTATTCCTTCCTGGAGTCTCAATAATGTGCTCTTTTAATTTAATCTTTCTGACTTGATCTTTATGAGCAGCTTCTTTTCTTCTACTTGCTAGCAGCCTCACCTTGCCCCATTACTGACAGCACTAATGTTAGGCTGCTCATTTTCACTAAGTTTATTGAGCCACTCGAGTATTCCGTTTTGTCGTACTTTGACCTTTCCACTGATAAAGCCAAGGGTTGCGTTAGGTGCTCGTCTCCACAGCGAATCCTTCATACCCAGTGCCATTTCAGTTTGCATATTGTGCACTGGGGCTGAAGCTCAATCCGTTAGTACTTTATCCGTGCCTGGCAGTGTTTCACATGGTTGCATCAGGTGCTGGAGTTTATCTATAAATGCAGCAACCAGAGCTTTCACTGCTTGGTGAAGTTTGTCTACCTATGAATTTGAAGAAACATTTTTAAAAATTAATAATTACAATTTCATGTTTTATCAAAATGGTGGCCAAATGCATCATGAGAAGAGGTGTAAAGAATCTTTACGTTGTCCTTGGTCTTCTTAAAAGGGGGTAAGCTCAGATGCGCTAATAAGAGACATCACTTACATAAATGTTGCATCGCCTAAAGGAAAATCTGTGAGAAATGTTGCTATAGGCATTTTGTAATCTGTATCTTCCTCAGTGGGATCATCTACATTAAAACATCTTAAGTGTACATGTCGGTTTAATAGGTCACCTATCGTCTTGGCCTTTGCATCCATAATTAACTCTACATATACTACATCTTCATCATCCTTTGTCCAGATATGATTAATGTTGTGCCCTACAATGGAAATTTCAACTCTAACAAATGTATCTAACTTATCTACTATTTCTGCATCTAAATTACTGAATTCATTTAAACTAACAAGGGCAATCTTACGAAATAAGGCATCCTTGATAACTTTTTCTAATTTATTCCTTCCTGGAGTCTCAATAATGTGCTCTTTTAATTTAATCTTTCTGACTTGATCTTTATGAGCAGCTTCTTTTCTTCTACTTGCTAGCAGCCTCACCTTTGCCCCATTACTGACAGCACTAATGTTAGACTTGCTCATTTTCACTAAGTTTATTTAGCCACTCGAGCATCCAGTTTTGTCGTGCTTTGACCTTCCCACTGACAAAGCCAAGGGTTATAAGTACAATATCATGTGTATCAAAACTGTGGCCAAATGCATCATGGGAAAAGGCGTAAAGAATCTTTTCTCTGTCCTTGATAGTTTCCGGGTTGTTTATATTGTGCTTAAGTTCACCTGCGTACAGATGTTATAAAATATACCTTGTGAATAAATGCTGTGTAAAAGAATTATTTTAAAATTTACCCACTAGATGGCAATGTTTATATCTAAACCGTCAAGTAAGAAAAATGAGACCACAATATATATCTTGGTAGCAATATAGAATAAAAAGGTGAAAGAAAGAGACCATATGCAGGATAGTAAAAGCAGCAGCGCATTTTAAATATGGTCCAGTTAGATATTTGGAAAATAGGCCCATGGTTTTGAGCTGGACCTGGGTATTGTAATCCTTGAGCTGCTCAATGATAGCAACGCTCACAGAACCCTAACGAGTGCATCGGTTCTCGAAGAAATCAAGCAGCTCACTTCTAATGTTGTGTACAGTAGCAGCCAAGTGGAACAGTACATGCATTCTGTTGCCCACATATCTGAGAATGGTACCATCTTTCATCCCCTTCTCCATCAGGAAGGTTGTGAATCCTTTTGGGTCTCCTGATCCTTGTTTGAACCTGAAAAAATGTGACAACTTTAGTTCTGCTGCTGAGGAGGAGGATAAAATACTGATACTCATGTAGCTGTATCTTGAAATTTAAAAACATTTGAATATTGCAGCATCAGCAAAGCAGAAAAAGTGGAACACACCAGGCCCAGGACATCATCCATAAACATTGCCAAATTAAAAAAAAAAACAGAACTAAAATGTCACATATCCAAGGGGTGGAAATGGCACTTGAGATCCATGAGCTCCATCTTGATCTTCTCCTCCAGTCGTTGCACCACACAGTGGTTAATAGCAGCCCTGTCTATGACAGTGCTCCTAATCGTCCTGGCAAAGTGCTCCTTGACATCTTGAACATTTTTGCCACTGTATGAGCAGTACAACCGGATTACATCATGGAGAGTGTCGCTGATGTGATTCTATAGGCATTTTGTAATCTGTATCTTCCTCTGTGGGATCATCTACATTTAAATATTCTTAAGTGTACATGTCGGTTTAATAGGTCACCTATCGTCTTGGCCGTTACATCCATAATTAACTCTGCATATACTACATCTTCATCATCCTTTGTCCAGATATGACTAATGTTGTGCCCTACAATGGAAATTTCAACTCTAACAAATGTATCTAACTTATCTACTACTTCTGCATCTAAATTACTGAATTCACTTAAACTAACAAGGGCAATCTTACGAAATAAGGCATCCTTGATAACTTTTTCTAATTTATTCCTTCCTGGAGTCTCAATAATGTGCTCTTTTAATTTAATCTTTCTGACTTGATCTTTATGAGCAGCTTCTTTTCTTCTACTTGCTAGCAGCCTCACCTTGCCCCATTACTGACAGCACTAATGTTAGACTGCTCATTTTCACTAAGTTTAGAGCCACTCGAGTATTCCGTTTTGTCGTACTTTGACCTTTCCACTGATAAAGCCAAGGGTTGCGTTAGGTGCTCGTCTCCACAGCGAATCCTTCATACCCAGTGCCATTTCAGCTTGCATATTGTGCACTGGGGCTGAAGCTCTATCCTTTAGTACTTTATCCGTGTACTTTATCACAGTGGTTAATAGCAGCCCTGTCTGTGATAGTGCTCCTAATCGTCCTGGCAAAGTGCTCTTGACATTGTTGCCACTGTATGAGCTGTACAACCGGATTACACCATGGAGAGTGTTGCTGATGTGATCCTCACAATTCTTAGTGGTTCCACCTGAAAGTAAACCTAAACAGTGTTAGAGATACTATAATAGAGATACCTGCTTATCGTTATCTACCATGTTGACATGTTAGATATACCTGCTTACCGTTATCTACCATGGTGACATAATAGAGATACCAGCTTACCGTTATCTACCATGGTGACATGTTAGAGAGAGAAAATGCAAATATCTCTTAATCTCTTCAAACCGATTGATCGGCATCCCAAAAACATGCCCTCATCAGGCACAAAGCTCTGAGGTTCATGTCTCCAGCTGATGTCAATCTTTTTTTTTTGTAGCAGTTGTTTGACCAACATTCTTTTTTTTTATTCTGGCTGCTTGGGCCAGGCTGAACAGAGATGATGTCAGTTAGCTGATCAACATCATTTTGATCAGTGTCATCTGAATCTGTATCAGACTCCTCAAGTTGAGGAATACGTGTACCTACTTTCTGTAGTAGGTCTAATTCATCACAATCAGAATCAGCAGATAAATTGCTATCTTCACTACTGGACGGCAAAAATCTTGATCTCTTTAGTGCAGAGTTGCCATAAAATGTAGCTGTATTCATTATAGATGATTATAATCACACTCATTCAGAAAGCACTTGAAAATGACTGACACTTTTGTTGTGTCACTGAGCCGGCCTGACGAAGGGGAATCCCCGGAAGCGTGTGTAGTTTTACTGCACAATGTTCCACATCGGGCACAAAGCTAATTACGCGAATTAATCAATACTAGTTGTGATAATGTGATAGTTCTATTAAATAATTTTTATAAAACTCTGAGCACTGAGAATAAGTGATGATAGATGATAATAGAAACAGTTCAACACATTGACCAAAGCCACAGACGAAGCGTGTGTTCTGATGAGTCACCAATAACGAACTCTAACTTCTTCACTGAAGATTTCAAGAAAGGGAGAACACTCAAATCATTTAGCTATGTATCCTAGCTACCTCTTCTGTGTTTGTAGTACATTTTTGCATTCATTCTTATTTATAGGTGTACCGTTATTCGGTATGTGCCATATCTGGCACACTATGCAGTAGAGGGTTAACTTGGGACTCTAAGTACCCAGCATAAATATCAGACAGTACACCAATTTCATTATTGAACTCTAGTTATTTCATACCCATTGTATTGAGATGCAAATATACCTGGAAAGACACTAATGCATTGAATTTATCTTCCAGCATGGGTATATCAGCCTCATTGGTCAGAAAAACAAATAACATGATCGACCCAGTCTTCTGGTGCTTTTTGTTGGTGCCATGCTGCATTGAATATTCTGTGCAGCCATGCCACTCTGGTTTCTCTGGCTGCTGCTATTATTTCTATTGGTATGTTATCTATCCTCGGTGCTTTATTTCTTGGTGCATGTTTGATTACTTCATTCTTGTGCGGCACATGTGACGAAAACAGAAAACATAGAAAAAGACAAGGAAATAAAACACATTTATAGCTTGAAAGTGCATTTGTAATTGTGCTCAGACTTTGAATATAATTTTTTAATTGAGAATAATTTTGAATATAAATTAATGATTACAATTAAAACTGGCCACCAGCCAGTATTGTGTAGTATAAAGAATGTAGTTTTTTTTTAACAGCGCTGTACTAAATTTGTAAAAATTCATAACTTTTCACCATGGTGAGGGAGTTTCTACCGCAACTGAGCTGCATTGTCATTGCAACTCATAGCTGACCAAAATCCAGTCCACTCACTTTGTAATCTTGTTCCTTTTTTATATCTTCAGCTAGTATCTAGAACACAATACCAGACATTAAACGAGCTACAAGCATTGACAACTCTAAGCTGACCAAAATCAAGTGACTGCTTTGTAATCTAGTTCCTGTTTTATATTTTCTTCTGGTATCAGAAACTCAAAAACTTTCGAGACCTCGCCATTGTTGGTAAATATTTTGCAACTC
Organism: Megaustenia siamemsis; assembly: GCA_032433765.1. Classification (NCBI taxonomy): domain Eukaryota; kingdom Metazoa; phylum Mollusca; class Gastropoda; order Stylommatophora; family Ariophantidae; genus Megaustenia; species Megaustenia siamemsis. The sequence continues at coordinate 27,698,842 of JAVIAB010000159.1, read as the reverse complement.
AAAGCTGACTGCTTGCGTCAGAACCAATTGATTTAGATCACTGTTATATGGATAGCAATAGCTGATTGCTGCAGAAGAGATCAACTAAACAATTCACTCACTTTGTAATCCTGTTCCTGTTTTATATTGTTATTTGATATCAGATCATCTATTGATTATCTATGAATTACTATCAGCTTATATTATACTTTAATTTCACTAGACACTATAATTTCATTTCACGGGTCAGGTAAGATATTAGTAAACTTGCCAATCATATCACTTCACAATCATGTTCTTGCTTTAGATTTCTAATTGGCATCAATTCAGATGAAGTAAAAAGGTACCCTCCACGCATTGCTGGGTGTATGGGCAATATGGTATTACTGGACATATTTTTATTACCATTGCACATTGTTGGGTGATGTATTTATTATTACCTTTTATTCCCATAAAAATTTGTCAGTTAAGTTCCGCATTAGACCGTCAATTGTAAATTTAATGTTTTACTGCGAATCACAACACAAAGATACTTGCGTAATGTCCATTTAATGAAGAAATCTGTCATTGGACGATTGCAAATGAACATTACTGAGCTAACCAATATAATCACTTCATAATCTGGTTCCTGTTTGATATTCCATATTGGTATGTGATCCAAGGTTTCAATGCTGTAGAACATGAGATTTCTATTTGACATCAATTCATCTATTCAAAGCTTTATGCCATGAATTTCGTTACGTACCTTATACTGAACTAGCCAATGAAATTACTTCATTATTAGATTCCACTTTTATTTTCCATATTGGTATGTAGCTCATAGTTTCAAAATTTCTTCCTGTGAGATTTCTAATTGGTTGATCTGTTGTAATATTAATTCCATGAATCATGTTTGTTAAGCAGACGTGTTACCAATTGTATTTTAACTATCCAATAAGATCACTTCATAATTTGGTTCTTGTTTTATATTCCATGTTGGTATGTGAACCATGGTTTCAATATTTCTGCTCCTGAGGTTTCAATTTGTTTAAAGTTTTATTCATTATTTCAAGCTTTAAGTGCATATGTTACTAATTGTTATTGAACTCGCCAATATCATTTCATTATCTGGTTCTTGCTTTATATTCCACATTGGTATGTAAATCATGGTTTCAATGTGAGATGTCTATTTTGACATTAAATTGTCTGTTTAAACATTGTATTCCATGAATCAGGCTTGTTAAGTACATGTTATTTTAATTGCTACTGAACTATCCAATAAGATCATTTCATGCTCTGGTTCTTGCTTTATATTCCATATTGGTATGTACATCATGGTTTCAATATTTCCTGCCTGTGAGATTTCTTTTTGGCATTAATTCACCCATTTAGGAATCGTAATTACTTTGTATAAGTGGGGAGTTTCAATAACCTGTGTACTTTAGCCCATACTGACTGATTTATCTTTGAAAGATTCTTTTCAGATATACAGGTTCCATGTTTGTTGCGAAACCATCATGATTTTTCCTGCAAGTGTTTTTGTGTTGCTCCTTCTATTCCAGTAATTTGTCACCAGAATTATTTCTTATTCATCTTTGCACATGCATCACAGTAATTAGATTAGTGGCATGAAGAATATTCTTCAAACTTTCACGGACATACTCTTAGTTTCATGATTCATGAAAAATGATGATCAAACACTTGAAACCAGCAGGGGCATTTTCTTAGTTGTATGATTCTTGAAAACTGATGGTCAATCATTTGAAACTGGCAGGGGCATATTTTTAGTTGCGTGATTTTTTAAAACTGATGATCGAACATTTGAAACTGGCATGGGCATTTTCTTAGTTGCATGATTCTTGAAAACTGATGAACACTTGAAACTGGCAGGGGCATATTCATAGCTGCCAGAAAGAGGCGACCTTCCTGGTCATCACAGCCAATGCCATACAATATTAAACCTAATGAAATGATATTTTCCTGATTTTTAAAAGTCAATGTATGTTTGCACATGTTGCACTCAAACTGTAATTATAAACTAATGCCAGCTAATTGCTCAGACACTGTAAATACATTATCTCAGCAGAACAGCACAGTTGCATGTTATTTTAATTGTTTACTGAACTACCCAATAAGATCGTTTCATAATCTGGTTCTTGTTTTATATTCCATATTGGCATGTAAATCGTGGTTTCAATATTTCCTGCCTGTAAGATTTCTATTTGGCATTAATTCATCCATTTAAAAATTGTATTACATGAACCACATTTGTTACGTACAAGTGTCATTAATTTTTTCCTGAACCAGCCAATATTTCATAATCTGGTTCTTGTTTTATATTCCATTTTGGTATGTAAATCGTGGTTTCAATATTTCTGCCGTTGAGGTTGGCATCAATTATTCTATTGAAATTATTCCTCGATGAATTAAGTACATATGTTAATGAAATGGCCAATCAAATCACTTCATAATTTGATTCCTCTTTTACATTCCATATTGGTATATAGTTCACAGTTTCAATATTTCTGCCTGTGACATTTCTAATTGGCATCAATTCAACTGTGTACACACTTTATATCATGGATCAGGTAATTTAAGTACATATTACTAATCGTGACCGAATTATCCTATAGTACTTTCTATCCTTTTTATCCTTTTTAAAATTTTAATTTCATTTTTTAAACTTTCAATTCTATTTTTTACATAAAAAGAAGTGCTGTTAGTTCTTATCACAGCATTACAGATTACACTTATCACTCAATTTTTTTATTGTCTGATCTTTCTGGTTGATTATTTCTGTAATTTTTCCAGGTGGATAGTGTAGGTCTGTCGTGTATTGTCGTCTAAGTACTGTCAACTGTTTACGCAAGCGAGCATTATTTGTTTGCATATTTTTTATGGTGCGTTGTTTGTTTTTACAATGCTCGCAAGCACGTCTAAGTCGTTTTGGTGACGGTGACGTATCTGACTTGTCACTTATGACAGGTGCAGCTACGTCACTCGTGGAGGGTCCAGCAGAAAGGGCAGTTTCGTCACTCGAGGAAGGTCCAGTAGAAAGAACAGCTACGTCACTCGATGAGTGTCCAGTAGAAAGAAAAGATGGGTCAACGAAAACAGTACTATAGTCCGTTCAGATTCGTTTGCCAAGATGTTATGATTTATAATTCAAAAAGTTCTTGATGATTTCACATGATTTTTGGCATACGGTGTTAAAATGTCCATGTCACGAGAACATATGTGTTACTCGATGTCTAGCTATAACGTTTTTCTTAAAGCGGCGAATTCCTTTGATCTTTGCCCATGTAACTATTATTTTGACCCTAATCAAAATGTTTTACAGTAATCTAGTGCAACGATGACCCATAGGCGTGTCCATAAAATTTTACTTGGTGGCAAGTATACACATTTTAAATTATATATAGAACTTTTGTTCGTAGAGTCAATTTGATATAGTTCCATGCTCTTGGTGTGAGTTTCCCAAATGTTGTCGCTGCCTTTCAAATACGTACATTTAGTTCCTCATCTAAGGAAAGTGTGGCTGTAATAGTGGATCCAAGATAGCTGAACTTCTGTACTGACTCAAGCAGGCTTCCATTCAAAGTAATGGTTGTTGGTTTGCTTATAACATATTTTTGATTGCTTGGGTGGTCTTGAACAATAAACTGTTTAACAAATCAACTAGGAAATTTTGCAAATCAAACTATTTATCTGTAGACTTAATCAGAGTAATGATCATTCAGAATCAGACGAGTCAAATAGGTCGATTACTGCTTTCGGCTGAACAAACAACAAACCATCCTTTTTCCAATATTCCTCTTCTTGTCGTAACACATGATCCTCACATTTTACCCAGTAGTCTTTATTTATATTTGATAGAGCCTGATTTGTAAGTGTCTCAACATCGCATAATTTGAAAGTTTTATTTGTATATGCTACGTGTCCTTTAACTTTTGCCCAAAATAGTTCTATAGGATTTAAGTGTGCATGATATGGAGGTAGTCTCAAACATCTATGGCCATGTTCTTGAATTAACTTGTCTACTTTAAATATCTTTGTACGTTGTGTCTGTTTTACAAGGCTAAGCAATTCGGGTTTCAAACTAGATCTATCAACAGTCTTGACCGCTGAAGCACTTAGACTACCATAGGTGTTGTACCTCTGCTATTCGTATAGTGGATATTCTAGCTGTCTCTCTATCTACTGTTTTCTTTCGTCTGTATCTTCTGTTCTAACGTTCTCCAATGGCTAACTGAGTTTGTTGCCCTTCACCTTCTCTTATTCTAGTTCTCCGTCTCTTGTTCTAGTTCTTGTACTCTAGTTCTGGTGTGTGACTTCTAATTCTGATCTCCTGTAATTCTAGTTTCTGCTCTCCGGTAGTCTAGTTCTAGTTTCTAGCTCTCCAGTTCTGATCTAGTCTTGTCCTGTAGTTCTGCTTCCTAGATCTCCTTTCTAGTTCTGGTTCTCTTGAATAATTCTAGTTTCTTTTCTAAGTACAAATTCTTCTGTGACTATCTCGATGCCTATCGGTCCCTAGTGCGTGGCTATCTCTGTGTGTGTGCCTAAGTAGAAGTGTCTTCTCTAGTCTGCCCTCTAACTTTATACTCTTCTCTTTTGACCGAAAGTTAACCTGACTTCCTGCTTCTCTTTGTCCCCTCATTGTGACAGATTTTAGAGCGAAGCCCTGGAAATTCCTATAGGTCAGTCAACTTCACATCTGTTACTAGTAACTCGATCTTGTCTTCCTCTCTTGCTAAACTTCTACCTCCCTGCTATTTCTTCTCCAGATAAAATGACAATATTGCTCTATTCTTCTCTGAACTCCTAAGTGACCATCCCTAACCATCTGACACTGTGTGACTAGCCTTCAGTTTGTGAGTTCTACATTCCTTACTGACAGCTAAGATCATTCCCAGTTTACAACCTGTCAGTCACAGCAGTTTATTTCTCAACATGATCTCTTAGTTGTCCCTAGGCTAAGTTTGTCTAATCCTTAACTTATGTTCTCGCTTAATTCATCATCGAGTGCCTTCTCCGCAACGAAGGTTGGCTACCATGGATCACCATTCTACTCTGTTTCTTGCTTTGATGGTGCAGGCTGTCATAGATTGACTTGTCCATCTTTTGATGTTACTCGTCCATGTTAGTCTTGGTCTGCCTCTGCCTCTTTTACCTTGTATTTTCCCTTCCAATAATAATTATTATTCCAATATCTCGATTAATTATGATCTAAATATGTATGTATCATTCACGTTTACAAGCCGTCATAAATAATGTGGCTTCCAGACAAAGTATGCAGTTATCCCTCTTGTCAATGTAGCCTCAGAGATCTCTCTTGTCATTGTAGCCTCAGATCTCTCTTGTCAATGCAGCCTCAGAGATTTCTTGTCAATGTAGTCTCAGCAATCTCTCGTCAACATAACCTCAGAGATCTCTTGTCAATGTAGCCTCAGATCTCTCTTGTCAATGTAGCCTCAGAGATCTCTCTTGTCAATGTAGCCTCAGAGATCTCTCTTGTCAATGTAGCCTCAGATCTCTCTTGTCAATGTAGCCTCAGAGATCTCTCTTGTCAATGTAGCCTCAGAGATCTCTCTTGTCAATGTAGCCTCAGAGATCTCTCTTGTCAATGCAGCCTCAGAGATCTCTTGTCAATGTAGCCTCAGCAATCTCTCGTCAACATAACCTCAGAGATCTCTTGTCAATGTAGCCTCAGAGATCTATCTTGTCAATGTAGCCTCAGAGATCTCTCTTGTCAATGTAGCCTCAGAGATCTCTCTTGTCAATGCAGCCTCAGAGATCTCTTGTCAATGTAGCCTCAGCAATCTCTCGTCAACATAACCTCAGAGATCTTTCTTGTCAATGTAACCTCAACGCTGCTATCAATAATTCCATTCTCTATTTTGTTGGTTTATCCTTGATGTACTGTCTAAATATCCACCAGCTTAAGATTGAAACTTCTGAGTCACATGAACAGATTGTTGAATATTAAGAGCTCTCGATATTACTAGGATAAGATCAATATTTATGCAGTGACAAAAGCTACAAATTGTATCTATTAGATGCAAAGAAAGAATTACTGAACAAATATGTAAATAAAATCCCTTCTTCTAGCAGCTTCTGATATGTGTTCTTATTTGTATTGTATGAGTTTCTTTAATATCTTTTTGACTTAAAGCTGTTATATCTATCGATATTGGTGAATTAGTCTCTTTTTTGTTTTTCTTTAGTTTAGATTTTCATTTTAATCATTACAGGATTGTGATCTGAATTAATATCTTTCCCTGGATAGGTTGTGGCTTTCTTGACGTTGTGAATGAACCTATCTTTTAACATTATGTAATCTATTTGATTCCTCTTCATATCTCCATTTCCATATGTATAAAAAGAAAAAAAAGTAATCCCCCCCCCCCCTCCACGCCAAGTGGCGTATAGGGAAATATGATGTTAGTGACCCTATATTTTACAGACCTTCAGCACATGATTTTTGGGGTAATGTGGTAGGTATTACGCCCGTGCTGCTTTACTTTCCCAGAAAAAAAATCCGGTACCCATTTAAGGCTGGGTGGACCCGGAAGCCGTCGGTTGGGATCGAACCCTACCCCTTGTCCGTGGTAGTCCAGTTCACTAACCACTGAGCTATCGCGGCTCCCTCTTTCCATATGTATAGTTTCCTTTATTCCATGTACTTATTTTTAGATCTTTCCTCCAACATAAGTTTGAATTCCTCTCTATTGCTTTCTCTGGAATAGTACGTGATGAAGCTCCAATCTTTTTCACAGTGGTCTGCCACATTCGTCTTTCGTGTCATTAGTGAGTAGAGTGATCTCCCTTGCGCATCTAGTAGTTGACTGTGTCAGCGTTCACGCGGAAATAAGGTAAAAAAGTAAGCTACGATGATAGAGCTCCCACGGACGTAAAGAGTTAAGGAGAACATTAAATCCAAGAAGCACATGGATTTTTCATTTGAACTGCTGCTTTTCTTATGCTCAATGCTGCAACTGCTGTTAGTGGCATGAAGTATATTATTCTGGCAGATGCATGTCCTGAATTTTTACTGATTCAGTTATTTTGGTCTCCACCATCGTTTCATGGTTAAATTTGACTTATTCACTTCGTAATCTGGTTCCTGTTTGATATTCCATTTTGGAATGTAATTTATATATATTGCTGTCTATGAAACATGCTGTTTTGTTAAATTTTAATTACTGTACATCTTCCCTCGCCCCATAACTATGAAATACTATAGGAATATTATGTTTAAATACTTTCAGCAACTAATTTAGATTTGTTTTTATGTTGACTGATGATCTTTAAGTGCCGTTGTTCTTTTTTGTGTGTTGTGTGTTAAAAATTGTGTATTGTATACACGTAAATTTTAATTTACAATTAAAAAGTCGTTTAGCAGACTAATACTATGGCTACACATAGTCAGCTATGATTGTAGAAGGCGACGACCACAACTAATACTTTATTTTGATGTTTACATGTTAGACAATATCGAACGATTTATCTTTTTTTCCCCCTTCCTTGCCTTTAAGTGCAGAGGGGAGTTAAAATGAGCGGTCTTTTGTTCTTCTGTTCACTAATTAATAATTAAATGCTTGCATATAGGATATATTTATTAAGTATTTGCACTCTTGTAAGTCGGAATATATTTCTATTAAATTAGGTTGCTTACCAGTTTCAGCTTGGTTTATGCTGTAGTTAATATTTAATGTCATATATATATTTATATATATATAAACGTGCACACATTTTCCTCAAAGTCATGTTATTAAGATTGCATTAATATGTAAACACGTAAATTATAATTCTATTAAGTTAGGCTGCTTACCAGTTTCAGCTTTTTTTTTTGGTTCTATTGGTCCGACTGTCTTTTTTATGTTGTCCTGTTCTTTTGTTCCATCTTCGGTAAGCTCAACTTCCTTCCCATTTTGACTGAACTCCCACCGAATGAAGTCCATGTCTTCAGGTTCTAGCAAAAAAAACCCATTTTTTGTCCTTAACACGTCCAAAGTTTTTATGTATGCTCTGTCTTATATGTTTCGTCGGATGTGACGGTATTGTACGCCATATCTTAATCCACCATATGGTTAATAATGGCCAATTACCTCACTTCATAATTTGGTTCTTGTTTTATATTCCATTTTTGAATGTAATTCTTGATATATTATATACTTCTGAATATATTATTATGTAGTTCGTCATGTTTTCTTTATCTGGTGTCCGCTATGTACAATATATTGATGGCTGCTACTTTGCATTGGTGGTCTATCTCCATTTTTCTGTGATTTCTTTTAGCATAAAACGTTTATCCCTTACCGATCTGCTGAGTCTGTCGTAAGTTAAGGGCTTAACTTAAAAACACACTTTGTGGGTGGCCCGGAGAACTCACACTGCTTCCGGCAGAAATTGAATGCGGGTTGTTTGAACACCGATAGCCCAATCCCAATCGACTGGTTTTCCCAACTAGGCTACAGTCACACACACCACCACCACACACGCACACCCCCCTCCTTCACGAATGGGTGAACTTCTGAAACAATGTTCGACTCCATCTCGCTGCAGTAGAACTACTTGAAGGCTTTGTAATTGGACACATGGTGGCTATTGCAAAGGGCCCAGGTGTAACCTGTCTTTTTTTTTTTTTTTTAACAACATCCACTCCTGATCACTTGAAGAATCACAGCTTCTGTTTTTTTGACATCATCCACTCCTGATCACTTGAAGAATCACAGCTTCTGTTTTTTAACAACATCCACTCCTGATCGCTTGAAGAATCACAGCTTCGGTTTTTTTGACAACACTCTCTCCTGATCGCTTGAAGAATCACAGCTTCTGTTTTTGTGACAACACTCTCTCCTGATCGCTTGAAGAATCACAGCTTCTGTTTTTGTGACAACACTCTCTCATGATCACTTGAAGAATCACAGCTTCTGTTTTTGTGACAACACTCTCTCCTGATCGCTTGAAGAATCACAGCTTCTGTTTTTGTGACAACACTCTCTCATGATTGCTTGAAGAATCACTGCTTCTGTTTTGTTGACAACACTCTCTCCTGATCGCTTGAAGAACACTGTCAGTGTCAACAACTTCTACTGTCATTTCCATCTAATCTTATCAGCACAAGTACTATTTAAACGATACATACCATTATAAGAAACAGATAATCATAGGTCCACAAGCCCCAAATCAGGATGCCTTTCGTAATATGAATAGATGGGAACAAGTTATCATTATACGCCTCAGAACAAGACACAATCGACTCCATAGTCACATGTATACAAAATTTAAGATCAGCACCTACTTTACATGTGGACAGGCGCCCCAGACTGCTGAACACTTACTTCAAGATTGAACTGAATATAATAGACTAAGGATAATCCATTGGCCCATAGATACAACATCTCAGACAAAGCTACATGGACCACTCCAAGAATTACAAAAGACATTGAAATTTATACAGGAAATGACATAGCAAATATAGACAATACTTCAGGCGAATGAAAGATAGATAGTTTTAAGTGATCTTACATGCTCGATACTGCCACCATTTCCTTAGAAATATTCAGAAAAAAATTTGAATTTTGGATGGATTTTCTTAAACTGAACCTTTAATTGGTCTTCACCTTATTTAATATAGATTAACCGCCTTGCTTCATAGCCTGGTTCCTGTTTTATATTCCAATTTGGTATCAAACACTCAGAGCCCCTCCCTTTTGTGTGTGTAGTCTTCTTATTGATCTATTATGTATATAACTTTCATTTCTTGGGATTTATTATTTACATTATTGTCACTATGGATGAAAGACAGTACAAAAGAAAACGTACAAGTGATAAGAGCAAGTTAATTGGTGGGATGTTACCGATAGTTTCTTCCATCACTTCATAATGTGGTTCTTGTTTTATATTTCCTATTAGCATCAGAGCCTCTATTTTAAACTTTATACCATGTGTCACTTACATGCAATTTATTGAACCAACCATTTATTTCACTTCATTATCTTGTTCAGTTTTATATTTCTTATTGGTTGCAGACCCGCCAGTTAAAATGGGTTGGTCAATTAACCTACTTATCAAAGTTACATATTCGTAGACCCGAATTAATTGTGTATATGTGTAATATATACCAATATATGAGCATAAAATAACCAACCATATGGTTCTTCTTTCACATTTTCCATTGATATGATATTCAGGCCATCATATGTCATACCGGTTGGCATAGGCGATCATGCCCTTTCACAGTACATAGTATTAATTCTGTTGTTGACTGTTTTCCATGCCAAGACACGAAGCTATCTACTATCTTCTCTCTTTGTCGTCCGTACACTCACGTCTGATAATAACGTACAAATAATTATCAAAGTTTCATATTATTTCACTGCATAATATAGTTCTTCTTTCATATTTTTCATTGGTACCAGATCAGATGTTTTAAACATGTTAGCTTGTGTCTGATTAATAACCTACAAGTAACTATTAATGTAACATTATTTTACTTCATCTTTCTTATTTTATGGTTCATCTTTCATATTTTCTATTGGTATGAAATCACCAATTTTAAACTTTATAGCCTGTGTCACTATGGATCTTAAGAAAAGGGAAAAACTCCACCAAAAATGTGACATGTCGAATTTAAAACGCGTTTTGTAAAATAACAGCTGCACTTTAAAAATTAATAATTATAACTTGAATTGAACGCAATATAATAAAAACCAAGATTTATCACAATGCGATCGTTCGTTTGCTTACAATTAAGAAATAAAATCAGTCGAAAAAAAAAGTTGTTGGAGAAATCACAAAAGTTGTGTGAAAAAAAGCATGCTAAATAAAAAAGTATTTACTCACCGAACATCACAGGTTCAGTTCCGCATGATACTTTTCAAAGCAGTCTCCCTTTCCCAGATGAAACAGTTGAATGTGGTCGTTTGCCAGAATGACCCGACTGGAGCTTCGCACAAAAATAACACACCTTTTTCAGGCCATGCATCCGAATCATCCTATGCTCATTGAGACTACTTGTACCCACACCTGAAGTCGAGGGCTGCTGGGATGACTTCCTTTTCCTACAAATATTGCCCTTCAGGAGATCTGAACTCAAACAGAGTAGTAGGAAGTAAGCTGGTCAAACCTATCCACTCCACCCATGAACTGGTTATAGACAGACACTGGAGTTGGTATCTGAACGTCCACTCGGCCACCTACGGTACGTCTTGAAACCTGTGTCATTCCTGGCGTAGTGTTAGAGCTGATCAAACTTACAACTTTCTTATCCTTCCAAACCGTAGCCACAACATTTCCCTGCTGCTTGAACTGCACATCCCCCCCTTTTCAACTTGTTAGTGGCTTTGGACTTGAAGGCAGCTGGCCAGCCTTTGCGGTTTCCTCTCATCATTCCACATGAATATGTTCTCTCAACGAGCAAATCTTTGGTAAGTTGGAGCGATGAGAAATAATTGTCAAAGTAAAAGTGATGGTATTTACCAAAAAATGTCTACCTAACTTTGTCACGACATAATGTCCTGAACCATGGGGCATTGGTTCAGCTACTTTGCCAACATAAACATCAAAATCAAGTAAGTATCCCGTTGATGAATCTGCTATACACCAAACTTTGATGCCCCAGGGATTCGGCTTACCTTGTATTGTTTGAAAGATAGGCGACCATTGTAAGCAATCATTGCTTCATCAACACTGATGTTTATGCCAGGGGAATAAATAGATGCTATATTCTTTCTGACCATATCCAATAATGGTCTAACTTTATACAGGGGGTCATAGCCTACATGACCCTTTGGCTGCTGTTAACTGGCATCATTTAGGTGAAAATATTGAGAAATCTTCTCAAATCTTGATTTTCCCATACAACTAGACACCCCTGGCACACCAAGACGATCATCAGTACTCCAATACATAGTGTATTCAGGCAAGGTGTGAATGCCCATAACAATGTAAACATGCAAAAAAAGTTTGGTCTCAGCAGCAGAAACTGGGCTCCAGTATAGATCTTCTTTCCCAGTCCGCTCAGCACGCTGAGTTGCATACAAATTAGTCTGATCAGCAGCAAACTGATATATATTTGATCAATAATCAAACTAAAATAATCATATGGGCTCGCACCTGCATCAAGATTGTGCATAGGCCTGATACACCAAGGAAATCCTCAACTTTGACATGAGAAATTACATCGCTCCAACCACTGATGCCCACCACTGACATTAGACCTATATTTTCTTCTTTGTCTCCATGATGTCCATCACTAGAATCACTATCACTTCTGCCACCATCACTACTAAACTGACACGGTAAAACAGTAACTCTCAGCATTATCTTCGTGGAAATCATTATCTAATTCCACAATATCACCTTGGAGACTGGAAGAAGAACCCGGAAATGAAGTTAAAAAAGCATCCGATCATGATTTTTTTTCAGCGATTTTCAAACAAAGATTTCTAAATATAATAACAAACTCCAAGCGTGGTTCAATGTCGCAAACAATAGTAAATTCACTTCTATCCATCTTCATCTGGGTCTTCCTCTTGGTCTTTTTCCATGCATTCTCGAGAAGAATGCCCGTGATGGTGCTTGATATGGATTCATTCTGACCAGGTGGCCAAACCATTTAAATTGTTGTTGTTCTATATATTCTTGGCAGGGTTTTGTTCCTACTATTTTGATTATGGTTTCATTTGGTATTCTATCTCTTCTTGTGTTGTTTGTTACTTTTCTCAAGCATTGAATCTCACATACCACATGTATTGATCTTTCTTAAATGAGATTTAGAAAGGGTCCATGTTTGACTTTCATAGCACAAAGTTGGTATGAAAATGCTATTTATCATTTGTTGTTTAGCTGGCATAGAAATGTTTGGATGTCTTAACAATGGTGAAAGCTGGTATGTGACAGCATTTGCTTTTTGTATTCTCATGTCAATTTCTCTGTCTAGTTTTCCATATTTTGTGAACATTGTGCCTAAATACTTGAATTCCTCTACTTGTTTTATTTCTTTGTCTTTGATCTTGATGTTTAATGGGTGTCTTAATTTGCTTATTCTTATAGCCTCTGTTTTTGCTGTGTTGATTTTCATACTGTAGTTTGTGCAGCTTTTATCTAGAGATGTTAAATGCTGTTGTAGCAGGTTTTCATCCTCATATATTAGGCATTGGTCATCTGCGAAGAGTAGCTCATTGATGTTGGAGTTTTCTACCTCTGTGTTATTATTTGATTTTTCCTTGTTGGTTGCTTCCTGATTTATTTTGTCCATATATATGATGAAGAGGAGTGGTGAGAGGACGCATCCTTGTCTTACACATGTTGTAACCTGAAACCATTCTGACAGACCTTCCGATGTTCTAACGTCACTTCACAGTTCAAGGACTGAAGAGTTCTTATAACCGACTTAATTAAAAACTATGCGTTCCGAGCCAGTTTTAACGGAACACACTAAAACGGTGCATTAAGATTTAGAGAGTTAATGTAACATTATTTGACTTCATTTTATGGTTCATCTATTTTCTACTGGTATGAAATCAGCAATTTTAAACTTTATAGCTTGTGTCTGATTAGAAACAAGTAATTATCAAAGCAATATATTATATTACTTCATAATGGGGTTCTACTTTCACATTTCCATTTGGCATGAAATTAGCTATTTCAAACTATTTTATTAATCAGACCCAGTGTCTGATTAATAACATGCAAGTATTTGTCACAATAATATATTATTTCACTTCATAATATGGTTCTTCTTTCATATTTTCCATTGGTATAAGATTCAGATGATCATCATATACCATATCGGTTTTGTTGTTGACTTTTCCATGCCAAGACACACAGCTATATACTATATAGTATCTTCTCTCTTTGTCATCCGTGCACTCTCTTTCCCTGCATTGAAATCCCCTAATATAATAATGTTTTGGATTTACACTGTTTCATAGTCATCTCTAGCTTGTAAAAGGTGATACTGTCTTCTTCGCTGTTACTTGTTTGTGCATATGTATGAATTATATTGATATCATTCATCTACCTCTCAATTTTACCAGCAGAATTCTGTCTGATACTGGCCAAAATACATAGTTTCTATCACTATCTAACACGATGCCTACTCCTCTTTCATGTGTGGTTCCTCCAGAGTAAATTACATGTCAACTGTCATGTTGTAATCCTGCTCTTTTCCATCTCATTTCACATAGTCCTATGATGTTCAGTTATATTCTTTTTTATTCTTGGCTGTGTTCTAGCTTGCCAAGCTAGCATGCTAATATGATCTTCAGTTTTATTCTTGGCTGTGTTCTAGCTTGCCAAGCTAGCATGCTAATATGATCTTCAGTTTTATTCTTGGCTGTGTTCTAGCTTGCCAAGCTAGCATGCTAATATGATCTTCAGTTTTATTCTTGGCTGTGTTCTAGCTTGCCAAGCTAGCATGCTAATATGATGTTCAGTTTTATTCTAGCTTGATGACGGTCGGGTGTAACCTGTAGCACATTTGTAGTACATTTTTGCATTCATTCTTATTTATAGGTGTACCGTTATTCGGTATGTGCCATATCTGGCACACTATGCAGTAGAGGGTTAACTTGGGACTCTAAGTACCCAGCATAAATATCAGACAGTACACCAATTTCATTATTGAACTCTAGTTATTTCATACCCATTGTATTGAGATGCAAATATACCTGGAAAGACACTAATGCATTGAATTTATCTTCCAGCATGGGTATATCAGCCTCATTGGTCAGAAAAACAAATAACATGATCGACCCAGTCTTCTGGTGCTTTTTGTTGGTGCCATGCTGCATTGAATATTCTGTGCAGCCATGCCACTCTGGTTTCTCTGGCTGCTGCTATTATTTCTATTGGTATGTTATCTATCCTCGGTGCTTTATTTCTTGGTGCATGTTTGATTACTTCATTCTTGTGCGGCACATGTGACGAAAACAGAAAACATAGAAAAAGACAAGGAAATAAAACACATTTATAGCTTGAAAGTGCATTTGTAATTGTGCTCAGACTTTGAATATAATTTTTTAATTGAGAATAATTTTGAATATAAATTAATGATTACAATTAAAACTGGCCACCAGCCAGTATTGTGTAGTATAAAGAATGTAGTTTTTTTTTTAACAGCGCTGTACTAAATTTGTAAAAATTCATAACTTTTCACCATGGTGAGGGAGTTTCTACCGCAACTGAGCTGCATTGTCATTGCAACTCATAGCTGACCAAAATCCAGTCCACTCACTTTGTAATCTTGTTCCTTTTTATATCTTCAGCTAGTATCTAGAACACAATACCAGACATTAAACGAGCTACAAGCATTGACAACTCTAAGCTGACCAAAATCAAGTGACTGCTTTGTAATCTAGTTCCTGTTTTATATTTTCTTCTGGTATCAGAAACTCAAAAACTTTCGAGACCTCGCCATTGTTGGTAAATATTTTGCAACTCAAAGCTGACTGCTTGCGTCAGAACCAATTGATTTAGATCACTGTTATATGGATAGCAATAGCTGATTGCTGCAGAAGAGATCAACTAAACAATTCACTCACTTTGTAATCCTGTTCCTGTTTTATATTGTTATTTGATATCAGATCATCTATTGATTATCTATGAATTACTATCAGCTTATATTATACTTTAATTTCACTAGACACTATAATTTCATTTCACGGGTCAGGTAAGATATTAGTAAACTTGCCAATCATATCACTTCACAATCATGTTCTTGCTTTAGATTTCTAATTGGCATCAATTCAGATGAAGTAAAAAGGTACCCTCCACGCATTGCTGGGTGTATGGGCAATATGGTATTACTGGACATATTTTTATTACCATTGCACATTGTTGGGTGATGTATTTATTATTACCTTTTATTCCCATAAAAATTTGTCAGTTAAGTTCCGCATTAGACCGTCAATTGTAAATTTAATGTTTTACTGCGAATCACAACACAAAGATACTTGCGTAATGTCCATTTAATGAAGAAATCTGTCATTGGACGATTGCAAATGAACATTACTGAGCTAACCAATATAATCACTTCATAATCTGGTTCCTGTTTGATATTCCATATTGGTATGTGATCCAAGGTTTCAATGCTGTAGAACATGAGATTTCTATTTGACATCAATTCATCTATTCAAAGCTTTATGCCATGAATTTCGTTACGTACCTTATACTGAACTAGCCAATGAAATTACTTCATTATTAGATTCCACTTTTATTTTCCATATTGGTATGTAGCTCATAGTTTCAAAATTTCTTCCTGTGAGATTTCTAATTGGTTGATCTGTTGTAATATTAATTCCATGAATCATGTTTGTTAAGCAGACGTGTTACCAATTGTATTTTAACTATCCAATAAGATCACTTCATAATTTGGTTCTTGTTTTATATTCCATGTTGGTATGTGAACCATGGTTTCAATATTTCTGCTCCTGAGGTTTCAATTTGTTTAAAGTTTTATTCATTATTTCAAGCTTTAAGTGCATATGTTACTAATTGTTATTGAACTCGCCAATATCATTTCATTATCTGGTTCTTGCTTTATATTCCACATTGGTATGTAAATCATGGTTTCAATGTGAGATGTCTATTTTGACATTAAATTGTCTGTTTAAACATTGTATTCCATGAATCAGGCTTGTTAAGTACATGTTATTTTAATTGCTACTGAACTATCCAATAAGATCATTTCATGCTCTGGTTCTTGCTTTATATTCCATATTGGTATGTACATCATGGTTTCAATATTTCCTGCCTGTGAGATTTCTTTTTGGCATTAATTCACCCATTTAGGAATCGTAATTACTTTGTATAAGTGGGGAGTTTCAATAACCTGTGTACTTTAGCCCATACTGACTGATTTATCTTTGAAAGATTCTTTTCAGATATACAGGTTCCATGTTTGTTGCGAAACCATCATGATTTTTCCTGCAAGTGTTTTTGTGTTGCTCCTTCTATTCCAGTAATTTGTCACCAGAATTATTTCTTATTCATCTTTGCACATGCATCACAGTAATTAGATTAGTGGCATGAAGAATATTCTTCAAACTTTCACGGACATACTCTTAGTTTCATGATTCATGAAAAATGATGATCAAACACTTGAAACCAGCAGGGGCATTTTCTTAGTTGTATGATTCTTGAAAACTGATGGTCAATCATTTGAAACTGGCAGGGGCATATTTTTAGTTGCGTGATTTTTTAAAACTGATGATCGAACATTTGAAACTGGCATGGGCATTTTCTTAGTTGCATGATTCTTGAAAACTGATGAACACTTGAAACTGGCAGGGGCATATTCATAGCTGCCAGAAAGAGGCGACCTTCCTGGTCATCACAGCCAATGCCATACAATATTAAACCTAATGAAATGATATTTTCCTGATTTTTAAAAGTCAATGTATGTTTGCACATGTTGCACTCAAACTGTAATTATAAACTAATGCCAGCTAATTGCTCAGACACTGTAAATACATTATCTCAGCAGAACAGCACAGTTGCATGTTATTTTAATTGTTTACTGAACTACCCAATAAGATCGTTTCATAATCTGGTTCTTGTTTTATATTCCATATTGGCATGTAAATCGTGGTTTCAATATTTCCTGCCTGTAAGATTTCTATTTGGCATTAATTCATCCATTTAAAAATTGTATTACATGAACCACATTTGTTACGTACAAGTGTCATTAATTTTTTCCTGAACCAGCCAATATTTCATAATCTGGTTCTTGTTTTATATTCCATTTTGGTATGTAAATCGTGGTTTCAATATTTCTGCCGTTGAGGTTGGCATCAATTATTCTATTGAAATTATTCCTCGATGAATTAAGTACATATGTTAATGAAATGGCCAATCAAATCACTTCATAATTTGATTCCTCTTTTACATTCCATATTGGTATATAGTTCACAGTTTCAATATTTCTGCCTGTGACATTTCTAATTGGCATCAATTCAACTGTGTACACACTTTATATCATGGATCAGGTAATTTAAGTACATATTACTAATCGTGACCGAATTATCCTATAGTACTTTCTATCCTTTTTATCCTTTTTAAAATTTTAATTTCATTTTTTTAAACTTTCAATTCTATTTTTTACATAAAAAGAAGTGCTGTTAGTTCTTATCACAGCATTACAGATTACACTTATCACTCAATTTTTTTATTGTCTGATCTTTCTGGTTGATTATTTCTGTAATTTTTCCAGGTGGATAGTGTAGGTCTGTCGTGTATTGTCGTCTAAGTACTGTCAACTGTTTACGCAAGCGAGCATTATTTGTTTGCATATTTTTTATGGTGCGTTGTTTGTTTTTACAATGCTCGCAAGCACGTCTAAGTCGTTTTGGTGACGGTGACGTATCTGACTTGTCACTTATGACAGGTGCAGCTACGTCACTCGTGGAGGGTCCAGCAGAAAGGGCAGTTTCGTCACTCGAGGAAGGTCCAGTAGAAAGAACAGCTACGTCACTCGATGAGTGTCCAGTAGAAAGAAAAGATGGGTCAACGAAAACAGTACTATAGTCCGTTCAGATTCGTTTGCCAAGATGTTATGATTTATAATTCAAAAAGTTCTTGATGATTTCACATGATTTTTGGCATACGGTGTTAAAATGTCCATGTCACGAGAACATATGTGTTACTCGATGTCTAGCTATAACGTTTTTCTTAAAGCGGCGAATTCCTTTGATCTTTGCCCATGTAACTATTATTTTGACCCTAATCAAAATGTTTTACAGTAATCTAGTGCAACGATGACCCATAGGCGTGTCCATAAAATTTTACTTGGTGGCAAGTATACACATTTTAAATTATATATAGAACTTTTGTTCGTAGAGTCAATTTGATATAGTTCCATGCTCTTGGTGTGAGTTTCCCAAATGTTGTCGCTGCCTTTCAAATACGTACATTTAGTTCCTCATCTAAGGAAAGTGTGGCTGTAATAGTGGATCCAAGATAGCTGAACTTCTGTACTGACTCAAGCAGGCTTCCATTCAAAGTAATGGTTGTTGGTTTGCTTATAACATATTTTTGATTGCTTGGGTGGTCTTGAACAATAAACTGTTTAACAAATCAACTAGGAAATTTTGCAAATCAAACTATTTATCTGTAGACTTAATCAGAGTAATGATCATTCAGAATCAGACGAGTCAAATAGGTCGATTACTGCTTTCGGCTGAACAAACAACAAACCATCCTTTTTCCAATATTCCTCTTCTTGTCGTAACACATGATCCTCACATTTTACCCAGTAGTCTTTATTTATATTTGATAGAGCCTGATTTGTAAGTGTCTCAACATCGCATAATTTGAAAGTTTTATTTGTATATGCTACGTGTCCTTTAACTTTTGCCCAAAATAGTTCTATAGGATTTAAGTGTGCATGATATGGAGGTAGTCTCAAACATCTATGGCCATGTTCTTGAATTAACTTGTCTACTTTAAATATCTTTGTACGTTGTGTCTGTTTTACAAGGCTAAGCAATTCGGGTTTCAAACTAGATCTATCAACAGTCTTGACCGCTGAAGCACTTAGACTACCATAGGTGTTGTACCTCTGCTATTCGTATAGTGGATATTCTAGCTGTCTCTCTATCTACTGTTTTCTTTCGTCTGTATCTTCTGTTCTAACGTTCTCCAATGGCTAACTGAGTTTGTTGCCCTTCACCTTCTCTTATTCTAGTTCTCCGTCTCTTGTTCTAGTTCTTGTACTCTAGTTCTGGTGTGTGACTTCTAATTCTGATCTCCTGTAATTCTAGTTTCTGCTCTCCGGTAGTCTAGTTCTAGTTTCTAGCTCTCCAGTTCTGATCTAGTCTTGTCCTGTAGTTCTGCTTCCTAGATCTCCTTTCTAGTTCTGGTTCTCTTGAATAATTCTAGTTTCTTTTCTAAGTACAAATTCTTCTGTGACTATCTCGATGCCTATCGGTCCCTAGTGCGTGGCTATCTCTGTGTGTGTGCCTAAGTAGAAGTGTCTTCTCTAGTCTGCCCTCTAACTTTATACTCTTCTCTTTTGACCGAAAGTTAACCTGACTTCCTGCTTCTCTTTGTCCCCTCATTGTGACAGATTTTAGAGCGAAGCCCTGGAAATTCCTATAGGTCAGTCAACTTCACATCTGTTACTAGTAACTCGATCTTGTCTTCCTCTCTTGCTAAACTTCTACCTCCCTGCTATTTCTTCTCCAGATAAAATGACAATATTGCTCTATTCTTCTCTGAACTCCTAAGTGACCATCCCTAACCATCTGACACTGTGTGACTAGCCTTCAGTTTGTGAGTTCTACATTCCTTACTGACAGCTAAGATCATTCCCAGTTTACAACCTGTCAGTCACAGCAGTTTATTTCTCAACATGATCTCTTAGTTGTCCCTAGGCTAAGTTTGTCTAATCCTTAACTTATGTTCTCGCTTAATTCATCATCGAGTGCCTTCTCCGCAACGAAGGTTGGCTACCATGGATCACCATTCTACTCTGTTTCTTGCTTTGATGGTGCAGGCTGTCATAGATTGACTTGTCCATCTTTTGATGTTACTCGTCCATGTTAGTCTTGGTCTGCCTCTGCCTCTTTTACCTTGTATTTTCCCTTCCAATAATAATTATTATTCCAATATCTCGATTAATTATGATCTAAATATGTATGTATCATTCACGTTTACAAGCCGTCATAAATAATGTGGCTTCCAGACAAAGTATGCAGTTATCCCTCTTGTCAATGTAGCCTCAGAGATCTCTCTTGTCATTGTAGCCTCAGATCTCTCTTGTCAATGCAGCCTCAGAGATTTCTTGTCAATGTAGTCTCAGCAATCTCTCGTCAACATAACCTCAGAGATCTCTTGTCAATGTAGCCTCAGATCTCTCTTGTCAATGTAGCCTCAGAGATCTCTCTTGTCAATGTAGCCTCAGAGATCTCTCTTGTCAATGTAGCCTCAGATCTCTCTTGTCAATGTAGCCTCAGAGATCTCTCTTGTCAATGTAGCCTCAGAGATCTCTCTTGTCAATGTAGCCTCAGAGATCTCTCTTGTCAATGCAGCCTCAGAGATCTCTTGTCAATGTAGCCTCAGCAATCTCTCGTCAACATAACCTCAGAGATCTCTTGTCAATGTAGCCTCAGAGATCTATCTTGTCAATGTAGCCTCAGAGATCTCTCTTGTCAATGTAGCCTCAGAGATCTCTCTTGTCAATGCAGCCTCAGAGATCTCTTGTCAATGTAGCCTCAGCAATCTCTCGTCAACATAACCTCAGAGATCTTTCTTGTCAATGTAACCTCAACGCTGCTATCAATAATTCCATTCTCTATTTTGTTGGTTTATCCTTGATGTACTGTCTAAATATCCACCAGCTTAAGATTGAAACTTCTGAGTCACATGAACAGATTGTTGAATATTAAGAGCTCTCGATATTACTAGGATAAGATCAATATTTATGCAGTGACAAAAGCTACAAATTGTATCTATTAGATGCAAAGAAAGAATTACTGAACAAATATGTAAATAAAATCCCTTCTTCTAGCAGCTTCTGATATGTGTTCTTATTTGTATTGTATGAGTTTCTTTAATATCTTTTTGACTTAAAGCTGTTATATCTATCGATATTGGTGAATTAGTCTCTTTTTTGTTTTTCTTTAGTTTAGATTTTCATTTTAATCATTACAGGATTGTGATCTGAATTAATATCTTTCCCTGGATAGGTTGTGGCTTTCTTGACGTTGTGAATGAACCTATCTTTTAACATTATGTAATCTATTTGATTCCTCTTCATATCTCCATTTCCATATGTATAAAAAGAAAAAAAAGTAATCCCCCCCCCCCTCCACGCCAAGTGGCGTATAGGGAAATATGATGTTAGTGACCCTATATTTTACAGACCTTCAGCACATGATTTTTGGGGTAATGTGGTAGGTATTACGCCCGTGCTGCTTTACTTTCCCAGAAAAAAATCCGGTACCCATTTAAGGCTGGGTGGACCCGGAAGCCGTCGGTTGGGATCGAACCCTACCCCTTGTCCGTGGTAGTCCAGTTCACTAACCACTGAGCTATCGCGGCTCCCTCTTTCCATATGTATAGTTTCCTTTATTCCATGTACTTATTTTTAGATCTTTCCTCCAACATAAGTTTGAATTCCTCTCTATTGCTTTCTCTGGAATAGTACGTGATGAAGCTCCAATCTTTTTCACAGTGGTCTGCCACATTCGTCTTTCGTGTCATTAGTGAGTAGAGTGATCTCCCTTGCGCATCTAGTAGTTGACTGTGTCAGCGTTCACGCGGAAATAAGGTAAAAAAGTAAGCTACGATGATAGAGCTCCCACGGACGTAAAGAGTTAAGGAGAACATTAAATCCAAGAAGCACATGGATTTTTCATTTGAACTGCTGCTTTTCTTATGCTCAATGCTGCAACTGCTGTTAGTGGCATGAAGTATATTATTCTGGCAGATGCATGTCCTGAATTTTTACTGATTCAGTTATTTTGGTCTCCACCATCGTTTCATGGTTAAATTTGACTTATTCACTTCGTAATCTGGTTCCTGTTTGATATTCCATTTTGGAATGTAATTTATATATATTGCTGTCTATGAAACATGCTGTTTTGTTAAATTTTAATTACTGTACATCTTCCCTCGCCCCATAACTATGAAATACTATAGGAATATTATGTTTAAATACTTTCAGCAACTAATTTAGATTTGTTTTTATGTTGACTGATGATCTTTAAGTGCCGTTGTTCTTTTTTGTGTGTTGTGTGTTAAAAATTGTGTATTGTATACACGTAAATTTTAATTTACAATTAAAAAGTCGTTTAGCAGACTAATACTATGGCTACACATAGTCAGCTATGATTGTAGAAGGCGACGACCACAACTAATACTTTATTTTGATGTTTACATGTTAGACAATATCGAACGATTTATCTTTTTTTCCCCCTTCCTTGCCTTTAAGTGCAGAGGGGAGTTAAAATGAGCGGTCTTTTGTTCTTCTGTTCACTAATTAATAATTAAATGCTTGCATATAGGATATATTTATTAAGTATTTGCACTCTTGTAAGTCGGAATATATTTCTATTAAATTAGGTTGCTTACCAGTTTCAGCTTGGTTTATGCTGTAGTTAATATTTAATGTCATATATATATTTATATATATATAAACGTGCACACATTTTCCTCAAAGTCATGTTATTAAGATTGCATTAATATGTAAACACGTAAATTATAATTCTATTAAGTTAGGCTGCTTACCAGTTTCAGCTTTTTTTTTTGGTTCTATTGGTCCGACTGTCTTTTTTATGTTGTCCTGTTCTTTTGTTCCATCTTCGGTAAGCTCAACTTCCTTCCCATTTTGACTGAACTCCCACCGAATGAAGTCCATGTCTTCAGGTTCTAGCAAAAAAAACCCATTTTTTGTCCTTAACACGTCCAAAGTTTTTATGTATGCTCTGTCTTATATGTTTCGTCGGATGTGACGGTATTGTACGCCATATCTTAATCCACCATATGGTTAATAATGGCCAATTACCTCACTTCATAATTTGGTTCTTGTTTTATATTCCATTTTTGAATGTAATTCTTGATATATTATATACTTCTGAATATATTATTATGTAGTTCGTCATGTTTTCTTTATCTGGTGTCCGCTATGTACAATATATTGATGGCTGCTACTTTGCATTGGTGGTCTATCTCCATTTTTCTGTGATTTCTTTTAGCATAAAACGTTTATCCCTTACCGATCTGCTGAGTCTGTCGTAAGTTAAGGGCTTAACTTAAAAACACACTTTGTGGGTGGCCCGGAGAACTCACACTGCTTCCGGCAGAAATTGAATGCGGGTTGTTTGAACACCGATAGCCCAATCCCAATCGACTGGTTTTCCCAACTAGGCTACAGTCACACACACCACCACCACACACGCACACCCCCCTCCTTCACGAATGGGTGAACTTCTGAAACAATGTTCGACTCCATCTCGCTGCAGTAGAACTACTTGAAGGCTTTGTAATTGGACACATGGTGGCTATTGCAAAGGGCCCAGGTGTAACCTGTCTTTTTTTTTTTTTTTTTAACAACATCCACTCCTGATCACTTGAAGAATCACAGCTTCTGTTTTTTTGACATCATCCACTCCTGATCACTTGAAGAATCACAGCTTCTGTTTTTTTAACAACATCCACTCCTGATCGCTTGAAGAATCACAGCTTCGGTTTTTTTGACAACACTCTCTCCTGATCGCTTGAAGAATCACAGCTTCTGTTTTTGTGACAACACTCTCTCCTGATCGCTTGAAGAATCACAGCTTCTGTTTTTGTGACAACACTCTCTCATGATCACTTGAAGAATCACAGCTTCTGTTTTTGTGACAACACTCTCTCCTGATCGCTTGAAGAATCACAGCTTCTGTTTTTGTGACAACACTCTCTCATGATTGCTTGAAGAATCACTGCTTCTGTTTTGTTGACAACACTCTCTCCTGATCGCTTGAAGAACACTGTCAGTGTCAACAACTTCTACTGTCATTTCCATCTAATCTTATCAGCACAAGTACTATTTAAACGATACATACCATTATAAGAAACAGATAATCATAGGTCCACAAGCCCCAAATCAGGATGCCTTTCGTAATATGAATAGATGGGAACAAGTTATCATTATACGCCTCAGAACAAGACACAATCGACTCCATAGTCACATGTATACAAAATTTAAGATCAGCACCTACTTTACATGTGGACAGGCGCCCCAGACTGCTGAACACTTACTTCAAGATTGAACTGAATATAATAGACTAAGGATAATCCATTGGCCCATAGATACAACATCTCAGACAAAGCTACATGGACCACTCCAAGAATTACAAAAGACATTGAAATTTATACAGGAAATGACATAGCAAATATAGACAATACTTCAGGCGAATGAAAGATAGATAGTTTTAAGTGATCTTACATGCTCGATACTGCCACCATTTTCCTTAGAAATATTCAGAAAAAAATTTGAATTTTGGATGGATTTTCTTAAACTGAACCTTTAATTGGTCTTCACCTTATTTAATATAGATTAACCGCCTTGCTTCATAGCCTGGTTCCTGTTTTATATTCCAATTTGGTATCAAACACTCAGAGCCCCTCCCTTTTGTGTGTGTAGTCTTCTTATTGATCTATTATGTATATAACTTTCATTTCTTGGGATTTATTATTTACATTATTGTCACTATGGATGAAAGACAGTACAAAAGAAAACGTACAAGTGATAAGAGCAAGTTAATTGGTGGGATGTTACCGATAGTTTCTTCCATCACTTCATAATGTGGTTCTTGTTTTATATTTCCTATTAGCATCAGAGCCTCTATTTTAAACTTTATACCATGTGTCACTTACATGCAATTTATTGAACCAACCATTTATTTCACTTCATTATCTTGTTCCAGTTTTATATTTCTTATTGGTTGCAGACCCGCCAGTTAAAATGGGTTGGTCAATTAACCTACTTATCAAAGTTACATATTCGTAGACCCGAATTAATTGTGTATATGTGTAATATATACCAATATATGAGCATAAAATAACCAACCATATGGTTCTTCTTTCACATTTTCCATTGATATGATATTCAGGCCATCATATGTCATACCGGTTGGCATAGGCGATCATGCCCTTTCACAGTACATAGTATTAATTCTGTTGTTGACTGTTTTCCATGCCAAGACACGAAGCTATCTACTATCTTCTCTCTTTGTCGTCCGTACACTCACGTCTGATAATAACGTACAAATAATTATCAAAGTTTCATATTATTTCACTGCATAATATAGTTCTTCTTTCATATTTTTCATTGGTACCAGATCAGATGTTTTAAACATGTTAGCTTGTGTCTGATTAATAACCTACAAGTAACTATTAATGTAACATTATTTTACTTCATCTTTCTTATTTTATGGTTCATCTTTCATATTTTCTATTGGTATGAAATCACCAATTTTAAACTTTATAGCCTGTGTCACTATGGATCTTAAGAAAAGGGAAAAACTCCACCAAAAATGTGACATGTCGAATTTAAAACGCGTTTGTAAAATAACAGCTGCACTTTAAAAATTAATAATTATAACTTGAATTGAACGCAATATAATAAAAACCAAGATTTATCACAATGCGATCGTTCGTTTGCTTACAATTAAGAAATAAAATCAGTCGAAAAAAAAAAGTTGTTGGAGAAATCACAAAAGTTGTGTGAAAAAAAGCATGCTAAATAAAAAAGTATTTACTCACCGAACATCACAGGTTCAGTTCCGCATGATACTTTTCAAAGCAGTCTCCCTTTCCCAGATGAAACAGTTGAATGTGGTCGTTTGCCAGAATGACCCGACTGGAGCTTCGCACAAAAATAACACACCTTTTTCAGGCCATGCATCCGAATCATCCTATGCTCATTGAGACTACTTGTACCCACACCTGAAGTCGAGGGCTGCTGGGATGACTTCCTTTTCCTACAAATATTGCCCTTCAGGAGATCTGAACTCAAACAGAGTAGTAGGAAGTAAGCTGGTCAAACCTATCCACTCCACCCATGAACTGGTTATAGACAGACACTGGAGTTGGTATCTGAACGTCCACTCGGCCACCTACGGTACGTCTTGAAACCTGTGTCATTCCTGGCGTAGTGTTAGAGCTGATCAAACTTACAACTTTCTTATCCTTCCAAACCGTAGCCACAACATTTCCCTGCTGCTTGAACTGCACATCCCCCCCTTTTCAACTTGTTAGTGGCTTTGGACTTGAAGGCAGCTGGCCAGCCTTTGCGGTTTCCTCTCATCATTCCACATGAATATGTTCTCTCAACGAGCAAATCTTTGGTAAGTTGGAGCGATGAGAAATAATTGTCAAAGTAAAAGTGATGGTATTTACCAAAAAATTGTCTACCTAACTTTGTCACGACATAATGTCCTGAACCATGGGGCATTGGTTCAGCTACTTTGCCAACATAAACATCAAAATCAAGTAAGTATCCCGTTGATGAATCTGCTATACACCAAACTTTGATGCCCCAGGGATTCGGCTTACCTTTGTATTGTTTGAAAGATAGGCGACCATTGTAAGCAATCATTGCTTCATCAACACTGATGTTTATGCCAGGGGAATAAATAGATGCTATATTCTTTCTGACCATATCCAATAATGGTCTAACTTTATACAGGGGGTCATAGCCTACATGACCCTTTGGCTGCTGTTAACTGGCATCATTTAGGTGAAAATATTGAGAAATCTTCTCAAATCTTGATTTTCCCATACAACTAGACACCCCTGGCACACCAAGACGATCATCAGTACTCCAATACATAGTGTATTCAGGCAAGGTGTGAATGCCCATAACAATGTAAACATGCAAAAAAAGTTTGGTCTCAGCAGCAGAAACTGGGCTCCAGTATAGATCTTCTTTCCCAGTCCGCTCAGCACGCTGAGTTGCATACAAATTAGTCTGATCAGCAGCAAACTGATATATATTTGATCAATAATCAAACTAAAATAATCATATGGGCTCGCACCTGCATCAAGATTGTGCATAGGCCCTGATACACCAAGGAAATCCTCAACTTTGACATGAGAAATTACATCGCTCCAACCACTGATGCCCACCACTGACATTAGACCTATATTTTCTTCTTTGTCTCCATGATGTCCATCACTAGAATCACTATCACTTCTGCCACCATCACTACTAAACTGACACGGTAAAACAGTAACTCTCAGCATTATCTTCGTGGAAATCATTATCTAATTCCACAATATCACCTTGGAGACTGGAAGAAGAACCCGGAAATGAAGTTAAAAAAGCATCCGATCATGATTTTTTTCAGCGATTTTCAAACAAAGATTTCTAAATATAATAACAAACTCCAAGCGTGGTTCAATGTCGCAAACAATAGTAAATTCACTTCTATCCATCTTCATCTGGGTCTTCCTCTTGGTCTTTTTCCATGCATTCTCGAGAAGAATGCCCGTGATGGTGCTTGATATGGATTCATTCTGACCAGGTGGCCAAACCATTTAAATTGTTGTTGTTCTATATATTCTTGGCAGGGTTTTGTTCCTACTATTTTGATTATGGTTTCATTTGGTATTCTATCTCTTCTTGTGTTGTTTGTTACTTTTCTCAAGCATTGAATCTCACATACCACATGTATTGATCTTTCTTAAATGAGATTTAGAAAGGGTCCATGTTTGACTTTCATAGCACAAAGTTGGTATGAAAATGCTATTTATCATTTGTTGTTTAGCTGGCATAGAAATGTTTGGATGTCTTAACAATGGTGAAAGCTGGTATGTGACAGCATTTGCTTTTTGTATTCTCATGTCAATTTCTCTGTCTAGTTTTCCATATTTTGTGAACATTGTGCCTAAATACTTGAATTCCTCTACTTGTTTTATTTCTTTGTCTTTGATCTTGATGTTTAATGGGTGTCTTAATTTGCTTATTCTTATAGCCTCTGTTTTTGCTGTGTTGATTTTCATACTGTAGTTTGTGCAGCTTTTATCTAGAGATGTTAAATGCTGTTGTAGCAGGTTTTCATCCTCATATATTAGGCATTGGTCATCTGCGAAGAGTAGCTCATTGATGTTGGAGTTTTCTACCTCTGTGTTATTATTTGATTTTTCCTTGTTGGTTGCTTCCTGATTTATTTTGTCCATATATATGATGAAGAGGAGTGGTGAGAGGACGCATCCTTGTCTTACACATGTTGTAACCTGAAACCATTCTGACAGACCTTCCGATGTTCTAACGTCACTTCACAGTTCAAGGACTGAAGAGTTCTTATAACCGACTTAATTAAAAACTATGCGTTCCGAGCCAGTTTTAACGGAACACACTAAAACGGTGCATTAAGATTTAGAGAGTTAATGTAACATTATTTGACTTCATTTTATGGTTCATCTATTTTCTACTGGTATGAAATCAGCAATTTTAAACTTTATAGCTTGTGTCTGATTAGAAACAAGTAATTATCAAAGCAATATATTATATTACTTCATAATGGGGTTCTACTTTCACATTTCCATTTGGCATGAAATTAGCTATTTCAAACTATTTTATTAATCAGACCCAGTGTCTGATTAATAACATGCAAGTATTTGTCACAATAATATATTATTTCACTTCATAATATGGTTCTTCTTTCATATTTTCCATTGGTATAAGATTCAGATGATCATCATATACCATATCGGTTTTGTTGTTGACTTTTCCATGCCAAGACACACAGCTATATACTATATAGTATCTTCTCTCTTTGTCATCCGTGCACTCTCTTTCCCTGCATTGAAATCCCCTAATATAATAATGTTTTGGGATTTACACTGTTTCATAGTCATCTCTAGCTTGTAAAAGGTGATACTGTCTTCTTCGCTGTTACTTGTTTGTGCATATGTATGAATTATATTGATATCATTCATCTACCTCTCAATTTTACCAGCAGAATTCTGTCTGATACTGGCCAAAATACATAGTTTCTATCACTATCTAACACGATGCCTACTCCTCTTTCATGTGTGGTTCCTCCAGAGTAAATTACATGTCAACTGTCATGTTGTAATCCTGCTCTTTTCCATCTCATTTCACATAGTCCTATGATGTTCAGTTATATTCTTTTTTATTCTTGGCTGTGTTCTAGCTTGCCAAGCTAGCATGCTAATATGATCTTCAGTTTTATTCTTGGCTGTGTTCTAGCTTGCCAAGCTAGCATGCTAATATGATCTTCAGTTTTATTCTTGGCTGTGTTCTAGCTTGCCAAGCTAGCATGCTAATATGATCTTCAGTTTTATTCTTGGCTGTGTTCTAGCTTGCCAAGCTAGCATGCTAATATGATGTTCAGTTTTATTCTAGCTTGATGACGGTCGGGTGTAACCTGTAGCACATGATGCTCTCTACCAGACAAGGTGACTAGCTATTAAATTGTATTTTGACATTATTTTACTTGGCAATATGAGAAGGTAATTTGCCATTCCTTTTCTTCTTGGAAGTGACGGGTCTCAGATCAGCTATTTTAAACTTTATAGCTTATATCTGATTAATAACATTCAAGTTTTTATCATTGTAAAGTATGATTTCGCTTCATTTTATGGTTCTTCTTTTATATTTTCCATTTTAAACTTGATGGCCAGTTTTGAATTAATAACATACAATTATCAAAGTAACACATTATTTCCCTTCATTTTATGGTTCATCTTTTATATTTTCTATATTGGTATGAGATTGGCTATTTATTGGCTAAACTTTATAGCACATGTCTGATTAGAAACAGACAAATAATTATCATAGCAATATATTATTTCACTTCATAATATGGTTCTACTTTCACATTTTCTATTGGTATGAGATCAGCTATTATCTCTTTATAGCTGACTGGTGCTTCTCTAGTGGTTGTCTTTACATCGTTGGTCTATACTAGTGTCTATAATGACTGGTTGACTGGACTGTCGTCTGCCATCTCAGGCCTGGCTTTTTGGGGCATCGGTTTTCCCAGTGAGTGGAGTCCACAGTGAGAATATTGTGTTGTCCTGTCTGGCAGGGTAACAAAAACCTTGATCGTTTCGGCAATTTTCCCTTTTAGTCTTACTCTTACATAATGTGGTATCTGTACATCTGGAGCTGGTTTGTACCAGAAAGTCCACTTATCTGCTTGGAAAGTGTAAACGGGATTTACTTCTTTGCCCTTGGTGAGGGCCACAAGACTCGTCATGTTATTTTCTACCCACACTATTTGGCACCCTGCATACTTTTCCCTATTTATTTTTCAAACTCAAATGTTAAGTCGGTCTTAGTATATGGTTGTGAAATATGGAGAACAAAATTGACATGAAGATACAGACTTTCATTAATGGATATTTACGCAGAATCATCGGGATCTCACTTTCGTGTAGTGTGGAATTTTCACGTTTTCCACTGGTCTATATCTGAAAATCCAGTCACCTCCGCCTCTTTGTCACCTGTTATCTTGGTGACGAGTTTTTGAACAAGTTCTTGATCGATGGTTGGAGGTAACCAATGAATCACCCCCTTTTCTTTCTCTTTCTCTACGTGTTCGATTTCCATCGATAATTTTGGTGAAGCTAAGTCGATCTTTTTTCCTTCCAGCTTCTTGTAATGAATAATATGTGCCGCCGAACTCAGTGTAAAGTACCACTTGAATGGGCTATCCAAGCAGCACAGGGTTGTGATGCTGTTCTGTCCGATACCGAAGGGTCCCATGATGTTCAATTTCGTTCTCTTCATTTCTTGACTGATGTTTTCTAGTTTTCCAACCTGGAATGCTGATCTAATGTTCCAAGTTCCTATTGCGGACACTCCCTGCCGGACGAGGTGGCTGTGAAGCCCCCATTAACGTCATTAGCTGTAAATAGAAGGTTGTGATTATTCCAGGCAATTTAAGAAGGTAGTTTGCCATTCCTTTCCTTTTGCCATTCCTTTCCTTCTTGGCAGTGACTGTACTAGTCTGATGTCGCAGCCATTGTCTCTATACATGAGATCCTCTGCCTGCCATCGCGGTGTGGGGACCATAACCGGCACTACTTGTCGGCTGCTCCCACAACACCATCCACCACCTGCTCCAATGGCTTCACATAACCCTGATAAGGGGGCTAAACAGGAGCTCCACCTTGCCCAGAGGTGTCCCGAAGACTAGCGGAGGAAAGGAGACGTCTTACTCCTCCATTGGTAGGGCAGAACTCTATCCCGCTAACTGGAAGAATACGCAGAATAAAAGGATGGAATTGGCAGGAAAAAATCACTAACATAGAATTATGGAAAAGTACTAGTCAAATACCAGTGAACAAAGAGATACAGTGAAGATGGCGCTGGATAGGACACACACTGTGGAAGCCAACTGAGAGTATTACACAACTGGCCCTTTTTTGGAATCCCCAGGGGAAAGGACAAAGAGGAAAACATAGGAATTCTTGGAGAAGACAGATAGAAGCAGAGATGAAGATGATGGGGAAAACATGGAATAATCTTAAAAGAATGGCAAAAAACAGATAGACTTGAAAAGTGTTTATTGAAGACCTATGCTCCACAGGGAGCTAAACAGGTAGAACAAGAAGATACTTTTCCCTAGTTGTTGGAAATTTGTACCAAGGAATAAAATAAAAGGCTTCAAAAGGGGAAACTGTCTCGTCCAACTTTTGGGGGTCGTATATACAACAAAAGTTTTTCTGTTGCTTCCCTTGCCTCATAAACTGCTGTATATTTACTGTAACTAAATCCGGGCCATATAGTTTACTATATCTAAGAATTTTTTATTCTACATTGCAATACACGTAAAGTTATAATTGCTTTAACTATAAACGGATTTGCTACTTCGTATTCCCCTTCCATTTCATCTTGTCTCTTCGTTCATCTCGGCTATCTCCTACTTTTCTGCTTGCCCTCGAACAGGCGGTCATTAAGTGCTGTCACTATCAGCTTGTGTTGTAAGGGTTTGTCTGGTGTAGAAATAATGCAGCTGCTGGGTTTCCTAAAAACCTGGGTTAGGTGATGACTAAGATTCACCAGGAAACGGTTTTTAGGGCTAGAAATATTGGGTTTAGAAGGGCTATCCAATCTATAGGATTGTCTGGCTGATGGAATATAGTATGTGTGTCCATGTGTTTGTTAATTTTCTTATTTCTAACCAGTTGTCCTTATATAACTTCCTCCTATCTTGTGATAAATTATTTAAGAAGCTTACTTCACTAACAAGTCTGCAAACCACAACGCAGACACGCCCACTTAATGTTCTTTTAAGGGTAGATGATGAAGAGGTATACCCCATCAGTCAACGGGCGAATGCAAGCAAGCACTAACAAGTCTTGGTATCTTTGAGGGACCCTGTTCAGTACACACGTTCTTGAGAGGTCGTTGTGGATGTCAATACTGTTGATGATGCTGGTGTGTTTGAGGGCACCAGTCTGCATTGATGATGCATGAACACCTGATGCAAGAGGTGTAGGATGCTTTGTTTTGATGTCTGGCTAGGTTGTCTACTCTAGTATAAACTCGCTCACAAACGTGACATTTGGGTTCTTGGTGCACATGTACACTGGCAGTGTGTCGATCTAGGTCTATTTTTTCCTTACAGAGAGCAAGGCCCGTTTAGCCTTTTTCTCTGCGCAGCATGAAATGTTGAACATTCCTGAGTTGCAGCTTCTGTGAAGATGTGTCTTCTGAAGTCGTGCAGCTTATTATTCAGTCTGCTTTTCTTTGGAATATTTTATGGTGTACACCCTCTGCAGATTTAACATTTCATTAAACTTTGTTCACTGCAAAAAGACCATTTTCGTTCTTTCTATTTGTGTTATCTCCAAATGGGCCCAGATATTTGGAGTTCTCATAATTGCGTTTTCCTGGTCTCCCGTTAAAGTCCCCCATCACCAGTAGATCTTCGTTCTTATTTACTTTGTTTATGATTTCGTTAAGTGTTTCGTAGAATTCTTCGCTCTCTTCGTCGTTGTTGTTGCAAGGTGCATATATTTGGATGTATGTTATATTGACGTTGTTTTCTATTACTCTTAGGGTAATTATCATTTCTGAATGTTGATGTATTTCTATGATGTTTTTGGACGTTTCTGTGTCTACAATGAATCCTACTCACTGATGGCCGTGACCCATTTTCTAATCGAGTTGTTTCTCTACATCTTTGTTGTTCTCACACACAAACTGTTATTATACACCATTAAAACAAATGTTATATGTCTATCCTGCTTGAGATCACATTATATCATTCTCTGGAATTGGAAATTTGACACATAATCCATTTAGAATAGAAATAATCGATGTTTCACTGAATCAAAATTATACACCGGCGCGGTCACTCCACCATCTTGAATCCCGTCTCTGTCCATGAACATTAAAATTAACACATACGATACACATTTTACTAACGAATTTAAAAAAAGTTAGTGTTTGTTCTTTTTCGAATTTGTTTTCTTATGTGGCGTCGGCATCTCCTGCATCGAGCCGTCTTCAGTGTCAGTATTGATAATTAAGCGCCCCATTGTGGGGATTTCAGTTTGTGTTAGCTCTTCCTCGCTCTCGAGCTCTGATGATGATGTTGGATTTCTCTTCTGTTGGCTGTTATGCCGGCCGTCACTGTTTGGTGTTTCGCCGGTTCTCTGACTGTCAACTTTGGTCTTGTTGTATTCTACTATCTCTTCTCTTGTGACTGTCTGGTTGACAGCGGTCGATTCCTCTGATGGGAGGGGAGGTCTTGTTGGTTTTGGCAATAATTATTTGCCTCTCCCTTTCCTCGAGTCGCCTTTCTTGTCTCTGCTTTTTCAGTGGACATTGACTGTCCCAGTGAGCATCACTGGTACAGTGCGTACAATGTTCAGCGGCCTGGAAGTGTCACCCACGTGGTTACAATTCTCCCACTTCGGGATCTCACTTTCATGTAGTGAGGGATTTATGTTCTCGACTGGATTATACCTGAAAATCCAATCACAGGTGATACCGATTCTGGCTGCTTCTGCTTCTTTGTCATCGCTTGTCATCTTTGCGACGAGTTTTTCTACTAGAGCTTTATCGATGGTTGGGAGTAACCAATGGATCACCCCCCTCTGCTTCTCCTTCTTCACGTGCTTGATTTCGATTGAAAGTTTAGGCGATGACAGCTCGTTTTTTCCCCCCTTCCAATAGTTTGTAGTGTGTGATGTGTGCCGCCGAACCTAAGAGTGAAGTAGCACTTGAATGGGCTATCCAAGCGGTACAGGGTTGTGATGCTGTTCTGTACGATACTGAAGGGTCCGGACAGAACTCCCAGTTCGAGGTTGAAGTTCACTTTTGAAATATCTTGTCCTACGATGTTAAGCACAAGCGTGCCACTCCTATGAATGAGGTTTCCCTCGAATTCTCCATCCAGACCGAACATTGGCACCTCCATATTTCCGTGACCTATATGTCACCACAGAACACAATAAATAAAAGCACACTCCAATGGAGAAAAACAATTTTGGTAGGTTTATAAATATTCACTAGAATTTCATAAACCCGGAACTTATTTAAATGAGAAATTCTCTACCTTTGTTTTATTCTGAACGATACTTAGTTTTTCTTATTTTCTTCCTTATTTGCCTTTCAGCATTGAGGGGAGACACAATTTGCGGCCTTTTGCTCCTCTGTTTGTGTCTGCTTGTGGTATGTTTCCTGGTGTTTCTAATATTACATCAATCCATCTTTTTAGTGGTCGGCTCTTGTGTCCGGTGTTCTCGCATAGTTTATTTAAGGTTCATTGTGTTGCGCTGTAATCAAAATGTTCTTCATGCAGAATATTTTCTAATTCTATCTTTTTACTGAACCCATCTCTTTTGCTGTTGATGCCTTCAGCATTCCATTGCATTATTTTGAGTGGTCTTATTTTGGATTGGCCAGTAGCTCTATTCTCTCGCCCCCTGACTCCACAGAGCAGTTGAGGACATCTAGTAATAGAGGTTGGGCCCTTTCGAGGCTGAGGGCCCGGCGCTGCACCTGCCCGAATGTCCATCACAGGGCGAGTGCCATATCGATTTGCGGTTATAGACATACTTCCCATTGGCGTGAGTGCGTGGCATCCTGATTGCCTCCGACTTCAGTACTTAATCTTGCTGGAGCAGACTGTGGTCTTGCTCGGGTGTAGGAAGGCCTGGCCAGTCTTGGTTTTCAGTCCCTGGTTACTGTTAGGCCTCATCCCCGTGACAAGGAGCTGGCCTTGATGATGTATAACCTTATAAATTCTCGTCACTTTCATGCCGTGGTCTATATACCATTTTAAGAGGGGGTTAGCCAAAAGAATTTTATCGCCTCTGTAACTACCTATAAGGGTTCGTCGTGAACTACTCAATAATTTATTCTGCTTGGCGTTTTTCATTTGGAATTTTGCATCAAGTAACCAATATCGGCTCTGCCCACGTCTACGTTTTTAAAAATGGGCGTCAATTCGCTAAAATAGTCCTTGAGAGAGTCAGTAATATTGCATTCTAAACCTGAATAAGGACTTGTCTGTAACAAATTCAAGAATTTTGTTTGAGTCGAGATATCGAAAATTCCCACATCTCAACGAGATTAACATGTTGTAGTACCCACAGCTTAGTCCTAAATCCTTTAATATTTCAAGTCTGCCCAGTTCTCCTTCATTATAGACAACAATAGCATCACTCACAGCTATTTCTAGTCTATCTCTACCAACAAAAGTAGTTTTAGGGCACCTTTCCCAGATCATATGATGGAATACTTCATTAGCATTTTGTGTTCCACCATGCAAACACTTGCTCAATAACTCATCATTTGAAAGATCTTCAAACACGTTCGAACAAGTTCTTTATCGATGTTTGGGGGTAACCAGTGGATTACCTGCTTCTCCTTCTCCACGTGCTCGATTTTGATGGACAATTTCATCATCATCATTGGGTGCCTTCTCCGCATCGAAGGTTGGCTACCATGGAGCGCCATTCCATTCTCTCTCTCTCTCTCTCTCTCTTAAATAAAATATTTTATTAAAAATAAAAATGAAATTACTCGATGACTATTATGTACTCGTCCTCTTCCACCTCGTTTTGAGGTGAAGGTGGTGGTGATGCGTACCCAGCATCGACATCACCTGCTGGTTGATGAATATTACCCACTAGCTGGAGTCTTAGTGTTTGAAGCACATGATTAAACATTAAATTTGCTAATTCGGCATGTGACATGTCAAAATATAATACACCAAATAATTGGTGTCGCAGCCGGGTGCCGATATCTAAATGGCAGGTGTGATTGTACAGGTTTGCTGATAATTCCTGACAACCATCACAGTGACGATGAGTGTTGTCCTGTAGTAGGCCTGTGATTTTATTAAGGATGTTTTGTTCCATCTTTGAAATCTGAAATTTTCACAAAAAAGAGATGGTGTTACTCAGTGCCTCTATTAATGAGGGTGTTGAGTTACTAAAAATAGATTTTGATCTCTGATGCAATACCTGATTAGTTACTAAAAATAGATTGTGACCTATGATACAATAACAGAATACTCATTGTACTGGTGACCATCTGAGACTGTATGTACTCATTCACCCAATACTCTCACATCAATACTTGTTTCACATCAGAACACTTTTGGAAGGGTTTCTTCACCCCATCCCCCAACAAAAGTTTCCCTTTTTTAAAGTGTATTCAGCGGAGAAGGCAGAAAGATATGTCGCTAATTCGTCAATATGGCTCTTATTCTTGCCACTTTCTTGGCGATCCATTTTAAATGTATTAAAAACAGGCAGGGTGCCTTACTAGTAAGACTCTGGTCACAGCTTGTGTACCTCAGTCACGGCTTGCGCTTGCGCTTCAATTGTATTAGTGGCACTCTCAGACTGGGAGACTGACTAAATTCTTGGATGATTCTTCTACTGTGGGAGGGGGGGATTTATTCAATACTTCATAATGATTATTCATTCTTTATGGACTCAACATATTTATTTATAATAAAATATCAAATATTTATAATATTAATGTACCTTGTACAAATAAAATAATGATTGAAATCCCCACTCAATGCTGAAAGACAAATGAGGAAGGAAAGAATGAATGAATATATGTGCAGTTCATTGATATGTTGACCATCAACTGAAGTAGCATCCCACGACAGTGTTGAACAAGTAGAATTATGTAGCAGGTAGCCTGCCAGAAGATTAGACAAAACACCCATCTCATATGACATCTGCGCAACAACACTTGGTCTAGGCAAACTAGAAACTGTAACACGAGACACAGGAAACATAGTAGAAAACACATAGGCTAACAAATCAGCACACTTGTCAACACCAACATTAGTCAATAAACACTTATACAAACACTTCCTTATTTTATAGCTATACTGTCTACCATCTGCTTTCACCTCAAAAACACCACTAGTAGTGGCCTCACTCAGCTCTACAACCTGCTTTCACCTCAACAACACCACTAGTAGTGGCCTCACTCAGTTGTTCGCTCAGCTCTACAGCCTGGTTTTCAAGTACAGAAATAGTCTCCACATTTACTTTTTTTTTTTGGCCAAATCTTTTTTAACAATTTGTGCGCTTAAATTAAGCCGTGAATTATCACGCTTGAGCTGATCATTTCTATTTGAAAGATTAATTTTTTCTCTTTCAAGTTGACTTAATTTTTTCCCATAGTTTCTGATCAGCCCCTGGCAAGTGCTAAGTTTTCCTTTTTAAAATTTTAATTTCATTTTTTTAAACTTTCAATTCTATTTTTTACATAAAAAGAAGTGCTGTTAGTTCTTATCACAGCATTACAGATTACACTTATCACTCAATTTTTTTATTGTCTGATCTTTCTGGTTGATTATTTCTGTAATTTTTCCAGGTGGATAGTGTAGGTCTGTCGTGTATTGTCGTCTAAGTGCTGTCAACTGTTTACGCAAGCGAGCATTATTTGTTTGCATATTTTTTATGGTGCGTTGTTTGTTTTTACAATGCTCGCAAGCACGTCTAAGTCGTTTTGGTGACGGTGACGTATCTGACTTGTCACTTATGACAGGTGCAGCTACGTCACTCGTGGAGGGTCCAGCAGAAAGGGCAGTTTCGTCACTCGAGGAAGGTCCAGTAGAAAGAACAGCTACGTCACTCGATGAGTGTCCAGTAGAAAGAAAAGATGGGTCAACGAAAACAGTACTATAGTCCGTTCAGATTCGTTTGCCAAGATGTTATGATTTATAATTCAAAAAGTTCTTGATGATTTCACATGATTTTTGGCATACGGTGTTAAAATGTCCATGTCACGAGAACATATGTGTTACTCGATGTCTAGCTATAACGTTTTTCTTAAAGCGGCGAATTCCTTTGATCTTTGCCCATGTAACTATTATTTTGACCCTAATCAAAATGTTTTACAGTAATCTAGTGCAACGATGACCCATAGGCGTGTCCATAAAATTTTACTTGGTGGCAAGTATACAAATTTTAAATTATATATAGAACTTTTGTTCGTAGAGTCAATTTGATATAGTTCCATGTTCTTGGTGTGAGTTTCCCAAATGTTGTCGCTGCCTTTCAAATACGTACATTTAGTTCCTCATCTAAGGAAAGTGTGGCTGTAATAGTGGATCCAAGATAGCTGAACTTCTGTACTGACTCAAGCAGGCTTCCATTCAAAGTAATGGTTGTTGGTTTGCTTATAACATATTTTTGATTGCTTGGGTGGTCTTGAACAATAAACTGTTTAACAAATCAACTAGGAAATTTTGCAAATCAAACTATTTATCTGTAGACTTAATCAGAGTAATGATCATTCAGAATCAGACGAGTCAAATAGGTCGATTACTGCTTTCGGCTGAACAAACAACAAACCATCCTTTTTCCAATATTCCTCTTCTTGTCGTAACACATGATCCTCACATTTTACCCAGTAGTCTTTATTTATATTTGATAGAGCCTGATTTGTAAGTGTCTCAACATCGCATAATTTGAAAGTTTTATTTGTATATGCTACGTGTCCTTTAACTTTTGCCCAAAATAGTTCTATAGGATTTAAGTGTGCATGATATGGAGGTAGTCTCAAACATCTATGGCCATGTTCTTGAATTAACTTGTCTATTTTAAATATCTTTGTACGTTGTGTCTGTTTTACAAGGCTAAGCAATTCGGGTTTCAAGTAGCTGTCGTTAACTTGTATGTGTTCTTTTATGAGCCACGTTTTGATTGCATCTTTTGTACTTGATGATGTTGGGATTCTATCTTCTACGTTAACTACGTTATGGTATGAAGCATTGTCCATTATCAGACAAGAAGGTCGATCTAATATTGGAAGGATACTTTTCTCGATCCAGTCTTTAAATATGTGCCCATTCATTTCGGAGTGGTAGTCTCTATTGTCTATGGATTTTGAAATGAAAACGAGATGAGCATTCTGCAACAACCCATTATGTCTGCTACCTGCATGTGCAACTATCAAACGTTGCCCTTTACTGCTTGGTACTGATCTTTTAATACTTCCATCTGCTAACTGCCATTCCTTTTCATTTGTATGATGAGCGTTGATCCAAGTTTCATCTAAATAAACAATATCACAATCATTTTCGCGCATTTCCTTCACTTCACGTAAATACTTGCTTCTAAGAGCTACTAGATGTGGCTTCTCACAAATAATGTTTTTTCCACCAGCATACTTTCTAAAGGTGAAGCCTGCACTTCTTAATATTTTCCATAATGAAGTTTTTGATATTTCAATGTCGTTGTTAGTTTTCAGCCAAAGCTTCAACTTTCTAAGTGTCACTTCTTCGTTTATATCAAACATTCGACAGATTTCTCTTTTTACTAGGTCCTTATCAAAACTGTCTAACGTTTCTTTCCTTCCTTGCTTTCTTGCATTTGTTGGCAATAAATATCCGCTTC
Source organism: Megaustenia siamemsis (assembly GCA_032433765.1). Taxonomy (NCBI): domain Eukaryota; kingdom Metazoa; phylum Mollusca; class Gastropoda; order Stylommatophora; family Ariophantidae; genus Megaustenia; species Megaustenia siamemsis. The sequence continues at coordinate 27,658,525 of JAVIAB010000159.1, read as the reverse complement.
CTTTAACTATTCGATCAAATGAACGTTTACAGAAACCTAAAATATGCATTGTTCTCTTCTCAGGGTTTGATAAAGAACAATAAAGATGTCCCTTTTTACGCTCTCTGCAGAAGTATTGATAAATCTTTATAGCAATGTTATGCTCAGTAAAATATTTTGCCTTTATATTCATTCTCACATAGATTTGCAGAAGATAATATGGATAGTGCCGCCTCCTTTCTGTAAATATTGAGATTTGCCTCTGAATTATGACTCGAACTCGAGTCTACGGCCGTGATTTTGACGTCACATAATTTCCGGTTTCGGCTAAAATGTCATTTTGTGCTAAACGGGAAATTTCATATGTAACATTTCTTTATAAAAATTTATAGTGGAAACATAACTATTTTAGGACGGTGCGCATTCAGCCGTGAAGGTCATGCCTATATGCTAAAGAATCAGCTGTGAGATGTAAGCATCTACATAATCCCGCCGGTGTTTATAATATCGATTAACTTTTTTTTAATATAGGTTAAATAAGGCATCTTTGAAACTGGATCACATTTCTTTGATAAAAAAATATTTTTATAGCGACATTAGTATTCTAAACCTAACTTCAAAAGATCAATGCAAATGAACAATAAGTTTTTGAAAAAAATAAATTAATGTCTAGGCAAACAAATCTGAACGGACTATAAATGTTTTTACAGGAATTGGAAAAATATCATTACAAATATTCTTTATAGATTGCAAACGCTCAACATTCAAATGCGCTCTTTTATTTTTGAAATATTTGTCAAAGTTAAATAAACTTTTTAAAACAACTTCGTCTATAGGGCTGGACTCAACAGTCCGCACAAAACATAAAATTTCTTTACAAATTTTTTTAACATCACAGCTCTTTTGGAAGGGTTTCTGCACCCCACTCCCCAGCAAAAGTTTTGCAACATAACCCTTTTTCAAAGGGTACTCGGCGGAGAAGGCCGAAAGATATGCCACTAATTCGGCAATATGGCTCTTAGTCTTGCCACTTTCTAGGTGATCCATTTTAAATGTAACAGGTAGGGTACCTTCTAGTAATACTCTGGTCACAGCTTGCGTTATCAGTGGCACTCTCAGACTGGGACCAAATTCCTGGATGATTCTTCAACTGTGGGGGGGGGGGGGGGGGAATACAAAAATTATTAAATACTTCACATAATGATCATTCATTCTTTATGGATTCAACATATTTATTTATAATAAAATATCAAATAATTATAATATTAATGTACCTTGTACAAATAAAATAATGATTGAAATCCCCACTCAATGCTGAAAGACAAATGAGGAAGGAAAGAATGAATGAATATATGTGATCTATGTATCTCTGTAACTCACCCCTCTCTTTCGCATATGATGCATCACTCTAAATTCTTTCCTCTTGCTTTCTTTGCATTCTAGCAAATTCATCTTTCACCTCCTGTGACACATTTTTCTTTACTAAGGACTTGTCTGTAACAAATTCAAGAATTTTGTTTGAGTCGAGATATCGAAAATTCCCACATCTCAACGAGATTAACATGTTGTAGTACCCACAGCTTAGTCCTAAATCCTTTAATATTTCAAGTCTGCCCAGTTCTCCTTCATTATAGACAACAATAGCATCACTCACAGCTATTTCTAGTCTATCTCTACCAACAAAAGTAGTTTTAGGGCACCTTTCCCAGATCATATGATGGAATACTTCATTAGCATTTTGTGTTCCACCATGCAAACACTTGCTCAATAACTCATCATTTGAAAGATCTTCAAACACGTTCGAACAAGTTCTTTATCGATGTTTGGGGGTAACCAGTGGATTACCTGCTTCTCCTTCTCCACGTGCTCGATTTTGATGGACAATTTCATCATCATCATTGGGTGCCTTCTCCGCATCGAAGGTTGGCTACCATGGAGCGCCATTCCATTCTCTCTCTCTCTCTCTCTCTCTTTAAATAAAATATTTTATTAAAAATAAAAATGAAATTACTCGATGACTATTATGTACTCGTCCTCTTCCACCTCGTTTTGAGGTGAAGGTGGTGGTGATGCGTACCCAGCATCGACATCACCTGCTGGTTGATGAATATTACCCACTAGCTGGAGTCTTAGTGTTTGAAGCACATGATTAAACATTAAATTTGCTAATTCGGCATGTGACATGTCAAAATATAATACACCAAATAATTGGTGTCGCAGCCGGGTGCCGATATCTAAATGGCAGGTGTGATTGTACAGGTTTGCTGATAATTCCTGACAACCATCACAGTGACGATGAGTGTTGTCCTGTAGTAGGCCTGTGATTTTATTAAGGATGTTTTGTTCCATCTTTGAAATCTGAAATTTTCACAAAAAAGAGATGGTGTTACTCAGTGCCTCTATTAATGAGGGTGTTGAGTTACTAAAAATAGATTTTGATCTCTGATGCAATACCTGATTAGTTACTAAAAATAGATTGTGACCTATGATACAATAACAGAATACTCATTGTACTGGTGACCATCTGAGACTGTATGTACTCATTCACCCAATACTCTCACATCAATACTTGTTTCACATCAGAACACTTTTGGAAGGGTTTCTTCACCCCATCCCCCAACAAAAGTTTCCCTTTTTTAAAGTGTATTCAGCGGAGAAGGCAGAAAGATATGTCGCTAATTCGTCAATATGGCTCTTATTCTTGCCACTTTCTTGGCGATCCATTTTAAATGTATTAAAAACAGGCAGGGTGCCTTACTAGTAAGACTCTGGTCACAGCTTGTGTACCTCAGTCACGGCTTGCGCTTGCGCTTCAATTGTATTAGTGGCACTCTCAGACTGGGAGACTGACTAAATTCTTGGATGATTCTTCTACTGTGGGAGGGGGGGATTTATTCAATACTTCATAATGATTATTCATTCTTTATGGACTCAACATATTTATTTATAATAAAATATCAAATATTTATAATATTAATGTACCTTGTACAAATAAAATAATGATTGAAATCCCCACTCAATGCTGAAAGACAAATGAGGAAGGAAAGAATGAATGAATATATGTGCAGTTCATTGATATGTTGACCATCAACTGAAGTAGCATCCCACGACAGTGTTGAACAAGTAGAATTATGTAGCAGGTAGCCTGCCAGAAGATTAGACAAAACACCCATCTCATATGACATCTGCGCAACAACACTTGGTCTAGGCAAACTAGAAACTGTAACACGAGACACAGGAAACATAGTAGAAAACACATAGGCTAACAAATCAGCACACTTGTCAACACCAACATTAGTCAATAAACACTTATACAAACACTTCCTTATTTTATAGCTATACTGTCTACCATCTGCTTTCACCTCAAAAACACCACTAGTAGTGGCCTCACTCAGCTCTACAACCTGCTTTCACCTCAACAACACCACTAGTAGTGGCCTCACTCAGTTGTTCGCTCAGCTCTACAGCCTGGTTTTCAAGTACAGAAATAGTCTCCACATTTACTTTTTTTTTTGGCCAAATCTTTTTTAACAATTTGTGCGCTTAAATTAAGCCGTGAATTATCACGCTTGAGCTGATCATTTCTATTTGAAAGATTAATTTTTTCTCTTTCAAGTTGACTTAATTTTTTCCCATAGTTTCTGATCAGCCCCTGGCAAGTGCTAAGTTTTCCTTTTTAAAATTTTAATTTCATTTTTTTAAACTTTCAATTCTATTTTTTACATAAAAAGAAGTGCTGTTAGTTCTTATCACAGCATTACAGATTACACTTATCACTCAATTTTTTTATTGTCTGATCTTTCTGGTTGATTATTTCTGTAATTTTTCCAGGTGGATAGTGTAGGTCTGTCGTGTATTGTCGTCTAAGTACTGTCAACTGTTTACGCAAGCGAGCATTATTTGTTTGCATATTTTTTATGGTGCGTTGTTTGTTTTTACAATGCTCGCAAGCACGTCTAAGTCGTTTTGGTGACGGTGACGTATCTGACTTGTCACTTATGACAGGTGCAGCTACGTCACTCGTGGAGGGTCCAGCAGAAAGGGCAGTTTCGTCACTCGAGGAAGGTCCAGTAGAAAGAACAGCTACGTCACTCGATGAGTGTCCAGTAGAAAGAAAAGATGGGTCAACGAAAACAGTACTATAGTCCGTTCAGATTCGTTTGCCAAGATGTTATGATTTATAATTCAAAAAGTTCTTGATGATTTCACATGATTTTTGGCATACGGTGTTAAAATGTCCATGTCACGAGAACATATGTGTTACTCGATGTCTAGCTATAACGTTTTTCTTAAAGCGGCGAATTCCTTTGATCTTTGCCCATGTAACTATTATTTTGACCCTAATCAAAATGTTTTACAGTAATCTAGTGCAACGATGACCCATAGGCGTGTCCATAAAATTTTACTTGGTGGCAAGTATACAAATTTTAAATTATATATAGAACTTTTGTTCGTAGAGTCAATTTGATATAGTTCCATGCTCTTGGTGTGAGTTTCCCAAATGTTGTCGCTGCCTTTCAAATACGTACATTTAGTTCCTCATCTAAGGAAAGTGTGGCTGTAATAGTGGATCCAAGATAGCTGAACTTCTGTACTGACTCAAGCAGGCTTCCATTCAAAGTAATGGTTGTTGGTTTGCTTATAACATATTTTTGATTGCTTGGGTGGTCTTGAACAATAAACTGTTTAACAAATCAACTAGGAAATTTTGCAAATCAAACTATTTATCTGTAGACTTAATCAGAGTAATGATCATTCAGAATCAGACGAGTCAAATAGGTCGATTACTGCTTTCGGCTGAACAAACAACAAACCATCCTTTTTCCAATATTCCTCTTCTTGTCGTAACACATGATCCTCACATTTTACCCAGTAGTCTTTATTTATATTTGATAGAGCCTGATTTGTAAGTGTCTCAACATCGCATAATTTGAAAGTTTTATTTGTATATGCTACGTGTCCTTTAACTTTTGCCCAAAATAGTTCTATAGGATTTAAGTGTGCATGATATGGAGGTAGTCTCAAACATCTATGGCCATGTTCTTGAATTAACTTGTCTATTTTAAATATCTTTGTACGTTGTGTCTGTTTTACAAGGCTAAGCAATTCGGGTTTCAAGTAGCTGTCGTTAACTTGTATGTGTTCTTTTATGAGCCACGTTTTGATTGCATCTTTTGTACTTGATGATGTTGGGATTCTATCTTCTACGTTAACTACGTTATGGTATGAAGCATTGTCCATTATCAGACAAGAAGGTCGATCTAATATTGGAAGGATACTTTTCTCGATCCAGTCTTTAAATATGTGCCCATTCATTTCGGAGTGGTAGTCTCTATTGTCTATGGATTTTGAAATGAAAACGAGATGAGCATTCTGCAACAACCCATTATGTCTGCTACCTGCATGTGCAACTATCAAACGTTGCCCTTTACTGCTTGGTACTGATCTTTTAATACTTCCATCTGCTAACTGCCATTCCTTTTCATTTGTATGATGAGCGTTGATCCAAGTTTCATCTAAATAAACAATATCACAATCATTTTCGCGCATTTCCTTCACTTCACGTAAATACTTGCTTCTAAGAGCTACTAGATGTGGCTTCTCACAAATAATGTTTTTTCCACCAGCATACTTTCTAAAGGTGAAGCCTGCACTTCTTAATATTTTCCATAATGAAGTTTTTGATATTTCAATGTCGTTGTTAGTTTTCAGCCAAAGCTTCAACTTTCTAAGTGTCACTTCTTCGTTTATATCAAACATTCGACAGATTTCTCTTTTTACTAGGTCCTTATCAAAACTGTCTAACGTTTCTTTCCTTCCTTGCTTTCTTGCATTTGTTGGCAATAAATATCCGCTTCCTTTAACTATTCGATCAAATGAACGTTTACAGAAACCTAAAATATGCATTGTTCTCTTCTCAGGGTTTGATAAAGAACAATAAAGATGTCCCTTTTTACGCTCTCTGCAGAAGTATTGATAAATCTTTATAGCAATGTTATGCTCAGTAAAATATTTTGCCTTTATATTCATTCTCACATAGATTTGCAGAAGATAATATGGATAGTGCCGCCTCCTTTCTGTAAATATTGAGATTTGCCTCTGAATTATGACTCGAACTCGAGTCTACGGCCGTGATTTTGACGTCACATAATTTCCGGTTTCGGCTAAAATGTCATTTTGTGCTAAACGGGAAATTTCATATGTAACATTTCTTTATAAAAATTTATAGTGGAAACATAACTATTTTAGGACGGTGCGCATTCAGCCGTGAAGGTCATGCCTATATGCTAAAGAATCAGCTGTGAGATGTAAGCATCTACATAATCCCGCCGGTGTTTATAATATCGATTAACTTTTTTTTAATATAGGTTAAATAAGGCATCTTTGAAACTGGATCACATTTCTTTGATAAAAAAAATATTTTTATAGCGACATTAGTATTCTAAACCTAACTTCAAAAGATCAATGCAAATGAACAATAAGTTTTTGAAAAAAATAAATTAATGTCTAGGCAAACAAATCTGAACGGACTATAAATGTTTTTACAGGAATTGGAAAAATATCATTACAAATATTCTTTATAGATTGCAAACGCTCAACATTCAAATGCGCTCTTTTATTTTTGAAATATTTGTCAAAGTTAAATAAACTTTTTAAAACAACTTCGTCTATAGGGCTGGACTCAACAGTCCGCACAAAACATAAAATTTCTTTACAAATTTTTTTAACATCACAGCTCTTTTGGAAGGGTTTCTGCACCCCACTCCCCAGCAAAAGTTTTGCAACATAACCCTTTTTCAAAGGGTACTCGGCGGAGAAGGCCGAAAGATATGCCACTAATTCGGCAATATGGCTCTTAGTCTTGCCACTTTCTAGGTGATCCATTTTAAATGTAACAGGTAGGGTACCTTCTAGTAATACTCTGGTCACAGCTTGCGTTATCAGTGGCACTCTCAGACTGGGACCAAATTCCTGGATGATTCTTCAACTGTGGGGGGGGGGGGGGGGGGGGGGGAATACAAAAATTATTAAATACTTCACATAATGATCATTCATTCTTTATGGATTCAACATATTTATTTATAATAAAATATCAAATAATTATAATATTAATGTACCTTGTACAAATAAAATAATGATTGAAATCCCCACTCAATGCTGAAAGACAAATGAGGAAGGAAAGAATGAATGAATATATGTGATCTATGTATCTCTGTAACTCACCCCTCTCTTTCGCATATGATGCATCACTCTAAATTCTTTCCTCTTGCTTTCTTTGCATTCTAGCAAATTCATCTTTCACCTCCTGTGACACATTTTTCTTTACTAAGGACTTGTCTGTAACAAATTCAAGAATTTTGTTTGAGTCGAGATATCGAAAATTCCCACATCTCAACGAGATTAACATGTTGTAGTACCCACAGCTTAGTCCTAAATCCTTTAATATTTCAAGTCTGCCCAGTTCTCCTTCATTATAGACAACAATAGCATCACTCACAGCTATTTCTAGTCTATCTCTACCAACAAAAGTAGTTTTAGGGCACCTTTCCCAGATCATATGATGGAATACTTCATTAGCATTTTGTGTTCCACCATGCAAACACTTGCTCAATAACTCATCATTTGAAAGATCTTCAAACACGTTCGAACAAGTTCTTTATCGATGTTTGGGGGTAACCAGTGGATTACCTGCTTCTCCTTCTCCACGTGCTCGATTTTGATGGACAATTTCATCATCATCATTGGGTGCCTTCTCCGCATCGAAGGTTGGCTACCATGGAGCGCCATTCCATTCTCTCTCTCTCTCTCTCTCTTTAAATAAAATATTTTATTAAAAATAAAAATGAAATTACTCGATGACTATTATGTACTCGTCCTCTTCCACCTCGTTTTGAGGTGAAGGTGGTGGTGATGCGTACCCAGCATCGACATCACCTGCTGGTTGATGAATATTACCCACTAGCTGGAGTCTTAGTGTTTGAAGCACATGATTAAACATTAAATTTGCTAATTCGGCATGTGACATGTCAAAATATAATACACCAAATAATTGGTGTCGCAGCCGGGTGCCGATATCTAAATGGCAGGTGTGATTGTACAGGTTTGCTGATAATTCCTGACAACCATCACAGTGACGATGAGTGTTGTCCTGTAGTAGGCCTGTGATTTTATTAAGGATGTTTTGTTCCATCTTTGAAATCTGAAATTTTCACAAAAAAGAGATGGTGTTACTCAGTGCCTCTATTAATGAGGGTGTTGAGTTACTAAAAATAGATTTTGATCTCTGATGCAATACCTGATTAGTTACTAAAAATAGATTGTGACCTATGATACAATAACAGAATACTCATTGTACTGGTGACCATCTGAGACTGTATGTACTCATTCACCCAATACTCTCACATCAATACTTGTTTCACATCAGAACACTTTTGGAAGGGTTTCTTCACCCCATCCCCCAACAAAAGTTTCCCTTTTTAAAGTGTATTCAGCGGAGAAGGCAGAAAGATATGTCGCTAATTCGTCAATATGGCTCTTATTCTTGCCACTTTCTTGGCGATCCATTTTAAATGTATTAAAAACAGGCAGGGTGCCTTACTAGTAAGACTCTGGTCACAGCTTGTGTACCTCAGTCACGGCTTGCGCTTGCGCTTCAATTGTATTAGTGGCACTCTCAGACTGGGAGACTGACTAAATTCTTGGATGATTCTTCTACTGTGGGAGGGGGGATTTATTCAATACTTCATAATGATTATTCATTCTTTATGGACTCAACATATTTATTTATAATAAAATATCAAATATTTATAATATTAATGTACCTTGTACAAATAAAATAATGATTGAAATCCCCACTCAATGCTGAAAGACAAATGAGGAAGGAAAGAATGAATGAATATATGTGCAGTTCATTGATATGTTGACCATCAACTGAAGTAGCATCCCACGACAGTGTTGAACAAGTAGAATTATGTAGCAGGTAGCCTGCCAGAAGATTAGACAAAACACCCATCTCATATGACATCTGCGCAACAACACTTGGTCTAGGCAAACTAGAAACTGTAACACGAGACACAGGAAACATAGTAGAAAACACATAGGCTAACAAATCAGCACACTTGTCAACACCAACATTAGTCAATAAACACTTATACAAACACTTCCTTATTTTATAGCTATACTGTCTACCATCTGCTTTCACCTCAAAAACACCACTAGTAGTGGCCTCACTCAGCTCTACAACCTGCTTTCACCTCAACAACACCACTAGTAGTGGCCTCACTCAGTTGTTCGCTCAGCTCTACAGCCTGGTTTTCAAGTACAGAAATAGTCTCCACATTTACTTTTTTTTTTGGCCAAATCTTTTTAACAATTTGTGCGCTTAAATTAAGCCGTGAATTATCACGCTTGAGCTGATCATTTCTATTTGAAAGATTAATTTTTTCTCTTTCAAGTTGACTTAATTTTTTCCCATAGTTTCTGATCAGCCCCTGGCAAGTGCTAAGTTTTCCTTTTTAAAATTTTAATTTCATTTTTTTAAACTTTCAATTCTATTTTTTACATAAAAAGAAGTGCTGTTAGTTCTTATCACAGCATTACAGATTACACTTATCACTCAATTTTTTATTGTCTGATCTTTCTGGTTGATTATTTCTGTAATTTTTCCAGGTGGATAGTGTAGGTCTGTCGTGTATTGTCGTCTAAGTACTGTCAACTGTTTACGCAAGCGAGCATTATTTGTTTGCATATTTTTTATGGTGCGTTGTTTGTTTTTACAATGCTCGCAAGCACGTCTAAGTCGTTTTGGTGACGGTGACGTATCTGACTTGTCACTTATGACAGGTGCAGCTACGTCACTCGTGGAGGGTCCAGCAGAAAGGGCAGTTTCGTCACTCGAGGAAGGTCCAGTAGAAAGAACAGCTACGTCACTCGATGAGTGTCCAGTAGAAAGAAAAGATGGGTCAACGAAAACAGTACTATAGTCCGTTCAGATTCGTTTGCCAAGATGTTATGATTTATAATTCAAAAAGTTCTTGATGATTTCACATGATTTTTGGCATACGGTGTTAAAATGTCCATGTCACGAGAACATATGTGTTACTCGATGTCTAGCTATAACGTTTTTCTTAAAGCGGCGAATTCCTTTGATCTTTGCCCATGTAACTATTATTTTGACCCTAATCAAAATGTTTTACAGTAATCTAGTGCAACGATGACCCATAGGCGTGTCCATAAAATTTTACTTGGTGGCAAGTATACAAATTTTAAATTATATATAGAACTTTTGTTCGTAGAGTCAATTTGATATAGTTCCATGCTCTTGGTGTGAGTTTCCCAAATGTTGTCGCTGCCTTTCAAATACGTACATTTAGTTCCTCATCTAAGGAAAGTGTGGCTGTAATAGTGGATCCAAGATAGCTGAACTTCTGTACTGACTCAAGCAGGCTTCCATTCAAAGTAATGGTTGTTGGTTTGCTTATAACATATTTTTGATTGCTTGGGTGGTCTTGAACAATAAACTGTTTAACAAATCAACTAGGAAATTTTGCAAATCAAACTATTTATCTGTAGACTTAATCAGAGTAATGATCATTCAGAATCAGACGAGTCAAATAGGTCGATTACTGCTTTCGGCTGAACAAACAACAAACCATCCTTTTTCCAATATTCCTCTTCTTGTCGTAACACATGATCCTCACATTTTACCCAGTAGTCTTTATTTATATTTGATAGAGCCTGATTTGTAAGTGTCTCAACATCGCATAATTTGAAAGTTTTATTTGTATATGCTACGTGTCCTTTAACTTTTGCCCAAAATAGTTCTATAGGATTTAAGTGTGCATGATATGGAGGTAGTCTCAAACATCTATGGCCATGTTCTTGAATTAACTTGTCTATTTTAAATATCTTTGTACGTTGTGTCTGTTTTACAAGGCTAAGCAATTCGGGTTTCAAGTAGCTGTCGTTAACTTGTATGTGTTCTTTTATGAGCCACGTTTTGATTGCATCTTTTGTACTTGATGATGTTGGGATTCTATCTTCTACGTTAACTACGTTATGGTATGAAGCATTGTCCATTATCAGACAAGAAGGTCGATCTAATATTGGAAGGATACTTTTCTCGATCCAGTCTTTAAATATGTGCCCATTCATTTCGGAGTGGTAGTCTCTATTGTCTATGGATTTTGAAATGAAAACGAGATGAGCATTCTGCAACAACCCATTATGTCTGCTACCTGCATGTGCAACTATCAAACGTTGCCCTTTACTGCTTGGTACTGATCTTTTAATACTTCCATCTGCTAACTGCCATTCCTTTTCATTTGTATGATGAGCGTTGATCCAAGTTTCATCTAAATAAACAATATCACAATCATTTTCGCGCATTTCCTTCACTTCACGTAAATACTTGCTTCTAAGAGCTACTAGATGTGGCTTCTCACAAATAATGTTTTTTCCACCAGCATACTTTCTAAAGGTGAAGCCTGCACTTCTTAATATTTTCCATAATGAAGTTTTTGATATTTCAATGTCGTTGTTAGTTTTCAGCCAAAGCTTCAACTTTCTAAGTGTCACTTCTTCGTTTATATCAAACATTCGACAGATTTCTCTTTTTACTAGGTCCTTATCAAAACTGTCTAACGTTTCTTTCCTTCCTTGCTTTCTTGCATTTGTTGGCAATAAATATCCGCTTCCTTTAACTATTCGATCAAATGAACGTTTACAGAAACCTAAAATATGCATTGTTCTCTTCTCAGGGTTTGATAAAGAACAATAAAGATGTCCCTTTTTACGCTCTCTGCAGAAGTATTGATAAATCTTTATAGCAATGTTATGCTCAGTAAAATATTTTGCCTTTATATTCATTCTCACATAGATTTGCAGAAGATAATATGGATAGTGCCGCCTCCTTTCTGTAAATATTGAGATTTGCCTCTGAATTATGACTCGAACTCGAGTCTACGGCCGTGATTTTGACGTCACATAATTTCCGGTTTCGGCTAAAATGTCATTTTGTGCTAAACGGGAAATTTCATATGTAACATTTCTTTATAAAAATTTATAGTGGAAACATAACTATTTTAGGACGGTGCGCATTCAGCCGTGAAGGTCATGCCTATATGCTAAAGAATCAGCTGTGAGATGTAAGCATCTACATAATCCCGCCGGTGTTTATAATATCGATTAACTTTTTTTTAATATAGGTTAAATAAGGCATCTTTGAAACTGGATCACATTTCTTTGATAAAAAAAATATTTTTATAGCGACATTAGTATTCTAAACCTAACTTCAAAAGATCAATGCAAATGAACAATAAGTTTTGAAAAAAATAAATTAATGTCTAGGCAAACAAATCTGAACGGACTATAAATGTTTTTACAGGAATTGGAAAAATATCATTACAAATATTCTTTATAGATTGCAAACGCTCAACATTCAAATGCGCTCTTTTATTTTTGAAATATTTGTCAAAGTTAAATAAACTTTTTAAAACAACTTCGTCTATAGGGCTGGACTCAACAGTCCGCACAAAACATAAAATTTCTTTACAAATTTTTTTAACATCACAGCTCTTTTGGAAGGGTTTCTGCACCCCACTCCCCAGCAAAAGTTTTGCAACATAACCCTTTTTCAAAGGGTACTCGGCGGAGAAGGCCGAAAGATATGCCACTAATTCGGCAATATGGCTCTTAGTCTTGCCACTTTCTAGGTGATCCATTTTAAATGTAACAGGTAGGGTACCTTCTAGTAATACTCTGGTCACAGCTTGCGTTATCAGTGGCACTCTCAGACTGGGACCAAATTCCTGGATGATTCTTCAACTGTGGGGGGGGGGGAATACAAAAATTATTAAATACTTCACATAATGATCATTCATTCTTTATGGATTCAACATATTTATTTATAATAAAATATCAAATAATTATAATATTAATGTACCTTGTACAAATAAAATAATGATTGAAATCCCCACTCAATGCTGAAAGACAAATGAGGAAGGAAAGAATGAATGAATATATGTGATCTATGTATCTCTGTAACTCACCCCTCTCTTTCGCATATGATGCATCACTCAAAATTCTTTCCTCTTGCTTTCTTTGCATTCTAGCAAATTCATCTTTCACCTCCTGTGACACATTTTTCTTTACTAAGGACTTGTCTGTAACAAATTCAAGAATTTTGTTTGAGTCGAGATATCGAAAATTCCCACATCTCAACGAGATTAACATGTTGTAGTACCCACAGCTTAGTCCTAAATCCTTTAATATTTCAAGTCTGCCCAGTTCTCCTTCATTATAGACAACAATAGCATCACTCACAGCTATTTCTAGTCTATCTCTACCAACAAAAGTAGTTTTAGGGCACCTTTCCCAGATCATATGATGGAATACTTCATTAGCATTTTGTGTTCCACCATGCAAACACTTGCTCAATAACTCATCATTTGAAAGATCTTCAAACACGTTCGAACAAGTTCTTTATCGATGTTTGGGGGTAACCAGTGGATTACCTGCTTCTCCTTCTCCACGTGCTCGATTTTGATGGACAATTTCATCATCATCATTGGGTGCCTTCTCCGCATCGAAGGTTGGCTACCATGGAGCGCCATTCCATTCTCTCTCTCTCTCTCTCTCTTTAAATAAAATATTTTATTAAAAATAAAAATGAAATTACTCGATGACTATTATGTACTCGTCCTCTTCCACCTCGTTTTGAGGTGAAGGTGGTGGTGATGCGTACCCAGCATCGACATCACCTGCTGGTTGATGAATATTACCCACTAGCTGGAGTCTTAGTGTTTGAAGCACATGATTAAACATTAAATTTGCTAATTCGGCATGTGACATGTCAAAATATAATACACCAAATAATTGGTGTCGCAGCCGGGTGCCGATATCTAAATGGCAGGTGTGATTGTACAGGTTTGCTGATAATTCCTGACAACCATCACAGTGACGATGAGTGTTGTCCTGTAGTAGGCCTGTGATTTTATTAAGGATGTTTTGTTCCATCTTTGAAATCTGAAATTTTCACAAAAAAGAGATGGTGTTACTCAGTGCCTCTATTAATGAGGGTGTTGAGTTACTAAAAATAGATTTTGATCTCTGATGCAATACCTGATTAGTTACTAAAAATAGATTGTGACCTATGATACAATAACAGAATACTCATTGTACTGGTGACCATCTGAGACTGTATGTACTCATTCACCCAATACTCTCACATCAATACTTGTTTCACATCAGAACACTTTTGGAAGGGTTTCTTCACCCCATCCCCCAACAAAAGTTTCCCTTTTTAAAGTGTATTCAGCGGAGAAGGCAGAAAGATATGTCGCTAATTCGTCAATATGGCTCTTATTCTTGCCACTTTCTTGGCGATCCATTTTAAATGTATTAAAAACAGGCAGGGTGCCTTACTAGTAAGACTCTGGTCACAGCTTGTGTACCTCAGTCACGGCTTGCGCTTGCGCTTCAATTGTATTAGTGGCACTCTCAGACTGGGAGACTGACTAAATTCTTAGATGATTCTTCTACTGTGGGAGGGGGGGATTTATTCAATACTTCATAATGATTATTCATTCTTTATGGACTCAACATATTTATTTATAATAAAATATCAAATATTTATAATATTAATGTACCTTGTACAAATAAAATAATGATTGAAATCCCCACTCAATGCTGAAAGACAAATGAGGAAGGAAAGAATGAATGAATATATGTGCAGTTCATTGATATGTTGACCATCAACTGAAGTAGCATCCCACGACAGTGTTGAACAAGTAGAATTATGTAGCAGGTAGCCTGCCAGAAGATTAGACAAAACACCCATCTCATATGACATCTGCGCAACAACACTTGGTCTAGGCAAACTAGAAACTGTAACACGAGACACAGGAAACATAGTAGAAAACACATAGGCTAACAAATCAGCACACTTGTCAACACCAACATTAGTCAATAAACACTTATACAAACACTTCCTTATTTTATAGCTATACTGTCTACCATCTGCTTTCACCTCAAAAACACCACTAGTAGTGGCCTCACTCAGCTCTACAACCTGCTTTCACCTCAACAACACCACTAGTAGTGGCCTCACTCAGTTGTTCGCTCAGCTCTACAGCCTGGTTTTCAAGTACAGAAATAGTCTCCACATTTACTTTTTTTTTTTTGGCCAAATCTTTTTTAACAATTTGTGCGCTTAAATTAAGCCGTGAATTATCACGCTTGAGCTGATCATTTCTATTTGAAAGATTAATTTTTTCTCTTTCAAGTTGACTTAATTTTTTCCCATAGTTTCTGATCAGCCCCTGGCAAGTGCTAAGTTTTCCTTTTTAAAATTTTAATTTCATTTTTTTAAACTTTCAATTCTATTTTTTACATAAAAAGAAGTGCTGTTAGTTCTTATCACAGCATTACAGATTACACTTATCACTCAATTTTTTTATTGTCTGATCTTTCTGGTTGATTATTTCTGTAATTTTTCCAGGTGGATAGTGTAGGTCTGTCGTGTATTGTCGTCTAAGTGCTGTCAACTGTTTACGCAAGCGAGCATTATTTGTTTGCATATTTTTATGGTGCGTTGTTTGTTTTTACAATGCTCGCAAGCACGTCTAAGTCGTTTTGGTGACGGTGACGTATCTGACTTGTCACTTATGACAGGTGCAGCTACGTCACTCGTGGAGGGTCCAGCAGAAAGGGCAGTTTCGTCACTCGAGGAAGGTCCAGTAGAAAGAACAGCTACGTCACTCGATGAGTGTCCAGTAGAAAGAAAAGATGGGTCAACGAAAACAGTACTATAGTCCGTTCAGATTCGTTTGCCAAGATGTTATGATTTATAATTCAAAAAGTTCTTGATGATTTCACATGATTTTTGGCATACGGTGTTAAAATGTCCATGTCACGAGAACATATGTGTTACTCGATGTCTAGCTATAACGTTTTTCTTAAAGCGGCGAATTCCTTTGATCTTTGCCCATGTAACTATTATTTGACCCTAATCAAAATGTTTTACAGTAATCTAGTGCAACGATGACCCATAGGCGTGTCCATAAAATTTTACTTGGTGGCAAGTATACAAATTTTAAATTATATATAGAACTTTTGTTCGTAGAGTCAATTTGATATAGTTCCATGTTCTTGGTGTGAGTTTCCCAAATGTTGTCGCTGCCTTTCAAATACGTACATTTAGTTCCTCATCTAAGGAAAGTGTGGCTGTAATAGTGGATCCAAGATAGCTGAACTTCTGTACTGACTCAAGCAGGCTTCCATTCAAAGTAATGGTTGTTGGTTTGCTTATAACATATTTTTGATTGCTTGGGTGGTCTTGAACAATAAACTGTTTAACAAATCAACTAGGAAATTTTGCAAATCAAACTATTTATCTGTAGACTTAATCAGAGTAATGATCATTCAGAATCAGACGAGTCAAATAGGTCGATTACTGCTTTCGGCTGAACAAACAACAAACCATCCTTTTTCCAATATTCCTCTTCTTGTCGTAACACATGATCCTCACATTTTACCCAGTAGTCTTTATTTATATTTGATAGAGCCTGATTTGTAAGTGTCTCAACATCGCATAATTTGAAAGTTTATTTGTATATGCTACGTGTCCTTTAACTTTTGCCCAAAATAGTTCTATAGGATTTAAGTGTGCATGATATGGAGGTAGTCTCAAACATCTATGGCCATGTTCTTGAATTAACTTGTCTATTTTAAATATCTTTGTACGTTGTGTCTGTTTTACAAGGCTAAGCAATTCGGGTTTCAAGTAGCTGTCGTTAACTTGTATGTGTTCTTTTATGAGCCACGTTTTGATTGCATCTTTTGTACTTGATGATGTTGGGATTCTATCTTCTACGTTAACTACGTTATGGTATGAAGCATTGTCCATTATCAGACAAGAAGGTCGATCTAATATTGGAAGGATACTTTTCTCGATCCAGTCTTTAAATATGTGCCCATTCATTTCGGAGTGGTAGTCTCTATTGTCTATGGATTTTGAAATGAAAACGAGATGAGCATTCTGCAACAACCCATTATGTCTGCTACCTGCATGTGCAACTATCAAACGTTGCCCTTTACTGCTTGGTACTGATCTTTTAATACTTCCATCTGCTAACTGCCATTCCTTTTCATTTGTATGATGAGCGTTGATCCAAGTTTCATCTAAATAAACAATATCACAATCATTTTCGCGCATTTCCTTCACTTCACGTAAATACTTGCTTCTAAGAGCTACTAGATGTGGCTTCTCACAAATAATGTTTTTTCCACCAGCATACTTTCTAAAGGTGAAGCCTGCACTTCTTAATATTTTCCATAATGAAGTTTTTGATATTTCAATGTCGTTGTTAGTTTTCAGCCAAAGCTTCAACTTTCTAAGTGTCACTTCTTCGTTTATATCAAACATTCGACAGATTTCTCTTTTTACTAGGTCCTTATCAAAACTGTCTAACGTTTCTTTCCTTCCTTGCTTTCTTGCATTTGTTGGCAATAAATATCCGCTTCCTTTAACTATTCGATCAAATGAACGTTTACAGAAACCTAAAATATGCATTGTTCTCTTCTCAGGGTTTGATAAAGAACAATAAAGATGTCCCTTTTTACGCTCTCTGCAGAAGTATTGATAAATCTTTATAGCAATGTTATGCTCAGTAAAATATTTTGCCTTTATATTCATTCTCACATAGATTTGCAGAAGATAATATGGATAGTGCCGCCTCCTTTCTGTAAATATTGAGATTTGCCTCTGAATTATGACTCGAACTCGAGTCTACGGCCGTGATTTTGACGTCACATAATTTCCGGTTTCGGCTAAAATGTCATTTTGTGCTAAACGGGAAATTTCATATGTAACATTTCTTTATAAAAATTTATAGTGGAAACATAACTATTTTAGGACGGTGCGCATTCAGCCGTGAAGGTCATGCCTATATGCTAAAGAATCAGCTGTGAGATGTAAGCATCTACATAATCCCGCCGGTGTTTATAATATCGATTAACTTTTTTTTAATATAGGTTAAATAAGGCATCTTTGAAACTGGATCACATTTCTTTGATAAAAAAAATATTTTTATAGCGACATTAGTATTCTAAACCTAACTTCAAAAGATCAATGCAAATGAACAATAAGTTTTTGAAAAAAATAAATTAATGTCTAGGCAAACAAATCTGAACGGACTATAAATGTTTTTACAGGAATTGGAAAAATATCATTACAAATATTCTTTATAGATTGCAAACGCTCAACATTCAAATGCGCTCTTTTATTTTTGAAATATTTGTCAAAGTTAAATAAACTTTTTAAAACAACTTCGTCTATAGGGCTGGACTCAACAGTCCGCACAAAACATAAAATTTCTTTACAAATTTTTTTAACATCACAGCTCTTTTGGAAGGGTTTCTGCACCCCACTCCCCAGCAAAAGTTTTGCAACATAACCCTTTTTCAAAGGGTACTCGGCGGAGAAGGCCGAAAGATATGCCACTAATTCGGCAATATGGCTCTTAGTCTTGCCACTTTCTAGGTGATCCATTTTAAATGTAACAGGTAGGGTACCTTCTAGTAATACTCTGGTCACAGCTTGCGTTATCAGTGGCACTCTCAGACTGGGACCAAATTCCTGGATGATTCTTCAACTGTGGGGGGGGGGGGGGGGGGGGGGGAATACAAAAATTATTAAATACTTCACATAATGATCATTCATTCTTTATGGATTCAACATATTTATTTATAATAAAATATCAAATAATTATAATATTAATGTACCTTGTACAAATAAAATAATGATTGAAATCCCCACTCAATGCTGAAAGACAAATGAGGAAGGAAAGAATGAATGAATATATGTGATCTATGTATCTCTGTAACTCACCCCTCTCTTTCGCATATGATGCATCACTCAAAATTCTTTCCTCTTGCTTTCTTTGCATTCTAGCAAATTCATCTTTCACCTCCTGTGACACATTTTTCTTTACTAAGGACTTGTCTGTAACAAATTCAAGAATTTTGTTTGAGTCGAGATATCGAAAATTCCCACATCTCAACGAGATTAACATGTTGTAGTACCCACAGCTTAGTCCTAAATCCTTTAATATTTCAAGTCTGCCCAGTTCTTCATTATAGACAATAGCATCACTCACAGCTATTTCTAGTCTATCTCTACCAACAAAAGTAGTTTTAGGGCACCTTTCCCAGATCATATGATGGAATACTTCATTAGCATTTTGTGTTCCACCATGCAAACACTTGCTCAATAACTCATCATTTGAAAGATCTTCAAACACGTTCGAACAAGTTCTTTATCGATGTTTGGGGGTAACCAGTGGATTACCTGCTTCTCCTTCTCCACGTGCTCGATTTTGATGGACAATTTCATCATCATCATTGGGTGCCTTCTCCGCATCGAAGGTTGGCTACCATGGAGCGCCATTCCATTCTCTCTCTCTCTCTCTCTCTTTAAATAAAATATTTTATTAAAAATAAAAATGAAATTACTCGATGACTATTATGTACTCGTCCTCTTCCACCTCGTTTTGAGGTGAAGGTGGTGGTGATGCGTACCCAGCATCGACATCACCTGCTGGTTGATGAATATTACCCACTAGCTGGAGTCTTAGTGTTTGAAGCACATGATTAAACATTAAATTTGCTAATTCGGCATGTGACATGTCAAAATATAATACACCAAATAATTGGTGTCGCAGCCGGGTGCCGATATCTAAATGGCAGGTGTGATTGTACAGGTTTGCTGATAATTCCTGACAACCATCACAGTGACGATGAGTGTTGTCCTGTAGTAGGCCTGTGATTTTATTAAGGATGTTTTGTTCCATCTTTGAAATCTGAAATTTTCACAAAAAAGAGATGGTGTTACTCAGTGCCTCTATTAATGAGGGTGTTGAGTTACTAAAAATAGATTTTGATCTCTGATGCAATACCTGATTAGTTACTAAAAATAGATTGTGACCTATGATACAATAACAGAATACTCATTGTACTGGTGACCATCTGAGACTGTATGTACTCATTCACCCAATACTCTCACATCAATACTTGTTTCACATCAGAACACTTTTGGAAGGGTTTCTTCACCCCATCCCCCAACAAAAGTTTCCCTTTTTTAAAGTGTATTCAGCGGAGAAGGCAGAAAGATATGTCGCTAATTCGTCAATATGGCTCTTATTCTTGCCACTTCTTGGCGATCCATTTTAAATGTATTAAAAACAGGCAGGGTGCCTTACTAGTAAGACTCTGGTCACAGCTTGTGTACCTCAGTCACGGCTTGCGCTTGCGCTTCAATTGTATTAGTGGCACTCTCAGACTGGGAGACTGACTAAATTCTTAGATGATTCTTCTACTGTGGGAGGGGGGGATTTATTCAATACTTCATAATGATTATTCATTCTTTATGGACTCAACATATTTATTTATAATAAAATATCAAATATTTATAATATTAATGTACCTTGTACAAATAAAATAATGATTGAAATCCCCACTCAATGCTGAAAGACAAATGAGGAAGGAAAGAATGAATGAATATATGTGCAGTTCATTGATATGTTGACCATCAACTGAAGTAGCATCCCACGACAGTGTTGAACAAGTAGAATTATGTAGCAGGTAGCCTGCCAGAAGATTAGACAAAACACCCATCTCATATGACATCTGCGCAACAACACTTGGTCTAGGCAAACTAGAAACTGTAACACGAGACACAGGAAACATAGTAGAAAACACATAGGCTAACAAATCAGCACACTTGTCAACACCAACATTAGTCAATAAACACTTATACAAACACTTCCTTATTTTATAGCTATACTGTCTACCATCTGCTTTCACCTCAAAAACACCACTAGTAGTGGCCTCACTCAGCTCTACAACCTGCTTTCACCTCAACAACACCACTAGTAGTGGCCTCACTCAGTTGTTCGCTCAGCTCTACAGCCTGGTTTTCAAGTACAGAAATAGTCTCCACATTTACTTTTTTTTTTTTGGCCAAATCTTTTTTAACAATTTGTGCGCTTAAATTAAGCCGTGAATTATCACGCTTGAGCTGATCATTTCTATTTGAAAGATTAATTTTTTCTCTTTCAAGTTGACTTAATTTTTTCCCATAGTTTCTGATCAGCCCCTGGCAAGTGCTAAGTTTTCCTTTTTAAAATTTTAATTTCATTTTTTTAAACTTTCAATTCTATTTTTTACATAAAAAGAAGTGCTGTTAGTTCTTATCACAGCATTACAGATTACACTTATCACTCAATTTTTTTATTGTCTGATCTTTCTGGTTGATTATTTCTGTAATTTTTCCAGGTGGATAGTGTAGGTCTGTCGTGTATTGTCGTCTAAGTGCTGTCAACTGTTTACGCAAGCGAGCATTATTTGTTTGCATATTTTTATGGTGCGTTGTTTGTTTTTACAATGCTCGCAAGCACGTCTAAGTCGTTTTGGTGACGGTGACGTATCTGACTTGTCACTTATGACAGGTGCAGCTACGTCACTCGTGGAGGGTCCAGCAGAAAGGGCAGTTTCGTCACTCGAGGAAGGTCCAGTAGAAAGAACAGCTACGTCACTCGATGAGTGTCCAGTAGAAAGAAAAGATGGGTCAACGAAAACAGTACTATAGTCCGTTCAGATTCGTTTGCCAAGATGTTATGATTTATAATTCAAAAAGTTCTTGATGATTTCACATGATTTTTGGCATACGGTGTTAAAATGTCCATGTCACG
Organism: Megaustenia siamemsis; assembly: GCA_032433765.1. Lineage (NCBI taxonomy): Eukaryota > Metazoa > Mollusca > Gastropoda > Stylommatophora > Ariophantidae > Megaustenia > Megaustenia siamemsis. The sequence continues at coordinate 27,636,797 of JAVIAB010000159.1, read as the reverse complement.
AGAACATATGTGTTACTCGATGTCTAGCTATAACGTTTTTCTTAAAGCGGCGAATTCCTTTGATCTTTGCCCATGTAACTATTATTTTGACCCTAATCAAAATGTTTTACAGTAATCTAGTGCAACGATGACCCATAGGCGTGTCCATAAAATTTTACTTGGTGGCAAGTATACAAATTTTAAATTATATATAGAACTTTTGTTCGTAGAGTCAATTTGATATAGTTCCATGCTCTTGGTGTGAGTTTCCCAAATGTTGTCGCTGCCTTTCAAATACGTACATTTAGTTCCTCATCTAAGGAAAGTGTGGCTGTAATAGTGGATCCAAGATAGCTGAACTTCTGTACTGACTCAAGCAGGCTTCCATTCAAAGTAATGGTTGTTGGTTTGCTTATAACATATTTTTGATTGCTTGGGTGGTCTTGAACAATAAACTGTTTAACAAATCAACTAGGAAATTTTGCAAATCAAACTATTTATCTGTAGACTTAATCAGAGTAATGATCATTCAGAATCAGACGAGTCAAATAGGTCGATTACTGCTTTCGGCTGAACAAACAACAAACCATCCTTTTTCCAATATTCCTCTTCTTGTCGTAACACATGATCCTCACATTTTACCCAGTAGTCTTTATTTATATTTGATAGAGCCTGATTTGTAAGTGTCTCAACATCGCATAATTTGAAAGTTTTATTTGTATATGCTACGTGTCCTTTAACTTTTGCCCAAAATAGTTCTATAGGATTTAAGTGTGCATGATATGGAGGTAGTCTCAAACATCTATGGCCATGTTCTTGAATTAACTTGTCTATTTTAAATATCTTTGTACGTTGTGTCTGTTTTACAAGGCTAAGCAATTCGGGTTTCAAGTAGCTGTCGTTAACTTGTATGTGTTCTTTTATGAGCCACGTTTTGATTGCATCTTTTGTACTTGATGATGTTGGGATTCTATCTTCTACGTTAACTACGTTATGGTATGAAGCATTGTCCATTATCAGACAAGAAGGTCGATCTAATATTGGAAGGATACTTTTCTCGATCCAGTCTTTAAATATGTGCCCATTCATTTCGGAGTGGTAGTCTCTATTGTCTATGGATTTTGAAATGAAAACGAGATGAGCATTCTGCAACAACCCATTATGTCTGCTACCTGCATGTGCAACTATCAAACGTTGCCCTTTACTGCTTGGTACTGATCTTTTAATACTTCCATCTGCTAACTGCCATTCCTTTTCATTTGTATGATGAGCGTTGATCCAAGTTTCATCTAAATAAACAATATCACAATCATTTTCGCGCATTTCCTTCTTCTTCTTTTCTCTTTCACTGATACCTAAAAGGTGTCGTGGTTTATATCATTTGTCGTTCTTGTGCTGCTCGAATTGTCTGAATTAGTGATTTTCCTTTGTTGTTACATGTCTCTGTCACTGCATCTATCCATCTTCTTCTGGGTCTTCCTCTTGGTCTTTTTCCATGCATTCTCGAGAAGAACGCCCTTGATGGTGATTGGTGAGGATTCATTCTGACCAGGTGGCCAAGCCATTTAAGTTGTTGTTGTTCTATATATTCTTGGCAGGGTTTTGTTCCTACCATTTTTCTTATGGTTTCATTTGGTATTCTATCTCTTCTTGTGTTGTTTGTTACTTTTCTCAAGCATCGCATCTCACATGTATTGATCTTTCTTAAATGTGATTTAGAAAGGGTCCATGTTTGACTTTCATAGCACAAAGTTGGTATGAAGATGCTATTTATCATTTGTTGTTTAGCTGGCATAGAAATGTTTGGATGTCTTAGCAATGGTGAAAGCTGGTATGTGACAGCATTTGCTTTTTGTATTCGCATGTCAATTTCTCTGTCTAATTTTCCATCTTCTGTGAACATTGTGCCTAAATACTTGAATTCCTCTACTTGTTGTATATCTTTGTCTTTGATCTTGATGTTTAATGGGTGTCTTAATTTGCTTATTCTTATAGCCTCTGTTTTTGCTGTGTTAATTTTCATACTGTAGTTTGTGCAGCTTTTATCTAGAGATGTTAAATGCTGTTGTAGCAGGTTTTCATCCTCGTATATTAGGCATTGGTCATCTGCGAAGAGTAGCTCATTGATGTTGGAGTTTTCTACCTCTATGTTATTATTTGATTTGTCCTTGTTGTTGGTTGTTTCCTGATTTATTTTGTCCATATATATGATGAAGAGGAGTGGTGAGAGGACACATCCTTGTCTTACTCCTGTTGTAACCTGAAACCATTCTGACAGACCTTCCGATGTTCTGACGGCACTTTGACTGTTTTTATATAGTGCTATTATATTTTCTAGTAGTTGTCCTGCTACCCCGTATGTTTCTAAAGTTTGCCAAAGTTTGTTCCTGTCCACACGATCAAACGCTTTTTCCTGATCTATAAACACTATATTTAGGTTTCTGTCATATTCTATTGTTTTTTCACATAGTTGTCTCAATGTAAATATAGCATCAGTACAGCTTTTGCCTTTTCTGAATCCGAATTGATTATTACTTAATTGAGGTTCTATTATGTATCTTACTCTCCTCTCTAATATTTTAGCAAACATTTTACCAACTTGACTCAATAGGGATATTCCTCTGTACATTTCACACTCCCTTTTACTTCCTTTATTCTTCCAAAATGGGACAATGATAGCTTTTTGCCAGTCGTCTGGGACTTTTCTTTCTTCCCAAGCCATATTGAATATGATAGTAAGCCAATCTATAGCTGTTTCCTTACAGGCTAGTAGCATTTCTGTTGTTATTCCATCTATACCAGCTGCTTTGTTCTTTTTATTCTGTTTCAATGCCCATTCTACTTCTGCTTTTAGAATAATCGGTTCCTGTTCATCATACTGCCTATGTTTAAACTCTGTATTTCCGTTTGTATTTCCCTGGTTTAATAGTTCCTTAAAGTATTCTCTCCATCTGATTATTATGTTTTTCCTGCTGCTGATTGGTCTACCGTTCTTGTCGTTTATTATAGTGGTTGGGTTATAATCATTATTTCTTACTCTCATTGCTTTTACACTTTTGAAAAATTCTCTTGGTTCTTCTCTACATGTTTTTGCTAATTCTTCACCAAATGCTTTCCATGAGTCTGCTTTTGTTTGTTCTAGGATCTTTTTGCTATCATTTCTGGCTTGTCTATAGTGATTGTAGTCTTCTGTTGTTTTTGTCTTCTGCCACGTTTTATACTTGTCTTTCTTGTGTTTCACTGCTGATTTAACTACTTCATTCCACCATCTTGTAAGTTTCTTTCTGCTCTTCCTATATTTTTCAGACCGCATTTCTCTTGTGTTGACTCTATTAGACCTTCTTTAAACTGTTTCCATGCTTCTTCTATGTTTGTTGGTTGTATTCGGGTTTGGTATTTGTTGGTTACGGATTCTTCTATTTCTTTCTGTATGTTTACATTCTTTTCCTTCACTTCACGTAAATACTTGCTTCTAAGAGCTACTAGATGTGGCTTCTCACAAATAATGTTTTTTCCACCAGCATACTTTCTAAAGGTGAAGAATCACTTCTTAATATTTTCCATAATGAAGTTTTTTGATATTTCAATGTCGTTGTTAGTTTTCAGCCAAAGCTTCAACTTTCTAAGTGTCACTTCTTCGTTTATATCAAACATTCGACAGATTTCTCTTTTTACTAGGTCCTTATCAAAACTGTCTAACGTTCTTTCCTTCCTTGCTTTCTTGCATTTGTTGGCAATAAATATCCGCTTCCTTTAACTATTCGATCAAATGAACGTTTACACAAACCTAAAATATGCATTGTTCTCTTCTCAGGGTTTGATAAAGAACAATAAAGATGTCCCTTTTTACGCTCTCTGCAGAAGTATTGATAAATCTTTATAGCAATGTTATGCTCAGTAAAATATTTTGCCTTTATATTCATTCTCACATAGATTTGCAGAAGATAATATGGATAGTGCCGCCTCCTTTCTGTAAATATTGAGATTTGCCTCTGAATTATGACTCGAACTCGAGTCTACGGCCGTGATTTTGACGTCACATAATTTCCGGTTTCGGCTAAAATGTCATTTTGTGCTAAACGGGAAATTTCATATGTAACATTTCTTTATACAAATTTATAGTGGAAACATAACTATTTTAGGACGGTGCGCATTCAGCCGTGAAGGTCATGCCTATATGCTAAAGAATCAGCTGTGAGATGTAAGCATCTACATAATCCCGCCGGTGTTTATAATATCGATTAACTTTTTTTTAATATAGGTTAAATAAGGCATCTTTGAAACTGGATCACATTTCTTTGATAAAAAAATATTTTTATAGCGACATTAGTATTCTAAACCTAACTTCAAAAGATCAATGCAAATGAACAATAAGTTTTTGAAAAAAATAAATTAATGTCTAGGCAAACAAATCTGAACGGACTATAAATGTTTTTACAGGAATTGGAAAAATATCATTACAAATATTCTTTATAGATTGCAAACGCTCAACATTCAAATGCGCTCTTTTATTTTGAAATATTTGTCAAAGTTAAATAAACTTTTTAAAACAACTTCGTCTATAGGGCTGGACTCAACAGTCCGCACAAACATAAAATTTCTTTACAAATTTTTTAACATCACAGCTCTTTGGAAGGGTTTCTGCACCCACTCCCCAGCAAAAGTTTTGCAACATAACCCTTTTCAAAGGGTACTCGGCGGAGAAGGCCGAAAGATATGCCACTAATTCGGCAATATGGCTCTTAGTCTTGCCACTTTCTAGGTGATCCATTTTAAATGTAACAGGTAGGGTACCTTCTAGTAATACTCTGGTCACAGCTTGCGTTATCAGTGGCACTCTCAGACTGGGACCAAATTCCTGGATGATTCTTCAACTGTGGGGGGGGGGGGGGGGGGGGGGGGGGGATACAAAAATTATTAAATACTTCACATAATGATCATTCATTCTTTATGGATTCAACATATTTATTTATAATAAAATATCAAATAATTATAATTAATGTACCTTGTACAAATAAAATAATGATTGAAATCCCCACTCAATGCTGAAAGACAAATGAGGAAGGAAAGAATGAATGAATATATGTGATCTATGTATCTCTGTAACTCACCCCTCTCTTTCGCATATGATGCATCACTCAAAATTCTTTCCTCTTGCTTTCTTTGCATTCTAGCAAATTCATCTTTCACCTCATGTGACACATTTTTCTTTACTAATCTTGTTATGTCGGCTGGGGTTAATACCCAAGAACCATCCTTTGTTTCTGTATTTTCTGTTTTCTGTTCTCTCTTCTTGCCCATTGTGGCTATTGCTTCTAACCTATGTGTTCTTTCTAATCTATGCCTTGCACTTGGCAATAAATCTTTGTCTATGCTACTACTGTCTTCATCTTCACTACTTACTATTTTCTTTATTGTGGCTATTGCTTCTAATCTATGTGTTCTATCTAATCTATGCCTTGCACTTAATATTTTCCTCTTTACTATTTGGCGTTTGCATTTGAATTACGTCTTTTTCTTTATTACTCACTGTTAATACTCTTTCATTACTAATGTCTACCTGTATTCCTCTATCTTTTATGTTTGTTTGTTTGTCCGTCACTGTTCCCCTATTTCTTGTTGCCTTTTCAACCATCTGTGTAGCACTATCTGTGCGCTCCGTTAATTCCGTTTGTGTGTACTTTTCTTCTTTCACCACTTCCTGATATCTGTCATTGTCACTGCCTACCCAAGTATCCACGTAACTTTTTCTACTCTTAACCTCTAACGCTGTCTGGTTGTCTCTCTCTTGCCTCCTAATACACTGTATTATTATTTATTTGGATTCCATACAGCCTACCGCGTGGTTTGTCATAGGGTGTATATTTTCTTTCTCTTCTTTTAGTTATCCAATATGGTTTAAATACCTCAACCGTTACTATATAATTTGTCATTCTATGGTCATGATTTAAAATATTATTTACTATAGTGCTATTTTTATACAATATTATTGCTTTATTTCTGTTATCTGCTCTCTTAATAAATGTATAATACATTATTTCTCCAAATTTTTCAAAATAGTTTCTAACTTGTCCATCTGTACTGCCTTCCTTTAATCTGACTACTATTTTGCAACTATACGTTTCTTGTGCTGTAACTGACATTGTCTAGCTATGTGTCCTACTCTATTACATTTATAGCATCTTCTATTTTCTTGTACCCAATTTACTTTATGAGTGCTAGCGACTCTCCTGTATCTCTGTCTTGTATGATCAATCTCCATTGGATATTCCTGTCTCGTCTGCACCTCTTCTCTTTTCTCCTGTCTGTCTCCTTCAAATTTTTGTCTAATATTTTCTTCTTCTATTGCCACATTCATCACTTGTGCCCGTGTTGCTAAATTTCTCCTTGCTAGTTGCATTTTCACTTGTTCTACTAACTCCAATACTTTATCGCCAGCCACATTCTTGCACTGATTTTTTGTTGCAGCTGGTGTGTCCACTTAAGATTCCTTATTGCTTGCTGTGGATCTTTGTATCTTGCGTATCTTTGTGTTAGATACAACTTAAACTCTTCCCAAGTTTCATCTTTCATCTCATTTATTCTTCTCTTATGTTGCTAGCCACTCTGCCTTGACTAGTTAACAACGTTAATTTTTTCAACTCTGTTTGACTTATTTTATTACTGCTCTGCCATTTTTCAATGTCATTTATCCATGTTTCAATTTGCTCTTCTTTTCCAGTAAATGTTGGCATTCGTTTTACTACTTCTTGTGTCTGTATTCCTTCTATCCTTTGTACTGCTTCAGCCAACTTATTGATCGTTTGTGATACATAGTCTTCTTTACTTACTTCCATTTTTGTATTTTAATCTCATTCTACTTAGTCATTATATTGATTTTTTTTACTATTTGGTCACTAGTCACTCTATTAATTTTCTTGTCTCCCTTGGAGTCTTCTATTATATTTATCTCAAAATTATTTCCACATTGACTGTGTACACTTTCAAAGTGTCATTAATACTTTCGTTCTTCAATACACTTATTTTATATTGTATATTACACGTGTCCCTGATCAGAGTCCCTGGCTCACTCTACTCCCTCCTGTACAACCACCACCAGTCCTACACTATTAGGCCTCAATTGCCTTCGCTAAAAAAATGTTTATCAAGGACACGTCTAATATTGACACTGTTTGGGTTGTTTCCGTTCACTCACAATTTTAATACCAACAATTCATTGACTTAAATTTCATATAAAATTACTTTTTCCTAACTATCCTGTGGAGACAAAAACATTTATCTTGTGATATTCCACTCTCTAAATAATCCTAATTTAATTACTTCACAACTTAACAACTAAATTGTTCCACACAGTTCCTTGAAATGTTCTCCTGGAATTCTTACTTTAATTATTCACATGATATTCACTGTTTCTACAATGTAGGTACTTTGGCTTTTTTTTCAAAATAATTTCTAATAATTGAAACCAGTATAGCTAAATAGCCCTCAAAGTGAGTAAAACAATGATACCTGAATCATGCTTGTACGACAATTAGAAAAAAAGTTACGATTTTTAAAGTGAATTATTACTGTGTCAAATGATGCAAAGAAGAAAAAACCATAGCGCCAGATTGGGCATGCAAAAAAAAAGCCAAATTTTAAAAAAGAAGCCAATTTTTTTTTAAAGCCAAAAATTATTATCATTATATGTGGTGTAGATTTTTAAAATAATCATTATATTTGGTGTTTCATATAAAAGAAATAATACTTTTATTTCATTTGCGTAAAAAATAAGTCATTTACATTGATTTATATCAAAATAACTGTCATTTCGTCAAAAATAAGTCATTCTCTGCAATTTATGTAAGAATAATTATAAATTATATGATTCACATAGAAATAATACCGATTTTCTGCTAAAGAAGTCACATCATTATTGTTATGTGTTTACAATATATAAATAAACCAGCCACGTATCAGTGAATTAGACACTTCAATAGCTATTTATTATTAGCTGTTCAAGGATTTTAATTTTTTTTACCAGAGGTAGAAAACGTTAAATAGACTTTACAACATGAGGCAATCTGCTCATCAGAGGATGATCATGTAAACAAACAAAAAACAAAAAAGCAAACAAAAATCACATTAGGGAGAAATAAGTAAAAGTTTATTAAATAACCATTGTTCGAGTTTATTTATTACAAACCACAAAATGTACATTTAAATTACACACAGGACAATTGAAAAATGACATTTATTCAAAGCAGAAAATTACACAGCAGGAGGCTACATCAACTGTCAGAAACGTACTTAGCAATGGCATGATGCCAAAAACAAAACAAATTAAAAGATATAAAAAATTTTTTGATCTGAGCGATAAACTGGGAATGCTAAAATTAAAGCTGCATAGATGCAATAGTTATATTAATGACATTTCTTTATTAAAAATGACTCCATTAAATAATTAGACAATTCAATAGATATTTATCATTTGTTCAATAAATTTAATTTTTGTTACCAGAGGTAGAAAAATGTATCCAGACTTCACAATATGAAGCAATCTGGGCATCAGAGGATGATCGTTTAAACAAACAAAATATAATAACCATTGTTCGAGTTTATTTATTACAAACCACAAAATGCACATTTAAATTACACACAGGACATTTGAAAAATGACATTTATTCACAGCAGAAAAATTAATAAAGCTGGACCCATCCACTGTCAGATATTTAGCAATGAATATGAAAAAAAAAACAATTAAAAGATATTTACAATCTTGTGAGCTGAGCGATAAACTGGGGAATGTTAATATAATTATTTAAATTCAGTATTAACGCTGCACAGATGCAAGCAATATTTATATTTATAAAATTTTTTATAAACACAAAAAGCAAAAAACACAAATTTTGTTAACTTAAAAGACCTGATCACTAATGATGTTGTCTGGTGAATAGCAAGGATTAGCTGTCAACTAACTAAAAGACTGGACTTTTTACTAATGTCATTGTCAACATATAATGAACAATGTATGTCTAATGCTAATATGTATTACGAAAAAACACTTATATGGGATAATAGCGTACACTGAACATACATACCATTTTTGACAATAGAAACATAAAAAGACACAGAATTTTTAAATGTTATGTAGAACCAGTCTTAACATATGGATGCGAATCATGAACAATAGGACAACAGACAAGAAAATCACTGGAGTCTGTAGAAATGTGGTTTTACAGAAGAATGTTTGGAGTACCATGGACAGCTAAGAAGAGTAATGAAGATGTTCTGAGAGAGGTCAAAGCAAAAAGAGAGCTAATTTCCAAAAGAAAGAAGAAACAATGATGACAATCCTCATTTTTTGGTCGTGCAATGAGAAGGGAACAGCTGGAATTTATTATGACAACTTGGAAAATTGAGGGACGAAGAGATAGAGTAAGCAAAGATAAAAAATACCAGACAGCTTAAGAGAACGGGCTGAAAGAAGGCCGACAACAGAAAAGATAAATAACTGTCAACATCGAAAGTTGTGAAGAGACATGATCACCTACGCCAGTAGGTCCGGTACGTGATGATTATGAAACATACTTAAAATCTACAATATGAGCCATATTCGTTTCTGTTTTTGAAATTGGGGTTCTGCATGCCATATCGTCAGCTCGAAAGGACAGTAAATAGAAATATACTTACAAAAATACCACATCACCAAAAGCAAAATCTGCCAAAAACTTAACTAATGGCATGTCATATTCAGACTCTATGAAATCTGGGTCATCCAGTCTACACCTGAGACACACACTCTGCTTTGTTAGATCCCCCTCTGCATTGACAGACAAAACTGTTTCAGTGTATGTGACATCACATTCACCTACTGTCCATGTATGATGTAGTGTTTCACCTACAATAGAAGTGGTGCGTCGCACAACTCCTTCCAATCTGTCCACTACAACTGCATCCACTGCACTGAATGCGTCTATGGTATTTAGGTGCTGATTGGTAGAGATGGCTGTCTTAATCAGCCCCTCTAGCCTCTTCCTGTCAGTATCCTCTACCTTCTGACGCCGTGCAGCTTGCTTCCTCAGTTGGACTTTATGGACAGCTTGTTCCCTGGCCACTGTCTGCAACCTTATCTTAGCTCCATGTTTGAGAGCAAACTTCACAGCTCGGGCCTGCTCATCATCAGATAGTGTCTCAAGCCACTCAAGCGTCCCATTCTGTGCCGCTTTGCTCTTTCCATCAATGAAACCAAGGTTTGCATTTGGAGCTCGTCGCCAGAGAGCATCCATCATGCCCAGCTTTCATGTTATGTGCTGGTGCTGAGGCAGTGGCAATGAGCATTTCATCTGTAGGTCTGGACAGATCACCATACAGATATGGACCTAACTGACGCTCAAGCTTCTCAATGAAAGAAGTTGCCAGGGCTTTTACTGTCTCATAAGTTTTGTCCAGATTTGATCCCTGTTCAAATTTTCTGAGGAGATCTATATCTTTATCTGCAGTGTCAAAGGGGAGGTCAAAAGCATTGTGTGTGCAGGTGTAGATATAAGATGGCTCTTCCACAATCTTTCTAAGGTACTCTAACAACTTCCCATACTTATCCCTAATTAAAAGATTGCTCAAGCCCTCCCGGTTCTTATAAATAACTTCCATCCAGGGTAGGGTTGCCAGAACCTTCGAAGCAGAAAGCGGGACAAATGGGACTTTTTAGACGCGAAAGCGGGACACATCATGTAAAGCATAATAGCCATAGGAAAAGTCAGAGATAGCACACACATAGACTAATTATTATTACATTATAATTCCTCCAGCCTCCAACACATAAAGAAAGAATGAAGCCAAAATTTCTTCTTGCTGCTGGTGAGGATGGCCCGATGTTGTTGAATGAATTATTAGCGCCTACAGAAATACGACAAGGACAAAAGCATGCAGATTGTCACGTAGGCACAGATCACGTGAGCGGTGAGATGGGTAGAGTAAGGCTCGGCGCCTCGGCTAAGAGTCGCCTAAGAGTAAGACGAAGCCGAAGACGTCATCTTTTGTAAATTTTTAAATAATACCGCCTTCCGCACTAACAATTTTGTGCTGGATATTCTCAAATGAGTATTTATGAGTTGTATCTACAAACTTTATTATTAAACAGCGATAGCGCAGGACTCTACAAATAGACGTTTCGGACTAAGAAGCTTCATTTTGTAACAAAACTCAAACCAATAATAACTAATTTAAGAAAATATTAAAATTTATAGGTGAAAAATTTGGCTGGATTAAAAAGCGGGACAAATTGCTGTCCCCAGACCCTTAGGCGGGACAATTAATTTTTGATGAAAAAGTGGGACAATCCGGAAAAAAGCGGGACGGATGGCAACCCTAATCCAGGGTCCAGTCAGGAACTTGGAAAACATACCCAGGGCTTGAAGCTGAATCTGGGTGTCACCATCCATCAGCTGCTTATAGATGGCTTTTTTCAAGAAACTGTTCCTTTCATTTAAGAATTCCACGAAGGTGCTTCTTAAACAGTGAACAGTTGCTGCCATATGGAACAGAACATAAATTCTGTTCCCCACATACCTGAGGATGGTGCCAGATTTCAGGTTCTTACCCTGCAGGAATGTTTTTAATCCCTGTGGATCCCCAGAACCTTGTTTGTACCTTAGTTTGAAAGATTGTGGATCAAGTTAGAAACCACACAGCCTGTTGGGGTTGAAGTTATATCCTTCCACTCACTGTCCAATCTTGCAAGCGTGAGTCTGGCTGCACTTGCCAGACCATCCAGAGGGTGGACATGGCATTTCAAATCATAACTCCTAATATTGTACCTCTCTTCAAGTCTCCGAACAACACAGTTATTTACAGGGGCTCGGTCTGTAAGGGTGCTCTTGATTGTCTGCAAGATGTGCGACCCTACTTCAGACTCATCATTGCCACTGTAAACGCTGTATATTTTGAAGATGTCAGAGAGGCTATGGCTGATATGGTTTTCATAATCATCAGCTGACCCACCTGAAAGAAGACCAATACTAATAACTAAGGAGGTTTGCTTATCATCCACAGTCGTGGTGATGTGCACTTCATTGATATGTTGACCATCAATTGAAGTAGCATCCCACGACAGTGTGCAACATGTAGAGCTATGTAGCAGGTACCCTACCTGAAGAGAAGACAAAACAATCTCATATGACATCTGTGCCACAACACTTGGACAAGGCAAATTAGAGACTGTAAAACGAGACACAGGAAACATAGTAGAAAAGATATAGGCTAACAATTCAGAACACTTGTCAACACCAACATTACTCAATAAACACTTATACAAACACTTCCTTAATTGATAGCTATACTGTCTACCATCTGCTTTCACCTCAACAACACCAGTAGGAGTGGCCTCACTCAGTTCTTCGCTCAGCTCTACAACCTGGTTTTCAAGTACAGAAATAGTCTTCACATTTACTTTTTGTTTTTTGACCAAATCTTGTTGAACAATTTCTCTACTTAATTTTAGCCGTGAATTATCACGCTTGAGCTGATCATTTCTATTTGAAAGATTAAGTTTTTCTTTTTCAAGTTGACTTAATCTATTCTCGTAGTTTCTGATCAGCTCCTGGCATGTGCGAAGTTTTTCTTTTGAACTTTTAATTCCGTTTTCTAAATTTTGAATTCTATTTTTAACAAAAAAAGAAGTGCTGTTAGTTTGAATCACAGCTTTATACTTATCTCTCAATGATTTTATTTTCTCATCTTTCTTGTTGATTATTTCTGTAATTTTCCCAGGTGGATAGCCTAGGTATGTCGTGTACTGTCGTCTAAGTACTGTCAACTGTTTACGCAAGCGAGCATTATTTTTTTGCATATTATTTATTGTCCGTTGTTTGTCTGTACAATGCTCGCAAGCATGTCTAAGTCGTTTTAGTGAAGGTGACGTATCTGACTTGTCACTAATGACAGGTGCAGCTACGTCACTCGTGGAGGGTCCAGCAGAAAGGGCAGTTTCGTCACTTGTGGAGGGTCCAGCAGAAAAAAATGATGGTTCAATGAAAGGAATAATATCAGGCTCAATAAAAGGAATTGGGAACATTTCATTACAAAAATTAAGTATATACGCCAAACGTTCAGCATTTAAAGCTTCTCTTTTATTTTTAAAAAATTGTTAAAATTATGTATGCTCTTTAACCCACTGACTACCACACTTTTCAACCCCATATATCTCCTGGATACCACTAATTTTGAGGTACACAAAAACTACCACAAAATCATAACTATTCAAGATACATCAATAAAACTAAACAGTTTTATACAAAATTGAATGAAGAACAAGAATAGTTATTTTGTTTAGCATAATATTTAAGAATCATCATCATCATCATGTTGCTGGAAATTGGTACTAAAAAGGTAGAAAAAAATTTTTTTTCACCCATGTCTATGGTACACAAAAAACTACCACAAAATCATAACTATTCAAGATACATCAATAAAACTAAACAGTTTTATACAAAATTGAATGAAGAACAAGAATAGTTATTTTGTTTAGCATAATATTTAAGAATCATCATCATCATGTTGCTGGAAATTGGTACTAAAAAGGTAGAAAAAAATATTTTTTCACCCATGTCTATGGTACACAAAAACTACCACAAAATCATAACTATTCAAGATACATCAATAAAACTAAACAGTTTTATACAAAATTGAATGAAGAACAAGAATAGTTATTTTGTTTAGCATAATATTTAAGAATCATCATCATCATGTTGCTGGAAATTGGTACTAAAAAGGTAGAAAAAAAATATTTTTTAGGCAACAAAACAAGACTGATAAATTGGTTGAAAGATGACCTCTAGACTTACAAATTAATGTCTTTTATAGCCAATACTTGTCAATAGTATGGTATAACTCAAAGCAAGGTTCAATACAAAGTGGAACCTCACAGGTCTTGCACCAGTAACTAGTCATGGTTCCCTTGTGGACCTTTTTATTTTCTGGATTGCTACATTTCTCTTTAGTGACACACACTGTGCACCTTCTTCTAGCTTTGGTAGTTGAAGCTGTTGGTGGAATTTTGGATATGAAGTGTCTGCCAGTCAGACGTTCCAGGTTCTCAACCCTAATTCTTTTTGTACACGTACTGGGTGTTGATAATCTTCTCTTACTGAAAAAATCTTTCACAAGAGAATTGCCTAGCGTGTAAGTAAAACTCTTTAATTTCATGGGTTTTTTTGCCATTTTGTACCAACAATTTATTATGCAAAATATGACTCTGAACAATGGTAAGCATAAATAAATGACAAATAACTTTCGCCACCATTTTAGACAACGACGAGTAAGAGGAACATATGACAATAATTGATCATTTATGTCTACTCCTGACATGTTGTGGGTGTAATCATTGACAGCATCTGGCTTTACATGTGATCTTGTTCTGGTTTGTACTTCAACCATCACAGAAGGATCATGGACTGTAGTAATTAGGCTAACTTCCTTTGTATCTTTCCACTTGAGGACCGCAAGACTTCCCTGCCTTCTAAATGCTGACTCTCCTGTACTAAGTTTTTGTGTTGTTAAATTCTTGGGCATGCCTTTCCTATTTGCACGAACAGTTCCAATTGTCATAGTTCCATGCTGTAAAAGTTGATGTGACAATTCAGGACATGAATAATAGTTGTCACTGTAGCACCAGTACCCTTGGTTGAGAAGTGGTTGTAATAACCTCATACACACATCCACAGGTTTATTGCTAAGACCAGGCTCACGAGCATAAATTTCAAAGTCATACACATAAGCAGAACTTGACTCACAAAGTTCATACAACTTTATACCCCAGGGATTGGGTTTATTTTTCATAAAAATCTTGAAACTAAGACGGCCCCTCCATGGACATATGGCTTCATCAATGCATACTTTCTTGCTTGGCTTGTACAATGACTTGAATAGTCTCCTCAAATGTTCATAAAAGCCCCAAATTTTATATAGAGGATAAAATTTGGATCTGTCTCTGGCAACGCTGTCTCATTATTTGCAATGTGAAATGCAGATAATATACATTGAAACCGTGTTCGTGACATGATGGTTGCAGCAAAAGATGAATAGATAAAACTGTCCATGCTCCAATAATCAGGAATTGAAGATTTTTTTAGTACACTCATGTGTAAAAATAATAAAATAAATCCCCTCATTTCATTTGGAGTTGTATGTTTCCATTGTTTGGCAAAGAAACTGTGTGGATGAGTCGGCTATTTTTGAGCCTGCATATCTATTTGTCTCCTTTGAAAACAAAGACAGAATGTCATTACTGTAGAAAATATTAAAAATATCCAGTGGTTCTTTTGTTCCTTCTGGTAAAAATAAACCAGAATCTCCGGTAAATGCAGGAATGTCAGGGAAGCCTTGTAAGTTACAATCCCAGTCATCTAGTGGGCGTGGTAAATCAGCTGTGTTTACATTTGTATTTGACGGCAATTCCTCAGTATCACTAATAATTATATCCTGATAATCATCAGGATCAGAATCTGCAGTTAGTTCATCATTAGAACTATCTGAATTTGTGGTAGGTCGAATGGTTGAAGTTGTTGCAGTTACATTTTTTGTTGATGAACGAACCTCACTTGTCTCAGGACTACACCTGGGACGAACCTCACTTGTCTCGGGACTAGACCTGGAAGTAATGCGCCTTCTTTTTCGATTTGACGATGTTTTCTTCGGCAACTGATAACTAGGATCTTCTTCACTATTGTCAAAATTATCAACAAATAAATCCATATCACTGTCTGATGAGAAATCAGTTACAAAGTCCCCAGAAGCATTCATACAATTTTTTGCTTTGTCACCGCGACGACTATTTCGGCTTGACGACGCCATGATGGATGACTCAAATAGGGGACTTCACTAGAAAAATTCTGATTATTTTACTTTCTGTCCTACAGAGTTCATTCCCTTATTGTAACAAAGAGAAATGAATGTACTTTGACTTCTAACTACCGGCAATCGCAAACGCTGTAATTTATACATGTAGCAAGCGTCCAAAGTCACGATCGCAAGGTGTGTGACAATGGTAGCCAGGCGAAAACGTCACATGATCGCATATGTTGCGATCAAGGAACTCAACCCCTTAAAAAAGAAATTTCATCAATTTGTCGGGACTCAACAGTCCGTACAAAATTTAAAATTTCATTGCACACTTCTTTCACAATAGAAGACTTATGAAAAGGTTTCACGCCTTCCCCCAACAACAGCCTTGCAACATAACCCTTTTTAAGGGGTATTCTGCGGGGAAGGCAGCAAGATGTGTCATTAATTCCTTAATGGTCTTCTTACTTTTGTCACCTTGCAGATCCATTTCCAATTCACTGTCAGGCAGGGTACTGGTACTTTATAAATTTATAGTTTTAATTCAGGTCACTCAGTCACTCCTTGCGTGGCGCTTTCAGGGCTGATTCTTCAACTGTGGGAGGGGTGGAAAATTATTTAATACTTCACATAATGATCATTCATTAGTTTCAACATATTTATATATAATAAAATACAAAAATATTTATTATAATGTCATTAAATGTTCTAATTCCTTGAATCTGAATAAAAATTACACATTGGTCATTTGTTTCACAGTTCTATTTATTGAATGTCTCACCTTTATTTGAGGTTTCCCTGGTTGCTTTGTTGATTCTCGTCGACCGGCTTGTTTCTCTGTTGATGGTCTTGACTTTTTGTGTTGCCTGGTCTGGTTTCTGACTCGTGGCTTTGTTAGAATTCTGGACTGTTGTTCATTTCGTATCAATTGATTCTCGTCTGCGTTGAATTTGATCTTGTGTAGACATTTCCCCCCCCCCTCCTTTTTCGGTTAACGACTAAGTTTCGTTGAATCGTTTGCGCGGGCTTGCTTCTTTTGATAGTTTCAGTTTTGTTGATTTTTCGTCTCTGTTGATTTGATTTCACTGCCCCTTCCGTTCTGACTGGTTTACGATACTTGTTTTTGTTATCTGCTCTTTCTACTGTTGTTTGTTGTCTATTACTGTCTTGTGCTTTTACAGTTTCTTGGCTTTATCTAGCTTCTAGCGCCTGGTCACGCTCCAATGTATCCGGTTGTACGGATACAAAAAAACGTTGCTTGTTTACCGGCACCAATGTAGCGGGGATTAGCGTTTGATTTGAGATGTTTGATTGCCTTCTGCGTGAGTCTTTGAGGATCTTTGAACAGATCGTCCGCTGGTTGTTTATTCGATCAGCTTTTGTCTGTGGCGTCTACTCGTTAGCTGTTAGCTTGAGATCATGTTAGTGTAAGGTGACCAGATGGTTTTTGCCCAAATACGGGACATTTTGTCATTTTCGCTAGAAAAAAACGGGACAAATATGGGACACTATTAGAAAAAAATGGGACAAATACGGGACGTTATAATTGTTTGTTAAATTTAAGGTACAAAAATGAAAGAAATGACTAAAAATTAACTCACCAGATTTTAATGATGGAATGTGATAACATCTAAATTTGTGATGTCACTGATGGTCGTTGTACTTTTTTGCAGACTGGATTTCCTTAAGAATATCTTCTTTGTTCTGTATGTACTCATAGAATTCTATACAACTCATGTCATAATTACACTTTGTTATCAGCAAGGATTTCAATGTTTCTATCTTCATTTGTGTTTTGTTTGTATCCCACAAATTGTTCATATGTGAAAACACCCTTTCTGTCGGAGCATTTGTTCCAGGCAAACAGAGACCAAACTCAACGATTTTAAGCAAGTTTGTGTAAGTTATATTTTGAGTTTTT
Organism: Megaustenia siamemsis; assembly: GCA_032433765.1. Classification (NCBI taxonomy): domain Eukaryota; kingdom Metazoa; phylum Mollusca; class Gastropoda; order Stylommatophora; family Ariophantidae; genus Megaustenia; species Megaustenia siamemsis. Next base: position 27,619,078 of record JAVIAB010000159.1, on the reverse strand, counting down.
AAGTGGTCAAAGATTTCTACCCATTTTCTGTCAACTGGTTTGTCCTCTTCTTCCCATTGTTTAATTTTATCTTCAGTTACATAAATCTTAGCACAGCTCACCTCATCAAATAATTGCCCGTCGTTTATTTTGATGTTATATTTCACACATTGACTGTCCAAAGCTGCTTCAATCTCTGACCAATTTATTCTTTTAAGCAGTATCCAATCTAGAAATTTTATTTCTTCCATCTGTTGCGTCCATAGATCCAAATAATCAAAACATGCAGAGTAGAAGGACTTGGCCGACTCTTTAAAGTTAGAAATGTCACTAATATCTCCATCTTCTTGTAGTTTCTTTAGTTTACTTTTAACAATAATAGGTAAAAAAAACTTCATTCCTTCTTTCTATGAATTTCAGTTTTAGATGTTTTAAGACAATGTACACTTCATTCATTGTAATATTTTGTACCTCAATTTTGAGCACACTTGTATGAAATGTTGAGGCCTGTGATTGAATGAAAAAGAGCCACGCTTCCGAGTATGCGTTTTCAAAAAATGTTTTTATTACACTGGGACACTTCTCTTGTGACAGAAAATATGACTTTAAAGGAAGAAACATTTGTAAAATACGTTCGACTGCTGGTAACAATGCCAGCCACCTGGTTTTGCTGTAGCCTAACAGTTTTTTATCTAACAGTTTTTTATAATCAGTGTCAACGAAGTCACAGAATTCCTTTAGTTTCTCAATTCTAACAGTGTATATATAAAAATAGCTGTATATCTTCACCACAATTACTTCAATGTCTATAGGCAGACAATCTGTTGCAGTTTGCATACAGTTATGTACAATATGAGCTGCACAATTTACACCTATTAAATTTCTTTCTAATTTTTCCTGTAATTTTGAAAAAACATTGTTTTTTCCTGATCTTGCAGCACCACCAAAGTTACAATTAGTATTGTCAGCACACAACGCTAACATTGTGTGCTTAATATTGTTTACTTCCAGGGTCTCTAGAATGTAGTTAGATAAAATATCTGATGTCTCACCTACTAGTTCCTTAATTTCTAAAATCTTTACTTTGATTCCACAACTTGGCGTAAAGTACCTGACTAGAATCAGACATAATTTAGTGCTGCCGTGATTAGAGCAATCAGAGTAGACAGTTAATAGTTGACAGATTCCAGGTCAGATTGCAAGCACCTTAGCGCTTCACGTTGAAATATATTTGTCAATATAGATTGTGATTTTGTTCTCGCGCACGCATATTGTGGTTCAACACAAATCTTAATTAATTTAGAAGTACAATCTGTTGATCGAAAAGAGTGGTTGTGTTGGACAGTATGATAAACGAATGCGCCTTCTACAGCTGCTAGTTTGCGTTCATTACTATCGTCTGTCTTCTTTTTATTAAAAAACGATGTTATTTGATTGCTTGAGCTACAAGCTGATATGTCTGCTTTTGTGTGTTTATCTGTTTTTACATGTTGAACAATATCCGTCTTCCCACCGTGAGCAACAGAAAATTTACAACTACATTTCACACAATAAACGTCAGATTCAGATGATGTCTTTTTAATAAAAAAATTTTCTTTTCCAAGTCTTTATTAAAGACACATTTTCTTTTTGGCATTTTTAATCTACAAGGATAAATTAAATAAACATTAAAAAACTAACACCACCGATGATAATTATTGTCAACAACAAATCCATACAATAAGAGAATATACTCAGAACTCCGACACTTTAACAAAACATTCTGAAAGTACGAGGCGTCTAAACATAATTGGCACGATTGTATTGAAAACGAAACTTAGAAAGCGGTGAAGGCTACTACCAAGAATTTGAGTAATTCTTGGAAATTTCTAGGTGGAAAATAAATCATGTTTATAAGTATTCACAAATTGCAATATCATTGATTTTATTGATTTACACTATGTCATTGCTAAAAACGGGACATTTACGGGACAAAATGGGAAATACGGGACATATGGGACCCACAAAAAAAAACGGGACAAGGCCCAAAATAGGGGACATGTCCCGTTAAATACGGGACGTATGGTCACCTTAATGTGCGAAGTTTTTCTTTTGAACTTTTAATTCCGTTTTCTAAATTTTGAATTCTATTTTTAACAAAAAAAGAAGTGCTGTTAGTTTGAATCACAGCTTTATACTTATCTCTCAATGATTTTATTTTCTCATCTTTCTTGTTAATTATTTCTGTAATTTTCCCAGGTGGATAGCCTAGGTATGTCGTGTACTGTCGTCTAAGTACTGTCAACTGTTTACGCAAGCGAGCATTATTTTTTTGCATATTATTTATTGTCCGTTGTTTGTCTGTACAATGCTCGCAAGCATGTCTAAGTCGATTTAGTGATGGTGACGTATCCGACTTGTCACTAATGACAGGTGCAGCTACGTCACTCGTGGAGGGTCCAGCAGAAAGGGCAGTTTCGTCACTTGTGGAGGGTCCAGCAGAAAAAAATGATGGTTCAATGACAGGAATAATATCAGGCTCAATAACAGGAATTGGGAACATTTCATTACAAAATTAAGTATATACGCCAAACGTTCAGCATTTAAAGCTTCTCTTTTATTTTTAAAAATTTGTTAAAATTATGTATGCTCTTTAAAAAAGAAATTTCATCAATTTGTCGGGACTCAACAGTCCGTACAAAATTTAAAATTTCATTGCACACTTCTTTCACAATAGAAGACTTATAAAAAGGTTTCACGCCTTCCCCCAACAACAGCCTTGCAACATAACCCTTTTTTAAGGGGTATTCTGCGGGGAAGGCAGCAAGATGTGTCATTAATTCCTTAATGGTCTTCTTACTTTTGTCACCTTGCAGATCCATTTCCAATTCACTGTCAGGCAGGGTACTGGTACTTTATAAATTTATAGTTTTAATTCAGGTCACTCAGTCACTCCTTGCGTGGCGCTTTCAGGGCTGATTCTTCAACTGTGGGGAGGGGGTGGAAAATTATTTAATACTTCACATAATGATCATTCATTAGTTTCAACATATTTATATATAATAAAATACAAAAATATTTATTATAATGTCATTAAATGTTCTAATTCCTTGAATCTGAATAAAAATTACACATTTGGTCATTTGTTTCACAGTTCTATTTATTGAATGTCTCACCTTTATTTGAGGTTTCCCTGGTTGCTTTGTTGATTCTCGTCGACCGGCTTGTTTCTCTGTTGATGGTCTTGACTTTTTGTGTTGCCTGGTCTGGTTTCTGACTCGTGGCTTTGTTAGAATTCTGGACTGTTGTTCATTTCGTATCAATTGATTCTCGTCTGCGTTGAATTTTGATCTTGTGTAGACATTTCCCCCCCCCCCTCCTTTTTCGGTTAACGACTAAGTTTCGTTTGAATCGTTTGCGCGGGCTTGCTTCTTTTGATAGTTTCAGTTTTGTTGATTTTTCGTCTCTGTTGATTTGATTTCACTGCCCCTTCCGTTCTGACTGGTTTACGATACTTGTTTTTGTTATCTGCTCTTTCTACTGTTGTTTGTTGTCTATTACTGTCTTGTGCTTTTACAGTTTCTTGGCTTTATCTAGCTTCTAGCGCCTGGTCACGCTCCAATGTATCCGGTTGTACGGATACAAAAAAACGTTGCTTGTTTACCGGCACCAATGTAGCGGGGATTAGCGTTTGATTTGAGATGTTTGATTGCCTTCTGCGTGAGTCTTTGAGGATCTTTGAACAGATCGTCCGCTGGTTGTTGTTTATTCGATCAGCTTTTGTCTGTGGCGTCTACTCGTCAGCTGTTAGCTTGAGATCATGTTAGTGTGACCTTCTCTGGAATGCTATGGCTGTGTTCCTGCCCCCCCCCCCCCCCCCCCCGGCGTTAGGCTCGTGTTTGTAATTAGGTCACATACACATCCCCGGACTATTTGATTCTTATTAGCTTGACCCTTTCTCGGTCTGGTAGTACTTCTGGTTCATTAAGATGACCGTTGCGTTGTGTTCCGTCTGGTAGTACTTCTGGTCCATTAAGATGACCGTTGCGTTGTGTTCCGTCTGGTAGTACTTCTGGTCCATTAAGATGACCGTTGTGTTGTGTTCCGTCTGGTAGTACTTCTGGTTCATTAAGATGACCGTTGTGTTGTGTTCCGTCTGGTAGTACTTCTAGTTCATTAAGATGACCGTTGTGTTCCGTCTGGTAGTACTTCTGGTCCATTAAGATGACCGTTGTGTTGTGTTCCGTCTGGTAGTACTTCTGGTTCATTAAGATGACCGTTGCGTTGTGTTCCGTCTGGTAGTACTTCTGGTCCATTAAGATGACCGTTGCGTTGTGTTCCGTCTGGTAGTACTTCTGGTCCATTAAGATGACCGTTGCGTTGTGTTCCGCGACAACTTTGCTGGTGGACTGGTTCGTGACACTTAGGCTAGATAATGAAACTGTATACAGAGAACCATAGGCGGATCTAGCCTTAAAATTTTGGGGGGGCACTGCTATAGGCCTACTGTTTTGTTTCAGGTTTGCATAGACATCTTCGCGCTATCAGCAATAAGGGTGTGAGTCACTTGTGTATAATCGTCATTAGACCTTTGACGCAATTTGACTTTTCTAATAATAACGGGAATAAGTATACAGCATAAAATATGCATTTTATAAAAATTAAAACGGCACAAAAAAAAAAGAAAATCTGTACTCACCAATTACATCAGTTTAATTCGTCTAGGCTTTTCTGCAAATTTCTGCATAACTTCTTCACTCGTGATGGTGTTTTTAAGCAATGTTTTTTCTATGTGAAGCACCGCCAAATTACGAAGTCTATCTTGTGTCATTGATGACCTCAGCCAAGTCTTAATCCTGCTCATCGCAGAAAAACTTCTTTCACATGCTGATGAGCTTATTGGTATGGTTATAGCAGCCCTTAGAATTTTATGAAAATGTGGGTAAGTGTTCTTGTTTACTACCTCTTTTAAGTGGCTAAAGCTGAATTGTGAAACTTCCCCTTCTTTGCTCCTAATTAATGTTTTGACAATTGATATTTCTGCTTTCAGGATAGTAACATTCAGTCCTAAACACTCAGCATATTTCTTTACAAATGGAGTTGCCTTTTCATAATCCAAACAAAACAGCCCATCAACAGCACATGCGAGTTGTAAGGATTCTTCACTAAATCTTTCCTTTAACCTTGCTGCAAAGACATCAATAACTTCAAAATATACTTTCATCTTCCAGTATTCTTTATTGCTCACACTTTCAGGGCCATCTAGGGGTTTTCCAACAGTTGAGAGAACAAAACTGTCTTTTAGCATCACACTTTCTTCATGTTTTCTTTTCTTACATACAGTAGGACTTTCTAAGCATATGCCGTGTTTCAGTGAAAATTCTTCAATATTCTTCCAAATCTTAGAAAATTCATCATCAGTTCTCTTGTCTACTATTGTCCGCATAGTATTTGTTATCAGTTCTGCAGCCTGTCCTAAAGTGACATTTGCATTCTGCATACATAGACTTAATACGTGGGTATAAGACAGGATTTCATGAAAAACAAACAGGTTGACAATGAAATTAAATGTTGATATTGATTTCAAAATTCCAATGGCTTCTATGGAGTCTTTGTCTTCATTTCTGTCAATTTCAAATTTTAAAGCTGCCACTACATTATCATAGTGTTTAATCAACAGATTACAATTCTGGTACCTGCATGTCCACCTAGTTGTACTTAATGAAATTATTTCAAAAGGCTTTGTCTGTAACAATCCTGACACCGTTCTTAAAGCATCATGATTTGACGGTTTTGAAAAATGTACATACAATGATTCCAAAGCATTGAATAAAAGTCTTGAAGATTCTATGTTTTTACAAATGTCTGTTACAATAAGTGCAACCTTATGTGCATAACAGTGGAAGTAAACAGCTTCAGGATAAAACTCTCTAATTTTAGCTTGCAGCCCTCCAACATCACCAGACATTACTGCGGCACCATCATAAGTTTGCGCTATTACTGATAATCCTTCAATACTAAACTTCCGAAGAACAGTCATTATCAAATCAGCTAAATCTATTGCTGTTCGTTTGCTTGAGCAATCATAGAAACCAAGGAATCTTTCATGTGGAGTGAGTTCATCGTCAACATACCGAACGCAGAGAGACAATTGTTGCTGTTTCTGACATCTTGCCTCATCAGCCATAATTGCAAAAAAACTTGCATCTTTTAACCTCTTTAACTATTTTCTCAAAAAGAAGAGCTGAAGTTATGTCAATCACTTCATTCACAATAGTTTTGCTACAAAATGAAATGTTTTTTGTAAAATTTTGTTTAAATGTACTATCATACTTAGCAAACACCTCGCAGAACTCTAAGAAATTACCCCTACTATTAGATTCTTTCTTTTCATCATGTCCTCTGAACGCAATGCCCTGTCTTCCAAGAAGTATAATAACATAAACAACTTTCGCCATGTACTCTTTGTTTTTTTCCACTTCGGTCTTATGTGATTTTGAAATCATTGACATGACACTTTCTTTTTCATTACTATATTTATGCATTGCATATTTTTCCATGCATAACAAATGACTTTTACTTTTTCCATGTTTATCAAGTTTTTCTTTTAATTTTTTCCAGTTTCTAAAACCAGATTTAGTAAATGTTTCTTCACATGCAAAAGATTTGTCAAATACACGACAAACGTAACAAAATGCTGCATCTTTTCGTTTACTATATTCTAGCCAGTGATATTGTTCAAAATAAGCTTTAGAAAAAGAACGGTTGACTTTACCACACAGTGAAGGCGGGTAAGATCTTAAGACTGGCCTTACTGGTCCAGAATTTAAATCGCCCAAGTCCATCTCACACTGACTATTAATATCCATACTGGGTCCTGCCACTGGTCCATAATTTAAATTGCCCAAGTCCGTCTCACACTGATTATTAATATCACTTTTGAGTGGACCAGCTTCACTTTTTATAAATGTAATTGTACGAGTATTAGGCAGACTAGCGTTGGAAACGAGATCACTTTCAGAAACTGGCTCACTGTTAACTGTATTAGTAGTTGTTGATGTAATAGTAATTTTTTTATCCTTCGTTTCACTAGGACTAATATCGACCCTAGATGTAGGTGTAAAATCAGGAAGCATAAAAGCAGATCGAGTTTCAGTTTCGTGTGATTTTGAAACTTTTTGAAAGAAATTTGTAATTCGTTTCATTTTTAAAATATATTAAAAACCTTTAGACATTAATAACAACTAAAATAAAACAGGTAGTCCGCAACTAAATGAAGTCCTTTTTACAGCATATATAACAAATATATGTACACCGGCAAACAACTCATTAAACATATCTACTCCCTTGTCCCTTGTGCTGTCATAAAATCAAATCAGCACGGCAATTTTGGCACCGCCAGAGCGATAAATAATTAACATTTTCTTCACAGAAGAACAATCGTACACAAAAAATATCGTATTTTTTTAGTTGTTTTTCCGTGGACATGATTTCAATATCAAAAGATTGAATAAATAGACCTATATATTTGTGAATTTTTTTTTTATATTACCTCTTTTCTTCTTTAAAAATAATAAGTAAACAAACGTTGCTCTCACTTTATTAATGAATGTACTAAGAAGTACGTTTTGGGGGGGGGGGGGGGGGGGGGCAATGACCTCCCCTAGATCCGCCCATGGGCTAGATAATGAAACTGTATACAGAGAACAACACTTGATGGTAAGTTAGCTGGCTTTTATTCATGCCACCTCAGACTTTCGTTACATATGTAAAAGTCCAAGATGAATTGATGAACGGCTCAATTTTACATTTTCCAGCCGCATCAGGAACAGCCGCATGAAGCATAGATTGATAAATCAGTAAAAATCTTGTCCGACTAAACATGCACCTAAACCAAGGACTACTTTTAAATGATTGAATGGACCAGTAATCCTTTATAGAATTTTTTGGATTCATTCCCATGGCAATCAGGACTGCCAGAAACTGGAAAAAAAGTATTACGGTCCAGCGGTGTCCATTTAGCAAAACTGGAATACCTGCGTGCAGGAGTACTCAATTCCATTTTTTGCTGAGCATAACTGTTGATATTTTGAATCAGACTATCAACAATTGTGTCAGTCAACAGGCTCAGAAAATACTTGGAAGGTGAAGCATTTTCTGGAAGATCTAACTTACATCCAGAATTTATATTTTGGAAGCTAGATTTTCCTATGGTATCGCCATCTCTGGCTTCATGCCACCCATCAGCAGGCTTCCTAGCCACATCTGTCCTTTCAGCTTTGGCTGACAGAATAGTATCAGTTTCATCATCAGAATCACTGCCACTAAATTCCCCTGAGTCACTGATAGTGCTGGACTGGAGGCATCGACCAGCTAAACCTAAACAAGAGAGTCTTGGTTTCTTGCCACTCGACTTACCACTACGATTATCATGACTATCACCACAAAAACTCTTGTCTGAATCTGAATAGTCCATTTCTGATTCACTAAATAACAATGTTTTGAACATAGATCTCGCTTGTTCTGCACTATATCGTTTTGGTGAGATGTACTGCAAGAACTACCAGCAGTGGGCGTGGCCATTTTGTGATAAAAATTTCAGAAAAATAAACAATGAATATAAATGAATAATTTTTAAATCCAAACGTCTAACCACGCTTTCAAACCACGGGAAGATCAAGGAAAAACTCTCACGACCGGAAATCAAGTATTGGTTGAAACAAAAACGAAATTCGGTGAAAACGAAACAAATATTCAGCTACATCCAAAATGTCCGACATATCGGTGTTGTCCAAAGGGATGACGCCGAGGACTCGGCATCGGACCTGAAAGAGTTAAATTGAGACGCTCCCATCGAGCGCCTCCTTACGCTAATTACAATCTATCAGTCTATTACAGTCTATTCTGCCGTCTGCCTGTAGATCATGCTGGGTCTTGAGTGTCTACTCATTAACCTGTGTTTATCTGCTGGTTGACTATCTCTCCAACGAAGGCTTTACTCCACTAATTCTGTGACCATAATTCTATCTATAGAGCTAAGTTGGTCTCTACGGCTGCTCCTAAGAAGCGCATGTGCCCCTATGACTACCTTCTCCGCGAGCTCAATTACAACTTCTGCTCTCTATAATCTCGAATGTCCGACTCTCTTTTTGATGTTATGTATCTATCCCTTAAATTTGACTATTGGTAGCCAATCAGAATCTTACTGCCCACGCATGTCTGACCGCCTACTCACTTATGGAGATGGCCTTCATGTTTTTGCATGTTAATTTTGACCTCTTTATTACACCCCCGCATCTGTCTTTTTCCCTTAACCTTGTTCAATGGTCTGTTTATTTAACTCTCCTTTTCCACCTACGCATCTCTTTGTTCGTTCATTTCTTAAAGATGGCCTTAGATCTCCGCACGTGTTTCTCCTGACCCATCCTCTCTATTGTGACTTCGTCTTTATGTGTTTTTCCTTGACCTATCTTTACACATTTTGTCTCGCCTATTCGCCCACTCATTTTTTGATCGTTCTTTCTGACCTGTCCTCTATTTTCTCCTTTCTCCTTCACTCTCTCTATTCTTTTCTTTCTCCTCTTCTACAATTGTGCATCACTGTATGATATGCAAAGGCACCTTCTGTAGCAGCTAACTGTTCTTCTTTGTCACCAACCTGTTCAGCTCGAAAAAAATTTGTCAACGACGATCTTGATGCAGCAGTAGCGACGGCTCTCTTATGTTTATCACTATTTATGTGGCTCTTAATATCACCACGTCCACTATGGTTAATAGTAAACCCGGATGAACATATATTACATCTTACAGTGAAGTCTGATGACGATGTATACTTTTTTATAAAAGGGTATTCCTTTTGTAAATCTTGATTAAAACTACAATTACGCTTCGGTGCCATTTTTTGCGAAAGTGAAAGTGAAAGTTAGTAACACAACGAATATATACGAGATTTAAAACATTCTACTGTTTTGACATTAAACAAAATTGTCTACACAGCAACGAAGAAATGTACGCCGTATACCAAAATGGCAAAATTGGTAAACGTTTGTGTCCCAAATTATTTTTTATCAAATCCGGTACAAAAGCTAAAAAATATGTCAAAATCGGGACAAAACCGGTACGGCAGCTAATCCGGGACAAAGGTTCAAAAAATGTCAAATTCCGGGACTGTCCCTGACAATCCGGGACGAATGGTCACCTTACCAATATGCTCACATCAATATTGAAAACTGAATTTCTCAGTCATAGAAAAGTATGTTGCCACGATAGGTGTGCAATAGCAATGAAGAAACATTAAAGAAATCATAATTAAGTTGTGAAATTTTGGTAGTTGAGAGATAAATCTGAAAATAAGTATGTCAAACTATAAGAACAAGGAAACAATCCTACTCGAGATACTTTTATAGTAGACTTTTCAAACATAGGCAAGACATGGCTTTGATCTAATGAGATCAGAGAGAGGATGTAACCAAAGGGAAGGTACTCTTTCTCTCATGTAAATTTTTATTCTAGCAGTTTTCAATCCTTGTAAAGATCTTTTATCAAACCTCGCCATTTGTCTCTGTTCTGTGCAAGCAGCTCTATCTCATTGAGGGGGCCGATTCCTGCTGCTCTTGCCTCTCTGATCAATGTTCTTCTTAGTGTCTCTCTGGGTCTTTCTCTTTTCCTCTTACCTGTTGTTTCCCACATGAGGGCTTGCTTTGCTATTCGGTTAATATCTCTTCTCCTCACATGTCTTGATTACTGAAGACATTAGTGGTTGATTGGCGATTTCTCTAATTCTAATTTCCTCGTTTGTTTTGAAGTCGTACCACTCTCTATTTCAGAACTACTCGGACAAATGTTACTGCTAAGTTTATCAGTGAGATTCCATGGCAGTAGCTGTAGTCCTTGTGCTTGCTTGTGTTTTCTTGTATAACATATGTGACAGTAACATAATATGTGACAGTAACATGTTATGTCACTTGTTTTATGTAAAACTGTTACTTATTGGTAATTTGATCTACTTGGATGGTAACAAAAACGTGATCTATATTGTAGTATCTTAATAAAATATATAGACATGACAATGAAATTATTGGACAGCACTGCTAGCGAAAAGACTTTGACAAACAAAATCATGTAGATGTTTCCTATCATCGCGTTGTGGATACTACAAAATTAGTAAATAATTCTCATTTTAAAGAAGTTACTGACATTTTCTAATCGGAGATGCATGAAAAGAAAGTGAATTGGGTATTTGCCATTACAAACTGACTTTCTCATATACCAGTATGCAAAATTATATATGTTAAAGTTTTACTGTGATTTTCTAGATCAGTATGTAAGATATATGAGACTTTCAGCTTGTCGAAATGGGTACTGATAGTTTATTTTTAGCCCTCAATACATCTAAACAAGTGTAAAGATAAAAATCACTTTTATGGAGGCCTTATCTTCACGCACGATTCACTACTTATATTCGCTATATATGTATGTAATATTGTTATGTATATAATATTGTGATGTTTATGTAATATTGTTATGTATATAATATTGTGATGTTTATATAATATTGCGATGTGTATGCATCTGTATATATATATATATATATATATATATATATATATAGTTTTGTTCTTAATTAAAAATGTTTATTAAACTAAAACCATGTTTTTGTCTTTATTTCGGCATATGTTTGTGTGAACGTTATCAATTACTTATAGTTTCTGATGGAACAGAAGGGGATGAACTGGACAGACAAGCAACATACTCATTCTGTGATGACTTCACACACCACCCCCCTTTACTTAACACCTCCTTGAAAAACCATTCTCAGGACGCATCTCCTGTCCTTTCCGTCTTACACACACAATAATTTTGTCCCCAAACCCCACGGTTATAATTATCCATAATGACAGCTACAATTGTTAGACAAGAGCAGATAACTCCATATGTCTCTATAAACTATATTTTCAAAGGAAATATCAATATACAGTTTTGTATATTGTTGGACATTAGACAGAAGAACAAAAGTGAAGCCTTTGAAATGTGGATTTATAGAATAATTGGATGAAGAGGAAAGAACTATGAAACAAATCAAACAAGACAAATGAGATTTTTGGGGCATGGTAAAAGACACAGCAGTCTACTAAAAGTAATATTTAAAGGGAAAATACGAAGTAAAAGCAGTCTAACATTTAAAAAAGATGGAAAAGTAAACTAATAACAACCGACATTATTAAAACAAGAGACAATGGGATGGCGCTTCATGTTAACCACCAACCTTCAATGCAGTAACGGCATGCAGTCAGTGGTGATGATATATTATAGTATATATATATATATATATACAGTATAGCGCGAATCTATTTATATTTTGAGCCGCGATAGCTCAGTGGTTAGTGAACTGGACTTCAAAGGACAAGAGATAGGATTCGATCCCAACTGACGGCTTCCGGGTTAACCCAGCCTTAAATGGGTACCAGATTTTTTTTCTGGGAAAGTAAACAGCACGGGCGTAATACCGACCACATTACCCCAAAAATCATGTTCTGAAGGTCTGTAAAATATAGGGTCACTAGCACCACATTTCACGGGGTACTTTACTTACTTTACTTATTTATATTTTCTTATACAAGAGTACATGAGGAGAGATGAGAACCTCGTATACTACTTCTGTACTGCCATTTTCACGGATATGGTTTCTCAAATGGTCCTTTCGAGATCTTGAAAATATTCACATGTAGATCGCGCAACTTTGCTTATAATATCATATGTAAGCTATGAAAGATGTGTTACATAGGCGAAACAGTTATTGTGAGTATCTTTGCGATATTTCGCGCGATGCAAGTACCCCTGTAGCGTACCACTTCAACTCTAAGGGCTACAAAGGTAAGGTCGACGTCCATCACACCGGCACAGCATCATTTTCTTCGGTAACCGTAGTCGGTTCGCTTTAGAGTATCGCCTGATTGTCCGCATAGGTTGTCTAGCCCACTGGAGATTACTATATCCCATTCTCACGGGTACTAAGTTAACCTTTCTCCATCTCCTTTTCCATCTCCCTTCTCTTGTGTTTTCCACTTCTTTTTTCCCGCTTCTCCTTCTTTAGACTCTTCACTTTTCTGGCGCGTTTTTCCCAGACATCACTAAGATGACGGGGGCCTCGGTAGCCTAGTTGGGAAAACCACCCGACTGGACTACCGACGTTCCGACAACCCGTGTTCGATTCCCGCTGGGAGCAGTGTGAGTTGTACTCGTGGTTGGAAAAAAAAAATACCCCCACGGTCGACCCTGCCGTTGGCAGAAATGGGTACCAGGATATTATCCTGGGAAGGTGAGGAATGTCGCTTCGCATCTGAGTTTCGATGCTTGAGGCTACACTATACAGAAATATCCGAACATTTCTGGATAGGCGGCCGAGCACATATGGGTGTAAACTCGCGTGCTAAGACGCCGGTTCAAGTCTCGTACTTTACCTTTACCTTTACTAAGATGACATTATTTTCACATATATATGGCATGTGCAGATGTCCTTGCATATTCTCGTGTGCATAGTCTTCCACACGTAACCACCCATTTATGAGTTATAATCTGTATACATTGAACGGTATTATTCGTCCTTAGTATTCTGGCCTGTTTCAACTCTCGGCGTGGAGATGTTAGTACATCTGGCTAAACCCGGAAGCCGTCGGTTGGGATCGAACCCTGCCTCTTGTCCCTTGTAGTCCAGTTCACTAACCACTAAGCTATCTCGGCTGCCGTTTAATGAGACGGTGATGTGAAATTGTATCTGGATACTCTCTTAGCTAATGTGCTTTCGTGTCAATTTCCTGGTGTGTAGGAGTGTTCTGTGACCCATTGCAACACCAGTTATCGTGTTTGTTAATGAGGTTATCTATATCTATGGTGTGCTGTGTCGGTTCTGACTTGTTTATGTTACTTCCTAGCTGATGTTTAATCAGTGAATATGACTATATCTTTTATTTGATGGTAAGGTATTAGGCCAGTCTTAACATATGGATGTGAAACATTGACAACAGACGAGTCAATCACCGGAGGCTGTAGAAATATTTTACCGAAGAATGTTGAGGAAACCATGGACAGATAAAATAGAGTAATGAAAACGTTCTGAAAGAGACTAAAGTAAAGCGACAACCATTATCCAATATTAGGAAGAAAACACATTTTTGCCCATGTAGTCAGAAGGGAACAGCTTAAATGTATTGTAACAACTAGAAAAATCGATGGAAGCAAAGGGAAAAGATGTCAGCTTAAGAGAATGGCTTGGAAAAAGGTCGACAACAGAAATGATAAATAACTGTCGAGGTCGAAAGTTGTGGAGAGAAATGATCACGTACGCCAGCAGGCATGTTACTTGATGATGATGAGTTAGCTTTTATAATTTATTTGATTATTATTGTGGTTTTATACGGGGGGGGGGGGGGCTTATATTTTCCTGGCTTCATTATGTCTAATATCTAACAAGACAGTTCTTCAAATACTTGGGGCACAATAATAAAATCAGACTGTAGATGCACCACAGAAATAAAGATTAGAAAAGCACAGGTCAAAGTAGCATTTCAGATTATGAAAACATTTTATGCTACAAATCTACTTGAAAAGAGGTGATAAAAATAGTTCATCGGTGCTATATAGTCATTTCTGACATATAGAGGTTAATCATAGACATTAGACAATCAAATGAAAAGACGATTTAAAATCGTTATAGATGGTAAGGATTTCACAGAAGAATAGAGTTCCTGGGCCAACATAAAAAGATAGTTTTAAATTAAAAAAAAAAAACAGAGAACAATCGACATTTTTTCTGTCATATCATGTGAAGAGGATAGGAAATTTGGAATATTTGGTTACAACTGGCAGAATGAAGGAGAAAAACTATCGAGGATGACAGAGAGAGAAGATACTAGATAGCTTGGTGTCGTGGCTCATCTAAGCCAGGAACAGAAGTGATATGATGCACTGAGGACGGAGTTTTGTGGAGGGATATAGCCGTCTTCGTCAACTAGCATGGCACATGATGATGAACAAAACTAAAATGTATTGCTTCACGCATAGGAGTGTATGTTACACCCCATCATTTCCTCCTTGCTACCAGCTTTACCACAGCAAGCACTGCCATTTTTTTGCTTTATCCATTACTTCGCTCCTAATGACGCTGTTATTGTAGGCTACTTATTCTTCACCATTTTACACTGGGAAAAATGCGTATGACTAGCTACACAAAGTTATGAGTCAGATTGTATGACAAGATTTTACAAATTAAGATATCTAGGAAAGAACAAAATAAAGGTCAATCGGGCAATATCTGGATCCACACTAAAAGAAATATATTGTGAATATAAAAATGAAGAGTAATTGGACATACATTAAGAAAACCTGATGCCAGGAGAGCAAGACGGGTACTGTCCTGGAACCCACAGTGAAATAGAAAGCCAAGAACACATGGAGAAGAGAGGTCATGGGTCCTTTCAAGAACATTGGTCTAGGCTGGAGAGCTATATCGACAAAATTTTCAGGGATGCGGAAAGACCTTATCTGTGGCCTATGTCTAAAAAGGGGTCTGAAAGGATTTGATTGATATCGGGTAAAGAAAGAACCACGTAATGCTAGAATGTAAAGTATATGGAATATAGGTGTTAGTTCCGAGGCAGCGGATACTGAGGTAGTGTGACCAGCATGTGTAATCAGATCTTTCGTTGGTACTCTCAGCTGACTGCTTTAGACAGAGAGCGATCTTTACTGATGATGATGATGATGATGATGATGATGATGATGATGATGATGATGATGATGATGATGATGGGTGGTGATGATGATGATGAAACACTTTTTAAAAGGCAGGACCAATAGTCTCCTTTTCATTTCTTGCTCTCTCTCTCTCTCTCCCTCTCTCTCTCTCTATTAATATGAAGAAACTGTTGATGAAGCAGGACCGATGGCTTCATTTTCCGTTCTTGTTCTATCTCTCTCTCTCTCTCTCTCTCTCTCTCTCTCTCTCTCTCTCTCTCTATTAATATGGAAGAGAATGCTGATGGAACGGGACCGATGGCGTCCTTTTCCTTTCTTGTTCTTGCTCTCTCTCTCTCTCTCTCTCTCTCTCTCTCTATTAATATGAAAGAGAATGCTGATGAAACGGGACCGATGACGTCCTTTTCCTTTCTTGTTCTTGCTCTCTCTCTCTCTCTCTCTCTCTCTCTATTAATATGAAAGAGAATGTTGATGAAACGGGACCAATGGCGTCCTTTTCCTTTCTTGTTCTTGCTCTTTCTCTCTCTCTCTCTCTCTCTCTCTCTATTAATATGAAAGAGAATGTTGATGAAACGGGACCGATGGCGTCCTTTTCCTTTCTTGTTCTTGCTCTCTCTCTCTCTCTCTCTATTAATATGAAAGAGAATGCTGATGGAACGGGACCGATGATGTCCTTTTCCTTTCTTGCTCTCTTTATTAATATGGATCTATATTCCTCAGTTCATTGGCTTGGCGATTTAATTGTCGCGAACACGTGACTCGTCACAGCTTGAAAATTAAAATGAGCACCAAGATCAATGAGTTTTCGCAGGTTAATGGGGAAAATCGCTGGCTTCATTATGTCTAATATCTAACAAGACAGTTCTTCAAATACTTGGGGCACAATAATAAAATCAGAGGGTAGATGCACCACAAAAATAAAAATAAGAAAAACACAGGTCAAAGTAGCATTTCAGATTATGAAAAACATTTTATGCTACAAATCTACTTGAAAAGAAGTGATAAAAATAGTTCATCGGTGCTGTAGAGAGTCATTTCTGACATGAGGTGAATCATGGACATTAGACAATCAAATGAAAAGACGATTTAAAATCTTCAGAGATGGTAAGGATTTCACAGAAGAATAGAGTTCCTGGGCCAACACAAAAAGATAGTTTTAAATTAAAAAAAACGGAGAGAACGATCGACATTTTTTCTGTCATATCATGTGAAGAGGATAGGAAATTTGGAATATTTGGTTACAACTGGCAGAATGAAGGTGAAAAACTATCGAGGATGACAGAGAGAGCAGATCTACTAGATAGCTTGGTGTCGTGGCTCATCTAACAGTCAGGAACAGAAGTGATATGATGCACTGAGGACGGAGTTTTGTGGAGGGATATAGCCGTCTTCGTCAACTAGCATGGCACATGATGATGAACAAAAACAAAACTGTAAAATGTATTGCAATCTATTTTTGACAATAGAAGCAAGAAAAAGAGTTCTTAAATGTTACGTAGATCCAGTCAACATACGGATGCGAATCATGGACAATAGAACAACAGACAAGAAAATCACTGGAGTCTGTAGAAATGTGGTTTTACAGAAGAATGTTGAGAATACCATGGACAGCTAAGAAGAGTAATGAAGAGGTTCTAAGAAAGGTCAAATCAAAAAAAGAGCTAATTTCCAATATTAGGAAGAGACAATCATCATTTTTGGCCATGTAATGAGAAGAGAACAACTGGAATATATTGTAGCAACTGGAAAAATTGAGGGACGAAGAGATAGAGGGAAGCAAAGAGAAAAGATACCAGACAGCTTAAGAGAATGGCTTGGCAGAAGGTCAACAACAGAAATGATAAATAGCTGCCGAGATCGATTGTTGTGGAGAGACATGATCACCTACGCCACTAGGCCCGGTACTTGATGATGATGAAAATGTATTGCTTCACGCATAGGAGTGTATGTTACACCCCACCACTTACTCCTTGCTACCAGCGTTACCACAGCAAGCACTGCCATTTTTTTGTTTGCTCCATTACTTCGCTCCTAATGACGCTGTTATTGTAGGCTACTTATTCCTTTACCATTTTACACTGGGAAAAATGCGTATGACTAGCTACACAAAGTTATGAGTCAGATTGTATGACAAGATTTTACAAATTAAGATATCTAGGAAAGAACAAAATAAAGGTCAATCGGGCAACATCTGGATCCACACCAAAAGAAATATATTGTGAATATAAAATTGATGATTAATTGGACATACATTAAGAAAACATGATGTCATGAGAGCAAGACAGGTACTGTCCTGGAACCCACAGTGAAATAGAAAGCCAAGAATACATGGAAATGGAAAAGATAAGTCATGGGTCCCTTCAAGAACATTGGTCTAAACTGGGGAAATATAGAGAAAATTTCCAGGGATACGAATAGACGGAGATATTTTGTCTGTGGCCTATGTGCAAAAAAGGGGTCTAAAGGGATTTGATTGATATCGGGTAATGAAAGAAGGAAGATTCTCGTCATACTCGAGGGTAAAGTATATGGAATAGAGGTGTTAGTTCCGAGGCAGCGGATACTGAGGTAGTGTGACCAGCATGTGTAATCAGATCTTTCGTTGGTACTCTCAGCTGACTGCTTTAGACAGAGAGCGATCTTTACTGATGATGATGATGAAACACTATTTAAGAGACAGGACCAATGGCCTTCCTCTCATTTCTTGCTCTCCTTATATTAATATGAAAGATGATGCTGATGGAACAGGACTAATGGCGTCCTTTCCTTCCCTTTCACTTTGATTCAACTGGATCGCTCAGCTTGAGTATTTGTTATAGATCGTAGAGCTACTCAAGAACTTAGCTCGACCTCTGATCGTGTGGAAGCCACGCTTCCGTCGCCTTCCTAAGTGGTGGTACTTCGCGTTGTGTTTTCGGTTCTTACTTAAATTTGACCCGATCGGTCCACTGGTTACAGTTTATGACACCTACACAAACAATTAAGTTAAGACACAAAATAGGAACTTCGGTATGTTTATTCACAATATTCCACTTTAAGTACACATCTCAGTCATGAGGACGGCATGTATGACCGCTCCAGCTGTCAAAATAGTGCTAACAAAGGTACTGACTTCATCTTACTATTCATACTCCTGTCTATTCACGCAAATCACTGGAGTTTGTAGAAATGTGGTTTTACAGAAGAATGTTGAGAATACCATGGAAAGCTAAGAAAGAGTAATGAAGAGGTTCTGAGAGAGGTCAAAGCAAAATGAGAGCTAATTTCCAATATTAGGAAGAAACAGAAACAATCATTATTTTTTTCTGGCCATTTAATGAAAAGGGAACAGCCGGAATATACTGTAACAAATGGGGAAACTGAGCGACGAAGGGATAGAGGGAAGCAAAAAGAAAAGATGCCAGACAGCTTGAGAGAATGGCTTGGCAGAAGGTCAACAACAGAAATGATAAATAACTGTCGAAATCGAAAGTTGTGGAGAGACATGGTCGGCTACGCCAACAGGCCCGGTACTTGATGATGATGTCTATTCACGCACTACACACATGCAGACATTCACCTCATAATGATATAGTAGCACAGCACTTACTGCACCGTTTGCTTACTGTCCTCCTCCTCCTAACTAAAGCACATCCTAATTGCTACAATGTACTATTCGTGAACAAATCCTCAGACTGATTTATTCCCTACTTACATACGTCTAACTGCATAGATATTCGCCATGTTACTAACTAAAAGCCCACTGCACTGCATGTGACTTCTCCTTCTTCTTAACTTTTCTTCTCGCGCAGACCCGCTAATACTCCTCGTTGCAACCAACCAAATTCCCCAAACTCATGCCCCCAGTCTCGAATTCTAATCACTCTTGGTGTTTATGAACACCACCCCCCCCCCCCCCCTCATATTTCTGAGATTCCCTTAGCTCTACTCAGACTCACTTATCACGCCCTTTCAGGCGAGACCCTGAGCTTATAACACACGATGGTTCTCTCCATTTTCATTCTATTGTCCCCAAATACACCTTCATCAAAAAGTACCAAGCCTGCTGGCGTAGGTGATCATATCTCTCCACAACTTTCGATTACGACAGTTATTTATCATTTCTGTTGTTTGCCTTCTGCCAACCCATTCTCTTAAGCTGTCTGGTATCTTTTCCCTTTGCTTCCCTCTATCTCTTCGTCGCTCAATTTTCCCAGTTGTTACAATATATTCCAGCTGTTCCCTTCTCATTACATGGATACAAAAATAATTGTTTTTTCCTAATATTGGAAATTAGCTCTTCTTTGCTTTGGGCACTTTCACAAATTTTTCATTACTCATCTTAGCTGTCCATGGTATCCTCAACATTCTTCTGTAAAAAAAAAACACATTTCTACAGCCTCCAGTGATTTCCTTGTCCGTTGTCCTATTGTAAATGATTCACAACCATATGTTAAGACTGGCTCTACATAACATTTAAGAACTCTTTTTCTTGTTTCTATTGTCAAAAATGGATTGCATAGTATCTTCCTCATTTTTCCCCCGAGTACATTATTACTTTCATTATCATCAACGAGTGCCATCTCGTTGGCTACCATGGAGCATTATTACATTACTATTCCCTTTTTCCCTTCATGTATGATGGTTACACATGTGCAGTTCGAACAGAGGAAGGACTGAGCGAATGTTTCCCAATATAAACTGGGGTTAAACAAGGATGTATTTTATCGACCTTGTTATTTGGAATTGTTATGGACTTCATAATGAAGAAATGCTGCACTGGTAATAAAGGCATCGAATGGATACAAGGAGACCATTTGGAGGACCTCGACTTTGCTGATGACATAGTTCTCCCCAGCAGCCAGATAAAAACGATGCAGGAAAACAAAAATGAACTATCATCAATAGCCAGCAAAATTGGGCTTGAGATCAATCATGAAAAGACTAAAGTCATGAAAAGTTTAATTCCAACAGACGACAAAATATACATGAAAAACAAACCAGTAGAAGAGATCGATTACTTTATCTATCTTGCAAGTCACATTGATCGAGAAGGGGATACAAGCAAAGAAATTAGAATCAGAATAGCTAAAGCAGCAATGTCTTTCAGTAGCCTTGAAAAGTTGTGGATATCAAAACTCATCAGTACAAAACACAAAACTTAGACTATTCAAATCAAATTTACTATCAACTCTTACGTATGCGTGTGAAAGCTGGAAAACAACAAGAGATAAAGAAACAAAGTTGAACGCATTCAAAAATAAATATCTAAGGAAATACTTGGTATAGCGTAGAACGAATTCAAAACAAACGAGGAAATTAGAGAAATCGCCAATCAACCACTAATATCTTCAGTAATAAAGAAAAGACGATGGTCAGGTGATGAAAGGCCGACCCAGAGAGACACTGAGAAGAACATTGATGAGAGAGGCAAGAGCAGCAGGATTCGGCTCCCTCAATGAGATAGAGCTGCTTGCACAGAACAGAGATAAATGGTGAGATTTGATAAAATATCTTGAAAAGAATTGAAAACTGCTAGAACAAAAATTCAGATAAGAGAAGGAGTATCTTGGTCTACGCCCTATGGGCCGGCTACGGCTCGAAAGGAAACAGATTCCCTTTACACACGGTGCTGTGTTTATTTCAGGTGGAGGTAATCTCAGGTAACAGAAAGTAGTAACTAGGTCACACCATCATCAGGTCGCATGCCTTTGCTTTTGCTGAACATTGCATTCACCATAGCCCGTCTGGGGGAAACAAAATATATGTCTCTAATCATATCCCCAACTTGGGGACTGGTTGGTCTCATGGCAAGACGTCGGCCTCAAGCCAGAGAGGTGGGTTCAAATCAAATGATAAATTACTGTCGAGATCAAAAGTTGTGGAAAGACATGATCACCTACGCCAGCAGACCCGGTACTCGATGATGATGAAAGTAACCTTACGATTTTTCTATAACATTATGTTCCAAATGAATCGATTTCCTTCTTTGCTGTTTGCGAGATAGCCCGTGAATCGTATGTTTTTATCAGTAAGTTACACTTCATCAGTGTTTTTAATTGTACTGCCTTGCTCTTGCTGATATTGTGCCCCATGTTCTGAGAGTATTACACGGCAGGCCCTTTTTTTTTTTTAAATCCCCAGGGGAAGAGACAAAGAGGAAGACCAAAATATTCTTGTAGAAGACAGATGGAAGCAGAGATAAAGATGATAGGGAAGACATGAAATGATCTTAAATAAATGGCAAGAAACAGAACGGCCTGTAAAGTGTCTGTTGAAGACCTGTGCTCCACAAGGAGCTGATACGGAGAAAAAGAAGAATTGCTAATCTTCTTTTGTTTTATTTCTGGCAGTCTCCATTGTTATTTTCTACAGGTCCTAGATAGTCATAGTTTGTTACCATTTCTCTCTGTTGATGATGCTTTTGGGTTTATATGTATATGTATCATCATCATCAAGTACCGGGCCTACTGGCGTAGGTGATCATGTCTCTCCACAACTTTCGTTCTCAGCAGCTATTTATCATTTATGTTGTTGAACTTCTGCCAAGCCATTCTCTTAAGCTGTCTGTTATTTTTTCTCTTTGCTTCCCTCTATCTCTTCGTCCCTCAATTTTCATAGTTGTTATAATATATTCCAGTTGTTCTCTTCTCATTACATGTCAAAAAAATTATGATTGTTTCTTCCTAATATTGGGAATAAGCTCTCTTTTTGCTTTGACCTCTCTCAGAACATCTTCATTACTCCTCTTAGTTGTCCATGGTACTATATATATGTATATATATGTTGTTTTATCAATGGACATTATTTTAGTTTCCTTATATTTAGATTTTTTTTTGCTCGTCGCTGATTTTTTTTTTCAACACATCAATGTCTCTTTTAACAAACAAGTCACCATTTTGACAAAATATGTTTCATATTATCTTTCCTCCTTCTGTGTTAATCTGACAATTTTGCATACTCTTCGTCCGCTCTCAAAAGTATGTAAAGTGGGCTTAAATACGTTGTGTTGCTACTTTACGACAAGATGTTATATCTGCGCCTTTTCGTTGGATATATTAGGCGTGGATCCAAATCTTTTTTCTTGCTTTCTTTCTCGTATTCACCCAACTTCTAAAAGAATGGTCAGTCCTCTTCGTCATTCGTCCCTAAAAGGACGAGTATATACGAAATGAATCAATTCAGAGGAAGAGGTATGCTTACAGCACTCGGAAAAAAATGACAAATAATCAACAACAGAAAAAAAAACAAAGAACAATATATGGACCAAAGCAGGATCGAACCCGTACTCAGTGGCACAGGTGACAAGGCAGTAAAATTAAAAACATTGACGGCATGTAACTTACTGATAAAAACATACGATTCACGGGCAATCTCGCAAACAGCAAAGAAGGAAATAGATTCATTTGGAAGAAAATGTTACGGAAAAATCGTAAGGTTACTTTCATCATCATCAAGACCGGGTCTGCTGACGTAGGTGATCATGCCTATATACGAGATGTATAACCGTTTCTAGCATGGCTGTGATATTTGCACCTTCAGCCCATATATCCGACTTAAGTTTTTGTTGTGTTCTCTCTCTTTCCTTACATTTTAGACCAGAAAGGTTAGTCTG
The DNA here is from genome assembly GCA_032433765.1 of Megaustenia siamemsis. Classification (NCBI taxonomy): domain Eukaryota; kingdom Metazoa; phylum Mollusca; class Gastropoda; order Stylommatophora; family Ariophantidae; genus Megaustenia; species Megaustenia siamemsis. The sequence continues at coordinate 27,595,773 of JAVIAB010000159.1, read as the reverse complement.
TTAACAAGGCCCTTGATGTTAGGGTCATCGCGAAGGTAAGTGTGAGATAATGCTCACCGATCATTTCGCAAGCAGTCAGCTATAAGTCACTTGCCACTTTCAGCTCTTGTGATAACCGGCGCTTTTACCCAAATGCACGGTATTCTACTAGAAAAAAAATCGAGCTAAATCAAAGCTGATTTACATATCTCTCTCTCTCTCTGTCTCTGCGATCAGGACTCAATCAGAGGAACACCACTCTGACTCCAGACTCTCACATGAAGTCAGCTGTCAGGTTAAGTGTGTTGATTGCCCCCACAGACAGAACATCACAATTAGAGTCTGCCAGATCCACTCTGACCGAACACCCGTTAATGCGTTGCACTGTGTTCTGCGCCAGTGGCCCAGTGCATCCGATTTCAGCCAGCATTTTATTCAGGTTTGCTTTCCTTAGCCTTTGATTGTCCCCAATCTTCCTGCAAGGTAGCAGATTGTCTTTTCTGTAGGGGGATTCTGCCCTTAGATGGTCGGCCCTCCCAGGTTTACGAGCATCATCTGCCCGAGTCACTAGAGGTGACTAACACAGACATGCACACACAAAGATAGGAGATGTGACTAAAACACAGACATGCACACAGCGAAACGAGGCATGACTAACACTGACACACATCAAGATATATGACTAACATAAACATGCACATAAAGATATGAGATATGACTGACTTAGACATGCACACACAAAGATATGACACATGCCTAACATAGACATGCACACAAAGATATGAGATATGACTAACATAGACATGCACACACAAAGATATGAGATGTGACTAACATAGTCATGCACACACAAGGATATGAAATGTGACTAACACAGACATGCACACACAAAGATATGAGATATACCTAACATAAACATGCACACAAAGATATGAGATATCACTAACCCAGACGTGCACACACAAAGATATGAGACATGACTAACACAGACACACTAATATATGAGATATTACTAAACACAGACACACATAAAGATATGAGACATGATTAACACGGACACACCAAGATATGAGATATGACTAACATGACACACACCAAGATATGAGCCATGGCCAGCACACACACACACACACACACACACGCACGCACGCGCGCACACACACACACACACACACTCACACACACAAGCCAAGATATGAGCCATGGCTAGCACAGAAACACATCAAGATATGAGCCAAGGCTTCACGGAAAATCACCAAGAAATTAACCATGTCCAGCACAGAAACACATTAAGGTATCCATATGCTTGGGTTTGTTGTAGTCGGCAGACTCTTCTTAACGTGGGAATCATCTACATACGAGTCGCAGGCCCGTTTAACTGTTCACAGGTTTCGTTCAAACAGTTGTCCGGAGATTTGAGAGTGCAGTCTGACCCATAGAACGTTCCCTTGCATGCACAGTTCCCGGTTGACTGTTCACAGGTGTCGTTGAAACAGCTGTCCGGACATTTGAGAGTGAAGTCTGACCCGTAGTACGTTTCCTTGCACGTACAGTCCGGGTCCCATATGATGACACAGCCATCAGAACACGTCTGTTCGCACTGTAGCCCAAAATTACCATCGGGACAAGTGTCAATACAGGTATAGCTGAAACAGTGTAGAGCGGAGGTATGAGGTGAAACAGACTATAGCAATAGTAAGTTTGAAACAGGACATAGCAGTGATAGTTAGTGAGAGAAGGGTTAGATGTAAACAAAGGGGGGATAATTAGGAAGTGGGCTGATAGGTGTTCAAGTGCTCGAGAAAATAGTGAACACGAGTCAGTCAGAGAGAGATGAGAAAATCTCGCGAAATTAAGGGAATGCGCATGTGACTAGTGAGTTGTCAGGGGTGCGCAAGACAAGAGTAGTCTGAGAGAGTTGGTCGAGACGGTAGGTAGACAGTGAGCCTTCTGGTCTTCATAGGAACTAGTCATAAGATTTGTGTGATAGTACAAGTAGTGTGTAGCCTAAGTAAGTGTAACGAAACAGTAATTATTAGGGTAGACAGCCCAGTGAAATGGCTACCAGAAGTGCACGAAATATAAGCAGTGTAAATGAGTTTTCACAAGTACAAGAAATGCTATGTCCAGAGCGTTTCAGTGATGTTAGACAGTGAGATCAATACTCACGTCAGCTACATGTGTTCTTATTAGCTGAGCTTCACAAGTACAAGAAATGCTATGTCCAGAGCGTTTCAGTGATGTTAGACAGTGAGATCAATACTCACGTCAGCTACATGTGTTCTTATTAGCTGAGCTTCACAAGTACAAGAAATGCTATGTCCAGAGCGTTTCAGTGATTTGTTAGACAGTGAGATCAATACTCACGTCAGCTACATGTGTTCTTATTAGCTGAGCTTCACAAGTACAAGAAATGCTATGTCCAGAGCGTTTCAGTGATTTGTTAGACAGTGAGATCAATACTCACGTCAGCTACATGTGTTCTTATTAGCTGAGCTTCACAAGTACAAGAAATGCTATGTCCAGAGCGTTTCAGTGATTTGTTAGACAGTGAGATCAATACTCACGTCAGCTACATGTGTTCTTATTAGCTGAGCTTCACAAGTACAAGAAATGCTATGTCCAGAGCGTTTCAGTGATTTGTTAGACAGTGAGATCAATACTCACGTCAGCTACATATGTTCTTATTAGCTGAGCTTCACAAGTACAAGAAATGCTAGATTCAGAGCATTTCAGTGATTTGTTAGACAGTGAGATCAATACTTACGTCAGCTAAATGTGTTATTATTGGCTGAGCTTTGTAAACTACAAGGAAGGTGAGAGCAAGAGCGTTTCTTTGATATATTATACATTGGGCTCACCACTCAAGTTAGCCAAATGTGTGTTATGTACTGAACTTTGTAAACTACAAGGAAGGTGAGATCAAGAGCGTTTCTTTGATCTAATTATACATTGAGTTCACTATGCAAGTCAGCCACGGGTGTGTTATTAATTGAACTGTTAAAATTGTCCATTGATGTGTGGCACGGGGAACGCGCCACTCAATTCCGGCAGTTGTCCTGTGGTTAACTGAATTTTGATATTTATATGAAATGTGTACGAAAGTGTTTAAAGTACATGGTGTATAATAAGCCCACGAATTTAGATTGGTGGAAGTCAATGTCAATGTGTTCCCTCGAAACTCGAGGGCATGTACTGTGAATGAAATAAAGGCTGAACATTATGTTATCAAACAGTTGTTGAGTCTATCGATCAGTCCAGCTGTATCCTTGACTGGCGACGAACGAGCTGACGGGGTCAGAGCGGTAACCACAAGATACAGCGCGAAGTACGAAAGAACCACAGAGATCACGGGTTACATCAGACGACACGGCGAGGCGATCAGCGATTACGGATTTCAGTCAATTAAATCAAAAGGGGGCATAATAATCCTCCCCTCTACATAGCCAGGATGTTTACATTGTAGATATTTTCCGAATTTTTCCTCACATAAAGGACAGACACTGGGACAAGACCCGGAGCAGTCGTGTCCATAGATCCCATGTGAACAGTTACCGTGACACGTACCGATGATAACATTGCAGCCTTTGCTACACCCACTACACACTGCAGAAAACAACCAAGAATGCCCGTCCAGACAATAGGTGTCTGTAAATGTTTGCACCTCACACACCGTCAGTGCACTGTCGGCCTGCGAAATGATTGGTGAGAACTCAAACTTAATGGGTGCCATTGGCGCTTGTGTGTTGACTACAATAGTGTTCACAGAAATATTAGGGTATGATATATCATTATACTGAAACACTACGCCGCCACTGTCAGAGAAAACCTTTAGAGAGGCATTCTTTACCCCAATCAAAGTGCTAGCTTGATGATAGATTCGAATGGTGTGAGTCTTCTGGGGCGTGGCAAAGTTCAGATACCAGAAAACAGAATTGGTTCCACTTCCCAATTGTATGTGTGTGCAGTCATTGTCATATCAATTGATCTTTGTTTTGCCATTAATTGCGGCCTCTGGTCCACATCCGTCTCCTGTATAACAAGCATTAAATGTGTCGGTCTGGTTTGTGTTCTGTTTGAGAGCCAGATTCCTACCCCCGCCAATATAGATAGAGCAGATATTTGCAACCATCGCCCCATCAATCCGTAACTTGTTGATCAGATCAGCCCCAGAGCAAAAGACATTAATCTCGTGCGGACTAACTACAAACCTTGATTCATTTTCACATAAGGCAGAACCATTTAGTTTTACCGTGAAACTGTCCAGATCTGTTAGATCATTCACATAAATCCTAAACCAGGTAACGGCAAAGATTGATTGAGAGTTGCCTCATCTGATATAGAATATGTGTCCGGATTACATATGGTGTCGTTGTTATCAAACAGGAAAGTAGGTTCAGATTTTTGGGCGTATCTGTAAACGAGATCCAAGTACTGACACTGGGGTCCGAAATATTCGTGCTGACAACTGTCAATGTTTGGGCATACCCTGTAGTTTTGTCACAAACAGAGTCATTATAGCAGTGACATTGTAACGTACAATTTGCCCCAAACCAACCGTCTGCACAAGTTAGGTCATTAGCTTCCAATGTCGCGAACGAAGCCAGCAGAATAAAGACTTGATCTACAGCGATGGTTAACGAACTGTGTACAGACATTTATTATCAAACCCAAGATTACATTTCTAAAAATCCACAAACTCGCTGTAATAACAGATAGCGTGATGTTAAAAGTCAACATTGTTTACACCATTCACCATGACTCGAACGCGACCAAGCTTCCATCTTGGTTTACATATAGAAAACCATGCTATAGTCCGTTCAGAAATTCATAATCACACCTGAATTAGCTTTGCGTGATAACCGTTTGTTATTTTCTTTTCAAAATTTGCATGTAATCTTAGAATATTGATGACGTTATAGAAATATTTTTTGCTCTGAGAAATTTGATCTAGTTTAAAAGTTTTCTTCTTTAGGCTATATTAAATTCACCCTGTTCGAATTTGACACCATTTTAGGATATATACATTAATTTGTTGCGGTCGTTCACGTAAAATAGTTTGGCTATTGCAGGAACACTAACTTCAGTAAGATCCCGTGCACAAAACTGAATATTGAACGACATGACGCACCACGGCCTTGGGTTTAATTACCGAAGGGAAGGCGAATCTTTATTAATTTTGTGAAGACTCAGTAGACAATTTGTTGACTTTAAATACCAACATTTATATCTATAATCCGTTCAGAATCGTTTGCCTAGACATTAATTTATTTTTTTCAAAAACTTATTGTTCATTTGCATTGATCTTTTGAAGTTAGGTTTAGAATAATAATGTCGCTATAAAAATATTTTTTTATCAAAGAAATGTGATCCAGTTTCAAAGATGCCTTATTTAACCTATATTTAAAAAAAGTTAATCGATATTATAAACACCGGCGGGATTATGTAGATGCTTACATCTCACAGCTGATTCTTTAGCATATAGGCATGACCTTCACGGCTGAATGCGCACCGTCCTAAAATAGTTATGTTTCCACTATAAATTTTTATAAAGAAATGTTACATATGAAATTTCCCGTTTAGCACAAAATGACATTTTAGCCGAAACCGGAAATTATGTGACGTCAAAATCACGGCCGTAGACTCGAGTTCGAGTCATAATTCAGAGGCAAATCTCAATATTTACAGAAAGGAGGCGGCACTATCCATATTATCTTCTGCAAGTCTATGTGAGAATGAATATAAAGGCAAAATATTTTACTGAGCATAACATTGCTATAAAGATTTATCAATACTTCTGCAGAGAGCGTAAAAAGGGACATCTTTATTGTTCTTTATCAAACCCTGAGAAGAGAACAATGCATATTTTAGGTTTGTGTAAACGTTCATTTGATCGAATAGTTAAAGGAAGCGGATATTTATTGCCAACAAATGCAAGAAAGCAAGGAAGGAAAGAAACGTTATACAGTTTTGATAAGGACCTAGTAAAAAGAGAAATCTGTCGAATGTTTGATATAAACGAAGAAGTGACACTTAGAAAGTTGAAGCTTTGGCCGAAAACTAACAACGACATTGAAATATCAACAACTTCATTATGGAAAATATTAAGAAGTGCAGGCTTCACCTTTAGAAAGTATGCTGGTGGAAAAAACATTATTTGTGAGAAGCAACATCTAGTAGCTCTTAGAAGCAAGTATTTACGTGAAGTGAAGGAAATGCGCGAAAATGATTATGATATTGTTTATTTAGATGAAACTTGGATCAACGCTCATCATACAAATGAAAAGGAATGGCAGTTAGCAGATGGAAGTATTAAAAGATCAGTACCAAGCAGTAAAGGGCAACGTTTGATAGTTGCACATGCAGGTAGCAGACATAATGGGTTGTTGCAGAATGCTCATCTCGTTTTCATTTCAAAATCCATAGACAATAGAGACTACCACTCCGAAATGAATGGGCACATATTTAAAGACTGGATCGAGAAAAGTATCCTTCCAATATTAGATCGACCTTCTTGTCTGATAATGGACAATGCTTCATACCATAACGTAGTTAACGTAGAAGATAGAATCCCAACATCATCAAGTACAAAAGATGCAATCAAAACGTGGCTCATAAAAGAACACATACAAGTTAACGACAGCTACTTGAAACCCGAATTGCTTAGCCTTGTAAAACAGACACAACGTACAAAGATATTTAAAATAGACAAGTTAATTCAAGAACATGGCATAGATGTTTGAGACTACCTCCATATCTATCTATCTATCTATCTATTGACCTTTCGAGCCGTAACCGGCCCATAGGGCATAGACCAAGATACACCTTCTCCTATATGAATTTTTGTTCTAGCAGTTTTCTTTTAAAGATATTTTATTAAATCTCGCCATCTGTCTCTGTTCTGTGCAAGCAGTTCTATCTCATTGAGGGAGCCGATTCCTGCTGCTCTTGCCTCTCTCATCAATGTTCTTCTCAGTGTCTCCCTGGGTCTTCCTCTTTTTCTTTTACCTGTTGTTTCCCATATGAGGGCTTGCTTTGCTATTCGATTATTATCTCTTCTCATCGCATGTCCAACGTATGACCATCGTCTTTTCTTTATTACTGAAGATATTAGTGGTTGATTGGCGATTTCTCTAATTTCCTCGTTTGTTTTGAATTCGTTCCATTCTATACCAAGTATTTTCCTTAGACATTTATTTTCGAATGCGTTCAACTTTGTTTCTATATCTCTTGTTGTTTTCCAGCTTTCACACGCATACGTAAGGGTTGATAGTACATTTGATTTGAATAGCCTAAGTTTTGTGTTTGTGCTAATGAGTTTTGATTTCCACAACTTTTCAAGGCTTCTGAAAGACATTGCTGCTTTAGCCAGTCTGATTCTAATTTCTTTGCTCGTATCCCCTTCTCGATCAATGTGACTTCCAAGATAGATAAAGTGATCGATCTCTTCTACTGGTTTGTTTTCCATGTATATTTTGTCACTTGTTGGAATTAAACTTTTCATGACTTTAGTCTTTTCATGATTGACCTCAAGCCCAATTTTGCTGGCTATTGATGATAGTTCATTTGTGTTTTCCTGCATCGTTTTTATCTGACTGCTGATGAGAACTATGTCATCAGCAAAGTCGAGGTCCTCCAAATGGTCTCCTTGTATCCATTCGATGCCTTTATTACCAGTGCAGCATTTCTTCATTATGAAGTCCATAACAATTCCAAATAACAAGGGCGATAAAATACATCCTTGTTTAACCCCAGTTTCTATTGGGAAACATTCGCTCAGTCCTTCCTCTGTTCGAACTGCACATGTGTAACCATCATACATGTCTTTGATAATATTTATGATTTTTGATGGTAAACCATATTGCTTCAGAATTTTCCACAAAGAATCTCTATGAATACTATCAAATGCTTTTTGAAGTCGATGAAGTTAAGTACAAAAGGTTTTTGCTTTTCAATATGTTCCTCCAATATAAGTCGTAGAGTGAAAATGTGGTCAAGACAGCTTCTCCCTTTTCTAAACCCAGCCTGTTCTTCACGCATTACTGTATCTATTGAATCCTTTATTCTATTTAGGATGATTTTACAGAATAACTTTGAGGCAACTGACAAAAGTGTCACGCCTCTCCAGTTGTTACAATCTCTAAGATTGCCCTTTTTTGGGATCTTAACAATGATTCCTTTTTTCCATTTATGAGGCGTCTTCTCTGTTTTCCAAATGATGTTGAACATTTTTTGGAGATGTATTAAATTATGGCTATCAATTGCCTTGAGGATCTCAGCTGTTAACTTATCCTCTCCAGCAGCCTTGTTATTGGTCATTAGCTTTAAGGTGGTTTCTATTTCACTCAAGGTGAAGTCATCTAAATTTACATCTAATTCTGCTGCTGGTGTTTCAGCTTCAAAATCTATTAAACTGTGAGGTAGTGGACGGTTAAGAATTTCTTTGAAGTGTTCTGCCCAACGGGCTTTTATGTCTGCGCTTGTTGTTAGCATTAATCCAGATTTGTCTAGAATTGGTGTTCCACTGGATGTATAGGTGTTTGTCAGCATCTTTTGTACTGTATAGAGAGTTCTGCTGTCTCCTGTAATTGCAGCTGTCTCTGCTTTCTCTGCCAAGTTGTCTATATAAGCTCTTGTATCTCTTCTTGCCGAACTTTTCACTTTGTTGTCTAATTCTTTGTATGTTGCTTTTGCCAGAACCTTTCCAAGATCTGTCTTTACATTAGTCACGGCTCTCTTTGCTTCTCTTCTTTCTTTGATGTATTTCCATGTGGTGTCTGAGATCCAAGCTCGTTTTTCCATTTTCTTCAGTCCGGCACTTGCTTCTGCTGCTGTCATTAGTATTTTGCTCTGTGAGTCCCACATTTCATTGATATCTAAGTCTATTTCACCGAGTGCTGAATAACAATTACTTAGCTCTATGTTAAACTTTTCCTTTATGGCTTCATCTTTCAGTTTATCAATTTTATGTGTAATTGACCTCTTCTGTTGGTTTCTAAATTTTAATCTTATTTTCCCAATGCACAGGTTGTGGTCACTATTAACATCAGCACCTCTGTAAGCTCTTACATCTATTAATGATGATCTGAATTGTTGTTTAATACATAGGTGGTCAATTTGATTTGATGTTCTATCGTCAGGAGATATCCATGTTGTTTTGTGAATATTTTTGTGTGGAAATAATGTCCCACCTATAACTAAATTTTCTATTAAACATAATTCTATTAATCTTTCTCCATTCTGACTTGTTGTATTACAGCCTTCTCTCCCCATCACATGTTCCACTCCTGCGTTATCTTGTCCTACTTTGGCGTTGAAGTCTCCCATTACAATTAAAAGATCGTGTTTTGGTATTTTGTTTATAAGTTGTTGCAGTTGGTTATAAAAAACGTCCTTAACTTCATCATCAGCTTCGTTAGTAGGCGCATAACATTGAATAATTGAAAGTCTTCCATGTTTTGTTTTGTATCGTGTTCGTATCAGACGGCTATTTACTGGTTCCCATTCTAATAAACTTCTTGCAGCTTTGTCTGTCATCATTATGCCTACTCCTTCACGGTGTTTTCCATCTTCCCTTCCAGAAAAAACTACTATTTTATTATCAATAGATCTCCTACCTGTTCCAAGCCAGCGCATTTCGCTTAATCCTAAAATATCTAGATCGTATCTGTCCATCTCGCTCGCGACCTGTGCATGTTTCGTCGGAGCGGCCATTGTTCGCACATTCCAGAATCCTATTTTTGTTGTTGTTTTGGGGCTCCTCCATATCATGCACACTTAAATCCTATAGAACTATTTTGGGCAAAAGTTAAAGGACACGTAGCATATACAAATAAAACTTTCAAATTATGCGATGTTGAGACACTTACAAATCAGGCTCTATCAAATATAAATAAAGACTACTGGGTAAAATGTGAGGATCATGTGTTACGACAAGAAGAGGAATATTGGAAAAAGGATGGTTTGTTGTTTGTTCAGCCGAAAGCAGTAATCGACCTATTTGACTCGTCTGATTCTGAATGATCATTACTCTGATTAAGTCTACAGATAAATAGTTTGATTTGCAAAATTTCCTAGTTGATTTGTTAAACAGTTTATTGTTCAAGACCACCCAAGCAATCAAAAATATGTTATAAGCAAACCAACAACCATTACTTTGAATGGAAGCCTGCTTGAGTCAGTACAGAAGTTCAGCTATCTTGGATCCACTATTACAGCCACACTTTCCTTAGATGAGGAACTAAATGTACGTATTTGAAAGGCAGCGACAACATTTGGGAAACTCACACCAAGAGCATGGAACTATATCAAATTGACTCTACGAACAAAAGTTCTATATATAATTTAAAATTTGTATACTTGCCACCAAGTAAAATTTTATGGACACGCCTATGGGTCATCGTTGCACTAGATTACTGTAAAACATTTTGATTAGGGTCAAAATAATAGTTACATGGGCAAAGATCAAAGGAATTCGCCGCTTTAAGAAAACCGTTATAGCTAGACATCGAGTAACACATATGTTCTCGTGACATGGACATTTTAACACCGTATGCCAAAAATCATGTGAAATCATCAAGAACTTTTTGAATTATAAATCATAACATCTTGGCAAACGATTCTGAACGGACTATAGAATCATCATCATCATCTTCATTGAGTGCAGTCTGCACATCGAAGATTGGCTACCATGGAGCGCCATTCCACTCTGTCTCTTACTTTGATGGTGCAGATTGTCATAGGGTGATTTGTCCATCTTTTGATGTTACTCGTCCATGTTAGTCTTGGTCTGCCCTTGTCTCTTTTACCTTGTATTTTCCCTTCCAATAATACTTTTATTTGGCTGTCGTGTCTTTTAACATGCCCCACAAATCCCATTTATGCTGGAATACCACCTGGCAACTCCTGAGAGTGTAACAAGCTAAGTCACTTCCGGTTATCTGAGACCCCGACTGACTTTGATCAACTTTGCTGTAGTTACCATCTGCAGTTGGGTACTAGTCATTAGTTATAGCGGGAAACCTAACTCTTAGGTATGCATCTTTCTAGATTACCAACACCAACCAGGTTTCTGGTTAATCAAGTTTCTAATTTCTGCAATATCTCTATTCTTCATTATTCTATACTGGGCTCATTCAATCTTTGTGTTTGAACTGTTTTAGTGTTTGTCCTGTGGTCCAAGACGAAGAAACAAATAAAAATAAGAAATCAATGCAATATTGAATTTGTACCCCCATTTCTTTATTTTCCTTTTCTCTTATGTTGAGGTTGACAATTAAATTTAGTTCAGTTCATTGATTTCCTCGAATTAGTCAATCCTACATTTTTATTTTAATTATTAAACTTTCATTTCATTTACACAGTTTAAAGTTAAAGTAAAGTCATGTTAAACATTTTTTTTAAAATTTAACAAAATAAAATTAATTACCCTGTCATTATCATTATCATACTTATTATTGATCTACTTACTATCTATAACTATAATATCTGATTCAGATATATCACTATACTATTTGATATATTCAACTATATTTAGTATACGAAAAATATAATACATATTATCATGCAATAATTAGGTGTAGCATATGAATCGAATCAGAATAATAATACCTAGATAGACATCATAGTCTAGAAAACACAACTGTACTGAACAGTTATACTAGTTTATAGTAGTAGTAATAATATTATTAATATACACACAGTGGGTGTAACTAGGGTTGCCAGAACCTTCGAAGCAGAAAGCGGGACAAATGGTACTTTTTTAGACGCGAAAGCGGGACACATCATGTAAAGCATAATAGCCATAGGAAAAGTCAGAGATAGCACACACATAGACTAATTATTATTACATTATAATTCTAATACATGTACCAGTAATTTTTTTAATTAATAAAAAAAATGTTTACCTTGATTTCCAGCTTCTTAAGTCGGTGTCGGCTGCATCTCATATTTGTCTGACTTCAGACTCTGAGTGAGAAGATCTTGTCGCTGGATTACGTAGTCATAAAACTCGGTGCAGCTAAGTTTATAATTAAACACACGAGGATGGCCCGATGTTGTTGAATGAATTATTAGCGCCTACAGAAATACGACAAGGACAAAAGCATGCAGATTGTCACGTAGGCACAGATCACGTGAGCGGTGAGATGGGTAGAGTAAGGCTCAGCGCCTCGGCTAAGAGTCGCCTAAGAGTAAGACGAAGCCGAAGACGTCATCTTTTGTAAATTTTTAAATAATACCGCCTTCCGCACTAACAATTTTGTGCTGGATATTCTCAAATGAGTATTGATGAGTTGTATCTACAAACTTTATTATTAAACAGCGATAGCGCAGGACTCTACAAATAGACGTTTCGGACTAAGAAGCTTCATTTTGTAACAAAACTCAAACCAATAATAAATAATTTAAGAAAATATTAAAATTTGTAGGTGAAAAATTTGGCTGGATTAAAAAGCGGGACAAATTGCTGTCCCCCAGACCCTTAGGCGGGACAATTAATTTTTGATGAAAAAGTGGGACAATCCGGAAAAAGCGGGACGGATGGCAACCCTAGGTGTAACTCATTGCTGTATTGTTTTTATACCATGGTATAACAGTCTGAGCTCATTACTACAAAGGTTGAACAGACCTTGCCTTACAAAAACTAAAAAAGGTAAAAAATAAATGCATTTAAAGTCCAAGTTTGTAAAGATTACGTTTGTAAATGTTTAGTTTAATCATCACAAAAGACAATTTTGTATAAAATTATTTCAATTGACTCAGCTCAATTACTGAATCTGATTAGTTCCAATTGCCAAAAAGTTAAGACTGCTAAAACCTAAATTAAATCATATACAAAGTATTAAATACTTTAATTATACTGATAGTAGTTTCAAGGTAGAGTTTTAATGATTTATCCTATTTAGGGGACTGTCATGAAAGAGGGAAAGGTGATTTTTCAGCAATTAGAGAATATAGCATGCATGCCCTAAGCATGCTACCAGGTGTTAAGATCAAATTTATTATCCCTCCTCTCCGCACACCAAATCCACAGAAAAAAAAAAACCTTGTCAGTTTGTGACCCCACCAACATGAATCAAAATAAATCCACATTCACCTTATTTTTAAAAAAGACAAGTTTTCAAGATTAAACAAATGGAATTATGTGAATATTCTAACAGTATACATTTATTTAATCATCAAAGTAAATACCCACTTGGTTTCTTTCAATTATTATGAGGACAGCACAATTTCAAGATTATTCATTCTCATGACTTGCGAAATAAGAAATAAGCTATGTTAGTGTAATTAGATTAATAATCACCACTATTAATTAAGATTAATAATACCATTTTGTAAAATGGAATGATATGAAAATATAAATTTAGTTTTTCTTGTAACTAATTGATAATTAAAGTTTAATTAATTAATTAATTAAAATAATTGTTTTTAAAGTAATTTTTAAATTAAAGCATTGTTTTGTCATAAACATGCAACTATCTCATTATTTGTATCTTGTGTAGTTCAGAATTGATTCAGTGTTAATCTCACATCATTTCTGATACTGTCTCTTCTGGTCACTCCAAGCACTTTTTTCAAACATCTCATCTCTGAGGTGACTACCTTCCTTATATGTTTATTCATGATGACCATGTTTGGCAATGATAGCACAATATGGGGGATGAATATAGTTTAATTTAGTTAACAGATCATCCCCATTTCCCATAGTTTACTAGGAAATGAATATATTCTGTATAATATATTTCTTTGTGATGATAAGTACTGTCTTGTGTTGAAAGGCACAAGGTGTTAGTTGTCACAATAATTATCAATTTCTCTTTTCTTCTGCGATCATGGCCCATTCAGACTAGGATTCCGGACTCTCTTATGAAGGCAGCTGACTGTTTAAGTGATTCGGTTGCCCCGTATAGATTCTCTTCCAGGGAGGTGGGTGTGGATCACATTGTCCTTCTCAGGTCTGTGTACTGGGGGCAATCCTGTAGAACATGTTTTGTTGTCATGTTATCCAGTGTACAGTGGCATAGGCCGGTAGGTCCTCTTTTGAGTTTGATGAACATATGGTTTCTCAGTTCTCTTATTACATGAATGTCTATTTCTTTTTCCATCTAGCCATCTTTAGATACAACTGTGAGTGTATTATTATGACTATTCACAAACTTTACTGTTTTTTAACACAGAAGAAATTTTATTCTTTCACAGTTTGGAAAATGAAAACAGAGATTACGATACCAAGTTTGAATATAAAACAGGAACTGAATTATGAAGTGAGTTAGCTGGTTAGTTTTAGCTATAATTCGTAACAAATGGTAACAGAAAATAATTTTTTTTTAAATAATTGAGTGCCATAGAAAATTGAGTGCATATTAATGCATGATTGCTTTTTTGTAATAATTATTCCATAATTTGTAAAAATTGTAGTTGGTTTGAACGAACGAAAGCAATGAAACAACACAGAAAACAGGCAAAAGAAATAAGATTGTTTAGTTTAGATGACATGATGATGTTTAGTTTACCTTCTTTATACATTAGGCAGCTCTGCTGTGCTCCTGTCCTCTTCACAGCCTCCAGGGACACACTGGTGAAGGTACTGAAGATGGTTTCAGCTCTGATGCACAGGCTCCATAGCACAGATGAAACCCTTGAAAATGAGTGGGGAAGTAGTGAGTTGAGTGGATCCTCTCTCTGTTTTCCTCTTAGTGTTCACCCGTTAAGTGCATGTGGATGCATTGTGTCACTAGTTTACAGCGAAGCTGCGATATCTACTCCTTACGGCCCGACACATCTGTCTTTGGCGTGGATGAGTAGATTTACTTAATAATTTTTTGCCTGCACAGCAACCGATTTGGCCTACTTTTTTCGGCTTCAAACTGCTTCTTTAACGTGTGCACGTGCACGCGAGACCACCTGTTTTTCTCTATTTTCTGAGAGGGTTAGGCATCATATCTAACTACCCAGAGACCAGGGGAGGTTAAAACCATGAAGAAACCACACAATAGATTTTTGAAAAATGCCCACCACCTGTCTCTTCTTCTACCTTTCAGCTCCCTGTGGAGCATAGGTCTTCAACAAACACTTTCTAAGTCATTCTGTTTCTTGCCATTATTTTAAAATCATTCCATATCTTCCCCATCATCTTCATCTCTGCTTCTGTCTGTCTTCTCCAAGAATTTCTTGGTCTTCCTCTTTGTCTTTTCCCCTAGGGATTCCAAAAAAGGGCCTGTTGTGTAATACTCTCAGTTGGCTTCCGCAGTGTGTCCTGTCCAGTGCCATCGTCTTCGCTGTATCTCTTTATCCACAGGTATTTGACTGGTACATTTGCATATGGTTTCACAGCCTATATAATAGGACTGACTTAACATTGGAGTTGAAAATTTTTATTTTTGTATTTAACCTAATTTCTTTGGGTTTCCATATGTTTCCCAGTGCAACAAAAGCTCCTCTTGCTTTTGATATCCTTATTTTGGTATCATTTTCTGTTCCTCCCTCTTTGTCTATAAAGCCCCCACCTGTGGTGAGGATCAAACCCTGGACCTTCTTGCCCAGAGGCCATCTCTAGAACACCCAGCCCCAAGTAGTTTTTTATTTCTCAACAATTTTGTCCTGGCAATGACCATAGTGAGGTGCGCGTGGCCATGCGGCTAAAACCACCGTTCCGCTAGCTGAAAAGCCGGCGTACGGTGTTTGAAGCCCGCGGTAGACAGAAAGGATTTTTTCTATCGGGGGTGAAATAAAAATCCTGAGTCTCACACGTCGTGGCGACTGCTTGACCAAGCGGCCTTTATCCCTCGGGTTCTATCATTGCCCCCCGACATACACCAGCAATGGTACTATGTGTTGTAAAGATAGTTTTTTATAGTTTTTTTTTAATGACCATAGTTGGATCTATCTATCTGCCTGCCTGCCGGCCAGATGGCCGGCCATCCACCCGCCCGCCCACCCTCCTTCCTTCCTTCCTTTCGCCTGAAGTATTGCCTATATCTGCAATGTCGTTTCCTGTATAAATTTTACTGTCTTTTGTAATTCTTGCAGTGGCCCATTTAGTTTTGTCTGTAGTGTTGTATCTATGGGCCAATGGATTTTCCTCAGTCTACTATATTCAGTGCAGTCTTGAAGTATGTGTTCAGCAGTCTGGGGCACCTGTCCACATGTACAAGTAGTTGAGGTGCCGATCTTGAATTTTGTATACATGTGACTATGGAGTCGATTGTGTCCTGTTCTGAGGCGTATAATGATAACTTGTTCATATCTATTCATATTATAAAAGGCATCCTGACTTGGGGCTTGTGGTCCTCTGATTGATTTGATTATCTGTTTCTTATGATGACCATAGTTGGATGATTGTGGGTGTATTATCATAGACCTTAAAAAGACAAGCAACAACACATATCCCACCTACTATTTAGTGTCCTGGACCATAAAGAGAAGCCACCATCAGGGAAATGCAGATATAGAATTGAAAGAAAGTGCCTTAGAAATAATTGACAGCTGTTATAAACTAACGTGCTATCAACCCTTACATATGCATGCAAGAGCTGGAAAACAACAAGGATATAGAAACAAAGTTGAACGCATTTGTAAATAAATGTCTAAGGAAAATACTTGGTATAGTGTGGAACGAATTCAAGACAAATGAGGAAATTAGAGAAATCGCCAATGAACCACAAATATTATCAATAATCAAGAAAAGACGATGGACATAGTTTTTAGTGATGAGAAGAGCTAATAACCGAAAAGCAAAGCAAACCCTCATGTGGGAAACAACAGGTAGGAAGAAAAGAGGCAGACCCAAAGAAATACTGAGAAGAACATTGATCAGAGAGGCAAAGGTAGCAGAAATCAGCTCCCTCAATGAGATTGAGATGCTTGCACAGAACAGAGGCAAATGGCAAGATTTAATAAATGATCTTTGCAAGGAATGAGACTTCTAAAAAAATAAATTTAGAAAAGAGAAAGAGTATCTGGGTCTATGCCCTATGGGCTGGCCACAGCTCAAAAGGTCAATAGATAAATAGATAGTCATAAACTGGTATAGATAGATAGTCATAAACTGGTATAGATAGATAGTCATAAACTGGTATAGATAGATAGTCATAAACTGGTATGATGTTTGTCCAGTATATTTGAGGTCACACTCTAACCTGTTCTGAATGTTTCCAGGGTCAGAAAGTAGAGAAGGAAGCAAATGAGGAAGTAAGTGACACATCTACTGTCATGAAAAGAGAAAGGATGAGTTTCACATCTACATCTTGTCTTGATGGGGACCATTTTTACTGTAAGTTTTTACTTCTTATCTGTAAAATAATTGTAGAGGGGTGTTAAGAGCAAATATGAAACCATTCTAAGTAAAAACAAAACTACTCAAAATACTATAGAGTGGGGATTGGATATTATCAACTCTCAATAACACAAGTTATCATACTTCGCTTCACATTGGTACCACAATAGAATGAGATCCTACAAGTACTCCAAAATCAAGATAGGCACCACCAGTCTGTGCTAGAGCAGCCCAGCTGATATGAGCAAAACACATTCTACAAGACTACACCTCCTCCCTACCTCAGAAGAAAAACTGTATGGTGTGACTGAAACAGATAGAGACTTCATAAGAGAATCTCAAATTCCAGTCTGAACAAGTCATGATTGCAGAAAAAGAAAACATGATAAGACACATGTCATTTGGTATCCCTGCATCTAAGCTATATAAATTGATCTATGTAATTTAAAAGGTGAAGGTAAAGTACAAGACTTGAACTGGCATCCTAGCACGCGAGTTTCCACCCATATGTGCTCGGCCACCTATCCAGAAGTGTTCTGAGAATTCTGGGTAGTGTCGCTTCAAGCATCGAAACTCGTGATGCGAGGAGACATTCCTCACCTTCCCAGAGAAATACCCTGGTACCCATTTCTGCCAATGGCTGGGTTGACCGTGGGGGTATTTTTTTTTTTCAAACCACGAGTACAATTCACACTGCTCCCAGTGGGAATCAAACATGGGTTGTCCGAACATCGGTAGTCCAGTCGAGTGGTTTTCCCAACTAGGCTACCGAGGCCCATCTATTGATCTATGTACAATCTTCTACTGTCAGTACTGGTGAAGTTGAAGAAAGGCAGATACCATACCCCTCTCTGCCATGGTAGACAAACAGTGGAACATATTCTTTCTTCTTGGGAAATATGATAATTACATCTAACTGACACTTCAGAGGATTATCACACATAACTGTTTCTGGGAGCATGCCATATAAAAATAGATTCAGATTAACAACAATATTGAATTAGAAGAGCAGCAATTTGGATTTAGGAAAAAGTGGGACAAAAGAAGCCATATTCTGAACGAGGACATTAATCGAAAAGTACACAGAAGTACATAAACCAATATACGCCTGCTTCATAGACTATACCAAACCTGCTGATAGAATGCACCATAAACAACTTATAGAATGCCTAAAAGAGATACATCGAGATGACACAGACATACAACTACTATGTAATTTATACTGGGAGCAACCAGCAATAATAAAATATAACAAAGAGAACTCTACACCCATTGATATAAAAAGAGGAGTAAGACAGGGATGCACCCTGTCACCAAGCTTGTTCAATCTATACACTGAGCAAATCTTTAAAAAAATCACAGAGATGCCAGGCCTAAACATTAATGGAAAGATAATCAATAACCTAAGATATGCTGATGATAGTAAGCCTCGATAGCTCAGTGGTTAGTGAACTGGACTACAAAGGACAAGAGGTAGGGTTCGATCCCAACCGATAGCTTTCAGGTTCACCCAACCCAGCCTTTAATGGGTACCGGATTATTTTCTGGGAAAGTAAAGTGGCACGGGCGTAATACCGACCACATTACCCCAAAAATCATGTGCTGAAGGTCTGTAAAATTTATGGTCACTAACACCATATTCCCTATACGCCACTTGGCGTGACGGGGCTAAAGGTAGAATTGGAGTGTATATGCTGTATTGTGGTTTTACAGTATATATGATATTTACACCTTTTGGCGCAACACATCCCACTTCAGCATGTTATTTTTGAGTATCTGGTTATCTTCCCTCTTCAATTCCTACTTGCTTGGCCATAACAAAACAAAAGTGGAACAATGTTTTGACCAAAAAGTCCTTCAGCTGGAACAACAAACCACAACACAAAAATATTTATAGGGATATACACAGAAATCTAACTACATGGCGATAATATGCTATTATGTATATTATGTATTTTCCTTTATTGAGAGTCTAGCATATTATCACCATGTAGTTAGATTTCTGCGTATATCCCTATATATATATTTTGTGTTGTTGTTTTAGCTGAAGGCCTTTTTGGCCAAAACGTAGTTTCACTTTTGTTTTGTTTCTCGCCTACGTAAAGCTGTTACCATACCACTTTTTCCATTTAAAAAAATGTTCATCATTATCAGCAGCTTTACAGCAGTTTCACATTTCAAAGCATCTTGATGCCTTTACCCCTTTGTAATGATAACCTGTCTCTATGTTCAGATTGTGAGAAATGCCACATGAAGCATGAAGGGGAATGCCCTGATCATGGTCCACTCTTCTATGTTGATAATGCTGAGGTAAAGTTGACAAATAGAGTTAACACATCTGACATTGCTATCTATGCTAATTGTTACAATGCTTGAGAAGTAGAGATATACCCCAGGACATGAAAGATGTCAAGATTGTAAAGGTATACAAAACTTAAGGAGACATGGGCTATTGTAACAATTATAGGGGTTACTAGTGATGGCCACAAGAGTCTTACCAGATTTATTCAATGTGTTATAAGGAGATTATACTAAAACCTATTAAGACACACCTAGAATGTCAGTTCTTCTTTTTCTCTTTTCACTCATACCGAAAAGGTGTCGTGGTTATATCATTTGTTGTTCTTGAGCTGCTTGAACTGTCTGAATTAGTGATTTTCCTTTGTTGTTACATGTCACTGTCACTGTATCTATCCATCTTTTTCCATGCATTCTCGAGAACACCCTTGATGGTGATTGGTGAGGATTCATTCTGACCAGGTGGCCAAACCATTTTTGTTGTTGTTCTATATATTCTTGGCAGGGTTTTGTTCCTACCATTTTTCTTATGGTTTCATTTGGTATTCTATCTCTTCTTGTGTTGTTTGTTACTTTTCTCAAGCATCGCAGAGAATGTCAGTTAGTGGTCATAATATAAACAACATTTGCCGCTTTACTTTCCCAGAAAAAATCCGGTACCCATTTAAGGCTGGGTGAACCTGGAACCATCGGTTGGGATCGAACCTTACCTCTTGTCCTTTGTAGTCCAGTTCACTAACCACTGAGCTAAACTTCAGAGGTATACTCATATCTTTATCATTGAGAATTTTAACATTTTGGGTATTTTTTTATTCCTATTAATTTTTACCCTGGCAGTGATCATCTTTGTCCTACTATTTTCAATTTCCAACTGTCAAGGGTTCTTTAATGTGCACAGAAATAGTGCACACAGGACCTGCTGTTCTTAGCTGTTATCTGAAAGGGTTAATCATAGGATCTTGGTGAGGGGCCAGACAAAGGAGCCAGTAGATGGAACCCTTTAAGTGAAGATACAGAACCCACCGGTGAGTGGTACATGCTCTGGTCTGAACTAATCCATCCCAACTTCATGGGTTAATGCTTCTCTGTCTCTTTATCCTCTCTCTATAAAACAGGCAGGTGGTGCTCAAGAGCTCCGAAGACCAGACCATTTATGAGAGAGAAAAAGAGACTATACAAAGATTGGGCAGATGGTGCTCATCAACCCAGGAGGCTAACCATCTAAGGGCAGAATCCCCCAACAGAGAAAACAATCTGCTGCCTTGCAGGAAGATTGGGGGCAATCAAAGGCCAAGGAATGCAAACCCGAATAAAACTGGCAGAAATCGGATGCACTGGGCCATTGGTGCAGAACATAGTGCAACATCCTAAACAGCGCTCAATCAGAATGGATTTAATATGCTCTAGTTATAGTGCTCTGTGTGTGGAGTCCCACCAGGCAGGTGGAGTGCCGGGCCCCATGTCTCGAAGAGGTCCACTCCAAGCTACTGATGATCACCCTGACCCATTTTGGAGAGCCAGGAAATGGGACAAGAGGAAAACTACTACTGGTCGAAATAGCTTCAAGATACATCTGAAAATAATGCATTGGAATGCGGAGGGCATTTACCACAAAAAACAATCCCTAGCAGAGAAGAAGACATGGCCTGCATCCAAGAAACTCAACTTAATCTGCAGCATAGATTTACGATACACCATAGATTACAGGGGCTACCCAACATTTAGACAGGACATGGAATGCCACAGAGGTGTAATCGTTATACTTAAAAGAAATACCAAAACAGATAGAAATAGACCAAAACAGATAGAAATAGTCACGGATGGGAAGGCAGAGATCATTGGCACAGACATATACATCAACTTCAATAGCGCAAAGATATTTAACATGTATTTCCCTAATGATAGATTGCTCATGCTAGAGTAATTGGAAATCACATCACCACAGTGTCTGGCAGTAGGAGACTTCAACAGCAAATCTGATAGATGGAGATATAAGGAAACCAATACTAAAGGTGAAGAAGTGGAAGAATGGGAAATAGACAACAACTTATTCCTCATAAACACTAGAGAGGCGCCCCCCCCCCAATATTCTACTCAAGAAGATGGAAAGCAACATTAACTCCTAACCTAGCATTCCCAACAGGAGACATATCCTACAAAATAAAAAGAATAATACTGAACCAACATGTAGACCACAGTCCAGTTAAACATTCAGTGGATCTTGCTAGCAAAAAGGATATGCAAATATCACTCCATCACTGAAACTTCAAGAGAGCAGACTGAGGAAAGTTTTCCAAGCTTGCAGACACCTACACTGCATCAATCAATACCCATCAAAAGAAAGTCAATAATATGATAGAGGAGTTAGCAAAGGCAATTGTGAGAGCTGCTAAAGAATCAATTCCTAGAGAATCAACAAGAAACTATAAACAATTCTGGAGCAAGGAATTACAAAGGCTTGAGGAGGAACTGAACTCTGCCAGAGAACTAGCTGAAACATCACAGAGCACCGACATAGCCTATAAAGCAGTCTCTGCTAAATACAGAAGAGAGGTCAAGATGTTAGCACGCTGGAAAGACAAAACAGAGAACCTTTTGACCTAAATAGAAACTTACAAAAACATAAGTAGGATAAACATCCCAAAAGACCAACAGAAAGATGCAAGAAAGGAAAATTAAGATGCAAAACATATGCCTTTGGCACCAGAAGAACACCAGATGACCATATTTACACTGACAGAACTAGACATAGCACTCAAAGGATTGAAACTCAAGAGTTCCCCTGGAAAAGATGTATCACCGACGAAATGCTCATAAAACTGGGACAGAAAGCCAAGGGCCAGTTCCTAAGGATAATAAATGCCAGCTGGAAGAGAGGACAAATGCCGGCAATCTGGAAAGAAGCCATTATAGTGCCCATCCTCAAATATGGGAGACTCACTGGACCCAAGCAGCTACAGACCAATTAGCCTACTGAGCTGCCTGTGCAAACTCATGCAAAGATTGGCCAACAGAAGACTCACGTGGCTAGCATTTGGAGACAAAACAACAAATTATACCACAACATAGTGGTTTCTACCAGCACATATCAACTGAAGACCTGATTATCTACATCGCACAGGTAATTGAGGATGCCCTACAAGAAAAGAAATATGCATTAACGGTGTGGGTCGACATGGAGAACACTTTTTATGTGGTTTGAAGAAAATGATTAAAGAACAAGTTTCTCAGACTTAGTATCTGAGGTCATTATTTAACTGGATATCTCAATACCTTCAAGTCAGAACAGCCAGAGTACAAGTGCAAGGAAAACTAAGTAAGAAAACCAAAATTGAACAAAGTATCCCACGAGGCGGAGCACTATTCCCAACGCTTTTTCTAATCTTCATGAATGACATCATAAAGGACATTCCACCCAGAATAGACTCTGCAATGTACGCAGACAACCTGGCGTTATGGAGGTGATGGCAGTGACCAAGGAATTCAAATGGTTAGAGTCACAAGACTACACCCACGCATGTATAATGAGTGATTTCATGAGCATGATAAAAAAGGTGAAGGCCGGCTCTGGACGCATGCAATGGGTAGAGTCGTTGCAGAAATCCAAAAAACATATGGTCACCTTTGTCTATGTCCCTGGACATGCGGGAGTACAGGGAAATGAAAGAGCAGACAGGTTGGCTAGCTGCACTGTCGTTGAGGACGGACAACCAATGGATCGGGCGGACATCATCAATGCCCTCCGAGATGTGGGAAGAGCACAGGACTTTGACAAACACAGATCCTCGCCACTTCTTCAGGTGATGGAGATGGGAGTTAAGATGGGCACAGCCAGAAATGAGAAACTTAGTGGCCGTGTAAGAAGACTTATCAACCAACATAGAACTGGAGTCGTCAGTCGCTGGACACTGCGGGCATTGCTAAGGAGGGGGTCTGAGCACCTATGCACATGTTCGGAGTGCGATGATGATGACCCGCAAATAACTCAATAACCAGGAAGTGATTACGAAATCAATAGCTACTGGGAAATTCTGAAACAACTATAAAGTAGAAACTGAAGTCCTAAAAGATGCTACAAAACCGGCTATTCAGCACAAAAATAACATGCACAAGAAATTGGTGACACTGTCTGATGCACTGTCAGTCTTAACAGCTCTAAAAGGTCAGAGGAACAGTGAGCTAAATGACTTGAGAATAACTCTAGACCAATTATGCAATAACTTCCTGAGAGTGGTCCTCCAGTGGATACCATCACAATGTAATATACAATTGAAATGAATACACAGACAAACTAGCTAAGGAGGGAAGGAGATTACAACAAGAGAGAGAACCATCTAATCAGCTGTGATGAAGCCAAATCCATCATCAAAGATGAGTATCTTGAAAAATGGGCACAAGAACACCCAAAGTATAAGGAGAGGGATGTATACCTCCTACTATCATGGAGGGATCAAGTCATCATACTTCGCGTATGCACTGGCCACAACAAAATGAGAAATCACATGTTTACTAAACTCAAAATAGGAACTACCAGCCAATGCCACTGTACCCTGGATGACAAGACACCCAAACACATTTCATAGGATCGCCCCCAGTACACAGGTCTAAATAGTTCAATGTGGTCCATGCCCACCTCCATGGAATAGAAACTCTATGGGGCAACCAAATCACTGAAACAGACAGCTGTCTTCATAAGAGAGTCCAGAGTCCTGAACTGAATGAGCCATGATCGCAGCAGAAGAAGAAAACCCAGAACCTTCTTGTCCAGAGGCTGACGTCTTACCTATAGAGACCCAGCCTCCATGCTGATAACACAGTCTTAAACACTAAAGATGTGTGTACATGTGTGCTGCACATGTACAAACACATACACAAACTCTATTGTCTATAAAGTATTTGACAACTATAGTACTCTACAACCTAAGACTGATGTAAGCTTGTTTCATATTCAAATGTCAGTTTTCTCAATTAGACATATACAGGGTGTTTTTAAAGTCGCAGTGCAGTGAATTTCTACTCTTGGAAGAAAAACATCACCAGAAATGCGGTTAACTAATGCGTCACACAAATTGTAAAATATTCAAATATACTTGACTGCTATCGGCGAGCTTATAATGGGTAATGTTGGTATTAACACAATAAAGTGCCTAAAGCATATGTTGAAAATGTCCACCACGGGCCTCAAGACATGTCGTGATTCGTCTTTCCATATTTGCGAAAACCTTCAGAATAATGTCGTGATATTTGTTTAATCTTGTCTACTATTTCAGTCTTTAGGTCATTAATTGTCTGCGGATTATTTTCATAAACTTTCCCCTTCAATGCCCCCCACAGATAATAATCTGGGGGTGTTAGATCTGGTGAACGAGCAGGCCAGATTCCACGTGAAATAATGCGATTTGCAAATATGCTTTCTAAATAATTGAGTGTTGTTGTGGCTGTGTGTGCTGTTGCCCCATCCTGCTGAAACCAGGATTCCATAATTTCCCGTTCTGTAAGGTGTGCTATGAACGGTTCCAGAATTAAAGTACGGTAACGTTCTGCATTTATTGTTTCATTAAAAAATATAGGTCCTATTATCCGCATACGACTTATAGCGCACCACACTCCGACTTTTTGATCGTAAAGCGGCACTTGATGAAATTCATGGGGTTTTCACTGCTCCACAGCCGATTGTTCTGACTGTTCACATAACCGGATAAATGAAACCAGGCCTCATCAGTGAAAAAAGTGACGTCAAGGATGGCAGCGCCATGTTCATAAATAAAATTCTGAAACCACATGCAGTAGTTTAAACGGGATTCATAATCTCTTTCTTGGAGTTGAGACACTTCAGTTAATTTGTATGGACGATAGTGTAGTTCACTTCTTAAAACCTTGTGAACAGAACTCGTAGATATTTGCACCTGTTGAGACAAGTGGTTTAAAGATGCATTTGGACTCATTGTAATTCTGTCTTGGAGTTCCATGATTTGGTCTTGTGAAATTGAAGGTCTTCCAGATCGGTGGGTGTTTCTTTAATGACTGTGCATTATTTGAAAATCTAGTTGTTCCAATTTATTTATGTAAATCACGCATCATGTACTGCTGTAGCTTGTTCCTTTTTCGGTAAAGTTAAACATATAACATCACTATTCACAAAAGGTATTCGAAATATCCACCACGTTTTAGTTGGCAAATATTGATACGTTTTTTCATATTGTCAAAAACCTTACGCAGTATGGGCTGTGTAACATTATTAATGTTGTTGGCGATTGAAACCTGCAGCTCATCGAGTGTGTGGGGATTGTTTTCGTACACTTTTCCTTTCAGTTCACCCCAGAGATAGTAGTCCATGGGAGTAAGATCAGGAGACCGTGCAGGCCAAATTCCGCGAGAGATTATATTATTAGCAAAAATTTCATATAAAAATTCCAGTGATTTTACAGCAGTGTGAGCAGTTACGCCATCTTGTTGAAACCAAGCTTTTTCAATTTCTGGCTCAGAAAGTTGGATTACGAATCACTCCAGTATGTTAATCCTGTATCTTTCTGAATTTATTGTGTCATAGAAGAAAATTGGGCCGATTATCCGCTGACGACTCATTGCACACCACACTCCTACTTTCTGATCGTGGAGAGGCACTGGGTGCAATGCATGTGGATTTTCATCACTCCAAAGACGATCATTCTGCCTATTCACGTACCCAGACAAATGGAACCATGCTTCATCTGTGAAGAAAGTGAAATCAAGGATTTCCTCACCTTCTTGGGCTAGAAAATTCTCAAACCACATACAATAATTAATTCTGGATTGGTGATCTAATTCTTTTAATTGAGGAACGACGGAAAATTTGTACGGATGTAACTTTAATTTTTTTTTCAGAACTCTATGAACAGTACTGCTTGATTTGTGTACTTGTTGAGCCAGCTTTCTTATTGATTTGCCAGGACTCATTAGAATGCTGTCCTGGATGTTGAGAGATGTTACTTCAAGAACAGATGGTCTACCAGGACGGCTAACATCATGTACACTACCGGTGTTTTGAAATTTGATTATTAAATTACTCACAGTATTTCGATGAGGCACTGGTGATTCAGGAAATCTATTCACAAATTGTTCAACAACCCCATTCGAATATTTGCCGCCGTTACGGAACACATGCTCCACTATAAATACTCTTTCTTCAATCGTTAACACCATTGTAAGCCAGATCTATCATGTAGCAGTGATGTTTAAATGAACACGTAAATGGTGCTTGAACTATTACGTCATACATAGATAAAATTTAGGTGCGTAATTATTTCAACAAAAAAAAATGCACAGTCATTAAAGAGACACCCTATAGTATAATCAAGTTGTTACTTACTCTGTTCTTCTTCAATCTTCTCAATTAGACATATAGTATAATCAAGTCGTTACTTACTCTGTTCTACTTCAATCTTCTCAATAAGACATATACAGTCGAGTCCACTTAAGACGACCTCGGATAAGACGAATTTCGCTTAAGCCGAACTGATTGGCTGAGTCCCGGCAATTTCCCTTCTTTACCTTTGTATTAATACTTCTGTTAAGTCGAACTCGGATAACCCGAATTTTCGGATAAGTCAAACCTAAAAATTAATACCGTCTATATAAAAGTTGATGTTTAAGTCGAACTGTTCATTTTGACTAATTTAAAAAAAAAAAAAAATTGTGAAATAATTAATTTTATTCACCCCGGAAAACAACGTGAAATCCCGCACCTACGATAACTTCCTAAATAACAGCAATGGCGACTTGCAGTAAAAAGCTTACCTCTGTATCTTTAAAAAGAAAGATTGAGCTATTAGAAGTGGTCGAACATAGTGGGAAGAAAAAAGTAGATATAGCTAGAGAATATGGCATTCCTAAATCAACACTGTCGGGCATTTTAAAAAATAAAGACCGCTATAGAAAATTGTTTTCCGAAAATAAAATCAATAATGACAGACAGCGTGCTAGAACACTCTGAACAGCTACTAATGATTGTATAGACACTGCTCTTTTAAAATGGTTCACTGTGCTAAGGTCGTCAAATGTACCCATAAATGGGCCATTAATTATGGCAAAAGCAGAGGAGTTTTCACGTCTTGGAGGTCAGACAGACTGGAAATGTAGTGCTGGCTGGCTGGATCGTTTCAAAAAGCGACATTCTATAACATACAAAAGTATGTGTGGAGAGAGACAATCAGTTGATGAAGCAACAACTCATTCATGGACAGAAGATGTGCTTAAACCTGCATTGGCTAAATACAATTGTGCTGATGTGTTTAATGCTGATGAAACCGGCTTATTTTGGAGACTGTTACCTAAATAAAACATTTTCTTTTAAAAATGAAAAGTGCCATGGGGATAAAAAATCAAAAGAAAGATTAACAGTAGTTGTGTGCACTAATATGGATGGCAGTGAAAAATGGCCATTATTTGTGATTGGAAAATGTAAAAGTCCTCGATGTTTTAAAGGCCTGAAAAAGTTGTGTGTGGACTACAGAGCCAATTGTAAGTCATGGATGACATCAGAAGTTTTCAGTGAGTGGCTACAGGAATTTGATTCTTCAATGTTCCGTAAACAAAGACAAGTTCTTTGAGTTGTTGACAATTGTTCAGCCCACACAAGAATAAACAATTTGAAAGCAACAGAACTTTTGTTTCTACCGCCTAATGCCACATCAACACTTCAGCCGTGTGATCAAGGTATAATTCAAAACCTTAAAGTGTATTATAAATCTACAATGTTGTCAAAACTTGTAGGTCATATGGATACTGACCTCAGTTCTGATGGTTTCAAGATCACCCTCTTTGATGCTATTTGAATGTTAAAATCTTCATGGGACAGAGTTTTGCCTGCAACTATTGCAAACTGCTTTAGACAAGCTGGCTTCTTACCTGCAGTAGATGTCCCAGTAAATGAGAGTTCATTAACGAGCAATGAGAGTAATGATACATGTACTGATATTTCAGTGGAGCCATTACTTGCTAGGTTGTATAAAGAGCTAAACATTGAACCAGAGGAGTTTGTGAACATTGATAATGATGTTTTTACCAGTGCCCCTCTTTCAAGCTCTGATATTATGAAGCTATGCATGCCAACCATTCAATCAACAGACCATTCGAACCTCGACTCTGATGATGAGGATGACTGTGGGCTACAAACACAACCTGTATCACAGTCAGATGTTTTGGCATGTATCGACAAAATTAACATTTACATGATGCAAACTGGATGTCCAGATGATGTAATCACACCATTTTTTGCCCTTCAACAGGCCATGAATAGACATTTTTTACAAGCCAAGAAGCAAAGGAAAATCACAGACTTTTTCTTTAAATAATTTGTGAATTTTCAAGAGTTGAACCAGGGGAGTTTGTGAACATTGATAATGATGTTTTTACCAGTGCCACTCTTTCAAGCCCTGATATTATGAAGCTATTTTACTTGCTTTTTCTTTAATTAAGTTGTGAATTTTCATTAGGTTAAAATGTTCTGTTTTCTTTTTTGCCTTTCTTGTATCCACATTGCTGATAATGTTAAGAGTCGCAGTGAAGGTATTTCCTAGGCAGTACATTTGTTTTAATCAATGTCCATGTACAGTACTACACGCAGTGTATACATATTATGTGCAGTCTGGATAAGTAGAATTTCTGATAAGTAGAACAATTTCATTAGGTCCCTGCGAGTTCTACTTATCCAGACTCGACTGTAGTATAATCAAGTCGTTACTTACTCTGTTCTACTTCAATCTTCTCAATAAGACATATAGTATAATCAAGTCGTTACTTACTCTGTTCTACTTCAATCTTCTCAATTAGACATATAGTATAATCAAGTCGTTACTTACTCTGTTCTACTTCAATCTTCTCAATAAGACATATAGTATAATCAAGTCATTACTTACTCTGTTCTACTTCAATCTTCTCAATAAGACATATAGTATAATCAAGTCGTTACTTATTCTGTTCTACTTCAATCTTCTCAATTAGACATATAATATAATCAAGTCGTTACTTACTCTGTTCTACTTCAATCTTCTCAATTAGACATATAGTATAATCAAGTCGTTACTTACTCTGTTCTACTTCAATCTTCTCAATTAGACATATAGTATAATCAAGTCGTTACTTACTCTGTTCTACTTCAATCTTCTCAATTAGACATATAATATAATCAAGTCGTTACTTACTCGTTTCTACTTCAATCTTCTCAATTAGACATATAGTATAATCAAGTCGTTACTTACTCTGTTCTACTTCAATCTTCTCAATTAGACATATAATATAATCAAGTCGTTACTTACTCTGTTCTACTTAATTCTGGAAGAAGAAAAAAGTACAGTGTGGGTTGTATTTTTTTTTTTTTTGAGTCTTTGTAGGATTGTTTGGGTTCTGTGTGCAGTGTTTTATTCCTAAAAGGTTGATCAATGCATTAGATGTCACACAAAAATCAAATTTTAAAAACAAATTATTGCCCCTACCCCATGATATATGCCTTGTGACAATATTTAATTGGGTCATGACTCACTGGATGTTTTGTATTGTATTTATTTTTAGGCGAATCGTGGAGAAGGTTGCAGTCAAGATTCTAGCCCCAAGGTTCAGGTTAATGACAGTGAGTCTGGGCAAGTAGCAGAAGGAAAAACAAAGCTCTCAGAGTCTGCTTGTGAAGCCAACTTTGATGATATTACAGCATTATCAAATAGGGACTCAGGTACAGAGTCAGATCAGATGTTCTCTGTTTGTGAGATGGAGACAGAACTTTGTGCGGCTGGTACTAGTTGTGGGTTACAGGACAATGATGAGATGAAAACATACCAGGAAATGCTTAATGCAAGGAAGGTTTTCACCTGTGATATATGTGGTGTTGGGTTGACTCGGAACTTTGATTTGAAGAGGCACAAGAGAAAACATACGGGAGAGAGGCCTTACATATGTGATGTGTGTGATGCAGGATTTACTGACAGTGGTGCTTTAATGAAACACAGGAGAACACATAAGGGAGAGGATCAAGGTGTTGATATAAAGAATTATAAGAAAGTAGATGAAGGAGAGAAGTTTTATAGATGTGATGTGTGTGGTATTGTGTTTAAACAGAGAGATAATCTAAAGAGTCACAAAATAATGCATACAGAAGAGAAGCCTTACAAATGTGATGTTTGTGGTATTGGGTTTAAACGATGTGATCATCTAAAGAGTCACGTAAGAATGCATACAGGGGAGAAGCCTTACAGGTGTGATGTTTGTGATGCAGGATTTACTGAGAGTGGTACGCTAATAAAACACATGAGAACACACACTGGAGAGAAGCCTTACAAATGTGATGTGTGTGGTATTGGATTTAATCGAAGTGATAGTCTAAAAATTCACATGAGAACTCATTTAGGACTGAAGCCTTACAAATGTGATGTATGTGGTGCAGAGTTTGCTCAGAATGGACATCTAAAAAGACATGAGAGATCACATACAGGTGTAAAACCTTACAAATGTGATGTGTGTGATGTAGGTTTTGCTGAGAGTGGCACTCTAAAAAGGCACAAGAGAACACATAAAGGAGAGAAATATTACAAATGATGCTAAAGTTACAAGATTAAATCTGTGCAAAAGTAAAGTAAAGAGCCCCATCATGCCAAGTGGCGTATAGGGAATATTGTGTTAGTGACCATAATTTTTACAAACCTTCGACACATGATTTTTGGGGTTATGTGGTTGGTATTACGCCCTTGCTGCTTTACTTTCCCAGAAAAAAATCTGGTGCCCATTTCAGGCTGGGTGAACCTGGACGCCATCGATCAGGATCGAACCCGACCTCTTGTCCTTTGTAGCCCAATTCATTACTTCTGTGTGGAGCTCGGGAAAAGTGCTATGATTTTATGTTAATAAACCTTTACACAAAGAAGCGTATTTTGTAAAGTATTTATTAAAAATGGATTATTTCAAATACAAGCAAATCAGGTACATGACCAGTGAAACTGATGTGGTTTATATAGTGATGTATTTGTTTACAGCAGAGCTACAGAACTGAAATGTTACTAAGATTTTGGCCGTCTCTTGCTTTGATTGTGTCTCAAATGAAAAAGTTTGCTATAAGATACAAGCAAGTAGAGTATGTGATGATCATTTGACTGTTGTAAAGAAATGTAAAGCGAAATGGTTTGGCCACATATCTCGATCATCAGGCCTAATAAATACCATTCTGTAAGGAGCTGTGAAAGGAGGAGAGGTAGGCAGAGAAGATATAGGAGGATAGCATCAAAGAATGGACAGGCCCTGAAATTTCAGCCCCAGAGAATGACTGAAGATAAAGAGAAATGGAGAAGGTTGATGAAGTCTGTCAGTAACACGCCAATGATTCCCAAGGTTGTGGGATGAAGAAGATTTATTTATTATAAGCTCAACTATTATTGCTGCTTTTTATCTTTTCAAGAGTTTTTCAGGGATTTAGCTGGAGAAATAAGGCCACATGCTCAGTGCAGCTGCTACACGACATTTTATTTGAGTATTTGTTTATTGTTGTTGTTGTTATGGATCCAGCGACCTTTGAGCTGATGCCCTTCAGCCCAATGCCTTGTAGTAGTTCGTTCGTTCGTTCGCTTTCGTCAGCTTTGACCTCTGACGAAGTCCCACCCACTCAATTTTGTGGGACTGAATTTTGCGTGTAAAGTCTGTTTTATCCCATTACAGGATGCCCCTCGCCATGCAGGCAGATTTACTCCGACTTCAGAGGTATTAATTTTTAGGGAATTAGTAAAACCCAGGTGTCCTCGCCAGGGTACGAACCCCGGCTGTTGCCGTGGTAAGCCAACCGCCTATCGATTGCGCTAACCGGACACCCCCTTGTAGTAGTATTTGCAGGTATTTTTAAGTTCTGCTGTGGTTCCGTACAGAGTGTTCCATTTGGAGGGTCTTTGAGGAAGTAGTGCTGTTCTGATGTCAGTGAGCTCAGGACATTGAAACAGGTGGTGTTCTACAGTTTCTTGTGAGTGATCACAGAGTGGACATACTGGGGTATGGTTTTGTTTCAATCCTGATAGAGACAAAGATACGTTTACAGCCCTAATATATTTGTGATTTGAACCTGCATTCACCTAATTTAGAGAACAACAAGCTACTCTTTAGCCACTCGCCAAATGCTATTTATATTTGTAAAGGTGGGCTCACTTGAGAAAGTCTTAATGATACTCTAGCTTTTGTTAAATTAATTTCTATTTGTAGCTTTTGTTGTAAAGTACAAAGTGAGACTAGATAAAGAAGCAATGAAGAACATATCAAAACTGAAGTAGACAGAAGGGGCTGAGAGAAAAACAAACTTTGAAAAGATATTGGTTTTGTTTGTGTTTATTTCTCACTGAAGACCATTTGGGGTCTAAATACTGGTTTTTATCTTGTCTTTCCTGCAAAACTAATGAAGCTTTTGTTTTTTAAATATTTAAAATTTGTTGTAATATGCAAACTAGTGATCAGAATTAGAAATGTGACAGTTCAAAGCATCTGGAGTTAGTTTTGAAACATATTTATTGTCAAAGTATTTTTGAGATCTTACTTGCGTTCGCCCGATGACTAGAGGAGTACAGCTCTTCGTCATCCACCCTTAAAAAGGCCATTAAGTGGGTGTGTCTGCGTTGTGTTGTGGTTTGCAACACAACTGTGATATTTGCACCTTTCGGCGACACATCCAACTTCAGCATAACATTTTTTAATACCGGACTTCCCTCTTCAATCCGTACTCGCATGGCCAGACCAGACATGTTTTTCTGTTACTGGAGGGTCCACGGAGAGATGGAGCAGGGTCTGGATGGTTCTGGTTCATCGATCTTGGCACAAGTCATCAGCTGTGGGCCACCGACAGCTAACTCTGCTCTTGTGAGGTGCGGCTTTGCCTCTTTTTTAAGATCTAAAGTGGATATTTTAGCTCATTTTATTTTCTTCACCTGATGTGAATACCCCTCTCCTCATCAGTCCTTAGGAGGCTGGGTGATCTAGAGGTTATACATCAGCCTCTTGACAAAACACTCCCAGGTTCAAATCCCACTACAGGCAATGGTGATTTCTCACTTTGAATTTGTGGCTTTACCTTTCTCTGTGCCCTAGGTAGTAAGATCTGATGACTTGCTTTTTTGGATGACAAAAAAGTAAGAACACATGCAAGGTTGTGTGCTATCACCAGATTTGTTTAATGTTTATAGTGAGATAATTTTAAGATCCATAAGGGGCATGCCTGGAATAACAATCGGAGGTCATAATATAAATAATCTAAAGTATGCTGATGATACAGTCTTAATCGTTAAGAGTGAAAACGAGTTACAAGAAATGTTAGACATTATAGTGAAAGAAAGCAAAAATAAAGGACTCAGCCTTAATAGCAAAAAAGACAGAAGTAATGACAACAAAGAAAAAGACATCACCACAGTGCAAAATAAAAACAAGTGGAACTATATTGAAACAATGTAAATGAATTAAAATATTTGGGAACTTTGTTAACCTCAGACGGAAGATGTGCAACAGAGGTGAGATGCAGAATGGCTCAGGCAAAAGCAGCTTTCCAAAAAAAATGAGGAAGATACTATGCAATCCATTTTTGACAATAGAAACAAGAAATATAGTTCCTAAATGTTATGTAGAGCCAGTTTTAACATATGGATGTGAATCATGGACAATAGGAAAACAGACAAGGAAATCAGTGGAATCTGTAGAAATGTGGTTTTACAGAAGAATGTTGAGAAGGCCATGGACAGCTAAGAAGAGTAATGAAAACATTCTAAAAGAGGCCAAAACAAAAGGAGAGCTAATTTCCAATATTAGGAAAAACAATCATCATTTTTTGGCCATGTAATGAGAAGAGAACAACTGGAATATATTGTGACAACTGGGAAAACTGAGGAACGAAGAGATACCATATAGCTTAAAAGAATGTCTTGGCAGAAGGTCAACAACAGAAATGATAAATAACTGTCGAGATCAAAAGTTGTGGAGTGACATGATCACCTATGCCAGCAGGCCCAGTACTTGATGATGAAAGAACCCTTGGCAATGGGATATTGAAAAAAGTAGACCAAAATGGCCTCTATCCAGGCAAAATTAATAGGAAAAAAAAACTACATAGAAATATCAAAATTATCTTCGATGAAATGTGAAAGTACCCGTGAAGTCTGAGAATATCTGCCTTCATGGCAAGGGACACCTGAGCACACAGCTACCGTTGTGCAGAATCAGAAAATGGGATGTTCATGCAAATTCCTGTCATTTAGGAATTTGCTTGATGTGTAAGTTGAAATGTGCAAGCAACAACAACATTAGTCCTTAAGGGTATGTTATTTTGCATATGTGTGTGTGTGTGTATATATTATTATATATACATAATTATTGTATATATATATTATATATATATATATTATATATATATATTATATATATATATATATATATATATATACAATTTGTAATTATTATTATTCAAGATCTTGATATGCACTGTATGGTTCGTCTTTTTTTAACGGTCAAAATTTGCTATGCACTTAGACCAGTATGGTTTTATGTACATGTTGATGCATTTGAAGCCTTCACTGATCCACTGATTTAGGTAAAATTAAATTGAACAATCCTGAAACAGGTGTAGAGATTCAAATACCTGGGGTCAATAATATCATCAGATGGCAGATCTTCTTTTCTTTCTTTCTTCTTTTCTCTTTTCACTGATACCTGAAAGGTGTCGTGGTTTATATCATTTGTCGTTTTTGAGCTGTTTGAACTGTCAGAATTAGTGATTTTTCTCTGTTGTTACATGTCACTGTCACAGCATCTATCCATCTTCTTCTGGGTCTTCCTCTTGGTCTTTTTCCATGCATTCTCGAGAAGAACGCCCTTGGTGAGGATTCATTCTGACCAGGTGGCCAAACCATTTAAGTTGTTGTTATTCTATATATTCTTGGCAGGGTTTTGTTCCTACCATTTTTCTTATGGTTTCATTTGGTATTCTATCTCTTCTTGTGTTGTTTGTTACTTTTCTCAAGCATCGCATCTCACATGTATTTATCTTTCTTAATTGTGATTTAGAAAGTGTCCATGTTTGACTTTCATAGCACAAAGTTGGTATGAAAATGCTATTTATCATTTGTTGTTTAGCTGACATAGAAATGTTTGGATGTCTTAGCAATGGTGAAAGCTGGTATGTGACAGCATTTGCTTTTTGTATTCTCATGTCAATTTCTCTGTCTAGTTTCCATCTTCTGTGAACATTGTGCCCAAATACTTGAATTCCTCTACTTGTTTTATTTCTTTATCTTTGATCTTAATGTTTAATGGGTGTCTTAATTTGCTTATTCTCATAGCCTCTGATGGCAGATACACTGCAGATATTATGAGCTTAACAAAATTCCATCGCATGAGAACCATCCTGTGTAACAAATCATTGTCAATTAATGTTAGAAATCATCATCATCATCATTGAGTGCCGTCTCCGCATCGAAGGTTGGCTACCATGGAGTGCCATTCCACTCTGTCTCTTGCTTTGATGGTGCAGATTGTCATAGGCTGACTTGTCCATCTTTTGATGTTACTCGTCCATGTTATTCTTGGTCTGCCTCTGCCTTTTTTACCATGTATTTTCCCTTCTAATATTACTTTTATTAGACTGTTGTGTCTTTTAACATGTCCGAAAAATTTCATTTGTCTTGCTCTAATTGTGTGTAGTAGTTCTTTCTTCATTTTTATTTGTTTTAAGACTTCATCGTTTCTTTTCTTTTCCTTCCATCCAATTCTACCTATTCTTCTATAAATCCACATTTCAAAGGTCTCAATTTTCTGTTCTGTTTTCTGGTCTAATGTCCATGCTTCTGCACCATACAGGAATATTGAGAAGATGTAACATTTTGCTATTCTTAGTTTTAGCCCTGGTGTTATTTGTTTTGATGTTAGTATATTTTTCATGGCATTGAAATTAC
Source organism: Megaustenia siamemsis (assembly GCA_032433765.1). NCBI lineage: Eukaryota > Metazoa > Mollusca > Gastropoda > Stylommatophora > Ariophantidae > Megaustenia > Megaustenia siamemsis. The sequence goes on along the minus strand of JAVIAB010000159.1, from coordinate 27,559,290 downwards.
TTATTGCCATTCCTATTCTTTCATTTATTTCAGTTGTACATTTTCCATCACTGGTTATAGTATGTCCCAGGCTCTGAACTGTCTCTAGATGTATTCCTTCAACTTTGATATTTAATTGTAGGTCTTGAGAATTTTGAAATGTTAGAAAACATGCCCTAAAATGCTACTTAGAACCTGTTCTACTATATGGAAGTGAGTCATGGACAATATACAGGACATCATAGATAACATTAGAGGCAGCTGAGATGTGGTTTATCAGAGCAGTGCAACAAATTACATGGATAGCAAAAATTAATGATGAAGAATGTTTAAAAATAGCTGAAGAAACCAGAAATATCAAAATAATAAGAAAAAGGCAATCTACAATTATTGGACATGTGATGCGGAAGGAAGGCATTGAAAATATTATAATAACAGGCAGAATGGATGGAAAGAAAAGCAAAGGAAAATCAAGAGTAAAAATATTGAACAGCTTATCCAAATGACGTAATAAAATATCACTAACTGAAATTATGAGATGCATGAAGGACGGAGAGATGAGGAGAGAGATGATGTCTACGCCATCTGGCATGGCACCTGATGATAATGACTGATTCACAATAATTGTTGTGCAAGGTTGCTTCTGTGGACCATATTTGTGTTCTGTGGGTGTTAATAGATGTGCTGTACAGTAGCATACCGGAGCCGCGGTGGCTGAGTGGTTATTGTACTCACTTCCTGACCAGAACGGTCCAGGTTTGATCCCCAGCAGTGGCAGATTTTTTTTGGACTGACAAAGCTCCAGGATTTACTCAACCTCTAAAAATGGGCACCAGAGATTTTTCTGGGAAGTAAAGGAGGTCTGTGTAACCTGCTGCTGTTCAGGCTGTGCAGCTGCTGTCTGTCTCAACATTTCCAGGAATATTGCAGTGAGATGGAACCACTAAATCTCATTTCTTTGGCACCTCAGGCAGAGCTTGTTGAGTGTTTCTCTTAGTTTATTCAGGTGTTCGTTTTCATGATTCCTCAGTGTTCTTCTGTATGGTTATGGCTCACAGATCATGGCACAAGCAATCAGCTATGAGTCACTGGCGATTTCCAGTCCTGTAGATACCAGGAGCCTCGGTGGCTGAGTGGTTAGTGTGCTCGCTTCCTGACCAGAACGGTCCGGGTTCGATCCCCAGCAGTGACGGATTTTTTTTCAAACTGACAAGGCTCCGGGGTTCACCCAGCCTCTAAAAATGGGCACCAGAGATTTTTCTTTGAAGCAAAGGCGGTCTGGCGTGATATCGACCACATCACCCCAAAGTGTGCTGTGGTCAAAGAAAAATATGGTCACTAACACTATATTCTCCATGCGCCCAAAAAGGGAACCTTTACTTTTTTACAGTAGCATATATTCCGGAACCTTTTTAGAGCTCCTTAATCACATTAGGGGGACTGTTTAGTCTCAAAGCAAAACACCGGTCTCGAGAGGTTGTGAGTTCAAATCCCGGCTGGACCAGCTGAAATTTTAAATTGTAAGTTCTCTCTGTGGCAACCGCCACTGGTCTCAGCATCGAGGCCCAGCTTGAAACATCAATTACTCATCAACTGGATAAAATGTGAGTACCTCCGAAGACGGAGTTGACTAGTGCGACGAAGGACCCCTGTGCACACAGCTGCCAGGGAAAAACCGATTAACTCGAAAAATTCAGTTCTTAGTCACCAGGGACTTCGCCAGAGGCCAGAAAAAAAATCATGTCATGCACTGCATCTCCTGGCATCAAGTTGAAAAATGTAGGCTCACCAAGACCCTAACCCATATAAAACAAACAGAAGAGTATTGAGTAGTTAGACTTACAGAAAGACAACACAATCTACAATGCTCCCGCAAAAGCCTTTATGTATGTAGCTTTTTATTCGCTCAATAAAATAGAGCTGCTTGCACAGAACAGAGACAAATGGCGAGATTTTATAAAATATCTTTAAAAGAATTTTAAACTGCTAGAATAAAAATTTAGATAAGAGGAGGAGTATCTTGGTCTACGCCCTATGGGCTGGCTACGGCTCGAAAGGTCAATAGAATAGAATAGAATAGAATGTAGCTTTTTACGTATTCACAAATGGTTGGAGACAAGACACAACTGGTTGTTTAGTGGCATTTTAGCTCTAAATTTTTTAATTTTGCAGCATTTTTAAGTGTTGGTGTCTAGTACATTCCACTCATTCTTAATATTTATTTTTCATGAAAGTGGTTTAATTTTGTGACACCGTACACAAAATATATGATTTTTAACAAAATTAAATATTTATATATAATTGATATTTTAGTAGTTAATGCTTGTTTGAAAGAGTGTATGTGTGAAGGATTTTATTTGTTTGTTTGTTCTAAAGTGAACTTTTAGTTCTCGTTTTTGGCAAGCTTTTGTCATTTCTAACATATAATTTGTAAAATTAAGAGAAATGACAAGCATCCAAATATATCAATTATAATCAAGGGAAGAAGGTTATATGTTGACAATTTTTTTTTTTTTTTGCGTTCATCACCTCTGACAAAGTCCCTAGAAACTAGGAACTGAATTTTGCGTGCTGATCCGTTTTTCCTTGGTATCCGTGTACACAGGGGTACCTCACCGCACAGGCAGATAACTCCATCGTCGGAGGTACTCATATTTTTTCCATCCATGAGTAATTGACATTTCAAGCCGGGGCTCGCTGCTGAGACCAGGGATTGTTGCTGCAGAGAGAAATCACAAATAAAAATCCCAACTGGTGCAGCCGGGATTCAAACCCATAACCTCTCTGTCACGAGGCCAGTGATTTGCCTCGAGACCAACCAATCCCTACATTGGCAATGTGATGAGAAGAGGCAACAAAAGAATCTCAAAGCAGGCCCTCAAATGGGAACCAGAGAGTAAAAGAAAAAGAGGCAGATCTAGAGAAACGTTTGTTGACGGAAGATGTACAAAAGAGGTGAGATGCAGAATGGCTCAGGCAAAAACAGCTTTCCAAAAAAAAATGAAGAAGATACTATGCAATCCATTTTTGACAATAGAAACAAGAAAAAGAGTTCTTAAATGTTATGTAGAGCCAGTCTTAACATATGGATGTGAATCATGGACAATAGGAAAACAGACAAGGAAATCACTGGAGTCTGTAGAAATGTGGTTTTACAGAAGAATGTTGAGAATACCATGGACAGCCAAGAAGAGTAATGAAAACATTCTGAAAGAGGCCAAAGCAAAAAGAGAGCTAATTTCCAATATTAGGAAGAAACAATCATCATTTCTTGGCCATGTAATGAGAAGGGAACAGCCGGAATATATTGTAACAACTGGGAAAATTGAGGGACGAAGAGATAGAGAGAAGCAAAGAGAAAAGATACCAGACAGCTTAAAAGAATGGCTTAACAGAAAGTCAACAACAGAAATGATAAATAATTGCTGAGATCGAAAGATGTGGAGAGACATGATCACCTACGCCAGCAGGCCCGGTACTTGACTTGATGATGATGTAATAGGAAGGATAGTACGTATCCATGTCTTACACCTAATCTAATTTCGAAGTGGTCTGTGTAAACTGCTGCTGTTCTGGCTGTGCAGCTGCTGTCTGTCTCAACGTTTCCAGGAATATTGCAGTGAGATGGAACCACTAAATCTCATTTCTTTGGCACCTCAGACAGAGCTTGTTGAGTGTTTCTCTTAGTTCATTCAGATGTGCGTTTTCATGATTCCTCAGTGTTCTTCTGGATGGTTATGGCTCACAGATCCTGGCACAAGCAATCAGCTATGAGTCGCTGGCGATTTCCAGTCCTGTAGATACCAGGAGTCTCGGTGGCTGAGTGGTTAGTGTGTTCGCTTCCTGACCAGAATGGTCCGGGTTCGATCCCCAGCAGTGGCGGATTTTTTTTTCGAACTGACAAGGCTCCGGGTTCACCCAGCCTCTAAAAATGAGTACCAGAGATTTATCTTGGAAGCAAGGGCGGTCTGGCGTGATATCGACCACATCACCCAAAAATTTGCCGTGGTCATAGAAAAATATATTCACTAATACCATATTCCCCACACGACTAGCAAGACAAGGGGAGGGAACCTTTACTTGTTTACTTTAGTTATCAGGCGCCTTGCCTTCTGTGATAATGTGAAATGCAGTTTGTAAACGATAACCATCTATAGAAGTAGACCTACGGGCTGAAAGAGAATCCCTCGAAAACCTTCAACTAACGTGACGTTTTCAGATTTGCGTGTAGGGGTGGATGTGGGTAGAGTGACGTCAGACAGTTGTGACTTACATAACTGAAAACGTAACGTAGGAGGATTTCCGGTTTTATTTTCGGCTCCCTCGTCTATCTAAAGTAGACCGTGATTTACACACCTCCATCTATAGAAACAAGCCTGGGAAATTTAAAGAAAACCATAAAACACCCTTACTATCGTGACGTTTTCAGTTATGGGAGCTATAGACGTCATCGTACCCACAACTGTTCCTGCTAGCAATGCTGAAAATGTAACCCTAGTTGGGAAATTTACGGGGTTTCCCTTTCATCCCTCATGCTTACTTCTATAGATAGCGATGGTTTACATTATCACAAAAGACAAGTCGCCTGACAGCAACAGAGTTGGAAGATATCAATGACTCATAGCTGATGGCGTGCGCCAGACTCGGTGAAGCAGAATCATCCAGACCTACTCCGCCTCTTCACTATGCCTCTAGAAACAGACTAACCTGTCTAGTCTGGCCAAGCGAGTAGGAAAGGCAATCCGGCACCCAAAAATGCCACGCTGAAGTCGGATGTGTTGGACTGAAAGCGCAAATATTGCAATTCTACTGCAAACATCAACGCGAGACGTTGAGAGGTCCTTTTAAGGGCGGATGACGAAGAGGACAATCAAATCCTTAGTAGTCATCGAGTAAACGTTAGAAAGGAAAAAAGACATCACAAAACTGCTAGCAATTTATTTGATGGGGTTAAAGCAAAGAAATGCATAAAAATACGAAGCTGCTGTAAAGCTAATTGTAAGGAGAAATGGAAAAAAATATGGTTCAAGATTTAAGTAATAAGTGGATGATACAAATTATAACAACGGGTCGGGTCTCAATAGGCCTTCAGCAGAAAGAAACATACAACACACACACAGATATGTATTTAAAAGAAAAACAAATAAAATAACAATAATTTCAAACTAGAATGAGAAATAATAAGAATAAAAGGTCCTCCCTGGAAACTGTGCTGTGGTCAAAGAAAAAAATGACCGCCACGGTACACGCACGGGGTACTTTTGAAATAGTGATCCACGGTAGTTAACCTTCGACGTAGAGACGGCACAAGATTATGATATAATATATCAGCAAAATTGTGCTGCGATTTATCTGAGTGGGTACACTGGGTTAAAAGTAGCCAGCAACTCACAGCTGACTGCCTGCGTCATAATCAGCGTGGTGTGGTGTATAGCCTATAAAATCAGACCAACCTGTCGCTCTAGCCAAGAGAGTATGAATCTAAGAGAATCCAATCTGGTGCTTAAAAAAAACTGCACTAAAGTCGGATTTGTTGTACCCTATTGCGTAAAATATCACAACTTGCTGTAAACCACAACACAAAGCATTCACGCCAATCCTTATAAGGGCGTAACAACGGGATAGTAGTAAGATGTAAACAGCATCAACAGGCACAGCCAAAAATGAGAAACTAAGTGGGCGTGTAAGAAGACTTATCAACCAACACAGAACTGGAGTCGTCAGTCGCTGGACACTGCGGGACTTGCTGAGGAGGGGATCTGAGCACCTATGGACATGTTCAGGGTGTGATGATGATGATCCACAAATAACTCAATAACGCAGCATCAGACCAAAAAAAATACAGCCTGGCAACCCCGATAACGTTTTATGTCACTTCCGGTAAACAAGCAATCCGCCGGACCTCGATGTATGTAGACAGTAGAGAGCAAAGTTTGGAGTTGATAACGGTTAAAAGTAAAGGGAGTCCTTTAATTGCTTTTGAACTGAAAAATCAGAAGTATACGTCCTGATAATGCTTGCTTTAAATGCACCCCAAACATGATTTCCGCGGAAGCTTCTTATTGTATCATATCTTGAATGTTTGATCTCTGTTGACAAGTGTTGACTAAATAGACTAATCTATTCTGGTACACACTACTCACTACTACTACTACGCTACAGGCGGACTGTACAGTATACTACTGAGTATGTTCAGTTAAACTAGTCAGTAACACAATAAATAATTATAACTATCACACTCGTGACATTTACACTTTGTCACTGTAGTAATAACAAACTTATAAGGCAAAAACTAATGGTAAAGTCGAGTTTAGTTAGTGTCCCAAATTATTTTTGCTCGGAGTAACGTCCCCTTTCATTTATTCGGTAGCTCTCCAATCAGTCATTAGAAGACCCTTGGGTTAGGTTTAAGTTATGGTTTGGAATAGCCTACAACAACTAACCCTGGCCTACACATTGTTGAAAAAATAAAATTTTAATGAGCAACAACTAGAAATAGTTGGTAATTCAAGTATGTCTGGTCAGTGAGGGGAGATCACTCATTTAGCAGAAATGATTTGAGACACTAAACTCAATCTTTACCAAATTTATAAAAGTCAAGTCATAACTCTTACTTATGATTATAAATATAAATTTCTCTGTATGTTGTTATTATCTTCCACAGTTCTCTGTTTACTCGGTTTAATGCTTTTTCCTGGTCCATAAACAATGTAGGCACTAACACCATATTCCCTATATGCCACATGGGGGACTGGTTGGTCTCGAGGCAAGACGCCAGCCTCAAGACAGAGAGGTTGTGGATTCAAATCCCGGCTACACCAGTTGGTGTACTACCTTTAGTGGTGACAGGCATAAAGAAATCTTCACCTATTAAGTCGCCGACACAGGCCGGGTTGATCAAGTCTATTGTCGCCTCTGTCGCTCCTATTTTCTTTTGAATGTGTGTCGCAATTTTGGTTGTGTGGTGCAATAGATTGCTTAACTTTTAAATTACATGGAAAATATATGTATCATCACTCATCATCATCAAATCACATACATGAAATTTATTGTTTGTAAAATGGAATGTATTGTTTTAAAACCGAAATAAAGATTTATAAAAATAAAAAAAAAAGTTGGGATTTTTATTTATGATTTCTTTCCGCGGCAACCACTCCTGTCTCAGCAGCGAGGCCCGGCTTGAAACGTCAGTTACTCATCGACGGAAAAAATATGAGTACCTCCGAAGTCTGAGTTATCTGCCTGTGTGGTGAGGGACCCCTGTGCACATGGCTGCCAGGGAAAAATGGATTAACACGCAAAATTCAAGTCCTAGTATCTAGGGTATTTATATTGTATTATACACAAATAACAAATTTATAGGCACCTTTTTTATTGTACTGGAGCTGCGATAGTTCACAGGTTAGTGAACTGGACTACTAAGGACAAGAGATTGGGTTCAATCCTGATCGATGGCTTTCAGGTTAAGCCAGCTTTAAGTTGGTACCTGATATTTTTTTTTTTTTTTAAATGACACTCCGTAATACTAACCATGTTACTCCAAAAATAATGTGCCGAAGGTCCATAAAAAATATTGGCACAAACACCATATTCCCTGTATGCCACATAACATGATGGGGAACTTTTCTTTCCTTCTTCTGTTATTGTGTTTTGCACCCATAACTAATTTATAGACATACATATTATTGTATCACCATCTCTTAAAGCTCCGCATGGTGGGGTATTTAGATAGAAAGATCAAGATTTCCAGTACTTTAGATTGGACAAGTTTCAGCTTCCCCAGCAGAACTGTGGACGTTTTAAAAAATGTTACAATCAAAGTACAAATCTCCAGAGTCTACCAGGCTGTGGCTGTATGGCTTTCAGTCATCATCATTGTGCCCTGAAAGTAAAAAAATAAAAAAGTAAAGTACCTCCATCACGCCAAGTGGCGTATAGGAAATATGGTGTTAGTGGCCATAAATTTTACAGACCTTCGACTCATGATTTTTGGGGTAATGTGGTCGGTATTACGCCCGTGCCGCTTTACTTTCCCAGAAAAAAAATCCGGTACCTATTTAAGGCTGAGTGTACCGGAAGCCATCAGTTGGGATCAAACCCTACCCCTTGTCCTTTGTAGTCCAATTCACTAACCACAGCTATTGCGGCTCCCATTTGTACCCTAGAAACATCATTATTGTTGTGTTTAATTTCACTTTACTAATACATAGCATTCACCTTTGTTTTCTGATAGCCAGAAACATGAAAACAGAGGTTGTGATACCAAGTTTGAATATAAAACAGGAACCAGAATGTGAAGTGAGTTGTTTTTTTAGTTTCAGATCACATTAGTAATAAATGGTAGCATCATCATCTAGCTGGTCTGTTTTGGAACTTTGTTCCTATAACAGCTACTGTGAAGTTTTCTTTGTCCTGTGTGAGATGTCCTGTGTGAGATGTCCTGTGTGAGTTGTCCTGTGTGAGATGTCCTGTGTGAGATGTCCTGTGTGAGATGCCTGTGTGAGTTGTCCTGTGTGAGATGTCCTATGTGAGATGTCCTGTGTGAGTTGTCCTGTGTGAGATGTCCTGTGTGAGATGTCCTGTATGAGATGTCCTGTGTGAGTTGTCCTGTGTGAGATGTCCTGTGTGAGATGTCCTGTGTGAGATGCCCTGTGTGAGATGCCTGTGTGAGTTGTCCTGTGTGAGATGTCCTGTGTGAGATGTCCTGTGTGAGATGTCCTGTGTGAGTTGTCCTGTGTGAGATGTCCTGTGTGAGTTGTCCTGTGTGAGATGTTCTGTGTGAGTTGTCCTGTGTGAGATGTCCTGTGTGAGATGTCCTGTGTCTGCAGCAGTCAATCTCAGTTCATCTGTAATATCTTGTGCCCACAATGTTTTCTTCTTTCTCATTTACCTGAAACTATGCCATCTATTATTATATTCTCTAGGTCATTATGTTGTTTAATATAATAAATTGTTTTATTTTCTTGTTGTTATGTTCTTTGTAAAACACAAATTTTAAAGATTTGTGAACAACTTTTGAGGAAAATTCAGGATATCAGATGGTATGAGAAGATCAGAAAATAAAATATTTGGGAAAGAGCAAAACAAGGACCTATCCAGCAACAGATTATGAATAGATAATGGAGATGGACTGGACACACAATAAGAAAACTTGATACCAGCATGGCAAGACATGCACTGTCTTTGAACCAGGTGAGGGGCAAGGAGAGAAAGCCCAGGAATACATAATGAAGAGAAGTCATGGAAATCCTCAAGGAGAGAAAGCCCAGGAATACATGATGAAGAGAAGTCATGGAAATCCTCAAGGAGAGAAAGCCCAGGAATACACGATGAAGAGAAATCACGGAAATCCTCAAGGAGAGAAAGCCCAGGAATAGATGGTGAAGAGAAGTCATGGAAATCCTCAAGGAGAGAAAGCCCAGGAATACATAATGAAGAGAAGTCATGGAAATCCTCAAGGAGAGAAAGCCCAGGAATACATAATGAAGAGAAGTCATGGAAATCCTCAAGGAGAGAAAGCCCAGGAATACATAATGAAGAAAAGTAATGGAAATCCTCAAGGAGAGAAAGCCCAGGAATACATGATGAAGAGAAGTCATGGAAATCCTCAAGAACATTGACCTTGACTGGAGAGAAGTAGAGAAAATATTTAAAATATGAATGGATGGAGATGGCAGAAGAAAGTTTCTTATATGTGGCTTGGGGGGATGGGGTGTCTAGAGGTAAGATGTCAGCCTGTGGACAGAAAGGTCCTGGGTTCAAATCCCCATTGCAGACAGTGGGAATTTTTCCAACTTGAATCTGTGGTTTCTTCATGGTGTTACCCACCCCTGCTGTTTGGGTAGGGTGATTAGATGTCTATTCCCTCTCGGAAAGCGGCTAAAAAACAAGAGGTCCCTTGTGCATAATAAAGAACCCTTAACAGTTCTTCTTTCCTTCCTTATCTGCCTTTCAGTGTCGAGGGGAGATATAATTTGCAGTTTTTTGCTCTTCTGTTTGCCTCTGATGCTGTTATGTTTCCTAGTGCTTCTAATATTCCATCGACCCATCTTTTTTCGTGGTCGACCCTTGGGTCTGGTGTTCTCACAACGTTTGTTGAAGGCTCGTTGTGTTGTGTTTTGATCTTTCTGCCTTGTCATGTGGCCAAACCATTTTATCTGTTGCTTCCTTATATATTCTATGGCGGGGGCTATTCCTAGCTTTTTTCTCAGTTCTTCATTTCTGATCTTATCTCTCAGACTGTTTCCTGTCATTCGTCTAACACATTTCCCTAACAGTTGAAAGTCAAAAAGAGTAGGCCAAAAAAAGGTGGCAGCCCGGGCAAAAATTGTTTAAACAAATCCGTATTGAAGATGGATGTGTCGGGCCTAAAAGCACAAATAACACAGCTTTACTGTAAACTAGCGATGCATGGCATTCACGTCCACTGAGCGGGTGAACACTGAGAAGAAGAAGATGTGGCTTCAATGATAGTAGCATTGAGCTGGTTTTATGTTTGTCTTGTTTGATCAAGGTCACATTGTAACCTGTTGTAAATGTTTCCAGGGTCAGACAGTGGAGAATGAAGCAAATGAAAAGGAAGAAAGTGACACATCTACTACCATGAAGGGGGAAAGGATGAGTTTCTCATCTATTGCTTATTTTCATGAGGATAGTTTTTTGCGTAAGTTTGTACTTCCTGTCAGTAAAATGTGTTTTCATGTCTTTGTTGTTTTTTAATTGATTTCTGTGTGCCTGATTTGTCAATTAACTCTTTCCGTACGTTTCAATGCTTCATGCGTCATGCCAATTTCTGTTGCGTATGTTTAGCCACAGAGTGCGTCACTCTCAATTTGATTAGTGTTTTGTTGTTGTTGACGGACTGCCATGAGTTGATGCGGGCAGGTTGCCCTTTGACTCATTTGATGTGGTGGGTCGTAATGGCTTTCATGACATTTCCGGCTCTTACTGGAGAAGTTGGAGTTCATCTATCCCAGGCTATGCTGGGAAACTACTAGTCCAGCCCAGAGGTACTGCAATACTGGGTCCTCTATATCAGTAACAGCCACCACTACAGGGAACACGGCGATCCTAGCTTCTGTTAGCCAGTCTGTTTTGACGCAGACTGTTACCAGGGGAGACCACGAGGAGGTAGAACTGCTAGGTCTTGGTCAGCTGATGGTGCGCTGACCCTGCTATTGCGACCACAGGTCACAGGCGCTTCTGCTCCCTGTGTGCCCACAGGTGCTACTGCTCCCTTCTCCTCCCTAATCTGATTAGTGTAAACCATCATAAAATCATATTCTTTTTACCTGTCTTGTATCATCTTGGTATTGGTGAAATTTAATTCCTTCATCAGTTATCTAAATATTCACATATATAATATATTATGGGTTAGATAAATATAAATATGTAGATTTATTTTTAAAACGATTAAACGTTTTGTCTCTGAAATCTCTTCTGTTGCATTGATGAAAAGCTTCTGTACTGAATGAAAACAAGAAAAAGAGTTCTTAAATGTTATGTAGAGCCAGTCTTATGGATGTGAATCATGGACAAGAGGACAACAGACAAGAAAATCACTGGAGTCTGTAGAAATGTGGTTTTACAGAAGAACGTTGAGAATACCATGGACAGCTAAGAAGAGTAATGAAAACGTTCTGAAAGAGGCCAGAGCAAAAAGAGAGCTCATTTCCAATATTAGAAAGAAACAATCATCATTTTTTGGCCATGTAATGAGAAGGGAACAACTGGAATATATTGTAACAACTGTGAAAATTGAGGGATGATGAGATAGAGGGAAGCAAAGAGAAAAGGTACCTGACAGCTTAAGAGAATGGCCTGGCAGAAGGTCAACAACAGAAATGATAAATAACTGTCGTGATCGAAAATTGTGGAGAGACATGATCACCTACGCCAGCAGGCCTGGTACCTGATGGTGATGATGATGTACTGAAAGAGTTAAAATATAATTTGTTCATGTTTTGTGTCATAAATATCACACTGTGGTAGGTTGTATATTAAAACAACACTGTCATGATATGCCATCTCTGTGTTCAGATTGTGAGAAATGCCAGATGAAATATAAAGAAGGATGTCCTGAGCATGGACCACCGATTTATGTTGACAAAACTGAGGTAAAGTACACAATTAGAGCTAACACAACCAAATAGTTAGATAAATTATGATTCATGCGTAGTAACAGACACCCTGAATTAGTTAGTTTAGTTCGACAGATTATTTTTGTTGCACTACGGAAAAGTCCACAGTGCTCAGGTCCCCTTAGTACATTCCCCAGTATGAAGTGCCTACCACACCTGAAGATGACTTCAGTTTAGATGTAAGAACTCCAAAGCACCTGCAAAGAACTGGATTATAACCTCCTTAATGACCTCTTACAGCATCCATTGCCAGTGATAAAGGCTCTATTCTTTTCTCCCTGGTAGCTACATTGATGATTCAATTTAATATTCCACAATCTGGAGGCAAGGTGCCTGACAGCAATTAAGCTGGAAGTTGTCAGCGACTCATAGCTGATGGCTTGTGCCTGGATCAGTGAACTAGAACCATCCAGACCCTACTCCACCTCTCCATGGTGTCTCTAGAAACAGACTAACTAATCGTGTCTGGCCAGATGAGTAGGGATTAAAGAGGGAAGGCAAATATGGAATTCAAAAACTAAAGACACAAATATCACAATTCTACTGCAAATATACACAAGTATTTTAGTACACGAGTTTTCACCCATACATGCCCAGCCACCTATCGTGAAGTGTTTGGAGACTTCTGGACAGTGTCGCTTCAAGCATTGAAACTCACTATACGAGGCAGCAGTCCTTGCCGTCCCAGGGTTCTACTACTCTGGTACCCATTTCTGCCAGGGGCTTGGGTCGATCGCAGGGGTATTTTCTTTCTAACCATACGTATAACTCATACTGCTTCCAGCAGGAATCGAACATGGATTGTATGAACATCGGTAGCCCAGTCGGGTGGTTTTCACAACTAGGTTACCAAGGGCCCCTAAAATTGCTTGTATAATGTGCCATTTGTCATAGAAAAACAGGCACGAGCACCACAATTCCCATTTGCCTGAAGTCGTGGAGGGATGGCTTTACTAACTTTTATTATCAAAAATCTATTGCTATTTAACACATTCGTTACCAAAGTGTTTAACACAATGTGGACGTGCCATTTTTTGGAATTAAAAAAATTTTAATTTGAAATAACAGTGAGAAAATAAATGAAAGTTGATCTAAAACATATATTTTCTTGGAATTTTGTTCACGAAATCGGAAAGATGGTTATTAACACTTTAACAACCAATGGTGAGTGGACTGTCCGGCTGGATTTTTTGTGAAACAGACTAGCATCCTGTGGACTGTATGGCCGATGGTCACTAAGTTTTTGTTTTGTTACTTGCTTATTTAGACCAATGATGGAGAATATAAAATTTAAATAAACAAAAGAATAGGTATGGCAAAAAGTAATTTTAATGCCATGAAAAATATCATCATCATCATCAAGTACCGGGCCTGCTGGTGTAGGTGATCATGTCTCTCCACATGCCTCTCGATCTCGGCAGTTATTTATCATTTCTGTTGACCTTCTGCCAAGCCATTCTCTTAAACTGTCTGTTATTTTTTTTCTCTTTGCTTCCCTCTATCTCTTCGTCCCTCAATTTTTCCAGTTGTTACAATATATTCCAGTTGTTCTCTTCTCATTACATGGCCAAAAAATGATGATTGTTTCTTCCTAATATTGGAAATTAGCTCTCTTTTTGCTTTGGCCTCTTTCATAACATCTTCATTACTCTTCTTAGCTGTCCATGGTACTCTCAACATTCTTCTGTAAAACCAGATTTCTACAGACTCCAGTGATTTTCTGGTCTGTTGTCCTATTGTCCATGATTCACATCCATATGTTAAGACTGGCTCTACGTAACAATTTAGAACTCTTTTTCTTGTTTCTATTGTCAAAAATGGATTGCATAGTATCTTCCTCATTTTTTGGAAAGCTGCTTTTGCCTGAGCCATTCTACATCTCACCTCTTTTGTACATCTTCCATCTGAGGTTAACAAAGTTCCCAAATATTTAAATTCATTTACCTGTTTTAATATTGTTCCACTTGTCTTTATTTTGCACTGAGGTGATGTCTTTTTCTTTTTTGTGACCATTACCTCTGTCTTTTTGCTATTAAGGTTGAGTCCTTTATTTTTGCTATGTGAAAAATATACTAACAACAAAACAAAAAACAGCAGGGCTGAAACTAAGAATAACAAAATGTTAGATCTTTTCAATATTCCTGTATGGTGCAGAAACATGGACATTAGACAAGAAAACAGAACAGAAAATTGAAGCTTTGAAATGTGGATTTATAGAAGAATACGTAGAATTGGTTGAAAGGAATAGAAAACAAACGATGAAGTTTTAAAACAACTGAAAATAAAAAGAGAACTACTAAATACAATTAAGACAAGACAAATACATTTTTGGGGCATGTTAAAAGACACAACAGCTTACTAAAAGTAATATTGGAAGGGAAAATACACGGTAGCAGAGGCAGACCAAGACTAACATGGACGAGTAACATCAAAAGATGGACAAGTCAACCTATGACAACCTGCATCATCAAAGCACGAAACAGAGTGGAATGGCGATCCGTGGTAGCCAACCTTCATTGCGGAGACGGCACTCGATGATGATGATAATGATTATTTAGACACTTTTCAAAGTTCAAACAAGTTTAAATCTTTAGCCAAATTTTTTATTTTACAGAATTTCACATTAGGCAATGATATTCAATTACTTTATAGTAAAAATGAAAGATTTTTGTGAGCTATAATTTTCCTTTACTTTCGGAGACGATCCCTTGAAATCACCTCATTTCACAAGATGATTCACATCAAGCTATTTATTGTAAACAAGTTTGTTGGTTGTGTTTGCCCGATGACTAAAGTATTCTAGAGTATTGTAGTAAGTAAAGTACCCCTGTCACGCCAAGTGGCGTATAGGGAAATATGGTGTTAGTGACCCTATATTTTACAGACCTTCAGCACATGATTTTTGGGGTAATGTGGTCGGTATTACGCCCGTGCTGCTTTACTTTCCCAGAAAAAAATCCGGTACCCATTTTAAGGCTGGGTGAACCCGGAAGCCGTCGGTTGGGATCGAACCCTACACCTTGTCCTTTGTAGTCCAGTTCACTAACCACTGAGCTATCGTGGCTCCCAGAGTATCGTAGTAGACTAGAATATTCCTCTTCATGATCCGCCCTTACAAGGACGTAGTGGACATGTCTGCATTGTGTTGTGGTTTGCAGTGTAACTGTTATATTTGCGCCTTTCAGCCCAATACATCCGACTTCAGCACGACATTTTTGAGTTCTGGGTTGTCTTCCCTCTTCGATCCCTGCACTCTTGGCCAGACTAGACAGGTTAGTCTGTTACTGGAGGCACCGCAGAGAGGTGGAGCAGGGTCTGGATGGTTTTGGTTCACCGATCCAGGCGCAAGCCATCAGCTGTGGGTCGCTGACAACTTCCAGCTTTGGTGCTGGTAGACGCGCCTTCGCCTCCTGTAAACAAGTTAAAATCGATTCTAATGTTTGTAAAAAATCATATCTCAAAGTTTTTATTTGATTATGGTTTAGTCTCAGAGTAAATAAAAAACCAGATTTTTTTTCAAACACATTCCTCATGTTTATATAAGAGAATATGGAAAATTTTGTCATGTTGTGTGGCCGTAATGTTATAAACATAAAAATGTAGGTTTTTTTTTTTATAGCTTTTTTTGTGTTGATTGTGAAGAAAAATGGTGTGAGTGTCAAAATTATTAATTCTAGAAGGATTTAATTATAAAAACAATGTGAATATAATCAGTCACATGGCAAGATCTGGCAAGTGAAATTAGAAAAATTGTATTTATCGCAGATTCTGAGACATTGTTCTATAAATTATTAAATTATTTTAACATTTTTGTTACTACATATGTACTCCTACTTCAATCTTCTTTTATTTGATGTATAAAACATGTAGATTTGTTCAATAATTACATTGTTGATTGTGAATTTTAAGAGAATGGTGTCCTTAAATTTTTGTCTCCCAAGTTTTCTTAGGTCTGGGTGTATGTTCTATCTATCTATCTATCTATTGTCCTTTCGAGCCGAAGATGGCACATACAAGGACAACGAAAACAAACGATGAAGCACAATATGGTTCCTTGCTACCAGCTTTACCGCAGCATCGCAATTATTTGCCTATTGTGCTTCATCGTTTGTTTTCGTTGTCCTTGTACCCTGAAGAAGGCCACAGGTCGAAACGTCAGTATTGTGTTGTGTTCCTCCCTTGTAAAGCTGTCTTCATACCTTGGAGTATTTAACACACCCCACCACTGGTTCCTTGCTACCAGCTTTACTGCAGCATCACAGTTATTTGCTTATTCCCAACATAATATTGGGTCATGATTCAATGAATTTTTAAAAATTATTTTTATTTTCAGGCGAATCATGGAGAAGGTTGCAGTCAAGGTTCTAGTCCTGAGGTTCAGGTCAATGACAGTGAGTCTGGGCAAGTAGCAGAAGGAAAAACAAAGCTCTCAGAGTCTGCTTGTGAAGCCAACTTTGATGATATTACAACATTATCAAATAAAGACTCAGGTACAGAGTCAGATCAGATGTTCTCTGTTTGTGAGATGAAGACAGAACTTTGTGCTGCTGGTACTAATTGTGGATTACAGGATAATGATGAGATGAAAACATACCAGGAAATGCTTAATGCAAGGAAGGTTTTCACCTGTGATATATGTGGTGTTGGGTTGACTCGGAACTTTGATTTGAAGAGACACAAGAGAAAACATACGGGAGAGAGGCCTTACATATGTGATGTGTGTGATGCAGGATTTACTGACAGTGGTGCTTTAATGAAACACAGGAGAACACATACATTAATGCAATCTGAAGAGAAACCTTACAAATGTGATGTTTGTAGCATTGGATTTAAGCGATCTGATCATCTGAAGAGTCATGTAAGATTGCATACAGGAGAGAAGCCTTACAAATGTGATGTATGCGATGTCGGTTTTACTGAGAGTGGAAAGCTAACAAAACATATGAGAACACACACAGGAGAGAAGCCTTACAAATGTGATGTATGTAGTATTGGATTTAATCGAAGTGATATTTTAAAGATTCACAAAAGGACACATCTGGGACTGAAGCCTTACAAATGTGATGTATGTGGTGCAGATTTTGCTCAGAATGGACATCTAAAAAGACACAAAAGATCACATTCAGGTGCAAAACCTTACAAATGTGATGTGTGTGATGTTAGTTTTTCAGAGAGTGGCACTCTAAAAAGACACAAGAGAACACATAAAGGAGAGAAGTATTACAAATGATGCTTGAGATACAAGATTACCTCTTTGTGGCTCAGAGAAAGTATAACAATAAACTTACAGCAGTCTTCCTCTTCTTCTGTAATCATGGCTCATTCAGACTAGGGCTCCAGGCTCTCTTATGAAGGCAGCTTCCTGTTTAAGTGATTCGGTTGCCCCATATAGTTTCACTTTCAGGGAGGTGGGTGTGGGTCACATTGACCTCCTCAGATCTGTGTACTGGGGGGCAATCCTGAAGAACGTGTTTAGTTGTTGTGTTATCCAGGGTACAGTGACACTGGCCGGTCGTTTCTATTTTGAGTTTGGTGAACATGTGGTTTCTCATTCTGTTGTTACCAGTGCATAGGTGAAGTATGATGACTTGATCCTTCCTTGATAGTTGGAGATATCCGTCCCTCTCATAATACTTTGGGTGTTCTTGTTTCCATTTTTCACGGTATTGGCTTTTGATGATGGATTTGGCTTCATCGTAGCCAACCAGATGGTTCTCTTGTGGTAATCTCCCTCACTCCTTAGCTAGTTTGTCTGCACGTTCGTTTTCATGCATATTACAATGTTGAATGACCACTTTCTGGAAGTTATTGCACAGTTGGTCTAGAGTTGACTTACAGGAGTAAATTGTACCAAATTTTGAAAATATTTATTGAAAATGGAGTAGATGCAAAACAGGGTTTTTAACTCTTTCTGCACGGAAGCTTTTTATCAATGCAACGGGAAGAGATTTCAAGGACAAAATTGTTCATGGTTTTTAGGATCAATCTACATATTTATATTTATCTAACACATAACATATTATATGTGAATTTTTAGATAATTGAACAAGGAATTAGATTTCACCAATATACTAAGATGAAACAAGACATGTAAAAGAACATGGTTTGATGATGGTTCACAATAATCAAAAAGAAAGTGGCGCAATATGTGGCAAAACATGTGGTGAAATCATCGTGATGCACAGTGCAGCAAAACATACGGAAAGAGCTAATGCAGAGGCTGTTATTCAGGGTGGCAAGCGCCTGATAGAGGTTTGAGTTTGTGTAATCGGTTCAGCTGTGCAGACACACAGGCCTTATTATTTCCTCTGTGTGGCAACTAGCAATTGATAGATTAAGACAGAGCACCATCTTATTTTTAAAAAGCATGAAGTGCACATGTATGGGTAGCCCTGAGAGGGAGGTAGAGGAAGCTCTTCTACCTTTCAGCTCCCTGTAGAGCATAGGTCTTCAACAAACACTTTCAGCTCCCTGTAGAGCATAGGTCTTCAACAAACACTTTCAGATCGCTGTGGAGCATAGGTCTTCAACAAACACTTTCAGCTCGCTGTGGAGCATAGGTCTTCAACAAACACTTTCCAAATCGTTCTGTTTTTTGCCATTCTTTTAAGATCATTCCATGTCTTCCCCATCATCTTCATCTCTGCTTCTATCTGTCTTCTCCAAGAATTACTTGGTCTTCCTCTTTGTCTTTTCCCCTGGGGATTCCAAAAAATGGCCTGTTGTGTAATACTCTCAGTTGGCTTCCGCAGTGTGTGTCCTATCCAGTGCCATTGTCTTCGCTGTATCTCTTTATCCACTGATATTTGACTGGTACATTTCCATAATTCTGTGTTAGTTAATTTGTCCTGCCATTTCCATCCTTTCATTCTGCGTAAGCATCCATTAATGAAAGTCTGTATCTTCATGATTGTCCCCCATCAAGGCCAGCTCCTTGTCGTGGGGATGGGGCTTAACAGTCACCAGGGACTGAAAACCAAGACTGGCCAGGCCTTCCTACACCCGTGCAAGACCACAGTCTGCTCTAGCAATTTTAAGTGCTGAAGTCGGAGGCAACCAGCCAAAAGGCGCACTACAAAAATCAGGATGCCACGCACTCACGCCAATGGGAAGCATGCCTATAACTGCAAATCGATATGGCACTCGCCCTGTGATGGACACTCAGGCAGGTGCAGCGCCGGGCCCTCAGCCTCGAAAGGGCCCAACCTATATTACTGGATGTCCTTCTCAATCGCTCTGTGGAGTCAGGGGGCGAGAGAATAGAGTTACTGGCCAACCCAAAATAAGACCACTCAAAATAATGCACTGGAATGCTGAAGGCATCAACAGCAAAAGAGATGGGTACAGTAAAAAGATAGAATTAGAAAATATCCTGCATGAAGAACAAGTAAGCATATGCTGTTTGCAGGAAACCCATCTAAACAACGACATAGCCTTGAAGATTAGGGGATACCAGTGCTACCGATCTGACAGGAAAAACAGACAAAAGGGCGGAATACTGACTCTTGTAAGGAACAACATTAATGCATGTCAGATTGAAGTGTATATGGATGGGGCGGAATATCAAATACTGCACCTCAGGACAGGAAATACAGACTTCCATCTACTTAACTATTACTGTCCGAGTGACCGCCCACTAGCACTAGACACAATTACATTAAAAGAAAGAATAATTGTATGTGGAGACTTTAACAGCCATTCACAGAGCTGGGGCTATGAAGATATGGACAAGAGAGGTGAAGAACTTGAAAATTGGCAGGATGACAATGGGCTTATACTATTAAACCAGGCAACAGATCCACCAACATTCTATTCCAGATCATGGCATACCACATCTACACCAGACCTTGCTTTCCATTCACCAGACCTGGATTGGAATATCACACGTATTGTTGGGAAACAACTTGGAGGCAGCGACCACCGGCCTGTCTTTTTAGTGGTGCAAAATGAGGCCGTCAGGGAGAGCAGCACTCTCTCCAGATGGAATTACAAAAAGGCAGACTGGAAAATGTATCAACATTACACCAGTGTACTGACTAAAGATCTAAATACAGACAGAGACATCAACAAAATAGTTGATGAATTCAGTAGACTAATAATACAAGCTGCCAGTGAAACAATACCCAGAGGGGCACGGAAACACTACAAACCATACTGGAATAGTGAACTAGAGCAACTGCACAATGACATGGAAACATCTCGAAAACAAGCAGAAAATAACCCCTGCCAGGAACACCACAATAACTATCAGCATGCTAAAGCCAAATTTCAATGGGCTAAACTACAAGCCAGACGGAGAAGTTGGAAAGAGAAAACAGAGTACATGAATCTAGAACGAGACACAAGAAAAGTGTGGAAGCTTGTAAAACAGCTGAATGATGAGGGTACAGAAGGGAACACAAAAATTACACTGAAGAAGGATGGAAACATTCTAACAGGTAAACATGCAGCAAATCACTTTGCAGACTCCTTTGCAAATGACAACAATATTGAAATTAGCCTAGAGAAACGTCAAGAGACCCGTCTAAAACAACAAAATGCAAGACAAGAAGAGACTGCACATGAAGTCATGGAAATACCCATTACACAAAGAGAGCTAGAGCTGGCAATATCCAAATTAAAAATGAAAAAGTCACCAGGTAGTGATGGAGTGTCTAATGAAATGATTAAGAACTTGGGAACTGCAGCTAAAGCAAAACTACTGCAGATCTACAACATTTGCTGGATCACAGGTAAAGTGCCACAGGCATGGAGAGAAGCAATTATGATACCATTACTAAAGCCAGGAAAAGATGGTTCAATGACATCCAGCTATAGACCAATCAGCCTTACAAGCTGTTTGTGTAAAACAATGGAACGTATAATCAATCTCAGACTGCAGTGGTACCTGGAAAGTGAAAATCTCCTTGTCCCACAACAAGCAGGCTTTAGACAGTGTTACTCTACCGAAGATCAGGCAACCTATCTTTCCCAGGAAATTGAGGATGCGTTTCAAGAAAAGAAACTGGTACTAGCAGCATGGATAGACCTAAAGAAAGCATTTGATAAGGTATGGAAGGAAGGGCTTTTGAAGAAACTGAGAAATTATGGAGTAAATGGCAGGATGTACAAATGGGTCAAAGCATACCTGCATAACAGGAGAGCCAGAGTGCAACTGGATGGTCTTAAGAGTAAGAAGGTCTTACTGCGCCAGGGCGTTCCACAGGGAGGGGTACTATCTCCAACACTTTTTCTGATCTACATCAATGACCTAGTTACTGAACTACCACATGGTATCAAAGTGGCAATGTATGCAGATGACTTGGTAATGTGGTGCACAGAGGAGTATGCAACAGTGGCCTCCAAATTGTTACAAAGAGCTATGAATGCACTGAATTCATGGACAAATAGATGGTGTATCAGCATCAATACAGACAAATGCAGTACTACACTTTTCACTCTTTCCCCAAAACAAAAAGCAGGAGCCATCTATATAAACAATGAGCCTGTGAAAGAAGACATACAGGCTACGTATCTCGGAGTTACATTTGATAACAAACTATCTTGGAAACAGCAGATAAATAAGGCAACCCAAAAAGCAAGGAGAAAATTGGCTATTCTAAGAAAGCTGTGTGGAACTACGTGGGGTGCGAGTGGGAAAATACTCAGTAAAGTTTACCAACAGAGTATACGCCCACATTTAGAATATGGATCATCTGCATGGTGTTCAGCATCAAACACCACACTTCAAGAACTGGATAAAGTACAAAACCAGGCACTTAGGGTCATCACAGGAGCAATGAAATCAACACCAATATTAGAGATGGAGAAATTGTGGAGGATACCAGCACTGAGAGAACGGAGGGACACAAAGGTGCTGATACAGGCAGAAAAATTTGCTTGCATGCCGAGACATCCAATGAAGGACCGATTCCAAAATCTTGCATTGGGACGACTTAAGAGAAGCAGTTTTATCCACCAAGCCAAGCGTATTAGTAGACAAACACCAGACATGCCAAGAGCTGTTAACCCCCTACTGCCCATACCAGAACAGACTCCCTGGACAGAGGAATCTGGATTATCAGTTCAAATACGGACAGAAGTGAAAGGAATAGTTGATAAAGAGGAACAGA
Source organism: Megaustenia siamemsis (assembly GCA_032433765.1). Classification (NCBI taxonomy): domain Eukaryota; kingdom Metazoa; phylum Mollusca; class Gastropoda; order Stylommatophora; family Ariophantidae; genus Megaustenia; species Megaustenia siamemsis. Next base: position 27,537,059 of record JAVIAB010000159.1, on the reverse strand, counting down.
ATAGTCTACAGCGAAAAACAATAACTCTCAGTTTCCTGGATGAAGAATACCCACAAGACCTATGGATTCGTGTGTATACAGATGGATCAGCACAGAATGCAGTAAAAAATGGGGGAGCAGGTGCATATATAGAATACCCAAATAACACTAGGGATATGAATAAAATAGCAACAGGGAAATATTGTCACAATTATGATGCAGAAATACAAGCAATAAAGTTAGCAATAGAAAAACTGCTGAACATTAATCTTAGCCCGCAGCCTGTAGTGTTTTTGACAGATGCAAGATCAGTACTCCAGGCACTACAATCCAGAAAATTACCACATCTGCAGACCTTATTGACTGAACTCTGCAAGCACCACAGGGTTGCCCTGCAGTGGATCCCATCTCACTGTGGAATACCAGGAAATGAGAAAGCAGATCAGTTGGCAAAGGAAGGTTCAACAGGCACACAACTAGATACACCTGTTACATACCATCATAAGAAACAGATAATCAAATCAATCAGAGGACCACAAGCCCCAAATCAGGATGCCTTTTATAATATGAATAGATATGAACAAGTTATCATTATACGTCTCAGAACAGGACACAATCGACTCCATAGTCACATGTATACAAAATTCAAGATCGGCACCTCAACTACTTGTACATGTGGACAGGCGCCCCAGACTGCTGAACACATACTTCAAGACTGCACTGAATATAGTAGACTGAGGAAAATCCATTGGCCCATAGATACAACACTACAGACAAAACTATATGGGCCACTGCAAGAATTACAAAAGACAGTAACATTTATACAGGAAACGACATTGCAGATATAGACAATGCTTCAGGCGAACGAAAGATAGATAGATAGATTCATGATTGTCGATTTTGTTGTTCACAATTTATTTCACAGCCATATAATAAAAGGAAGTTAGTTCAGTAAAACTGGCCACTTGTGAAGGGAGACTACTCGCACACAGGACATTTTAAAATATCATTCATTGTAGTAGTCGACGTTAGTGTGAAGACAGGTAATTCCTTATACAGAGCTTCACAGCAGCAGGTAATCTGATCATCAGAAGTGGACCTGTCCAGGGCATGTTTTCCAGCTCCTTAGCTTCTTGACACTCTGGGGGGTATGGGCATCTGCCTGGGACATAACTTCCAGGCGTTGGCCTCCTGCTGCATTTGAGCACAAAAGCTCCCAATGTACTTGTCATGCTTTTTTAACTTCTAGATTTGCTGATCTATCAGTGTATATCTGGATCAGTGCTTCTCTGTGTTATCTTTCTTCAACCACACACGCGTATGTTCACTTTCCTTTGGAGACACTTCTCCTGTAAACCAGGAAGTGGTTATAGTGGTATTAATATTCAGCTTTGAATATGGTTCACGTGTGATTGTAAGAAGTGTTGGTGTTTTTTTTTGTGATATCTGGTAGTTCGTCCTTGTATGGTCTAATTAGTTTCTTGGTCTGATCTACAGAGCTTTTTGTTTCAATCTTCCACATTCCCAGGCTTTAAAATCTTCATGTCCTTCTGTGTTCCGATGTATTTTTGTATTTTTCAGCTTGTTTTCCAGCCAGTGACTCATTTGTGTGTGTGTGTGTATGTGGGGAGGGGGGGGGGGGGGGTTGTTGTGGTATAATGCCTGTGGTTTTCTATATTTTGTATTTTGAAGTGGTCTTTATTGTATTGCACCAATGATTTTTTTTTTTAGTGTTTATTTAATTGACTACTGATCTCAATCCTGTTATGTTTTTTTTCCATGATGGCAGTTTTTCTAATATTTCTTTGCCTTCTGCTGTGGTTATGGTTAGCCAAGAGGCCCGGGTATCACTGCAAACAAATTAAAATCCATAACTGCTCAACCGCCCATGCCAGTGGAATCATCAGAATTAAAGCTCATCTCATTAAAGGATCCAAACAAAGAAAGGCAGCTGTAGTCCCCATCATAGCAACTACAGCACACGCCAAAAGACAAAAGGCCAAGCGACACTGAAAGTGAATGCAGCTGAATTGTCATTCGACATCATCTTTCATCGTAAGCAATCACAATATTGAAACATGATCTGAATGAAAAAAACACAGTTCACAATATGCACAGAGCACTAAACTCAGTAGCTCCGACAGCAAGCCGGACTTGGAATATGAGGAAACTGCAACTGGGAACACTTTTCAGACTGAGCACCAACGGTTCCTGCCGCCTATCTGCCATATTGACAGGAAGAACTTTGGCTTTCGTTTTATCATCCATCGCAAAAATAGGCAATTTTTCCAGCAAGAGGGTTTCATCAAAGATTCTGTGATTCTAAGAAGATGACCAGGTAAACTCACAAAGCTTCTTTTTTAACAGTTTCAATTAATTTGTACAAGACAAATTCGGCCAAGATTGGTTCATATATGCTTGCTTACGTTTGCCTGATGACTAAAGTATTCTAGAGTATTCATAGACTGTAGAATTCCTCTTTGTCAGCCACCCTTAAAATGACTTTAAGTGGACGTGTCTGCGTTGTGTTGTGGTTTGCAGTATAACTGTTATATTTGCGCCTTTCGGCCCAACACATCTGACTTCAGCACGACATTTTTGAGTACCGGGTTGTCTTCCTTCTTCGATCCCTGCTCGCTTGGCCAGACTAGACAGGGTAGTCTGTTACTAGAGGTACTGCGTAGAGGTAGAGCAGGGTCTGGATGGTTTTGGTTCACGATCCTGATGCAAGCCATCAGCTGTGGGTCGCTGACAACTTCCAGCTCTGGTGCTGGCAGACGCGCCTTTGTCATCTTTCAAGTATACACAAATATTACAAAAACATTCATCTTGTTCCATCAGTAGGAACACACTTGGTCGCCCACAACAGTGTGAGGTAAAGAAAAAATAGATAGGCCTATTCTTGAAGAGAAACAATTTTAGGCCATGTAAAGTGTGTGTTACCTAAGTCAGTAGCTGGCCAGTTCCAAACTTGACCCAAATATATACAAGATGACAGCATGTGAGATTAATATAGGTCCTGACTTGACCTAGACATCTACTGGACGATGTGTATGGAATGGCGTGTTTACGGATGTTGATTTGTCAATAAACTTAACTTGGAAAAAAAGATAGTTGTTTTCTATGTTGTTGCTGTTTTGTTGTTGGTTTTTGTGCATAATAGAAGCTACAATATGTGTTTGGATGATCGTTACCCTATAAAAAAAAGTCAAGTACCCGCGTCATGCCAAGTGGCGTATAGGGAATATGGTGTTAGTGACCATAAATTGTACAGACCTTCGGCACATGATTTTTGGAGTAATGTGGTCGGTATTACGCCTGTGCCGCTTTATTTTCCCAGAAGAAAAAAATCCGGTACCCATTAAAGGCTGGGAGAACCGGAAGCCGTCGGTTGGGATCGAACCCTACCTCTTGTTCTTTGTAGTCCAGTTCACTAACCATTGAACTATCGCGGCTCCACCTCCCAATACCTTGCACATAAAATTGAAGTAATTTATGAAACGCTTCCAACGAAAATAGGGATAGCACTGAGCTATCGCGGCTCCCATTGTTAGCATATGGGGAGGTTCTTCGCTCAGCGGCCAGGCTCGGAGATGTAGGTGTGAGTTGGAAAGCACAGTGGCCGATACAGCACCTATGAAGCCTTTGGGCGATTATGCCAAAAGTTACCTCAGTATCGCCAATGAAACTAGAGGAGTCTGATTTACTGGAACCACGTATCTATTACTGGGAGCCGCGATAGTTCAATGGTTAGTGAACTGGACTACAAAGGACAAGAGGTAGGGTTCGATCCCAACCGACGGCTACCGGTTCACCCAGCCTTAAATGGGTACCGGATTTTTTCTGGGAAAGTAAAGCGGCACATACGTAATACCGACCACATTACCCCAAAAATCATGTGCTGAAGGTCTGTAAAATGTATAGTCACTAACACCATATTCCCTATACCATACTTGGCGTGACGGGGGCTCTTTACTTACTTGTTACTAAGTATCTATTACTGGAGGGGGAAGGGGCGATGTGCAGCAAGTAACAATGAAATGTGTCATGTAAACGACAAATTCTACTCTCACCTTCTCATGCCTCTGTTTAATGCAAACGTTTATATTTTTTTTTTTAAACTGACTCTACTTTCACCGGTTCTAGCGTACCTGTTTCTCTTCATAGCATTGTTTGTCCACCTCATCGACATATGTATTGTTTGTCCACCTCATCTACATATGTATTGTTTGTCCACCTCATCTACATATGTATTGTTTGTCCACCTCATTGACGTATGTATTGTTTGTCCACCTCATCTACATATGTATTGTTTGTCCACCTCATCTACATATGTATTGTTTGTCCACCTCATCACATATGTATTGTTTGTCCACCTCATCTACATATGTATTGTTTGTCCACCTCATTGACGTATGTATTGTTTGTCCACCTCATCGACATATGTATTGTTTGTCCACCTCATTGACGTATGTATTGTTTGTCCACCTCATCGACATATGTATTGTTTGTCCACCTCATCTACATATGTATTGTTTGTCCACCTCATCTACATATGTATTGTTTGTCCACCTCATCTACATATGTATTGTTTGTCCACCACATCTACATATGTATTGTTTGTCCACATCTACATATGTATTGTTTGTCCACCTCATCTACATATGTATTGTTTGTCCACCTCATCTACATATGTATTGTTTGTCCACCTCATCTACATATGTATTGTTTGTCCACCTCATCAAGATCTCTGTCAAACTCTTCGGTAGAATTATTCCTATCATCTTTCTGAAGCACAGAACGTGTGGGATCCACGGTAGACTAGTTGAGAAAACTGAAGAAAGCCTTTACCTTACCTAAGTTTAAATGCCCTCTGAAGCCTCTGTCATGTTGAACATAACTCTAATAATTCAACATAGGAGCTGAGGATTTCAAACACGTTTAAGATTGCATTAAACCTTGTTTTTAAAACACAGCAGAATCAGTAGCTGTCATAGAGAATGCTTCTCTTGGCTTCGTGATGGGGGGAGCAATACTTTTAGAAGTTGTTCACTTGTGGGAGACCGGGATGATATCAATCAAGTTTTGAGAAGCTCCAAGAACAACCTCCTCAGTTCCAGGTCGGGAAAGAACAACTATCAAAGAAGATTTGTCCATTTTGACTTGCCTACAAGTAGTTTGACGATTGAGGTTCTGGCTGTAACCAAGACAATCGCTTGGTTTGAGACAACTGTTACAATTGATTTCTCAGTGACTTAATGAGGATAAGGAAAAGAGACCAGTCACTCCACGTCCCATATAGGGAATGTTATGTTAATTACTGTATTTTTAAAATAGACCTTTGGCACATTATTTTTTGGGGTAATGTGAGCAGTATTATGCACGTGCATAATGGTTTTCTTTCTTTGCCCTTAGCAGTCCAAGTCACTAACCACTGATCTGTCGCGGCTTCCTCATTAAATAAGTATACTTATCTGGCACGGGAGAAACCATGATCATGAAGGTGGTACTCCCAGGGTGAGGCCCTCCCATTGCACTTCGGTTGGGTTGACCCCTGCGATCACCCCAAATGTGGGTGACTCGAGTGCATAATTTTTTCGTACTGGGGACTGCGTTCGCGCTATCCCCTTGCAAATTAAATGTCAAGAATAGATAATACAAAGTTGCTACATTCAGTGGCGACAGACGATAGACGCCAGGCATAAAGAAATTTATCTTTTAAGACGCCGACACAGACGTCGGGTGATCAACTTTATTGTCGCCTCAGGCGCTCCTGTTTTTAAACCCTTTTGTCGTGTGGTGTAAATGCAATACTTAACTTTTAATTACAATATGTAACATCATTCATCATCATCGAATCACATAAATGAATTTATTGTTGTAAAATGAAATGTATTGATTTTAAAAACGAAATAAAGAGTTATAAAAAAAAAAATTAAATAAGTATGGTCAGGAAAATGGACTTTGCACTAATGCAGTGGTTGGAGTCTCTTAAGAGGTCAAGGTTGATTAGATCTACTTAATTTGTAAGCCAGAACATTCATGTTTAAGAGAGAGAGTGAACACGCTGACAGCATCTCCGCAACTGTTATAGATAAAGCACAAGCAATAAACCTGGCGGACATTCTCAGTACTCACAAGAGAGCAGGACGAATAAGTTGTTCGGACATTGAATGTAAATCTACAGCTTTGATTTTAAATTTCAAGAGCTTCACGTCTAAACCGTTGATGGCAGAAAGATGGCAAGGGGGATCACAGATGACTGATAAATCAACACAGAAAGGGGGATGTCAGTCGCTACAGGTTGAGGAACACATTGAGGTGGGTATCGGAACACTTACGAGTTGTCCGACGATGTGTTAGATGATAACCTGTCGACCTTAACTGGAAACTGACTAGCCAGTCTGGACAAGCGAGTACGGCTCGAAGATGGAAGGCATTACCAACAGATGGTGAAATTTGATTATTGGGCCTAAATGCGCAAAATATTACAGATAGCTATAAAAGACAAAACAAAATGTATCTACGTTCTTTTAAGGTTGGACAATGAAGTGGTGTAGTCTAGGGATGTCTATGCTAGGTATGTGTCATATCTTTGTGTGTGCATGTCTATGTCAGTCATATCTTTATGTGCATGTTTATGTTAGTCATGTGTCATATATCTTGATGTGTGTCAGTGTTAGTCGTGCCTCGTATCACTATGTGCATGTCTATGTTAGTCACATCTCATATCTTTGTGTGTGTATGTCTGTGTTAGTCACCTCTAGTGACTCGGGCAGATGGTGCTCGTAAACCTGGGAGGGCAGACCATCTAAGGGCAGAATCCCCCTACAGAAAAGATCATCTGCTGCTTTGCAGGAAGATTGGGGACAATCAAAGGCTAAGGAATGCAAACCTGAATAAAATGCTGGCTGAAATCAGATGCACTGGGCCACTGGCGCAGAACACAGTGCAACGTTTTAACGGGTGTTCGGTCAGAGTGGATCTGGCGGACTCTAATTGTGATGTTCTGTCTGTGGGGGCGACCAACACACTTAACCTGACAGCTGACTTCATGTGAGAGTCTGGAATCCTACTCTGATTGAGTCCTGATCGCAGAGAGAGAGAGAGAGAGAGAGAGAGAGAGAGAGAGAGAGAGAGGGGGGATGAAAGCAACAGAAGATGAAAAATGCAACCTGGCAACGCTGTAATGTTATATGTACATGTCACTTCCGGTAAGCAAAGAACTCTACAAAGTGACCTCGTTTTTGTACTCCTCAAGTCCAGGTCTGTAGGACGAGGTAATTTTACTTCTTGGCTGTAACTTTCGGTAGGAAACAAAGTAAAAGGCAAGGTTTTCCATCAGATGATTTTTTACTTTAAACGACAACATAGGTTGATTTATGTAGAAGCTTCATATTTGATTTCATTATTACCACAGTCGTGTACCACTGTACTGTAGTGAATAGTGTAGTGTGACTGACTCAGACTGTGATCATCACAGTGATGACTGTGAACTGTGTAGTGTATGTTCTAGCTACTAGCTCACTGCTCAACTAATCAACTTTATAATAAAGTTTATTGACTTCTATCTATATCTATCTATCTGATTCTATCTATGTATCTATCTCTATTGCCCTTTCGAGCCAAAGCAAAGACGACACATAGGGCAGAACCACAATCTCAAAAACAGAAATCTTGCGTGCCAAAATGATTTATGGCACATATTGCAGAGATCCCTGCTTCTAAAATCTATGGCTTATTGACTTCCCTTTCAATCAATTCAGATCCATCGTCAGAATAATCGCACATGCACATCATTTACTCTTCAGTTTTAAAAGGCTATACTTTTAAGTCTTAACTTACTCTCACTTAGTCACAACTTATAACTGTCTGACTTAGTGTGTATAAGTTGTTACTATAATAGTTGGGCGGTAAAGTAATTGTACTGTGAATATACTGTTAGTAGTAGTCCAAGTATGTAGCCATCATTGATTGAGATTATTGGTAATTTATGAGTTTAGTTTAACTTTAACTGCCTAATTTATTTATGTTCAGAGTAACATCCCCTTTCACTTTATCGGTTCATGCTCTAATCAGTCATTAGAAGACCCCCATGTTACGGTTACCATTGAGCTTGGCCAATACAATACTGGTTCTGTCAAGGTCTAATATATGATAACAAAGATCACCAGGATTAGAGAGTAGCCTGGAATGTCTGTCCTTGTGCCATCTTTAGCTCAAAAGGAGAGTAATATAAATTGTTACACACCTACAGTTAGACATACTTATTATTGCACTATTGTCATCTTTAACATCTCAAAAGTAATGAGGTCTGTTGATATAAAAGATCTATAATTATTATAAAAATAGCAGTACCTCAAAGACCACTTCTCTACCAGAACATTGACAATCTTTTTGTAATTACAGCAGAAATCTATATAATAGTGAACCAGGAGATTGTAGAAAGTGTGCAAAGTATGGGAATATAGCATAGGTACATGAGGTGTTCAAGATGGTGCGAACTGGAAATGTCTAAAAGGGGTGACGTATTGTTTTAACGGTTGTGACGTATTTGTGTAGCAACTAGGAGACAATGGAAATTAGAGTGGCACAGTTTGATTGGCCTAGTGAGGGAGCTTGGGATAGCAAATAGGGGGAAATATAAAGCTTAGAAGGCAGTCAACGTTCAACAGAGCAGTTAGAGCAGAACAGTCAGCAGAGAACAATCAGCGGAGCAGTCAGAGCAACTTTCAGCGGAGCAGTCAGAGCAGAACGTTCAATAGAGCAGTCAGAGCAGAACGTTCAATGGAGCAGTCAGTGCAGAATGTTCAACGTAGCAGTCAGAGCAGAACGTTCAACGGAGCAGTCAGAGCAGAACGTTCAATGGAGCAGTCAGTGCAGAATGTTCAACGTAGCAGTCAGAGCAGAACGTTCAACGGAGCAGTCAGAGCAGAATGGTCAGCGGAGCAGTCAGAGCAGAACGGTCTGCGGAGCATTCAGAGCAGAATGTTCAACGGAGCAGTCAGAGAGGAATGGTCGTCAGAGCAGAACGTTCAATGGAGCATTCAGAGCAGAGTAGTTCACAGTCAAGTATTTAAAAGTAGTCAGCAGTCAGTCACTCCTTAGTTAGTCCAGCTGTGTAAATTGACAGATATGATAGATTAGGTTGTGACCATTTAGAGAATGAATGGAATAAACTAATGGCTATGTTGTGAACATCTTGTTATTCATTCATCCAGTTGAAGTCTGATCTTGAGTGTGGTGGATCATCCATAAGGGCCTAATTGTCTGATCTTGAGTGTGGTGGATCATCCATAAGGGCCTAATTGTCTGATCTTGAGTGTGGTGGATCATCCATAAGGGCCTAATTGTCTGATCTTGAGTGTGGTGGATCATCCATAAGGACCTAATTGTCTGATCTTGAGTGTGGTGGATCATCCATAAGGGCCTAATTGTCTGATCTTGAGTGTGGTGGATCATCCATAAGGGCCTAATTGTCTGATCTTGAGTGTGGTGGATCATCCATAAGGGCCTAATTGTCTGATCTTGAGTGTGGTGGATCATCCATAAGGGCCTAATTGTCTGATCTTGAGTGTGGTGGATCATCCATAAGGGCCTAATTGTCTGATCTTGAGTGTGGTGGATCATCCATAAGGGCCTAATTGTCTGATCTTGAGTGTGGTGGATCATCCATAAGGGCCTAATTGTCTGATCTTGAGTGTGGTGGATCATCCATAAGGGCCTAATTGTCTGATCTTGAGTGTGGTGGATCATCCATAAGGGCCTAATTGTCTGATCTTGAGTGTGGTGGATCATCCATAAGGGCCTAATTGTCTGATCTTGAGTGTGGTGGATCATCCATAAGGGCCCAATTGTCTGATCTTGAGTGTGGTGGATCATCCATAAGGGTCTAATTGTCTGATCTTGAGTGTGGTGAATCATCCATAAGGGCCTAATTGTCTGATCTTGAGTGTGGTGAATCATCCATAAGGGCCTAATTGTCTGATCTTGAGTGTGGTGGATCATCCATAAGGGCCTAATTGTCTGATCTTGAGTGTGGTGGATCATCCATAAGGGCCTAATTGTCTGATCTTGAGTGTGGTGAATCATCCATAAGGACCTAATTGTCTGATCTTGAGTGTGGTGGATCATCCATAAGGGCCTAATTGTCTGATCTTGAGTGTGGTGGATCATCCATAAGGGCCTAATTGTCTGATCTTGAGTGTGGTGAATCATCCATAAGGGCCTAATTGTCTGATCTTGAGTGTGGTGGATCATCCATAAGGGCCTAATTGTCTGATCTTGAGTGTGGTGAATCATCCATAAGGGCCTAATTGTCTGATCTTGAGTGTGGTGAATCATCCATAAGGGCCTAATTGTCTGATCTTGAGTGTGGTGGATCATCCATAAGGGCCTAATTGTCATTGACTTTTGTCATCTTGAAATTCCATCACATTGTTATCATCTCTTACTAACTTCTTTGTTGCTGTATTTCATATTTACTAATAGTGAACATTCTTTATTTTTTAACAGTCAGAAAAATGAAAATGGAGGTTACGATGCCAAGTTTGAATATAAAACAGGAACCAGATTATGAAGTGAGTTGTCTGGTTAGGTTTAGATGTCTTTATTAACAAAAGAAAATATTTTTTAAAATTGTGTGCCTATAATAAAATATGTATTAACATAACGTTTGCCTGTTTCTTATTTCTAATGTACCATGGTGATTTTGAAGTTCTCTTAGCATAATAATAATATAACCCTGCCGATAGAATTAATAATCTCTGAAGGAGAGATATAACATGCTCATGGAAGATATTTCTATATACTATAACTCTGTCTATCTTTTCAAAGTTTTACTTCACAACTAACTTACTAAATTACAACAGGAGAGATGTCTCAGTTGACATATTTAATAACACAATCACTTGTCCATACAATTTCTATAATAGCAAGTTTCTTCACAATCTAACTCTAATGTTCCTAGAAGCTATCCACATTACAAGTTCTCAGCTCTCGTCTCATAGTTACTATAATGCCTCACATCCAATTGACAGAATCTCTATACTAGCATAATCAACTCCATATTTCAAGAACTACTGTCTCATGGCTAATAGTCTTAACATGATTCTCACTGCTGTTGTGTGATTTAAGTCCATATCACATTTTAACATGACTGTAAACTATTTACTGAATCTTGCATCAGTGGCTAAATTGGGTTTAAGACATTTCATCTATACTATACATTTTTCTAAGTATAATCAAAACACACAACTACTTCTCTGCAAATTACTGCACGTAATAATAACTTCAGGCCTGTTGGAAAACATTCTCTCACTACATTCATCCTCCTAGATTTCTTCTTGACAGCTCCTGTCACTTGTATCGTCAGCCGTTAAATTCCCCAAACCTATTTGTCTTTATCTCAGTAAGTAGCCCTATCGACCCTCAAAATTCACCCTTTACCCACAACCTTTTTTAATTACATGCTCACTCAGTTTCTTTGTCTCACTCAAGTAAGACAACTCTTAATTATTTTGTATCTGTTCAGGACAGGGTAGACATGAAAGCAGTCCTTGATTTCAACAAATGGAATATAACTTTATTGGAATATTCTTACATGACTATATTTGCATCAACTCATAAAGTTTCATGTGGTATTGGTTGGTATCATATACACTTGGTTTCTGCCCTACCAGTTACTCAGCAAACATTGATGTGGTAATCTAGCTGGGACCAGACTCTCTGCAACATATTTGCAGAGGTTGAATGTGTTAAATGCTTGATTTTTATACAACATCTGCTCTGTGATAGTTTAGTTGACAGGCTAATTACTAAACAAGCTGTTAGACTTCCTTCAGATCATACTGGATTGCTGGTAATGGTGGTACATACACTCTTGTCTTTCATGTGCCCGAAAAAAAAGTCATAAACATTTTAGTCTTGTAATCTCTTCTACCAAATGAAACCATAAGAAAAATAGTAGGAACAAAACCCTGCCAAGAATATATAGAACAACAACAACTTAAATGGTTTGGCCACCTGGTCAGAATGAATCCTTACCAATCACCATCAAGGGCGTTCTTCTCGAGAATGCATGGAAAAAGACCAAGAGGAAGACCCAGAAGAAGATGGATAGATGCAGTGACAGAGACATGTAACAACAAAGGAAAATCACTAATTCAGACAATTCGAGCAGCACAAGAATGACACATGATATAAACTACGACACCTTTTAGGTATCAGTGAAAAGAGAAAAGAAGAACAATCTCTTGGGGCCACTTGCAGAACACCTGGTCACTTTGTCCTCTGTCGCTAGTCAATCTTTTTGGCAGGTATTTGTAGAGAAATTTGTGAGCAGCAAGATGCTAGTGCAGCAGTGCTCCATCTTGCTGAAAAGGTGGTCAGCTTCAGCAGCTTGTTCTGGAATCAACCAGTACTTTTTTTTTTTTTAGCATTTCCTGGTAAATGAAGGAGTGTTTTTGTGCTCACTGTGTAGTTGCCAGGTAAATATAGAAAGAGAGCAAAATATGACTTAAATGCCAGCAGCCTTCAGCTGGTATTTATATTTGTCCTGTTTGTTCAAGGTCACACTGTAAACTGTTCTGAATGTCACCAGGATCAGACAGCGAAGAAGGAAACAAATGAAGAGGAAGAAAGTGACACATCCACTACAGTGAAGAGGCAAAGAATGAGCCCCACACCTGCAGCAGGTTTTGATGAGGATAATTTTGTGTGTAAGTTGCTACTTCCTATCAGTAGAGTCTGTATTTTCAAGTCTTCATGACTTTAAATTGACTTGAGTGTGCCTGATTTATCTGGCCATTTTAAAAATGACTTGAGTGTTCCTGATTTATCTGGCCAATTAAAACAGGTTATTTTCTCACTCTGAAATGCTGTGCTAAAGTAGAAAGTTTTGATTTGAAAGTTGTAGATATCACAGATTGTTATAAGTCAGTGCTAGATTTTTGTAATAAATCACAGTGCAACACTTCTGCACCTATTTTATGATTTTTAAAAGGTTCTGCTATGGACTTTCAGATATGTTAAAAAATGTAAAAAAGAAAAAAGAAACATTTTAATAACCTTTTTTTATGTTTAGATTGTGAGAAATGTCAACTGAAATATGAAGGAGAATGCCCTGAGCATGGAGCGCCCGTTTATGTTGACAATGCTGAGGTAAAGTAAACAATTACAGCTATCACAACTGGGATACTTGCTTATTTAAATTATCATACATATGTTCGTAAGATACACATAAGTGTATGTCTATCAGTGTTTGGGTTCCTTTATTGTAAGCTTTTTTTTTTTTTTTTTTTTAAATTAAATATATAAGTAAAAAAAAAACTCTTACATATTGGTGGAGGTAGGGTTGGCAGCTAGTGGGGAGATATCAGTCTTTGGACAATAATGTCCTAGGTTCAATTCTCATCACAGACTTATTCATTTTGAATTTGTAGTTTCATAAAGAATTTACCCTACTTTGATCACTGAGTAAAGGTAAAATACGAGACTTGAACCAGCGTCTTAGCACATGAGTTTACACCCATGTGTGCTCGGCCGCCTATCCGGAAATGTTCAGATATTTCTGTATAGTGTAGCCTCAAGCATCGAAACTTAGATGCGAAGCGACATTCCTCACCTTCCCAGAGTAATACCTTGGTATCCATTTCTGCTAAAGGCTGGGTCGACCGTGGGGGTATTTTTTTCTCCAACCACGAGTACAATTCACACTGCTCCCAGCGGGAATCGAACATGGGTTTTCCGGACGTCGGTAGTCCAGTCGGGTGGTTTTCTCAACTAGGCTACCGAGGCCCCCATGGGTCACTGAGTATTGAGATTGATGTCTAGACCTCTCAGGTAAAGGCAAGAAACTGGAGGCTCCTTCTGCATTCTGTGCATGTTAAAGATCTTGCAATTAAAAGTTGAAAATATTGTTTAAAATATTGAAGCACCTAGGGAGATATAGATAACACAATAAAAATCTACAATCTTAACTCTGTTTATATGGTCTTCTCTAATGTTATGGTGTTTTGTGTATTCTGTGGTGACAGTTTCTTCATTACTTTTGCTGCCAGCATGCGGTAGAGGCGGTGAATACTGGAATCATCAGTAGCTCCACATTGGAGAAGCTACTGGGAAAGGAATATGTGCATTATGGAGTTGTTAAATGTGTTATGAAGATTCTTTCTTTTTCTGATGACTGCTAATGGAATGAAAGCCCTCATCACCATCCATGCTGAAAAAGACATCAAGTTGGCATAGATGTGTTGTGGTTTTTTTTTTCCACATTTCAGCCCAACATATCCGACTTCAGCACTGCATTTTTAATACAGGGTTGCCTTCCATCTTTGATCACTACTTCCTTGGCTTGACTGGATCCAGGAGCACTGTTGAGAGGTGGAGCAGGATCTTGATCAGCTTTGTTGTTTGTTGATTCTGAAACATTCTTCTAGTTGTGAGTCGCTGACCGCATTCAACACAGTTGCTGGACAAGCAATAATGAAGTTAGTCTGTCAACTCAACTATCATAAAAATCAAGCGTTTAACACATTGCCGTCAAGGGGTTTAATGCCTTGTGAAAGTGCCATTTTTTTAAAATTTAAATTTTTTATTTTAAATAACAACGATAAGTAAGTTAAAGTTGATATGAGACACACATTTTATTGGGACAGTTTATTCGCAAAAATAACCGAAAAAGCAGGTAATTATTATTTTTTAAATTTTGCATTCACCAGCTTTTACCTCTCGCGAAGTCCCTAGAAACTATGAACTGAATTTTGCGTGTTAATCCATTTTTCCCTGGCAGCCGCGTGCACAGGGGTCCCTCGCACAGGCAGATAACTCTGTCTTTGGAGGTGGAGGTACTCATATTTTCCCTGTCCATGAGTAATTGACGTTTCAAGCTGGGCCTCGCTGCTGAGACCTGGGGTAGTTGCAGCAGATAGAAATCACAAATAAAAATTCCAACTGGTGCAGCCAAGATTTGAACTCACAACCTCTCTGTCTCGAGACCGGCATCTTGCCTCGAGACCAACCAGTCCCACAAAGCAGGTAATGAAAGAATTACAAGATTCTACCAGAAATTATTTTGAAAATTTTGATAAATTTAAAGCTGCAAATCACAGATATTGGGTTCAGTGTGTCGACTGCGAAAGCTATGATTTGCACCTCATGGTAAAGAATGTGTTAATGATAAGACTGTGTGAGACTTTTGATGTTTTGAGCACAAATATTTAAAATTCAAAGTTATTGTGTGACTTTCAGTGGGGGCTGGTAGTCCTGAGGTAAGACATCGGCCTTTGAACAAGAAAGTCCTGGGTTTGAATCTCGCCACAGGCAGTGGGAATTTTTCTCCTTGAATCCTTTGTTATTGCTTTACCCTCCTCTTTTCTCTGAGTGGTGCTTGCTTATGTTCGCCCAATTACTAAATGAGTACACCTCTTCACCATTCACACTTAAAAGGACGTTAAGTGGGCATGTCTGTGTTGTGGTTTGCAATATAACTGTGATATTTGCACTTTTCGGCCCAACACATCCAACTTCATCACGATATTTGTTAGTACCGGGTTGTCTTCCCTCTTTGATCCTTACTCACATGGCCAGACTAGTTAGGTTAGTCTGTTACTTGAGACACCACGATGAGGTGGAGTAGGGTCTGGATGGTTCTGATCTTAGTACAAGCCATCAGCTGTGAGTCACTGACAACTTCCTGTGAGGTACGCCTTTGTCTCCTCTCTGAGTGGTGATATCCAATATCTAGCCCTCTCAGATAATGGTAAAAAAAATAAGAAGTCTCTTGTGCACTCTGCACTTTAAAATAACAATTGGCCGTTGGAAATTGAAAAGAGTAGGCCAGAATGGTCACTGTCAGGGCAAATATGTAAAAAATTGTTAATAAAAGCGCCAAAATTCTCAATAATAAAAATAAGAGTGCCTCTGAGTAATTGCCAATATGACAAGAGAGACCTGAGCACATGGCTGTCGTTGTACAAAGTATGAAAAAGTGTAATTCATGCCAAATTCAGTCCCTTAGAAGCAAGTTATAAAGCTGGCACACGCAATCAAACAAACATTGACTTTCAAATTTCTTCTGTTCATCAAGTGCATTTTTTTAAAGTAAAAATTTTTTGAAATTATTTTTTTTTTATTTAATTTTTTTGGTGCATTTATCTATCTATTGACCTTTCGAGCCGAAGATGGCACACAGGGCAGAACCATAATCTCAAAAACAGAAACCTTGCGTGCCAAAATGGCACATATTGCAGAGATCACTGCTTGAAAAATCTATGGCTCTGTTTCCATAACAATACTTTTTACAATAACAGCTTGTCAAGCCATCAATCAACATCCTTAGTCGCCTCTTACAACATGCCTGGAAGGTCACAGTGTCACTATTCCTTACTTCCGTCATATTGAGACCCCAGAAACACATGGGACACGGGTGTATTTATTCTTCTACCTTTCAGCTCCCCGTGGAGCATAGGTCTTCAACAAACACCTTCCAAGCCATTCTGTTTCTTGCCATTCTTTTAAGATCATTCCATGTCTTACCCATCATCTTAATCTCTGCTTCTATCTGTCTTCTCCAAGAATTCCTTGGTCTTCCTCTTTGTCTTTTCCCCTGGGGATTAAAAAAAAAGGGCCATTTACTCTCAGTTGGCTCCCGCAGTGTGTGTCCTATCCAGCGCCATCATCTTCGCTGTATCTCTTTATCCACTGGTATTTGACTGGTACATTTCCATAATTCTATGTTAGTGATTTTGTCCTGCCATTTCCATCCTTTTATTCTGCGTAAGCATCCATTAATGAAAGTCTGTATCTTCATGATTGTTATTTTTGTTGTTCTCCATGTTTCACAGCCATATAATAAGACTGACTTAACACTGGAGTTGAAAATTTTTATTTTTGTATTTAACCTAATTTCTTTGGATTTCCATATTTTTCCCAGTGCAACAAATGCTTCTCTTGCTTTTGATATCCTTATTTTGGTATCATTTTCTGTTCCTCCCTCTTTGTCTATATTACTAATATATGTAAGATTGTACGTCTAGTAGAGGTATTTCCCCTATTTGTATTTGATTATTGCCAACTGCATTAATTCTCATAATTTTGGTCTTTATTTTCAGTCCCATCTGTTGTGATCTCTCATCAAGTATGCTCATTTCATCCTGCATCTGTTGATGGCTGTGTGATAGGAGAGCTATGTCATCAGTAAAGTCTAAATCATCAAGTTGCTTGGTCAGTGACCACTGGATCCCATTTCTGTTGTTTTGAGTTATTTTCATAATCCAATCTATGGCCAGTAGAAAGAGAAATGGAGACAGAAGGCATCCCTGCCTTACTCCTGTTCTTATTTCAAATGCTTCTGTAAGCTGTTCTTCATGCACCACACTACATTTCATTCCTTCATACATTGTTCTTATCAGGTTAAAAACTTTGTGGGGATTCCATAATGACTCAGCAACTTCCAAAGCATTCCTCTGTCTAAACTATCAAATGCCTTTTTGTAATCTATGAATTCAACATAAAGTGGGGACTGTAGTTCTAAACTTTGTTTAACTATTATACGTAGAGTAGTTATTTGATCCGCACATGATCCCTTCTTCCTTAAACCTGCTTGTTCATCTTTCAAATGTTTCTCTATGGCCTCTTTTAGTCTCTCCAAAATGATTCTGTTTAATATTTTTCCTGTTTTCCTAGCACTGGCAGTATCATAATTCCCCTATAATTTGTGCACTCCTCTAAACTTCCTTTCTTTGAGTGTATTTATAATAAACATTTAATGGGGTCATGGTTGACTACACATTTTGTATTCTTTTTGTTTCAGATGGTTGAAGCTGAAGGCTGTAGTCATAAATATAGATTCCAGGCTGAGGTACGTGGGAGTGAGTCAGGACAGATGCCTGCAGAAAGAACAGACATTTTGCAATGTGTTTATGAGGCTCATATTGATGATGTTAGGACATTCCCAAATAAGGACTGCAGTACAGAGTCAGATCAAATGTTTTCTGTGGCTGAGAATGAATTCAGTCTGGCTGGTACTAGTTACGGGTTTCAGAGTAATGTTGACATGAAAACACATCAGGGAATTCAAAATGCAAGGAAGATTTTCACCTGTGGTATATGTGGTGTTGGTTTGGCTCGTAGTCATGATTTGAAGAGACACATGAGAAAACATACGGGAGATAGGCCATACATATGTGATGTGCCAGATACAGGATTTACTGACAGGAGTGCTCTTATAAAACACAAGAGAATACATAAAGGGGAGAACCAAAATGTTGATATAAAGAATTATCAGAGAATGGAAGCAGAAAAGTGTTATATATGTGATGTTTGTGGCGTTGGATTTAAACGAAGTGATAATTTAAAGAGTCACAGAAGAAAGCATACAGGAGAGAAGCCCTACAAGTGTGATATCTGTGGTACGGGATTTAAACGAAGTGATCATGTAACAAGGCACAAGAAAATACATACAGGAGAGAAACCTCACAAATGTGGAGTGTGTGGTGTAGGTTTTGCTGAGTTTGAAACGCTAATAGTTCATGAGAGAACACATACAGAAGAGAAACCTTACAAATGTAGAGTGTGTCATGTAGATTTTGCTGATTGTGAAACACTGATAGTTCACGAGAGAACACATACAGAAGAGAATTCTTACAAATGTGGAGTGTGTGATGTAGGTTTTCCTGATTGTGAAGCTCTCATAGTTCATGAAAGAACACATACAGAAGAGAAACCTTACAAATGTGGTGTGTGTGATATAGGTTTTGCTGATTGTGAAGCTCTCATGGTTCACGAGAGAACACATACAGAAGAAAAACCTCACAAATGTGGTGTGTGTGGTGTAGGATTTGCCGAGTTTGAAACGCTAATAGTTCATGAGAGAACACATACAGAAGAAAAACCTCACAAATGTGGTGTGTGTGGTGTAGGATTTGCCGAGTTTGAAACACTAATAATTCACGAGAGAACACATGCAGAAGAGAAGCCTCACAAATGTGGTGTATGTGGTGTAGATTTTGCTGATTGTGAAGCACTCATAGTTCATGAAAGAACACATACAGAAAAGAAGCCATACAAATGTTGTATGTGTGATTTAAATTTTGCTGAAAATGACAAACTAATACGGCACATGAAAACACATACAGAAGAAAGGCCGTTTGAATGTGATATATGTGGTGCATGTTTTGCTGCACGTGGTACACTAGTAAAGCACAGGAGAACGCATACAGGAGAGAAGCCTTACAAATGTAATACTTGTGGTATTGGATTTAGTCGAAGTGATCATCTAACAAGTCACAAAAGAATGCATACAGGAGAGAGGCCATACAGATGTGATGTGTGTGGTCTGGGTTTTGCTGAGAGTGGTACATTAATAAAGCACAAGAGAACACATACAGGAGAGAAGCCTTACAAATGTAGTACGTGTGATGCACGTTTTGCTGAGCGTGGAACATTAACAAAGCATGAAAGAACACATACAGGAGAGAAACCTTACAGGTGTGATATTTGTGGTAAAAGTTTTGCTGAAGGCGGTACACTAATAAATCACAGGAGAAGACATACAGGAGAGAAGCCGTTCAGATGTGATGTGTGTGATATTGGATTTAACCGAAGTGATAGTCTAAGTATTCATGAGAGAACTCATTTAGGCTTGAAACCTTACAAATGTGATGAGTGTGGTGCAAGTTTTGCTCAGAATGGACACCTAAAAAGACATGAAAGATCACATACAGGTGCGAAACCGTACAAATGTGATGTGTGTGATGTCAGTTTTGCTGAAAGTGGCACTCTGAAACGACACAAGAGGACTCATACAGAAGAAGTCTTACAAATGTGATATATTAATTATATGATTATGTCTCTATATAATTGAAAACAAAAAATTTGAAATAATCTGAGCACTTATGTACTTGTCCGATGTGTAATGAGGATGACCTGTCGACTGAACTAAACTATACTATATATATATATATATATATAGGAGTAAGGAGATTGAACAACAACATATAGGTATGAACCCGTACAAATCAAAAGTATGTTTTATAGTGTTTATTGATAAAAAATAGTTCATATACTTGCATATCCATACATAATCCATCACATATGGACACATAAGTTATGTATATGTTCATTGTAGTGCTATTTAAATCTACAAAAGTAGGTTTGCTTGAGTGCGTATGTTGAATTAACGACGCCTTTAAGTAAAAATGCTGCATTGGTAACAATGGCATCGAATGGATACATGGAGGCCAGTTGGAGGACCTCGACTTTGCTGATGACAAAGTCCTCATCAGCAGCTAGATAACAACGATGCTGGAAAACACAAATGCACAATCATCAACAGCCAGTAAAGCTTGAGATCAATAATGAAAAGACTAAAGTCATGAGAAGCTATGTCCAACAGATGAAAGAATATACATGGAATACAAAAAAATTGGAAGAGATCAATCGCTTTATCTATCTTGGAAGTCACATTGTTCGGGAAGGGGATACAAGTAAAGAAATTTGAATCATAATAGCTAAAGCAGCAATGTCTTTCAGAAACCTTGAAAAGTTGTGGAAATCAAAACTCATCAGCACAAACACAAAACTTCGACTATTCAAATCAAATGCACTATCAACCCTTATGTATGCATGTGAGAGCTGGAAAACAACAAGAGATATAGAAACAAAGTTGAACGCATTTGAAAATAAATATATAAGGAAAATACTTGGTATATCATGGAACAAATTCAAAACAAATGAGGAAATTAGAGAAATCGCCAATCAACCACTAATATCATCAGTAATCAAGAAAAGATGTTGGACATGTGATGAGAAGAGATAATAACTGAATAGCAAAGCAAGCCCTCAAGTGGGAAACAACAGGTAGGAAGAAAAGAGGCTGACCCAGAGAAACAATGAGAAGAACATTGATCAGGGAGGAATCGGTTCCCTCAATGAGATTGAGATGTTTGCATAGAATAGAGACTAATGGTGAGATTTGATGAAAGATCTTTGTAAGGATTGAGACTGTTAGAAAAAAAAATTCGAAACAGGGAAAGAGTATCTGGGTCTATATCCTATGGACCAGTTACGGCTTGAAAGGTTGATACTTAAGTGGAAGTAAAAAAGTAAATCATGTGGGGCCAAGACAAGATTTGTGGAGACAGAGAAAAGAAAAGACATCAGTTTTTGTTGTGCTTGTCCTTTGATAAGAACCTTTTATAGTTTAAATAAATATTTGTTTGTTTAATTTGTTTGCAAAGCTGAATTTTAAAAATTATTATTATTTTACAAAATATGTAGTCATCACTTGAGGGTCTATTGACTTGTGAAGTTCAAAATTATATAGTTTCACCACATACCCTGATCGTCTTGTCTGGCAAAGACCATTCTGCAAGGAACTGAAGAGGGCAAGAAGGAGAGGTAGACAGAGAAAGAGATGGGAAGTTAACATCAAAGAAAGGAAAAGTATTAACTTTGCTGAGTCCCGAAGAATCACTGAAGATTTAGAGAATTATAGGAAGTTGACGAAGTCTGTCAGTAGAAGTGCCCCAACAACCCACAGAGTTAGGGGATGAGAAAGTCTCTGCTTTTAAATATGTTGGTGATCAGTTTTAGTAAAATCGATGAGGGCACCTCGAGTTGTCATTTAAAATCTAACTTTCTCCCAGTGTTGTTGCTAGACACACTGCTCACCATAAGCCTGAACATATGCAATTGGGAGAGTCATTGCAGAAGTCAAAAATACATACGGTCACCTTTGTCCCAGGACATGCGGGAATACAGGGAAATGAAAGAGTAGACAGGTTGGCTAGCTGTGCTGTTGTTGAGAACAGTCAACCATTGGATTGGGCGGACATCATCAATGCCCTTCGGGAAGTGTGAAGGACACAGGACTTCGACAATCATGAGTCCACGTCACTCCTTTGGATGAAAGAGATGGGAGTTAAGATGGGCACAGCCAGAAACGAGAAACCTAGCGGGCATGTAAGAAGACCAACACACCACTGGAGTCGTCAGTCGCTGGACACTGCAAGACTTGCTGAGGAGGGGATCTGAGCACCTATGGACATGTTGGGAGTGCAATGATGATTACCCGCAAATAATAACTCAATAAGTCTTTATTCCAGGAAAACTTTCCAATTTTAGTAAAAGATTCCATCCTCCTATTGTGATGTCCATTTTCCGTGTTCTTCTTAATGTCACATAAGGTCTGCATCTTTTTCTTTTATTTTTTACCTGTTTATCTCATTTGACTGCTTGCTTTGTGATTCTCTGATTATTTTTTCTCATGGGAAGAAGACTTTGCTATTTGCCCACATTCTCTTCATGATCATCACTGACTTGTTGAATGACCTGTTAACTTACATGGTATAAATTTCAAATACTCAAACATAGTCAAGAGCAGCAGGATTCGGCTCCCTCAATGAGATAGAGCTGCTTGCACAGAACAGAGACAAATGGCGAGATTTGATAAAATATCTTTAAAAGAATTGAAAACTGCTAGAACAAAAATTCAGATAAGAGAAGGAGTATCTTGGTCTATGCCCTATGGGCCAGCTACGGCTCGAAAGGTCAATAGATAGATAGAAATATAGACTTTATATAAGTCCCTTTGATGAGGGACTGTGTTTATGTATGTTTTATTACTTGCAACACAAATATTTTATATTTTATTTATGTAAAACTTGTACAATATTTAGCTTGTCCCTTGTAAAAATGAGTTTAGAACAAGTTGCATTAAAATGTACTGCATGCATCTGCTTGTTGATTGTATTAATTTCCTCACATATGTATACATACCTATATGTAGCCTTTGGCATTTTGACAAGCAGTTTGTGGCAAGCAATCATGATTTGTCAGTGGTCTGATAATTTATTAGTATCTGATGTCAGATGCTGTTTTACTGAGCAGCTTCTCTCACGGCTAAGTCTAGCAATGTTGCACAGATCTGACCGCAGAATGAACAAGATGTGTTTGTGATGTCTGACCTGATCTCCTTTCTCATTCTTTTGTTATTTGTAGTTAAAAATTGAATATCACGGGGGAGGGGGGGGGGGGTGTGTTCTAGGGGTATGATGTCGACCTCTGGACAAAATTGTCCCAGGTTTGATCACCGGCACAGGTGGTGAGAATTTTTCAAAAATCAAATCTGTGGTTTCTTCATGGCTTTACCCTCCCCTGGTCTGTGGGTAGGGAGATCTGATGTCTATCCCTCAGAAAATGGCAAAAATACTATAGAGGTCCTGTGTGCACTTGCATATGTTAAAAGACCCTTGGCAGTTAAAAATAAAAAAAGTAGGCCAAAAATGGCCACTGTCCAGGTAAAATTTGTTAAGCAAATTGACTCATCCTTGCCGAAGACGGTTGTGTCGAGCTGAAAAGGCGCAGATATCCCACTTTGTCGTAAACTAGCAACACGATTCATCCTTGTCCGCTTAACGGGCAAATGCTAAGAAGAGTATCACGCCCTGGATATTCTCAGTTTTGCCAATATTTGTTATTAATTTATGGGCATTAACAATTAAAATATCATTTGTGCATAAATATTGATTTTAGCAAAACATTTTACATTTTTTGCATCCTGTCGCAAATTTAAACCAATTTAAATTCAAACCTTCATCCAAAAATGTCCAATTCTGTAACTAAAATGTCACTAGGGTGAGATGACAACAAACAGCTGTGTACTATCTTCTTCTTTTTTTTTCTCATTTGCTTTTCAGTATCGAGGGGAGATATAATTTGTAGTCTTTTCCTCTTCTGTTGGCCTCTCTTTGCTGTTATGTTTTCTAGTTTTTCTAATATTCCATCAATCCATCTTTTCGTGGTCGGCTCTTGTGTCTGGTGTTCTCGCATAGTTTATTTAAGGTTCATTGTGTTGCGCTTTAATCTTTCTGCCTTATCACGTGGTCAAACCGTTTTATATGCTGCTTCTTTATGTACTCTATGACTGGAATAATTCCAGTTCTGCTGTTTTTTCAGTTCTTAATTTCTGATCTTATTTCTCAGGCTGTTTCCTGTCAATCGTCTAACACATTTCATTTCAGTAGTAGTTATTTTTCTGATTGTTCTTGCATCTAGGGTCCAGGTCTGAAATTGGTAGCACAATAGTTGGGATGAAGATTGCATTGTATAGTGCTCGTTTTGCCTCCATAGTTATTTCCATGTTGGACAATAGTGGTGATAACTATCCAATGATTTGACAAGCTTTGTTGCATCTTGATTCTACCTCTGTTGTTTGTGAATTATCGTTTGTCACTAAACTTCCTAATTATTTTAATTCCTCTACTTGTGTTAGTTGCCTGCCTTGTATAGTTATGTTGATGTTCTGTTTATTTTGGGCGACATTCATGACTTCTGTTCTGTCGGTGTTTTCATGTTGTAATTTGTGCCTGAGCTGTTGAGTTTGTTTAATTGTTCTTGTAGATCTTCTTTTGTTTAGGCTGCTGTGTCTTTATACATGGCCCCAAGATCTCATTTGTCTTGTTTGAATTGTGTGCATCGCAGACAAAAGAGGAATAAATGCTAACAGACAATAAGGATATTATAGATAGATGGCAGGAATATATAACAGAACTATTTCATGATCAAAGGGACAAGAAACCAGTTATAAAATGTACATCGGGCTATAAAACCTTAAAATCTGAGGTGGAAAAAGCTATAAAAACAATGAAAAAGGGAAAAGTAGCAGAACCTGACAGCATACAGATAATAGATTTTGTTGTTCTTAGTTTCAGTCCTGGTGTTATTTGTTTTGATGTTAGTATATTTTTCATGGCATTGAAATTACTTTTTGCCATTCCTATTCTTTTATTTATTTCAGTTGTACATTTTCCATCACTGGTTATAGTATGCCCCAGGTAGTTGTAGCTGTGGACTGTTTCTAGATGTATTCCTTCAACTTTGATATTTTATTGTAGGTCTTGAGAATTTTCTTTGTTTATGATCATAGTTTTAGTTTTTTTTATATTCATATCTGGTCCACATTTTTTGCTTGTCATGTTTATTACATTAAGTAATTGTTGTAGATCTTTAGGATTTTCTGCTAGTAGAACAGTATCATCAGCATATCTTAGGTTATTGATTATCTTCCCATTAATGTTAATGCCTGGCATCTCATTGATGTTTTTAAAGATTTGCTCAGTGTATAAATTGAACAAGCTTGGTGATAGGATGCATCCTTGTCTTACTCCTCTTTTTATATTAATGGGTGTAGAGTTCTCCTTGTTATATTTTATTATTGCTGTTTGTTCCCAATACAAATTACATATCAGTCGTATGTCTGTGTCATCCAGATTTATATCTTTTAGGCAGTCTATAAGTTGCTCATGGTGTATTCTATCAAATGCTTTGGTGTAGTCTATGAAGCAGGCATATATTGGTTTGTTTACTTCTATGTACTTTTCAATCAATGTCCTCATGCTGAATATGGCTTCTTTTGTCCCACTGTTTTTCTTGAATCCGAATTGCTGCTCATCTAATTCAGTATTGATTTTATTCTGAATCCTTCCTTGTATAACTTTTAGTAAAATGTTGGTTACCTGGCTCATTAGGCTTATTGTTCTAAAATCGCTGCATTCAACTGCACCATTCTTTTTAGGCAATAAAAGTTGATGTTTTTAGTTCATTTGGTATGTATCCTGTGCGGTATAATGTCATTGCATATGTCTGTGATCACTTCAATGCCAAAATCTTCTAGTGCCTGTATCATCTCTATCTGTATATTGTCAGGTCCTGCTGCTTTTCCCTTTTTCATTGTTTTTATAGCTTTTTCTACTTCAGATTTCACGATTTTATAGCTGGATGTACATTTTATGATGTAAATTACAACATAAAAATCAACACCGACATAACAGAAGTCATGAATGTCGCCAAAAATAAACAGAACATCAACATAACAATAGAAGGCAGGCAACTAAAACAAGTAGAGGAATTAAAATAATTAGGAAGTTTAGTGACAAACTTAAAGATTATATTTTAATATTCCTATATGGTGCAGAAACATGGACATTAGACAAAAAAACAGAACAGAGAATTGAAGCCTTTGAAATGTGCATATATAGAAGAATAGGTAGAGTTGGGTGGAAGGAAAACAAAGAAACGATGAAGTCTTAAAACAACTAAAAATGAAAAGAGAACTATTAAGCACAATTCAAACAAGACAAATGCGATTTTTGGGCCATGTTAAAAGACACAACAGCCTACTAAAAGTACTCCTGGAGGGGAAAATACAAGGTAAAAAAGAGGCAGACCAAGACTAACATGGACGAATAACATCAAAAGATGGACAAATCAGCCTATGACAACCTGCACCATCAAAGCAAGAGACAGAGCAGAATGGCGCTCCATTGTAGCCAACCTTCGTTGCGGAGAAGGCACTCGATGATGATGAGATTCATCGGGAAAAACGTAATTTAAAAAAATGTGAAGTTTTTAAATTGTGGATTTATATGGTTGGAAATAAGAGCAAAGAAAGTAGGTTGCCTTATAGCTTTCTATTCTTGTCATTTAATTTGCCAGGGGATAGCGCGAACGCAGTCCCCAATACGAAAAAATTACGCACTCGAGTCACCCACATTTGGGGTGATCGCAGGGGTCAACCCAACCGAAGTGCAATGGGAGGGCCTCACCCTGGGAGTACCTCCTTCTTGATCATGGTTTCTCCCGTGCCAGGTAAGTATGCCTTTATTTGGCCTCAGATTTGTAGCCATGTTCTCATCTGTGCAAAATCTTTCTTCTTTTCTATATTGCTTTATAATCACCTTTCAATTACAAAATTGAGGCTGTCAATAAACTCTTTAACTAATCAGATATAATGAGGAAGCAAATTGTTTAAAATTGTATTTAATCGTAATATTTCTACCCTAACTTGTTTATATTCAAAATAATTAAAAGATAATATATTTCTGGTATAGTGGTGTCCCTTGAATTTTTATTTCGCACGAGATAATTTGCAAATTCTCTCCCTTTGTTCTATCCTGAACGATACTTAGTTTTTATTTTCTTCTTTATTTGCCTTTCAGCGTCGAGGGGAGACACAATTTGCGGCCTTTTGCTCCTTAGTTTGTGTCTGCTTGTGGTATGTTTTCTGGTGTTTCTAATATTACATATATATATATTCTTAGCAGAAGCCATACTGATTCAGTTGTTAAGAAGCTGTTAGCTTATTTATGTGAAGAGACTTTTTAGTATTGTGAATGATATCACTAGTGCTCGCTTAGTAGAAGCCATGCTGAGCCAGTTGTTAAGAAGCTGTTAGCTTATTCATGTGAAGAGACTTTTAGTATTGTGAATGATATGGAACAGGCAAATAATTGCAATGCTGCGGTAAAGCTGGTAGCAAACCTCTCCATTCTCCTGATCATCTAACATGTAGATATATATAATTGTGCTTCATCGTTTGTTGTTGTTGTCCTTGTTTACTGAAGAAGGCTACTGCTACTTTCTTCTCTTCTTTTCTGTCCACCTCTCCATTCTCCTGATCATCTAACATGTAGATATAGATAATTGTGATTCATAGTTTGTTGTTGTTGTCCTTGTTTTCTGAAGAAGGCTACTAGCCGAAACGTCAGTATTGTATTGTGTTCCCTATTTGTAAAGCTGTCACCATACCTTGGAGTGTCTAACACTCCCCATCACTGGCTCATTGTGAATGATATCACTAGTGCTCGCTTAGCAGAAGCCATGCTGAGCCAGTTGTTAAGAAGCTATTAGCTTATTCATGAGAAAAGACTTTTAGTATTGTGAATGATATCACTAGTGCTCGCATAGCAGAAGCCATGCTGAGCCAGTTGTTAAGAAGCTGTTAGCTTATTCATGAGAAAAGACTTTTTAGTATTGTGAATGATATAACTACTGTGGGTGTGATCCATATGGGAGTATGCCTTTGTGAGTAATAAACATGACATGTGTGAGTTCAACGGTGTTACTGACTGCTTTGTTTAAGCTAGCTGTGTTTTGTCTGACCTCAGGGAAGAACGGAGACTGGAGTTGTCATAAATTGTGGGCAGACAGTGCGGAGTACAGAATAACGATCACTGGCAAGGGTGAACGCCACGGGCTTATGGTCAATCGGGAGGCAGCATGGGTAGTAGTGGCCTCCAGACAGCAACACGGGGCTGATCTGCATCCCTAGGCAGTTCTAGACGTCGGGGTCAGTCAAGGGGCTGACCTACACGGTGACTGGAAGAGTCGCCGAATTCAGTAACCGGCGGAGGGTGCCTTCGATGTCGGGGGCGCATGGGCTCAATTCTTTAACGAATCACGGCGGCAGCTGTCGAACAGAGGCCAATTCAATACAACGAGGGCAAGGGGGAACTAGCTCGTCATACATTCGGCTGCACAGCTCAACAGCGTCAGGCGCTACAAGACAACAGTTGAGGGTGCTGAAGGATAATGACAGCTTGAAAGCTGTGTTCATTACAATGTGTGCGAGTACAAACTAGCTCGTTACAATTACGGTTACAGGTAGGCAGCGGAAGATTTAACCGTTACATTTGAAGGTACTCATGCTTTGTTTCCGTCCATTGACGTTTCAAGCCGGGCCTCGCTGTTGAGACCAAGGGTGGTTGCCGCAGAGAGAAATCATACATAAAAATCCCAACAATTGCACAAATCGCCTATTTGATGAAAAGAAGCATGTTAGTTGTTTATGTATATTACATAATACTTTGGTAATTCCTGTCTTGGAGACTAAATAAGCTTCAATTGCCAGGTTATCTATATATGTTCTTTTATAGGTAAATTTGTCACCTTATTATCAAGGTTTCTATATGTTGCATTTGCCAGATTTTGTTTAAACTAAGCCAGACGTGACATTTAATATGGCTAGTTTGGCTTCACGCCTTTTTTGGATGTCTCCTTGTGATGTTTGAGATCTATGCTTTTCTTTCATTTTTCTTAAATTCAGCACTTAATCTGATGATTATATTGCTGTGTTTTGAATATTTCATAGATAATCAATCCATCTGGTTGACCCACATACTCAAAACTTCTTCATTTTCTTTCCTTCCTCATTTGCCTTTCAGCGTTGAGGGAAGATCCCATTGTCAATGCATATATATTCTTGATTTGTATTCCTCTTATAATAATCCTTCCAAAAAAAGGAATTGAAGTCAACGGTCACAACATAAATAATTTACGATATGCGGATTGCACAGTCTTAATAGCAGAGACAGAGAATGAACTACAAGAAATGATAGACATAATAGTAAAAGAAAGCAACAAGAAAGGTCTCAGTCTGAATAGTAAGAAAACAGAAGTAATGGCCATATCAAAGAAACAATCATCACCATCATGCAGCATAAAAATAAACGAGACAAATCTGAAACAAGTGCAACGTTTCAAATACTTGGGCACAATAATAACATCAGATGGGAGATGATGCACCACAGAAATAAAAAGCAGAATAGCTCAGGCCAAAATAGCATTTCAGAAAATGAAAAATATCTTATGCAACAAATCTATGTCAATAGAAATGAGAAAGAGAGTTCATCGATGCTATATAGAACCAATTCTGACCTATGGAAGCGAATCATGGACAATAGACAAACAAATGAAAAGACGATCAGAGGCAACAGAGATTGGATTCTCAGAAGAATGTTGAAAGTTCCCTGGACAGCTAAAAAAGACCAATGAGGAAGTTCTCAAAGAAGCCAACACAAAAAGGGAGCTCTTAAAAAACATAAGAAAGAAGCAATCAACATTTTTGGGGGCACATCATGAGAAGAGGAAAGTTGGAATACTTGGTTACAACTGGCAAAATAAAAGGAAAGAGAGATCGCGGACGACAAAGAGAGAAAATACTGGATAGCTTGGTGTCATGGCATGGAAAACAGTCAACAACAGAACTCATACGATGCACTGTGGATAGAAGATTGTGGGAGGACATGATCGCCAATGCCAGTCGGTACGGCACATGATGATGATATAATGTAGCATAGCTCCCCTTTGTTTTATAATTTAATTTCTTGTCCCTATTTTTATTTCTGCTTCATTTACTTGTTACTTTCATTCTAGATGTAATACAGTTTGTCTTTATTCTATTGTCTGTTTGTGATATAATCATTCTCTGAAGGAAGTATTTTGCTGTTCTTTTTTTTTTGTTTTTGTTTTTGTTTTTACAAGCTGTCTCCTGGTAGGAGTGTACGTTACACCCAACCACTTACTCTATAACCAAAATAGTCCTACTGGTACATATCTTTCATGGTGATGTTATTATTGTCCAAGTATTTATGGCTGAGTGGAAAATGCTAAAAGAATCAATGCAACAAACATCAAAAGACTTCATACCACCATTGAGGAAAAATTCAAGAAATAGGTGGATGACAGATGACATTTTGCAGCTAATGGATACAAGAAGAAGAAATAAAGAAAATAAAGTTGAGTTTAAGAGATTATATAAAGAAATTGTAATAAAATGCAATGAAGCAAAATAAGTATGGCTAAAAGAGAGATGCAAAGAGATTGAAATGCAACAAAAAGGAGATGCTAAAGCTATATACAAACAAATTGAAGAATTAACAGGAAGAAAAACGCAATCAAAAACTGGATGTTTAAGATCAAAGGAAGGACTGAAAATGAAAGCATAAGGGAACGATGGACAGAATACATTAAAGATCTTTATAATGATGAACGAACAGAAGTAAATATTAAGGATAATGGAGAATAACCAGAAATACTCAAAGAAGAAGTGGAAGACGCGTTGCGCAATATGAAAGCAGGCAAAGCTCCTGGACCAGATAATATAACTAAAGAAGAGATTGAAGCCATGGGTGATTTTGGTACATAAATTATAACAAAAATATTGAATGATATCTACAACAGCGGATATATATACCAGACGACCTGCTAAGTTCAATATTCATAGCCCTACCAAAGAAATCTGGAGCGATTGAATGCGATGATCGTCACACAATAAGCCTTATGAGTGACATGACTAAGATATTACTAAGAGTCATGCGATGAGTGCGAAACAAAATCTGTCCAGAAATTAGTGATGAACAGTGTGGTTTTGTTAGAGATAAAGTAACAAGCAATGCCGTATACATCATAAGATCTTTAGTAGAAAGAGCCATAGAGGTGAAATCAGATCTATACCTATTTTTCATATATTATACCAAAGCATTTGTCAAAGTAAAGCACCAAGAAATCATATATAAAATATTGTTTCTTCCTCTTCTTCTACCTTTTTAGCTCCCACTGGAGTATAGGTCTTCAACAAACACTTTCCAAGTTGTTCTGTTCCCTGTCATTCCCTTAAGATCACTCCATGTCCTCCCCACCATCGCCATCTCCGCCGCTATCTGTCTTCTCCAAGAACTCCCTGGTTTTCCTCCCCGTCCTCTCCCCCGGGACTCCAAAAAAATGGGCCCGTTGTGCAACACTCCCAGCTGGCTTCCGCAGCGTGTGTCCCACCCAGCGCCACCGTCCTCGCCGCATCTCCCTATCCACTGGCACCTGACCGGCACACTTCCATAACTCCATGCCAGTGATCCTGTCCTGCAACCTCCACCCCCATAATCTGCGCAAACATCCACCAATGAAAGTCTGCATCTTCGCGACTGTCAAATCCGCCAGTAGTATACAATGTTGTATTTGTCTAGTATTGTGGCGCTAAATTAACAAAGATATATAGGGCGGCGCGCGGCGCGAATTTTGCGCGAAATGTACACGAGAGACAAGGGGAGTTAACCATGACCGCGCGTGTCCGGATGTTGACCTCTAGTCTCGGTGACCCCGGAAGTGACCTGTTTATGTTTGGTGTGTGCTGACTTTGGAGTTCTTTATGTACTTGATCGTTAGTGCTAGGTTAGTAGATTATACAACATCAATGAAAAACATTAAATTTAAAACAGAAGACGAAGATATATTTTATTCTTTTATTATCTCAATAGGTGTATAACATTACAAACATATTTAGTACACGAAGTAAATATATAGTACAAGGATAACATTTATTTATAGCTATGTAGTTGGGTGTCTGCTTAGCGTTGTACCATAAATGAAGCATAAGGGGTGAAACAGTTAGAGATTCCTGGTTAGTCTAAGCTGGTAGTGTAAATATGTTCCTCGGTGTTAGTGGTTCGCTATCTCTCTCTCTCTCTCTCTCTCTCGCCCTCTCTCTCTCTGTCTACTATTCCAGCCTAGATTTCCCTCCATTGAAACACTTACTCATTCTCACCATTTATCCCTATCATCTCGCCTTCCTTCTCTCTCTCTCTCTTTCTCCCCTATCCTCTCTTAGACTTCTAACCTATC
This sequence comes from Megaustenia siamemsis, assembly GCA_032433765.1. NCBI lineage: Eukaryota > Metazoa > Mollusca > Gastropoda > Stylommatophora > Ariophantidae > Megaustenia > Megaustenia siamemsis. The sequence goes on along the minus strand of JAVIAB010000159.1, from coordinate 27,504,845 downwards.
AGTCCACCCTCAGCCTCTCCCTTTACCTCCCCCGCCCTCCCTCATATTTTTAGTGTCCCTCCTATTGTAACACTTGATTATTCTCACCATTTATACCTAGCATCTCGCCTTCTTTCTCATAGGCTTCTATCTCTCTCGCTCTCTCTCTTCTAACCCCTACTAGACTTCTCTCCTACCATTCCACCTTTCTTCCTCTCTCTCTATCTCTCTCTCTCTCTCTTTACCTCGCCTAGCGTTCCGCCTTCATTCGTATTTTTACCTTACCGCCAGTGTAACACATTAATAACATTGAATATCAATTACAAAAAGACTTGAAATATCTACTTTTTAAAGAACCAATAAGATAAACATATGCAAAACGAAGGAATAATACACTCGACAAGGCTTAACAGACGTACTTTATACACATCACCATTAATACAACTGAAATTCCTTTAATGATAACCTATCACATCGTTATGAGCTAAGAGAAAAACAGAAAAAAAATTCAACTTACACCGTAAAATATACCACTACAACACAGACCGCTAGACTGAACAGTACTATGAAAATAAACGTCCGTGAATCAAGCGCGCTTATAACATAAAGTCTCACATCCGACTAGTTTAAATATAATCTGGTAAATAAAATTTGGACGACACTATTCCACCCTCGACTAACATCTAGGTTAACCAATCAGAGAAGAAGAGTTCTACCGGACACCCACCAACGAAATGACTGACCTCTGGATTAACTAATCAGAGAAGAGGATTACTGTTATCGTGATAACTGACCTCATTTTCAACTTGAAGTGCTGTCGAGTCTGATGCATGGGTTACTTTAAATCGATTCGGCCCCTGATACAATCCACCTAGCGGGTCAATGGTGGGGGAAATAATACAAGTGGCGGGTTACTTGAATGCGTTTTGACCCCTGATGAGATACCAGGAGTTCCATGACAGTTATAAATAGTTGGATACAACGAGCAGGAAGTTATATTCAAGGTCCAAAATGTTAGACCAAATCACTAAGATTTTACCGCCAGAACACACAAATTTAGGCTCATATTCAAAAAGTCGACCTTAAAACCATACAAATCTACTCCCATACCCATAAAAGTTAGACACATCAAACAGATAATTACTTCCAAACTCCAAAAAGTTAGACCAAATCGCCATGATCGTTCTTTAACATTGCCTCCAGCGTTCTTCGATCGTTCTCTAACATTGCCTCGATCGTTCTCTAACATTACCACGAGCGTTCTCTAACATTACCACGATCGTTCTTTAACATTACCTCGAGCGTTCTCTAACATTGCCATGATCGTTCTTTAACATTGCCTCCAGCGTTCTCTTCACAAGTTTCGGAAGGGAACCATTTGTCGTACTGGGAGAAAAACTCGTTTACCCTATCCCTTTTAACGACCCCTTCTAATGATGACTCGCTGAGTGCCAAGTACAGACTATCTGTATCCATTTCACAGCGTTGAAAGTCGGACCTCTCTAAAAATCTATCCAGGAAGTCATAGTAAAATTCCAACATTCGCAATTTGGTGTACTGGTAAACGAAAAAACCAATCTGTGAAGGAAGATCCCACAGGATACTTCGTTTTCCAAGCGACACCTCATACAGGTCTTCACCAATCGGCGTCATGGTTTTAAACAGGGGGTTATTTACCAACTTTGTTGTATTGGCCCCCTCTTTAACATAGGTCACGTTCACATGTTTCCCCAAATTCGTCAAGGTCTTCCCATAGGCCGAGAAAAATATTACCACCAGATCACAAAAATGTAGGCAGAAACCTAGGAGGCAAGGTCAGAAACCTAGGAGGCAAGGGCAGAAACCTAAGAGGCAAGGGCAGAAACCAAAGAGGCAAGGGCAGAAACCTAAAAGGCAAGGGCAGAAACCTAAGAGGCAAGGGCAGAAACCTAAGAGGAACGGGCAGAAACCTAAGAGGCAAGGGCAGAAACCTAAGAGGCAAGGACAGAAACCTAGGAGGCAAGGTCAGAAACCTAGGAGGCAAGGGCAGAAACCTAGGAGGCAAGGGCAGAAACCTAGGAGGCACGGGCAGAACCTAGGAGGCAAGGGCAGAAACCTAAGAGGCAAGGACAGAAACCTAGGAGGCAAGGTCAGAAACCTAGGAGGCAAGGGCAGAAACCTAGGAGGCAAGGGCAGAAACCTAGGAGGCACGGGCAGAAACCTAAGAGGCAAGGGCAGAAACCTAAGAGGCAAGGGCAGAAACCTAAGAGGCAAGGGCAGAAACCTAAGAGGTACGGGCAGAAACCTAAGAGGTAAGGGCAGAAACCAAAGGGGCAAGGCAGAAACCTAGGAGGCAAAGACAGAAACCTAAGAGGCACGGGTAGAAACCTAAGAGGCAAGGGCAGAAACCTAGGAGGCAAGGCCAGAAACCTAGGAGGCAAGGGCAGAAACCTAAGAGGCAAGGACAGAAAACTAGGAAGCAAAGGCTGAAAAACACTCGTACTGACTAAGGCTTCCAAGGTGTATTTGATTGTCTCCCTTTTTTTTGTCTGTATAACCTAATATATCACTTTCATTTAATCTATCGATAAACGTTTCAAAGTCATTTCTGTTGTTAACTAACAAGGGTTTGTCTAACCCTGTCGCGTTATTTGAGCTTGTGTGTGAAAGTAACGCAGCCCCTGTATCTCTCTATGTCTTAAAACTAGATGATGACTATAATTTTAGGTTACACAAATAACACGTGGATACTAAAAAAAAACCAACTTTTCGAAAATAGGTTACTAAAGTAACATACTATAACATTAAAGATCTAAGATAACACTTACTTTTATGTGTTTGAAGGTACGAGACACATCCATCGTCAACAACTGTAAGCGTATGTCTGATTACAAGCTTCTCAGATATATACACTTGAAACCCTAGAGGTGTTACTAAAAATAGAACTGACCTCTGAGGCAATACCGGATGTGTTACTAAAAAGATTTTGACGTATGATGGCAATTTTATGAGTTTACCCCCTGATCATTTTTTAGGGATACGCCCATGAAATCGGTAAAAATCGTAAATTTTCACTCTAGGCATACCCCAAACTCTATTCTAGACAACCCTTTTGCAAAATTTACATTAAAAACCACTTTTAGGATTTTACCCCTTATCATTTTTGAGGGTTACGCCCCTGAAATCGATAAAAAATTGAAATATAACCTCAAGGCATACCCCAAACATAATATTTGACACCCCTACATATCAAACTCGATAAAAAAATCAACAAAAACTAGTAGTGGTATAGTGGTTTTTGAGCCGTTCATACTACGCAGATGTACGGTGCAGCACGTGCAATCGATAAAAAAAATTGAAATATAACCTCAAGGCATACCCCAAACATAATATTTGACACTCCTACATATCAAATTCCAACAAAAAAAACAACAAAAACTAGTAGTGGTAAAGGGTTTTTGAGCCGTGCATACTACGCAGATGTACGGTGCAGCACGTGCAATCGATAAAAAAATTGAAATATAACCTCAAGGCATACCCCAAACATAATATTTGACACCCCTACATATCAAATTCCAACAAAAAAACAACAAAAACTAGTAGTGGTAAAAGGTTTTTTGAGCCGTGCATACTACGCAGATGCACGGTGCAGCACGTGCAATCGATAAAAAAATTGAAATATAACCTCAAGGCATACCCCAAACATAATATTTGACACCCCTACATATCAAATTCCAAAAAAAAAAAAAAAAAAAAAAAAATAGTAGTAAGGAACGGGTTTGGAGCCGTGCATACTACGCAGATGTATTGTGATAAAAGCAACATGCGAAAATGTTAAAATCCTAGCTCAAAACACCCTCCCTTACAACTACTAGTTTTGTTGTTTTTTTTTGTTGGAATTTGATATGTAGGAGTGTCAAATATTATGTTTGGGGTATGCCTTGAGGTTATATTTCAATTTTTTTTATCGATTGCACGTGTTGCACCGTTCATCTGCGTAGTATGAACGGGTCAAAAACCACTATACCACTATTAGTTTTTTGTTGTTTTTTTGTTGGAATTTGATATGTAGGGGTGTCAAATATTATGTTTGGGATATGCCTTGAGGTTATATTTCAATTTTTTTTATCGATTGCACGTGCTGCACCGTACATCTGCGCAGTATGAACGGCTCAAAAACCACTAAACCACTACTAGTTTTTGTTGATTTTTTGATGGAGTTTGATATGTAGGGGTGTCAAATATTATGTTTGGGGTATGCCTTGAGGTTATATTTCAATTTTTTATCGATTTCAGGGGCGTAACCCTCAAAAATGATAAGGGGGTAAAATCCTAAAAGTGGTTTTTAATGTAAATTTTTGCAATAGGGTTATCTAGAATAGAGTTTGGGGTATGCCTAGAGTGAAAATTTACGATTTTTACCGATTTCATGGGCGTATCCCTAAAAAATGATCAGGGGGTAAACTCATAAAATTGCCATCATACGTCAAAATCTTTTTAGTAACACATCCGGTATTGCCTCAGAGGTCAGTTCTATTTTTAGTAACACCTCTAGGGTTTCAAGTGTATATATCTGAGAAGCTTGTAATCAGACATACGCTTACAGTTGTTGACGATGGATGTGTCTCGTACCTTCAAACACATAAAAGTAAGTGTTATCTTAGATCTTTAATGTTATAGTATGTTACTTTAGTAATCTATTTTCGAAAAGTTGGTTTTTTTTTAGTATCCACGTGTTATTTGTGTAACCTAAAATTATAGTCATCATCTAGTTTTAAGACATAGAGAGACACAGGGGCTGCGTTACTTTCACACACAAGCTCAAATAACGCGACAGGGTTAGACAAACCCTTGTTAGTTAACAACAGAAATGACTTTGAAACGTTTATCGATAGATTAAATGAAAGTGATATATTAGGTTATACAGACAAAAAAAAGGGAGACAATCAAATACACATTGGAAGCCTTAGTCAGTACGAGTGTTTTTCAGCCTTTGCTTCCTAGTTTTCTGTCCTTGCCTCTTAGGTTTCTGCCCTTGCCTCTTAGGTTTCTGCCCGTGCCTCCTAGGTTTCTGCCCTTGCCTCCTAGGTTTATGACCTTGCCTCCTAGGTTTCTGCCCTTGCCTCTTAGGTTTCTGCCCTTGCCTCTTAGGTTTCTGCCCGTGCCTCTTAGGTTTCTGCCCTTGCCTCTTAGGTTTCTGCCCGTGCCTCCTAGGTTTCTGTCCTTGCCTCTTTGGTTTCTGCCCTTGCCTCCTAGGTTTCTGCCCTTGCCTCCTAGGTTTTTGTCCTTGCCTCCTAGGTTTCTGCCCTTGCCTCTTAGGTTTCTGCCCGTGCCTCCTAGGTTTCTGTCCTTGCCTCCTAGGTTTCTGACCTTGCCTCCTAGGTTTCTGCCCGTGCCTCTTAGGTTTCTGCCCTTGCCTCTTAGGTTTCTGCCCGTGCCTCCTAGGTTTCTGTCCTTGCCTCTTTGGTTTCTGCCCTTGCCTCCTAGGTTTCTACCTACATTTTTGTGATCTGGTTTTAATATTTTTCTCGGCCTATGGGAAGACCTTGACGAATTTGGGGAAACATGTGAACGTGACCTATGTTAAAGAGGGGGCCAATACAACAAAGTTGGTAAATAACCCCCTGTTTAAAACCATGACGCCGATTGGTGAAGACCTGTATGAGGTGTCGCTTGGAAAACGAAGTATCCTGTGAGATCTTCCTTCACAGATTGGTTTTTTCGTCTACCAGTACACCAAATTGCGAATGTTGGAATTTTACTATGACTTCCTGGATAGATTTTAGAGAGGTCCGACTTTCAACGCTGTGAAATGGATACAGATAGTCTGTACTTGGCACTCAGCGAGTCATCATTAGAAGGGGTCGTTAAAAGGGATAGGGTAAACGAGTTTTTCTCCCAGTACGACAAATGGTTCCCTTCCGAAACTTGTGAAGAGAACGCTGGAGGCAATGTTAAAGAATGATCGTGGCAATGTTAGAGAACGCTCGAGGTAATGTTAGAGAACGCTCGTGGTAATGTTAGAGAACGATCGAGGCAATGTTAGAGAACGATCGAAGAACGCTGGAGGCAATGTTAAAGAACGATCATGGCGATTTGGTCTAACTTTTTGGAGTTTGGAAGTAATTATCTGTTTGATGTGTCTAACTTTTATGGGTATGGAGTAGATTTGTATGGTTTTAAGGTCGACTTTTTGAATATGAGCCTAAATTTGTGTGTTCTGGCGGTAAAATCTTAGTGATTTGGTCTAACATTTTGGACCTTGAATATAACTTCCTGCTCGTTGTATCCAACTATTTATAACTGTCATGGAACTCCTGGTATTTCATCAGGGGTCAAAATGCGTTCAAGTAACCCGCCACTTGTATTATTTCCCCCACCATTGACCCGCTAGGTGGATTGTATCAGGGGCCGAATCGATTTAAAGTAACCCATGCATCAGACTCGACAGCACTTCAAGTTGAAAATGAGGTCAGTTATCACGATAACAGTAATCCTCTTCTCTGATTAGTTAATCCAGAGGTCAGTCATTTCGTTGGTGGGTGTCCGGTAGAAATCTTCTTCTCTGATTGGTTAACCTAGATGTTAGTCGAGGGTGGAATAGTGTCGTCCAATTTTTATTTACCAGATTATATTTAAACTAGTCGGATGTGAGACTTTGTGTTATAAGCGCGCTTGATTCACGGACGTTTATTTTCATAGTACTGTTCAGTCTAGCGGTCTGTGTTGTAGTGGTATATTTTACGGTGTAAGTTGAATTTTTTTTCTGTTTTTCTCTTAGCTCATAACGATGTGATAGGTTATCATTAAAGGAATTTCAGTTGTATTAATGGTGATGTGTATAAAGTACGTCTGTTAAGCCTTGTCGAGTGTATTATTCCTTCGTTTTGCATATGTTTATCTTATTGGTTCTTTAAAAAGTAGATATTTCAAGTCTTTTTGTAATTGATATTCAATGTTATTAATGTGTTACACTGGCGGTAAGGTAAAAATACGAATGAAGGCGGAACGCTAGGCGAGGTAAAGAGAGAGAGAGAGATAGAGAGAGAGGAAGAAAGGTGGAATGGTAGGAGAGAAGTCTAGTAGGGGTTAGAAGAGAGAGAGCGAGAGAGAAGCCTATGAGAAAGAAGGCGAGATGCTAGGTATAAATGGTGAGAATAATCAAGTGTTACAATAGGAGGGACACTAAAAATATGAGGGAGGGCGGGGAGGTAAAGGGAGAGGCTGAGGGTGGACTGATAGGTTAGAAGTCTAAGAGAGGATAGGGGAGAAAGAGAGAGAGAGAGAAGGAAGGCGAGATGATAGGGATAAATGGTGAGAATGAGTAAGTGTTTCAATGGAGGGAAATCTAGGCTGGAATAGTAGACAGAGAGAGAGAGGGCGAGAGAGAGAGAGAGAGATAGCGAACCACTAACACCGAGGAACATATTTACACTACCAGCTTAGACTAACCAGGAATCTCTAACTGTTTCACCCCTTATGCTTCATTTATGGTACAACGCTAAGCAGACACCCAACTACATAGCTATAAATAAATGTTATCCTTGTACTATATATTTACTTCGTGTACTAAATATGTTTGTAATGCTATACACCTATTGAGATAATAAAAGAATAAAATATATCTTCGTCTTCTGTTTTAAATTTAATGTTTTTCATTGATGTTGTATAATCTACTAACCTAGCACTAACGATCAAGTACATAAAGAACTCCAAAGTCAGCACACACCAAACATAAACAGGTCACTTCCGGGGTCACCGAGACTAGAGGTCAACATCCGGACACGCGCGGTCATGGTTAACTCCCCTTGTCTCTCGTGTACATTTCGCGCAAAATTCGCGCCGCCCTATATATCTTTGTTAATTTAGCGCCACAATACTAGACAAATACAACATTGTATACTACTCCCGCCGTTCTCCATGCCTCACAACAGGACCGACCCAACACTTGAGCTGAAAATTTTTATTTTTGAATTTAACACAATTTCTCAGGATCTCCACATGTTTCCCCAGTGCAATGAAAGCCCCTCCTGCCCCCGATATCCCTACCCTGGTATCACCCTCTGTCCCTCCCTCTCCATCCATACCACCGCCTATATAATTATTTATTAATATTGTTTGGCATAAAGTAAATAAAAAAATCTGGCAACGTAAATTAGTACAGGACAAGCCAGAGGTAATCAAACTTTTGTTCAGCTCAAATTTCAATATTTGTTCTCTGAGGTCTTCCCATCTTCTCTCTTGGCAGAGGAGAACGCTTGTTTACAAAACAAATAATTGCAACACTAACTTGAATTGTTCAAATGTATGACCAATATTTGTTTTATATTAAGTACATTTATTGGTTATGGAAGGCCTCGGTATCACTGCAAACGAATTAAAATCCATAATTGCTCAACCGCCTGTGCCAGTGGAATCATCAGAATTACTAACTCATCTCCCAAACAAAGAAAGGTAACTGTAGACCCCATCGTAGCAGTCTCAGCACACGCCAAAAGACATAAGGCGAATACAGCCAACTGTTCCCTGTCATACGATATCATCATTCAGCGTAAACAATTGGAATATCGAAACATGATCAAAACGGATGAAACACACAGCTCACGGTGTGCACAGAGCACTTAACTCAGTAGCTCCTGCAACAAGCCGGACTTTGAATATGAGGAAACTGCAATAAAAACACACTTTTCAGACATAGCCTTCAATGTTTCCTGCCGCCTATCCACCATATACCGGAATTTAACGTCCTCCCGGAAATGATGATCGTCATATTGAGAACAAAAAATGTATAGCGCTTGATGATATTAGGATATCGTTCTTGACTCCAACCGAACATATAAACACACAGTTAGTTGTCGAATTATCCCCGTCACACATCAAACAACAGACCGTACGGTTAGCGTACAACGAACGAAACACGGTGCAAATTCTCCAAAGAGGAAAACCTTCGGTCGACTTGACCAAGCAGTCCACATTAATGCGTTTCAGCATGTAAATAACTTGCGTCAAACAATTCCAACGTCAGCCATTGAACAGCACTCAATGTGACGTAAACCGCATGTCAACACTAGATGGTGAAGGTCGCTTTTACAATACTTGACTTGTCAAAAAGGAACATTGCTGTGTGTTCTCGGCAGCGCAGATTTGTCCACTTCGTCGACGCAGATTTGCTAAGTAGAACATCATTTTGATTTCAACACAGAAAATTGCACCAGAGAGCCGAAATTAATCAAACCACAGATGCATTTTTCTGCAGCGATCGAGAGAACGTGAAACGTTCCACCATTTTGAAATGGAAGTCTAAGTACATTTATTCTTGTTAACCCTTTATTATTGATATACTCTACTTAATCCGCGTGAAGTAGACTTCTTCATTCCTTCTACACTGGCATTCTAGCATATACAAAAGGGGGGGGGGGAGAAAGGAACTGTTTGCGTCATTAGCTCTGTCATCATACCAATATGGAAAAAAAGAAATTTAGCAAAAGAGACTGCAATCAATATAGATATAATATATATGACTTCTCATCAGCCATGTAGAAAAGTTATACACAAAAAATTGTAGGAAAAAAGCTGAGACCAATAATAGAACTACAGTTAAGTGATTATCAAATGGGGTTCTGAAAAAAATAAATCAAAGGATGTACTGGCGTTCTATTCACCTTAACAGAACTTGCATAAAAAAATGACAGAACACAATCAACATTTGTACATAGCTTTAACTGACCATGACAGAGCATTCAACTGAGTAAATAGAGAACAACTGTGGGAGATACTAACAACATATGGAGTGAGTCAATATCTAACCAACCTAATTAAAAGTCTATACATCAAAAGCTGTCATTGTAAAAAGTATTGTTATGGAAATAGAGCCATAGATCTTAGAAGCAGTGTGATTTCTGCAATATGTGCCATTTTGGCACGCAAAGTTTCTGTTTTTGAGATTGTGGTTCTGCCCTATGTGCCGCCGTCTACGGCTCGAAAGGACAATAGATAGATAGACATCAACAGCAGCTGCACAATCAGACCAGTAGCAGGCCACACAAACCACTTGAAAGTTAGACCAGCTGTAAGACAGGGCTGCGTACATTCCCCCTATTGTTTATTACATATATGGACTATATATACAAGTCAGCCAACTATTAGAGGCAGGGGAGATAATGAAGCTTCTATTTGCGGACGATCAGACACTAATGCATTGAAAAATAGAAGACCTACAAGTACACTTAAATAGACTCAACAGCACAGGCACAAAATACGACATGAAAATCAACAAAACATAAGTCATGAATATTGCAAAAGAGGAACAGAACATAAACATAACAATAATAGAAGGCAGACAACTAAAATAAGTAGAGGAATTTAAATACATAGGAAGTCTAGTCTTGTCAAATCATTGGTGAGTTATCACCACTTTTGTCCAGACGATATATATATATACATGGTTGTCAACATGTTAGCGTATACACACAAACATACAGAAGAGCAAAAGACTGCAAATTATATTTTGCTTCGACGCTGAAAGGTGATTGAGGAAGGAAATAAGAAGCTCTTCTCTTTAAACCCCCCCCCCCCCCCCCGCCCCGTTTGTTTCAAATATTCCATTAATCCATCTGTTTTCTGATTGACCCTTAGGTCTGTTGTTCTTACAGCTTCTGGTTTGATGCTTATTGTGTTGTATTTCGAATTTCTCTGTCTAATAATAAGCATATTGACCAGAGAGGCAAGAGCAGCAGGAATCAGCTCCCTCAATGAGATAGAGTTGCTTGCACAGAACAGAGACAAATGGCGAGATTTGATAAAAGATCTTTAGGATTGAAATTGCTAGAATAAAAATGTAGATAAGAGAAACAGTATCTGGGTCTATGCCATATGGGCCGGCTATGGCTCGAAAGGTCAATAGATGGATAGAATATAAGCAAAGAAAACATCTTTAACAGGCATGACCTAATATTGTAAATTGTATTTGATGTCAGTAATTGTTTATTGATGTTTTTTTTATCAGGTTATTGTGTCCCCGGAGAACTAGTGATATAATGTCACCAGAGAAACAATTTCCTAGCACGTTACGCTACGGGACCATAACGTCACAGTAGCTTAAATGCCTTCTTTCACAGCACAGTAATGTCACCAGAGAAATAATTTCCTAGCACGTTACGCTAAGGGACCATAACGTCACAGGAGCTTAAATGCCTTCTATCACAGCACAGTAATGTCACCAGCTGATTGACCCGTCACTAGTGGCGACAGGCAGCTAGCGCCTACTGCTAACGTACAATGGTGGTGGCGCTGTCTCTGAATCAGACCGCTGGGTGACGTTGTTTACCACCACTGCCTCTCATAGTTCAAGCGGATGAATGGCGACTTCCACACACACGTCGCCAGCGACATTGTTCTCATGACCCGTGTATACTCGGTCCGGCTCGGACCGCTGGCCTAGGAAATTCCCACATCTACACCCGTGTCCTATGGTTAATTCTAGTACTTCGCTTTAGTTTGTTCTTACTCTGCCTGGTGTGATCAGCTGACAGCTTGAAACACAACACTGCACTATGTTGAGGTGAACACCCAAGTCTTTATTCATCTGACTTAACAAGTGGCGCCTAGTTACAACATATGTACATGTAACTACATGACCAACAGTTCTCTCCCGTAGGGTCAGTCACACTTCTCAGTAGCAATATTACTCGCTACTGGTCCCTAGGCTCTCACACAACTTAAAACTCCTAACCTCTGGTTTGTTGGGAACTGTTCCCCATTGAACAATCCCCTAACACCTAATTCACTCTAATCTATCTACTTATGCCGCTCGACTCTAGTTCTGGTCGAACTTAGCCAAGTTTCTTAAGCACTACTTGCTAGATTGGGCTATCGTCGCCCCTTCCTAGTCCCAGGTGTGTGACTTCTCTCTCTACCAAAAGCTACCGTTTCTTTAGTCTCGTCTTCAAATACTCCTATCGTCCAATCAAAAACTATTTCCTCCGCTTTCCTCCAATCAACTCAACCCACCTCTCTGTTTACTCGTCTAACTATACCCTCTCACCAATCTCGACTCCCCACTTATGGCAACCATCTCACCTATCCCGAGATTCACGTTTTCATCTACTTTCCCAATTTCTCGTGGTCACCTGCACTCACGACTAAAAATGGATTTGTGTTGACTCTAGAACATAATTGACAAGTAGAAGAAGCTAAACCTGAACATGTATTCAAACAGACGGGTAGACACATGGACACAACAAGAAAATAAACAGTCAACATACATTAAAACAAAAAAATAAACACTTGGTAACAGAAAGAAAACAGTCAACATACATTCAGAAAGAAAGGTAGACACATGGATACAAAAAAGAAACAAATGGTCAACAAACATTCATACAGAGAGGTAGACAAATGAATAGAAAATTACTAAGGACTTAAGGCAGAAACTATGGGGCAGCCATCACGACCTGGAGAGAACTGTGAGCTTCATCATGGAAACGGGACTTCAGACCTGACCTCATGAACCAAAGACAAGATGGAAGGCCTCTCCTGCCAGGACAGGGTGGAAACAACAGATGAAACTGTTGAACCAATTAAAAAAACGCTCCATATGTCCAACAACGGGACAGACCATGCAAATAAGAGCAGCATTCAAAGCTCAACCTATGGCAAAGGACACCTCTGAAAACAAACCACTGCTGACTAGCAACAACTATCGGGAGAAGGAAAGGTCTATAGGAGAACACCCAGACAGAGACCAGGGGCAGGGTTGGCCCAAAAGCTCTGGATGACATTCACTCTATGAGAAGGAAAGGTTTATAGGAGAACACCCAGACAGAAATCAGGGGCAGGGTGGACCCAACAGCTCTGGATGACATTCACTCTATGAGAAGGAAAGGTTTATAGGAGAACACCCAGACAGAAACCAGGGGCAGGGTGGGCCCAACAGCTCTGGATGACATTCACTCTATGAGAAGGAAAGGTTTATAGGAGAACACCCAGACAGAAACCAGGGGCAGGGTGGGCCCAACAGCTCTGGATGACATTCACTCTATGAGAAGGACAGGTTTATAGGAGAACACCCAGACAGAAACCAGGGGCAGGGTAGACCCAACAGCTCTGGATGACATTCACTTTATGAGAAGGAAAGGTTTATGGAAGAACACCCAGACAGAAACCAGGGACAGGGTGGGCCCAACAGCTCTGGATGACATTCACTCTATGAGAAGGAAAGGTCTATAGGAGAACACCCAGACAGAAACCAGGGACAGGGTGGACCCAACAGCTCTGGATGACATTCACTCTATGAGAAGGAAAGGTTTATAGGAGAACACCCAGACAGAAACCAGGGGCAGGGTGGACCCAACAGCTCTGGATGACATTCACTCTATGAGAAGGAAAGGTCTATAGGAGAACACCCAGACAGAAACCAGGGGCAGGGTGGACCCAACAGCTCTGGATGACATTCACTCTATGAGAAGGAAAACTCTTGCGTCAAACCTAGATTCAGCCTGTCAAGAACTGAGTGTGTCAGCCACTGTGCAGATTTAGGGGAAAAATCAGGACACACAAGCATAAACGAGTACCAATTAAGCGACCAGGTCACCATGTGTCATGATGCTGTCCCTACCCCTCCATCAGAAAACAGGACAAAGAGTCAGGTTTGCATTAAAACAAGACTTGAACACTGAAGAAGAAGGATACAATTTAAAGAGTAGAACAAACTCAAGAATCTCCTTTAATGTCACTTACTCTACATCACTTGTGACAGCCAACATGTTTGTTTTGTTACCAATAGCAGTTTAATGACTGAGGATATGGAATAGTTTCTATATCTTTTAATATGTCACACTTCTTTATGACACTATAGAAAAGATTATATTCTCAATGTGTCCACCTGTATGGTCTAGCCTGTAAATCATGAGTCAGAGACCAACCAAGTGGTATTCACTGAGTGATATAAAACTGATTACCAACAAACAATTAAAAACAAGAGACCCACCAAGTGGTATTCACTGAGTGATATAAAACTGATTACCAACAAACAATTAAAAACAAGAGACCCACCAAGTGGTATTCACTGAGTGATATAAAACTGATTACCAACAAACAATTAAAAACAAGAGACCCACCAAGTGGTATTCACTGAGTGATATAAAACTGATTACCAACAAACAATTAAAACAAGAGACCCACCAAGTGGTATTCACCGAGTGATATAAAACTGATTACCAACAAACAATTAAAAACAAGAGACCAACCAAGTGGTATTCACTGAGTGATATAAAACTGATTACCAACAAACAATTAAAAGCAATGTCCAGCAGATTGACATAAGCTCACTAGCAGGCCACATCAACATTTCAACCTAAAGCCATTTGTTGATAGTTCATCTGTGTTGATGGAAGTAACACTGTCATCCTTCTGTGATAGTGTGTGGGTTTAGAGATGGCTGGTGTGAACAGTCTTAGCTCACAAGATCTTATCTTATACTTTCCACATATGTTGTTGTAGAGAGTTGTGAGAAGTCTGTTTTTTTATCATGGACCATCATTGATGTACTGATTGCTGATCAGTCAAGGAAGATTGACCTGCACAATGATCAATATGGACTACCCCTTCCATTATGATTGTGGTCACACTCAAAGCAACTACATCTGTACTTTAAACAACCTTTAAGCTTGAGTCAAGGATGGGAATGGACTTGATGGCACAGTTAAATGAGTGATACGTGACAGATTGAGTTAAAAATATATAAACAAATAGAAAGGGGCCAATGTCGCAAGTAATAGAGAATGTTCTGGAAGCTTTGAGGGGTTGACAGAATTAACTCTTTCAGTACGGAAGGCTTTTGTCAATGCAACGGAGGAGATTTCAGAGACAAAATTTTTGATGGACCTTATGGTCTTAAAACATCAATCTACATGTTTTATATTTATCTAACACTTAACATATTATATATGAATTTTTAGATAATTGAACAAGGAATCTGATTTCATCAATACCAAGATGATACAAAACATGTAAAAAGAAATATTGGAGATAAACGACCAACAAAAAAAAATTGAAACATCAAATTAAAACCACAACTGACTACTTACCATCATGTAGATCTGGTCATAGTAATCCAATATGAATTATTTTGTGAAAAAAACAAATATCAATATGTCTCTAAGCAGCCATGAAAGTTTGGTTGATGTAGCATAACAATAACTGATATTTTGTCATGCACAATCACAACAAGTGAGAAAAATGAAATTTCAACTTTTTTGTGGAAAAAATCACTATGTACACAATATTGACACTTTTGTTTGACTACACACACACAAATCACTATATACACAATATTGACACTTTTGTTTGACTACACACACACACAAATCACTATATACACAATATTGACACTTTTGTTTGACTACACACACACAAATCACTATATACACAATATTGACACTTTTGTTTGACTACACACACACACAAATCACTATATACACAATATTGACACTTTTGTTTGACTACACACACACAAATCACTATGTACACAATATTGACACTTTTGTTTGACTACACACACACACAAATCACTATATACACAATATTGACACTTTTGTTTGACTACACACACACACAAATCACTATATACACAATATTGACACTTTTGTTTGACTACACACACACACAAATCACTATATACACAATATTGACACTTTTGTTTGACTACACACACACAAATCACTATATACACAATATTGACACTTTTGTTTGACTACACACACACAAATCACTATGTACACAATATTGACACTTTTGTTTGACTACACACACACAAATCACTATGTACACAATATTGACACTTTTGTTTGACTACACACACACACAAATCACTATATACACAATATTGACACTTTTGTTTGACTACACACACAAATCACTATGTACACAATATTGACACTTTTGTTTGACTACACACACATGAATCACTATGTACACAATATTGACACTTTTGTTTGACTACACACACACAAATCACTATGTACACAATATTGACACTTTTGTTTGACTACACACACACAAATCACTATGTACACAATATTGACACTTTTGTTTGACTACACACACAAATCACTATGTACACAATATTGACACTTTTGTTTGACTACACACACACAAATCACTATGTGCACAATATTGACACTTTTGTTTGACTACACACACACAAATCACTATGTACACAATATTGACACTTTTGTTTGACTACACACACACACAAATCACTATGTACACAATATTGACACTTTTGTTTGACTACACACACACAAATCACTATGTACACAATATTGACACTTTTGTTTGACTACACACACACAAATCACTATATACACAATATTGACACTTTTGTTTGACTATCTATCTATCTATTGACCTTTCGAGCCGTAACCGGCCCATAGGGCGTAGACCAAGATACACCTTCTCCTATATGAATTTTTGTTCTAGCAGTTTTCTTTTAAAGATATTTTATCAAATCTCGCCATCTGTCTCTGTTCTGTGCAAGCAGTTCTATCTCATTGAGGGAGCCGATTCCTTGTTTGACTACACACACACAAATCACTATATACACAATATTGACACTTTTGTTTGACTACACACACACAAATCACTATGTACACAATATTGACACTTTTGTTTGACTACACACACACAAATCACTATGTACACAATATTGACACTTTTGTTTGACTACACACACACAAATCACTATATACACAATATTGACACTTTTGTTTGACTACACACACA
This sequence comes from Megaustenia siamemsis, assembly GCA_032433765.1. Classification (NCBI taxonomy): domain Eukaryota; kingdom Metazoa; phylum Mollusca; class Gastropoda; order Stylommatophora; family Ariophantidae; genus Megaustenia; species Megaustenia siamemsis. Next base: position 27,488,108 of record JAVIAB010000159.1, on the reverse strand, counting down.
CACAAATCACTATATACACAATATTGACACTTTTGTTTGACTACACACACAAATCACTATGTACACAATATTGACACTTTTGTTTGACTACACACACAAATCACTATGTACACAATATTGACACTTTTGTTTGACTACACACACAAATCACTATGTACACAATATTGACACTTTTGTTTGACTACACACACACAAATCACTATGTACACAATATTGACACTTTTGTTTGACTACACACACACAAATCACTATGTACACAATATTGACACTTTTGTTTGACTACACACACACACAAATCACTATATACACAATATTGACACTTTTGTTTGACTACACACACACACAAATCACTATATACACAATATTGACACTTTTGTTTGACTACACACACACAAATCACTATATACACAATATTGACACTTTTGTTTGACTACACACACACACAAATCACTATATACACAATATTGACACTTTTGTTTGACTACACACACACAAATCACTATATACACAATATTGACACTTTTTTTTCAATTACACAAAAAACACTTTCTCCATTTATTGTCCATGAAATGCCTTGAAGCATGCATTTGGATGAAGATGTGGTTGAATTTGACATCCTGAACAGAAAAAATGAGTCCGTGCACGCTTTGTTGGAGTTGAACAATATACGCATTCACGGTCTCTTGCGGCATAATCTACAATGTGACGGCTTCCTCTGGATTTTGCGAGACAGCTTGCCTCTGGCTGCCTTCCTGGAAGTTTCATTTCTTGTTGAATGACAACATGTTGTGTCAATTGACTCATCAACATTTTCTTATACTCTTTTAAAGAGACTCTTTTGTCGCCAGTAGCTCGGCATAAACAAAATAAAATATACGCATTTACCTGCGACACTTCCAACAGCCAGAAGAAAATTTTTTTCCACCATTTAACAGTTTTGCGTTCAAAGACACAGTAATAAGCCACCTTCTGGTCTAGTTTGTCGCACCCATTCATATTTCTGTTGTAGAAATAAATCATTTCTGGCTTGTTTACATCTTTTACTGCTTTTGTTTGCACTCTGGCATCAGAGGATACCATCACAACATTTTTTTTTGCCTTCTTATCTCTGAATGCAACACAGAGCTTGGTTTTATCATTATGCATGTACCATTTCATTGCTCTGTGCTCCAGAGATAATGTTTTGGTTTCCTGCGGAAAGCCAACACGACGAACATTGACAGTTCCAGTATAGTACTGCTTCTTCAAAAGAAGGTGATCAATCAATTTTCGTGTGGTGTAATAGCGATCAGCAAAAATTTTATGTCCTGTGCCAACATGCTCCAATAAAGTGTCGAAAACTTGTACAGCATGTCCACCATCTGTATCAGCTTCAGGATTGTAGGAAGTGTTTCTTCCAAAATAGGTTAGAATGTTGACAACATAACCCGTGGCAGCGTCGCATAGACCAAAGGTCTTGATGTGGTACTTGCTTGGCTTCGAGGCATTGAACTGCCATCTACCCTTATAGCCTATGACCATCTCATCAATGCTAAGTTCCTGAAAGGGATAGAATGCTTTTCGGAACTTGCAAAGGAGAAGATTCATGAATGGTTCTATTTTTTCTTTGCCTTCCGCTGCCTCATCACCACAGTGCAACATTGTGTGGTAAATGTCCTGGAATCTATCTCGATTGAAAGCATGGTGGATCCAAGGAATATACAATTCTGCTGATAGTGACCAATAGTCAGCAATAGAGGAAGCTTTGAACAAACCCATATATATCAGCACTGCCAAGAACTTGTCAAGTTCAGGTCTTGTGATGTCTTGCCACCTTGCAAACACAGAGCGCTTGCGTGCAGGAGTGTTGATATCAGTTCTTTTCTTTGCATAAGAATTGATGCTAGATAACAAAGTTTCACAAACTTCATCATCAAACAATGACCCAAAAAAATCCAATGCAGAGGAAGAATCTGTGAGGTGCTCAACACTAACTCCTGGCTTTCGCAGTGGATGAAAGCGAAAGTTATTTTCAGTGCTGCCAGTTGTAATTTCTGACCACTCAGACTCAGCTGGGATTATAGGTCTAGATGAGCTAGGCCTGGCAGTTGTTGGGTTAGATGTGGCTTTCTTCTTGGTAGTTTTATCACTTCCTCTGCCCCTACCTCTACCTGCAGCTGCTTTTGGTTTTTTTGGTTCTGAAGGAATGTATTCCTCATCACTGTCAATATTCAAAATGAGACTTTCATTTTCCTCTACTGAAAAATCGATAATATCTGGATCACTGTCATCACCATTGTTATTATCAACACTTACAGTGTCTGAACTATCATCAGAATCATCAAGAAAAATTAATTGACAAGCTTCATCAGCCGTCATCAACTGACTTTTAGCATTACAATCACTGCTACTGGAAGCCATTTCGATCAGCTGATTTTTGTTTACAATTTTTTTTACGATAAACACTAATTCCAAATGAAAAAATCACACGTTAGACTACGTCTTTCCACTTGAACCTCGTGGGGAAGAAGGAAGGAACTCTTCAGTGAAGGAATCTATATAAAATAGTCAATCTAAAATATAGGAATACAGTTTGTTGACGGTTTACACGAAACAAATTATGTTTGGCGCGCTATACGGCTGATCGTACGCAATTGAAATGGATTTGGCGCAACATACGGCAGATCGTACGGAAAGAGTTAAGGGAGAATGGAGGTTTTGCCAAAAAAAAAACAAAAAAAAAGACTAAGATAAAAGAGTAAAGTAACAGGGCAAAATCTGATTGGTTGAGTTAAGGAGTATTTAAACAAGCACACAGATAAAGACAGACAAGATCACCAGTAGTTGAGAAGGGCCTGGCCAATGCCAGTAGGGCATTAAGTTTGAGCCCGTATATGAGTGGAATGCTCAAGTACTCAATAATGTGTAGAGACTAAACCAACAGTTTTAGTTCATTCATATTAACACAAGATCACCAGTAGTTGAAGTGAGAAGGGCCTGGCCAACGCCAGTAGGGCATTAAGTTTGAGCCCGTATATGAGTGGAATGATCAAGTACACAATAATGTGTAGAGACTAAATAAACAATTTTAGTTCATTCATATTAACACAACATCAACCGTATTCTAAGGGACAAAGCCTGGCCAACGCCAGTAGGGCATTAAGTTTGAGCCAGTATATAAGTGGAATGATCAAGTACACAATAATGTGTAGAGACTAAACAAACAATTTTAGTTCATTCATATTAACACAACATCAACCGTATTCTAAGGGACAAAGCCTGGCCAATGCCAGAAAGGTGTTAAGTCTGAGCCCAAACATGAGCAGAAAGCTCAATTAATCAAATAATGAGTAGAGACCCATAGACCAAATCAACAGTGTAAAATCAGTCTTTAGAATTAAGATGTGATCTGTTCTGTGAATGAGGACATGATATCATTCTATGAAGTGTGTCATTAGAAAGCTTGTAACAGAGTGGGGTAGATAATAAAGGGGAGAGTAGTCAGGAAAAGATAAGTAGAAATAGAAAATGAGAAGAAGGAATAAAGGAAAAGCCAAGGTAACTAGGTCAAGGGGAATGAGTGAAGTTGACAAAGAAACATGAAGGGGGAAAACACGAGATGAACGAGGGAGGTCTGAATTAACAGAATGTTGAGTATGGAAAGGGAAATTAGAGCAGCATGAATCTCGTGCAAGAGAACAAAGGGAGAAAAGGGGAGAAACACGAGAGGGAGATGAAAAGTGTTAATCAGTTGGAAGACAGGCGGTCGACTAGGAAAGTCGTGCCGGGGAAGGCGTCAGCTGGTAAGCTGGCAGCCTCCAAAAAGGTTGTAAATATGTTTAGTTTTTCAGAACCAGCGGTCGAGGAAGGAACACGTCTGACCGTTGGTATAATTGTGAATAATATTTTGTGATTATAAGTTAGGCCAGCTCTAAGATGGACTGTGATTGTGTTCGATAGGAGGCCTGTGTGCATTAGAACGAGTAGTAGCAAGTAGCTAGGTTGATAAGGCTACGTTATGATCATACTAGGAGAATAGTTAGTACCATGAGTCCTTGTGACTTTAAGCCGTATGACTCGGCGGGACTCTGGTAGAAAAAGGGAATTGTGATTCAATGAGAGTGAGTGGAAACTCAGTTATTAATAGTGTAGAAGTGTAAGTTGATCTTAGAGCCACGGTTTAGTAACGTGCACTCAAGTTAGAAGTGTATTTCAGTCGTAATTGTAGTTACGGGTGTCACTGGACTACGAGACTGTGACACCTCACTCTATGTGATTGACACAAGTGTCAGTGGTGTAAATAGATTGCAAGATTCATGTTAATTCTACAGGCAGCGAGATTGCTGCTCAATCAGACTTTAGTGGACAGGTTCATATGCAATTGTTGAGTGGGCAAGTGTGTGATCACTTTAGTACAAGGGGTGGATGTTAGAATATAGAGAAAGCATGTCAGGTGTGTGGAGGTAGATAAATTGACTGTACAGCACTGCGGAATTGCTGTCAGTTCTATAGGAGTGACAGGTTAGGATGTAATTATTAATATGTTGATTGTAATTGATATTGTACACATGACTGTGAACGTCGCTTGTAGAAGTACTCAGGCCACGCAGTCAATCGTTATGTGATTTTACATCTAAACGTGTTGTCGCAGTGTGTAGTTATTAATTTGTTAAAGCCTCGTGATGAACGAAATGGGTTGTCACATTAATTACAATGCGGGAGTACTACCCCTACACGGCAGGGAAAAGGACTTAATCGTTGAGGTCAGAAACGGCTGAACTAGGACAGTGGCATTGATCGGTCACGAGATCCAGTCGGCAACGGCAGCCAGGCAGAGCATGCAGGACGCTAGGCCTGTATGTAAACAGAACGATTCCAGGCGAGGGCAACCACAGTAAGGGAAGGTTTGCCCATTGGCGGTATGCCCTTAGCACTCGAGTTCTTGTTCGAGTGTTGAAGCAAGAAATCTGCAACACGGCTGTGCAATCCCAGACAGTCGAGGGCGTTACAACACGGCTGTGCAATCCCAGACAGTCGAGGGCGTTACAACACGGCTGTGCAATACCAGACAGTCGAGGAAGTACAACACGGCTGTGCAATACCAGACAGTCGAGGAAGTACAACACGACTGTGCAATACCAGACAGTCGAGGAAGTACAACACGGCTGTGCAATACCAGACAGTCGAGGGCGCTACAACACGGCTGTGCAATACCAGACAGTCGAGGAAGTTACAACACGGCTGTGCAATACCAGACAGTCGAGGAAGTTACAACATGGCTGTGCAATACCAGACAGTCGAGGAAGTTACTACACGGCTGTGCAATACCAGACAGTCGAGGAAGTACAACACGGCTGTGCAATACCAGACAGTCGAGGGCGCTACAACACGGCTGTGCAATACAAGACTGTCGAGGAAGTACAACACGGCTGTGCAATACCAGACAGTCGAGGGCGTTACAACACGGCTGTGCAATACCAGACAGTCGAGGAAGTACAACACGGCTGTGCAATACCAGACAGTCGAGGGCGCTACAACACGGCTGTGCAATACAAGACTGTCGAGGGCGTTCAATACGGCTGTGCAATACCAGACAGTCGAGGAAGTACAACACGGCTGTGCAATACCAGACAGTCGAGGGCGCTACAACTCGGCTGTGCAATACAAGACTGTCGAGGGCGTTCAACACGGCTGTGCAATACCAGACAGTCGAGGAAGTACAACACGGCTGTGCAATACCAGACAGTCGAGGAAGTTACAACACGGCTGTGCAATACAAGACAGTCGAGGAAGTTACAACACGGCTGTGCAATACCAGACAGTCGAGGAAGTTACAACACGGCTGTGCAATACCAGACAGTCGAGGAAGTTACAGCATGGCTGTGCAATACCAGACAGTCGAGGAAGTTACAACACGGCTGTGCAATACCAGACAGTCGAGGAAGTTACAACACGGCTGTGCAATACCAGACAGTCGAGGAAGTACAACACGGCTGTGCAATACCAGACAGTCGAGGAAGTACAACACGGCTGTGCAATACCAGACAGTCGAGGAAGTACAACACGGCTGTGCAATACCAGACAGTCGAGGAAGTACAACACGGCTGTGCAATACCAGACAGTCGAGGAAGTTACAACACGGCTGTGCAATACCAGACAGTCGAGGAAGTTACAACACGGCTGTGCAATACCAGACAGTCGAGGGCGCTACAACACGGCTGTGCAATACAAGACTGTCGAGGGCGTTCAACACTGCTGTGCAATACCAGACAGTCGAGGAAGTACAACACGGCTGTGCAATACCAGACAGTCGAGGAAGTTACAACACGGCTGTGCAATACCAGACAGTCGAGGGCGCTACAACATGGCTGTGCAATACCAGACAGTCGAGGAAGTTACAACACGGCTGTGCAATACCAGACAGTCGAGGAAGTACAACACGGCTGTGCAATACCAGACAGTCGAGGGCGATACAACATGGCTGTGCAATACCAGATTGTCGAGGGCGTTCAACACGGCTGTGCAATACCAGACAGTCGAGGAAGTACAACACGGCTGTGCAATACCAGACAGTCGAGGAAGTACAACACGGCTGTGCAATACCAGACAGTCGAGGAAGTACAACACGGCTGTGCAATACCAGACAGTCGAGGAAGTACAACATGGCTGTGCAATACCAGACAGTCGAGGAAGTTACAACACGGCTGTGCAATACCAGACAGTCGAGGAAGTTACAACACGGCTGTGCAATACCAGACAGTCGAGGAAGTACAACACGGCTGTGCAATACCAGACAGTCGAGGGTGCTACAACACGGCTGTGCAATACCAGACAGTCGAGGAAGTTACTACACGGCTGTGCAATATCAGACAGTCGAAGGTGCTACAACACGACTGTGCAATACCAGACAGTCGAGGGTGCTACAACACGGCTGTGCAATACCAGACAGTCGAGGAAGTTACTACACTGCTGTGCAATACCAGACAGTCGAGGGTGCTACAACACGGCTGTGCAATACAAGACTGTCGAGGGCGTTCAACACTGATGTGCAATACCAGACAGTCGAGGAAGTACAACACGGCTGTGCAATACCAGACAGTCGAGGAAGTTACAACACGGCTGTGCAATACCAGACAGTCGAGGGCGCTACAACATGGCTGTGCAATACCAGACAGTCGAGGAAGTTACAACACGGCTGTGCAATACCAGACAGTCGAGGAAGTACAACACAGCTGTGCAATACCAGACAGTCGAGGGCGATACAACATGGCTGTGCAATACCAGACTGTCGAGGGCGTTCAACACGGCTGTGCAATACCAGACAGTCGAGGAAGTACAACACGGCTATGCAATACCAGACAGTCGAGGAAGTACAACACGGCTGTGCAATACCAGACAGTCGAGGAAGTACAACACGGCTGTGCAATACCAGACAGTCGAGGAAGTACAACATGGCTGTGCAATACCAGACAGTCGAGGAAGTTACAACACGGCTGTGCAATACCAGACAGTCGAGGAAGTACAACACGGCTGTGCAATACCAGACAGTCGAGGGTGCTACAACACGGCTGTGCAATACCAGACAGTCGAGGAAGTTACTACACGGCTGTGCAATATCAGACAGTCGAGGGTGCTACAACACGACTGTGCAATACCAGACAGTCGAGGGTGCTACAACACGGCTGTGCAATACCAGACAGTCGAGGAAGTTACTACACGGCTGTGCAATACCAGACAGTCGAGGGTGCTACAACACGGCTGTGCAATACCAGACAGTCGAGGGCGCTACAACACGGCTGTGCAATACCAGACAGTCGAGGAAGTTACTACACGGCTGTGCAATACCAGACAGTCGAGGAAGTACAACACGGCTGTGCAATACCAGACAGTCGAGGAAGTACAACATGGCTGTGCAATACCAGACAGTCGAGGAAGTTACAACACGGCTGTGCAATACCAGACAGTCGAGGAAGTTACAACACGGCTGTGCAATACCAGACAGTCGAGGAAGTTACAACACGGCTGTGCAATACCAGACAGTCTAGGAAGTACAACACGGCTGTGCAATACCAGAGAGTCGAGGAAGTTACAACACGGCTGTGCAATACCAGACAGTCGAGGAAGTTACAACACGGCTGTGCAATACCAGACAGTCAAGGAAGTACAACACGGCTGTGCAATACCAGACAGTCGAGGAAGTACAACACGGCTGTGCAATACCAGACAGTCGAGGAAGTTACAACACGGCTGTGCAATACCAGACAGTCTAGGAAGGCAATACCAGACAGTCTAGGAAGTACAACACGGCTGTGCAATACCAGACAGTCGAGGAAGTTACAACACGGCTGTGCAATACCAGACAGTCGAGGAAGTTACAACACGGCTGTGCAATACCAGACAGTCGAGGAAGTTACAACACGGCTGTGCAATACCAGACAGTCGAGGAAGTTACAACACGGCTGTGCAATACCAGACAGTCGAGGAAGTTACAACACGACTGTGCAATACCAGACAGTCGAGGAAGTTACAACACGACTGTGCAATACCAGACAGTCGAGGAAGTTACAACATGGCTGTGCAATACCAGACAGTCGAGGGAGTTACAACACGGCTGTGCAATACCAGACAGTCGAGGAAGTTACAACACGGCTGTGCAATACCAGACAGTCGTGGAAGTTACAACACGGCTGTGCAATACCAGACAGTCGAGGGCGCTACAACACGGCTGTGCAATACCAGACAGTCGAGGAAGTTACAACACGGCTGTGCAATCCCAGACAGTCGAGGGCGCTACAACACGGCTGTGCAATACCAGACAGTCGAGGGCGTTACAACACGGCTGTGCAATACCAGACAGTCGAGGAAGTTACAACACGGCTGTGCAATCCCAGACAGTCGAGGGCGTTACAACACGGCTGTGCAATACCAGACAGTCGAGGAAGTTACAACACGGCTGTGCAATCCCAGACAGTCGAGGGCGTTACAACACGGCTGTGCAATACCAGACAGTCGAGGAAGTTACAACACGGCTGTGCAATCCCAGACAGTCGAGGGCGTTACAACACGGCTGTGCAATACAAGACAGTCGAGGAAGTTACAACACGGCTGTGCAATCCCAGACAGTCGAGGGCGCTACAACACGGCTGTGCAATACCAGACAGTCGAGGAAGTTACAACACGGCTGTGCAATACCAGACAGTCGAAAGACAACAACACACAACAACTAGGGGACGTATGCTGATACTCATCTCATAATGAGACGTATGTAAAGCGTAGCAGAAGCTCAGCGCCCATGTTAAGTTAACGTCGACAGAAACACGAGCCTTAACACAAGAGAGAGAATAACAAAAACAGAAATAACCACGATTACAGCGGTGTAAAACTTAATAACGAACAAGAAAACGAGTTTACAAACTTATGAATTAGGACATGGTATATTATGCCCACGATAAAATGTTATGCTTCTAAGCAAAGTTATATGAAGTAGTATTCTTATGAAACTGGATGTAATATGCTGATGTGAATGGAGAATTCTCCATGTTACAAGAGAAGTATAATAGGAGGAGTGTATCAGAACCTCCTTAGTACCACTATGAGAAGTGGAGCGGTTATCCACGCCTCCCCGGCTCGAAATGTTTAAGATTTGTATATATAATGAAGTATGTAAATAAAGCATGTTGAAGTTGTACAACTAAGGCTTGTTGTTTGTCTTAGCTCAGCAGTAGATGTTAATATAAGGCTGGATCCAAACAACCACCTAGCTCCAGTCATGGGTATTAAGAAACACAACGCAAAGTAACCACAAGACACGAATGACCAAAGGAAATGAAGCTTCCACCCAGGCACATCAGACAAGCCAGTGGATCACATCAATTAGGTGAAGGCTATTGAAAGTTATGGATGAATAAGTGTAACCTAACTCCTCTTATTTATTCATTTTTATGACATCTCATTCTATATGGCACCACTTTTTACAAAAGATCATTAAAATAAATATCAAATTATGAAAACGTCAATGCAAAACATACTTTGGCTTTTACAACAGGAACAATATTACAATTTCTATTCAGTGGGAAGCATGTCACAGGCAAGATATTTGAATGTAAAATAAAAATACAGTCGCTAACACAAGTTATAAAGATGTGGAACATTAAAGACTAACCTAAAAAAACTCACCAGATGTGAACAGCATTCAAAAGGTAGAGAGAAATTTATATTAAATTCTAATGAATCAGAAAAGGTTTTTTGTAACATAAAAAGATAGCTATTGAGAATAATAATGAGACTTTATGTGATTCCTAACAAAACAGTCACAATCATAAAAGAAATCTGTACACCAATTTCATAGTCAGCATTAACCATAGAAACTGATTGATCAAAAGTAACAATGGAAGTATTACAAGGGTGGATATCATTTATTCTGTATTTGAATTCAAGAGAAGATGAACACAATGATAAAACTAAGTGATGGAGATAGATTTAATAGATTATAAGTTGACTTCTTCCATATGTGTTAGCTTGTGTTTCAATAGACTGTGATTCTCAGCAAAATCTGCACCACACACATTGCAATTGTAAGGCTTCTCTCCTGTGTGTGTTTGCTTGTGAGTTTTAAGATATCCACTCATAGCAAAACATGCACCACACACATCACATTTGTAAGGCTTCTCTCCTGTGTGTGTTCTCTTGTGAGTTTTAAGATATCCACTCTCAGCAAAATCTGCACCACACACATCACATTTGTAAGGCTTCTCTCCTGTATGTGTTCTCTGGTGAGTTTTAAGATCTCCACTCCTAGAAAAACTAGCACCACACACATCACACTTGTAAGGCTTCTCTCCTGTATGTGTAAACTTGTGCTTTAATAGATTGCCATTCTCTGTAAAATCTGCACCACACACATCACATTTGTAAGGCTTCTCTCCTGTATGCGTTCTCTTGTGAGTTTTAAGATATCCACTCCAGGAAAAACTAGCACCACACACATCACATTTGTAAGGCTTCTCTCCTGTATGTGTTCTCTTGTGAGTTTTAAGATGTCCACTCCTAGAAAACCTAGCACCTCACACATCACATTTGTAAGGCTTCTCTCCTGTATGTGTTTGCTTGTGAGTTTTAAGATGTCCACTAATAGCAAAACATGCACCACACACACCACATTTGTAAGGCTTCTCTCCTGTATGTGCTTGATTGTGAGTTTTAAGATGTCCACTCCTAGAAAAACTAGCACCACACACATCACACTTGTAAGGCTTCTCTCCTGTATGTATTCTCTTGTGCTTTAATAGATTGCCATTCTCTGTAAAATCTGCATCACAAAAATCACATTTGTAAGGCTTCTCTCCTGTATGTGTTCTCTTGTGCCTTTTGAGATGTCCACTCAGAGAAAAACATGCACCACACACATCACATTTGTAAGGCTTCTCTCCTGTATGTGTTCTCTTGTGAGTTTTAAGATGTCCACTAATAGCAAAACATGCACCATACAAATCACATTTGTAAGGCTTCTCTCCCGTATGTGTTCTCTTGTGCCTTTTGAGATGTCCACTCAGAGAAAAACATGCACCACACACTTCACATTTGTAAGGCTTCTCTCCTGTATGTGTTCTCTTGTGAGTTTTAAGATGTCCGCTAATAGCAAAACATGCACCACACACATCACACTTGTAAGGCTTCTCTCCTGTATGTGTTTGATTGTGAGTTTTAAGATGTCCACTCTGAGGAAAACTAGCACCACACACATCACATTTGTAAGGCTTCTCTCCTGTATGTGTTCTCTTGTGCCTTTTAAAATTTCCACTAATAGCAAAACATGCACTACACACATCACATTTGTAAGGCTTCTCTCCTGTATGTGTTCTCTGGTGAGTTTTAAGATCTCCACTCCTAGAAAAACTAGCACCACACACATCACACTTGTAAGGCTTCTCTCCTGTATGTGTAAACTTGTGCTTTAATAGATTGCCATTCTCTGTAAAATCTGCACCACACACATCACACTTGTAAGGCTTCTCTCCTGTATGCGTTCTCTTGTGAGTTTTAAGATATCCACTCCAGGAAAAACTAGCACCACACACATCACATTTGTAAGGCTTCTCTCCTGTATGTGTTCTCTTGTGAGTTTTAAGATGTCCACTCCTAGAAAACCTAGCACCTCACACATCACATTTGTAAGGCTTCTCTCCTGTATGTGTTTGCTTGTGAGTTTTAAGATGTCCACTAATAGCAAAACATGCACCACACACACCACATTTGTAAGGCTTCTCTCCTGTATGTGCTTGATTGTGAGTTTTAAGATGTCCACTCCTAGAAAAACTAGCACCACACACATCACACTTGTAAGGCTTCTCTCCTGTATGTATTCTCTTGTGCTTTAATAGATTGCCATTCTCTGTAAAATCTGCATCACAAAAATCACATTTGTAAGGCTTCTCTCCTGTATGTGTTCTCTTGTGCCTTTTGAGATGTCCACTCAGAGAAAAACATGCACCACACACATCACATTTGTAAGGCTTCTCTCCTGTATGTGTTCTCTTGTGAGTTTTAAGATGTCCACTAATAGCAAAACATGCACCATACAAATCACATTTGTAAGGCTTCTCTCCCGTATGTGTTCTCTTGTGCCTTTTGAGATGTCCACTCAGAGAAAAACATGCACCACACACTTCACATTTGTAAGGCTTCTCTCCTGTATGTGTTCTCTTGTGAGTTTTAAGATGTCCGCTAATAGCAAAACATGCACCACACACATCACACTTGTAAGGCTTCTCTCCTGTATGTGTTTGATTGTGAGTTTTAAGATGTCCACTCTGAGGAAAACTAGCACCACACACATCACATTTGTAAGGCTTCTCTCCTGTATGTGTTCTCTTGTGCCTTTTAAAATTTCCACTAATAGCAAAACATGCACTACACACATCACATTTGTAAGGCTTCTCTCCTGTATGTGTTCTCTTGTGAGTTTTAAGATCTCCACTCCTAGAAAAACTAGCACCACACACATCACATTTATATGGCTTCTCTCCTGTATGTTTTCTCATGTGCCTTTTAAGATGTCCACTCCGAGAAAAACTAGCACCACACACATCACATTTGTAAGGCTTCTCTCCTGTATGTATTCTCTTATGTATAATAAGATTTCCAACTTGAGTAAAACTAGCACCACAAGTATCACACTTATAGGGCTTCTCTTCTATGCATCTTCTGTTGTGTTTTATTGAACAACCATTGTTATCAAAATCTGTATCACTAACACCACATTTGTTTAGCTTCTCTACTGTATGTGTTCTATGATGTACTATTTCAGTTACACTCAACACACTATCACTTATTGCCTCATTAACAGGTGCTGGAAAGACCATCTCCCTTTCTGGCATGTGTTTGGGCTTGATGTCAGGTATCCAAACTTGAGGACTAGAATCTTGACTGCAGCCCTCACTTTGACCTACCTGAGAGCAGAAAGAGATTATAATGTGAAGTAAATCAAGGTTGAATTAAATGTTGAAGTGGGACATAATTTTGTTTCTTTGATTTTGTTTCTTCTTCTGCAATCATGGCTCATTCGGACTAGGATTCCGGATTCTCTTAAGAAGGCAGCTGTCTGTTTAAGTGATTCGGTTGCCCCGTATAGTTTCTCTTCCAGGGAAGTGGGTGTGGACCACATTGTCCTTCTCAGGACTGTGTACTGGGGCCAATACTGTAGAATATGTTTTGTTGTCATATTATCCAGTGTACAGCGGCATTGGCTGGTAGTTTCTATTTTTAGTTTGTTGAACATGTGGTTTCTCATTCTGTTGTGGCCAGTGCGTAAGCAAAGTAAGATGACTTGATCCCTCCTTGATAGTTGGAGGTATCCATCCCTCTCGTTATACTTTGGGAGTTCTTGTTTTCATTTATCATGATACTGGCCTTTGATGATGGATTTGGCTTCATCGCAGTATATTCTTGTGGTAAGCTCCCTCCCTCTCTAGCTAATTTATCTGTGCATTCGTTTCTGTGTATATTACAGTGTGATGGTATCCCCTGGATGGCCACTCTCTGAAAGTTATTGCATAGTTGGTCTAGGGTTGTTCTCAAGTCATCTAACTCACTGTTCTTGGAGGATTTTAGAGCTGTTAGGACTGACAGTGCATCAGTCAGTATCACCAATTTCTTGTGCATGTTATTTTTGTGTTGTATAGCCAGTTTTACTGCGTCTCAGAGGGCTTCAGTTTCTGCTTTATAGTTGTTTGAGAATTTCCAAGTAGCTATTGACTTGGTGATCTCTTCCAGGTTATTCAGCCTCAAGAACACACCTCCTCCATTTCTGGTGGCGTTTGTAGCAGAGCGTGATGCTACCAGTGATGATACGGGCAGCCTGGTTTGTGTTCTGTTAATTTTGCTAAGCTGTGATTTGGAAGCTGCTGCTCAGGCTGTGACTCCATAATCTAGGACTGGTCTTGCACCTCCTACATATCAAGTCATTTCAAGTTATTGCTGTCTGCTCCCCAGTCCGCTCCTGTCAATATCTTCATAATATCTTTTTGTTTTCTGACTGTTTTGTTTGTTTTGTCTATCTGATTTATCCATGTCATTCTGTGATTCATGGTGATGCCGAGATATGTTGGGTTTTGGTCAATAGGAAGTGTATGGTCTTTTATCGTCAATTTTGCAGAGAGTGTGTTTCTTGATAGGCTGAAAATTGTGTATTTATTTTTCTTTTTCATTAATTGGTAGTAACCAGGTGTTCGTCCATTTTTCAAGTTTTCCTAGGGCATCTTGCATTCTGGAGCTAGCCACTGACATAGATTCTTCATGTGCCCATATTGCCAGGTCGTCTGCGTACATTACTGAGTGTATTCTAGGTGGAATGTCCATAACGATGTCATTTATAAAACTTAAAAAGAGCGTTGGGGATAGGACTCCACCTTGTGGGACACCTTGTTCGATTCTGGCTTTCTTTACTTAGTTGTCCATGTTGGCCGTTCTGTCTTGTAGGTATTGAGATATTCAATTTAATAAACAGCCTTGGATGCCAAGTCAGAGAATCTTGTTCTTTAATCCTTCTGTCCATACCCTATCAAAAGCCTTCTCCATGTCGACCAACACTGTCAGTGTGTGTTTCTTTTCTTGTAGAGCATCTTCTATTTCCTGTGTGATGTAGGTGATCAGGTCTTCATATGATCTGTGCTGACGGAAACCACTTTGTTGTGGTATGATTTGTTTTGTCTCCAAATGCCACATAAGTCTTCTGTTGACCAGCCTTTCCATGAGTTTGCTCAGGCAGCTCCGTAGGCTAATTGATCTGTAGCTACATGAGCCCAGTGGGTCTTTTCGACATTTGAGGATGGTCACCATAATGGTTTCTTCCCAGGTTGCTGGGCATTTGACCTCTCTTCTTGCTGGCATTTGACCTCTCTTCTTGCCGGAACTTGACCTCTCTTCTTGCCGGCACTTGACCTCTCTTCTTGCAGGCACTTGACCTCTCTTCTTGCAGGCACTTGACCTCTCTTCTTGCAGGCACTTGACCTCTCTTCTTGCAGGCATTTGACCTCTATTGTTGCCGGCATTTGACCACTCTTCTTGCCTGCATTTGACCTCTCTTCTTGCCGGCATTTGTCCTCTCTTATTGCTGGCATTTGTCCTTTCTTCTTGCTGGCATTTGACCTCTCTTCTTGCTGGCATTTGTCCTCTCTTCTTGCTGGCATTTGTCCTCTCTTCTTGCTGGCATTTGACCTCTCTTCTTGCTGGCATTTGTCCTCTCTTATTGCTGGCATTTGTCCTCTCTTCTTGCTGACATTTGACCTCTCTTCTTGCTGGCATTTGACCTCTCTTCTTGCTGACATTTGACCTCTCTTCTTGCTGGCATTTGACCTCTCTTCTTGCTGGCATTTGACCTCTCTTCTTGCTGGCATTTGACCTCTCTTCCAGCTGGCATTTATTATCCTTAGAAGCTGGCCCTTGGCTTTCTGTCCCAGTTTTATGAGCATTTCATTGGTGATTCCATCTTTTCCAGAGAAACTCTTGAACTTCAATCCTTTGACGGCTACATCTAATTATGTTGGTATAAAGATGGTCGGCAGTTGTTTTTATCGCTCACAGATTTTGCAAGTTTCCAGAGTTTGTGTCCATTTTTGTCTAGATTGAGGCTCTCTGTTTTGTCTTTACAGCCCTGTCTTGCTGATAACTTGACCTCTCTTCTGTATTTGGCAGAGGCTGCTTTATAGGCTATGTTGCTCTCTGTGCTTTGTGATGTTTCAGCTAGTTCTCTGGCAGAGTTCAGTTCCTCTTCTATTCTTTGTATTTCCTTGCTCCAGTAAGACTTGTATTTTCTTCTTGCTCCTCTAGGAATTGATTCTTTAGCAGCTCTTATGATTGCCTTTGTTAACTCCTCTATCATATTATTGACTTTCTTTTCATGGGTGTTGATAGGCACAGTGTAGGCATCTGTGTGGCTGTAAAAGTCTCCTAATACCAGACACTGTGATGGTGTTATTTTCATTGACTCCAGGTTCAGCAATTTGTCATTAGGACAGTGTATGTTAAATATCCATGTGCTAGTGGAGTTTGATGTATAGGTCTGTGCCAATGATCTCTGCCTCTCTGTTTGTGACTACTTCTATCTGTTTTGCTGGATGGTATTTTTAATAAGTATAAGGATTCCATCCTTGTGACCTTCCCTGTCCTGTCTAAATGTTTGGTAGCCCCTAATGATAAATCTATGCTGGGAATTAAGGTGAGTTTCTTTGATGCAGGCAACGTCTATCTCCTCCTCTGATAGGGCTTGTTTTTGTGGTACATGCCCTCTGCATTCCAGTGTATTATTTTCAGGTGTTTCTTGAAGCTTTTCTGACCAGTAGTAGTTTCCCTTTGGTCCCATTTGCTGGCTCTCCAAAATGGGTCAGGGTGACCACCAGTAGCTTAAGGTGGACCCCTTCGAGGCATGGGGCCCGGCACACCACCAGCCTGGGGGGACTCCACAGACAGGGAAATCATAATTAAAGTCCATTAGATCCACTCTGACTAAGTATATGTTAGAACGTTGCACTGTGTTCTGCGTTGATGGCCCAGTGCATCCGATTTCTGCCAGCATTTTATTCAGGTTTGCTTTCCCTAGCCTTTGATTGTCCCCAATCTTTCTGCAAGTCAGCAGATTGTCTTTTCTGTAGGGGGATTCTGCCCTTAGATAGTTGGCCCTCCCGGGTTTACCGGGGGAGAACCATCTGCCTGAGCTTTGTGTAGAGTTTTTTCTCTCACAGGTGGTCTGGCCTTTTGAGCTCTTGAGCACCACCTGCCAGTTTGATAGAGGACAGAAAGAGGAGAAAAGACAGAGAAGTATTTAACCCATGAAGTGGGGATGGATTAGTTCTGACCAAAGCGTGTACCACTCGCCAGTGAGTTCTGCGTCTTCACTTAAAGGGTTCCATCTACTCCTGGCTCCTTTGTCTGGCTCCTCACCAAGGACCTCTCCAACTTGGGTGACCCTGCCAGGAGCTAAGTTCCCACTGACATAGCTCCTTGGATCCCGGAAGCGCACAAGCCCTCCAGCCACAACAAGGTGAGCCTACTGTGGAGGGAGATTTTGTTTGATTCTACTTATTTCTCTCTGTTTTGTGTTCATCCCATTACTACATTAATTGATATTCCACTTATTTTTCTGTTTTGTGTTCATCCCATTACTACATTAATTGATATTCCACTTATTTCTCTCTGTTTTGTGTTCATCCCATTACTACATTAATTGATATTCCACTTATTTCTCTCTGTTTTGTGTTCATCCCATTACTACAATAATTGATATTCCACTTATTTCTCTCTGTTTTGTGTTCATCCCATTACTACAATAATTGATATTCCACTTATTTCTCTCTGTTTTGTGTTCATCCCATTACTACATTAATTGATATTCCACTTATTTCTCTCTGTTTTGTGTTCATCCCATTACTACATTAATTGATATTCCACTTATTTCTCTCTGTTTTGTGTTCATCCCATTACTAAATTAATTGATATTCCACTTCATCGTCTGCCCTTAAAAAGATGTTTAAATTGTGTAGATGTGTTGTGTTTTATTTTAGTTGCACCTTTTGGCCCAACACATCAGTCTTCAGCATGGGCATTTACTAGTACCGGGTAGCTTAAAATTCTGGAATCTCCTATTTGCTTGGTTAGACTGGACTAGTTTGTCTATTTCTAGAGGTACCACAAAAAATAGGGCCTGGACAGTTCTGCTTCACTGACCCTGGCAAAAGCCATCAACTATGAGCTGTAGGTAGCATCTATCTCTGTTGGAGTCAGATTTTTTGCCCCTTAGTCCCAAATATTTAGCTTTCCACCAAAATTGGAAAAACAAAGAACATTTTCAAAATCTAAAGTCCAGTAATTTTTAGTTTAAGAAACAACACACAAACATGCTGTATTCTATATGTTCAATGTTCACTTTAGAAAATGCACAAATGTTGTTGTAAACAAATAAATAAAAACACTCACATCATTATCCAGTTCCTGTTTCAATAAATCTTGAAGGAATGGAATTTGTCTTTCTCTTTTGACTGCAGTCTGAGAAGATAAAATGTCAATATTTACATTATGGGATACTTAACATTTTCTTTATATACTGAAGTGTCTGAATATTTAGAACTTACAAATATTATTTTCTACGTGTTCTGAAATTTCCTTTCAGCAAATTGTAGCAGTTTTTAGCCTTTATTTGATAAATTGTAAAAGTTGTAATATTGGTACATAATAATTTGGTTTAATCAATTAATGTATGTCAGGCTATAAAATATTAAAATCTGAAGTGGAAAAAACTATACATACAATGAAAAAAGGAAAACCAGCAGGACCTGACAGCATATAAATAGAAATAATACAGGCATTAGAGGTTTTTGGCACCGGAGTGATTACAGACATATGCAATGACATATACCACACAGGATACATACCAAATGAACTAAAAACATCAACTTTCATTGCTTCACCTGAAAGGAATGATGCAGTTGAATGCAGTGACTTTAGAACAATAGGCCTAATGAACCATGTTACAAAAATCTTGCTAAAAGTTATACAAAGAAGGATTCAGAATAAAATCAATACTGAATTAGATGAGCAGCAATTTGGATTTAGGAAAAATAGTGGGACAAAAGAAGCCATATTCTGCATGAGAACATTAATGGAAAAGTACACAGAAGTAAACAAACCAATATATGCCTGCTTCATAGACTACACCAAAGCTTTTGATAGAGTACACCACAACAACTTATAGAATGCCTAAAAGAGATACATCTAGATGACATGGACATACGACCAATATGTAATCTATACTGGGAGCAAACAGCAATAATAAAATATAACAAAGAGAACTCTACACCCATTGATATAAAAAGAGGAGTAAGACAGGAATGCATCCTATCACCAAGTTTATTCAATCTATACACTGAGAAATTCTTTAAAAACATCACAGAGATGTCAGGTCCACAAATTAATGGAAAGATAAATCAATAACCTAAGATATGCTGATGATACTGTACTACTAGCAGAAAATCCTAAAGATCTACATTTACTTAATGAAATAAACATGACAAGCAAAAAATATTGACTAGATATGAATATTAAAAAGACTAAAACTATGATCATAAACAAAGATAATACTCAAAACCCACAAGTGGATATCAAAATTGATGGAATAGACCTGGAGACAGTTCAGAACTACAACTACCTTGGACATGCTAAAACCAGTGATGGAAAATGTACAACTGAAATAAACAAAAGAATAGGAATGGCAAAAAGTAATTTTAATGTCATGAAAAACATACTAACATCAAAACAAATAACACCAGGGCTAAAACTAAGAATAGCAAAATGTTATGTCTTCAACATTCCTATATGGTGTAGAAACATGGACATTAGACAAGAAAAAAGAACAGAAAATTGAAGTCTTTAAAATGTGGATATATAGAAGAATAGATAGAATTGGATGGAAGGAAAAGAAAACAAACAACAAAGTCTTAAAACAACTAAAAATGAAAAGAGAACTACTAAACACAGTTCAAACAAGACAAATGCGATTTTTGAGCCATGTTAAAAGACACAACAGCCTACTAAACGTAATCCTGGAGGGGAAAATACAAAGTAAAAGAGGCAGAGGCAGACCAAGACTAACATGGACCAGTAACATCAAAAGATGAACAAATCAGCCTATGACAACCTGCACCATCAAAGCAAGAGGCAAAGCCGAATGGCGCTCCATGGTAGCCAAACTTCATTGCGGAGATGGCACTCTGATGAAAAGGAATGGTACAGTTGAATACAGTGACTTTAGAACAATAAGCCTAATGAGCCATGTTACAAAAATCTTGCTAAAAGTAATACAAGAAAGGATCCAGAATAAAATCAGTATTAAATTAGAGGAGCAGAAATTTGAATTTAGAAAAAATTTAGAAATTTGAGTGGGACAATAAAAACCATATTCTGCATGAGGACATTAATCATAAAGTACACAGAGGTAAACGAACCAATATAAGCCTGCTTTATAGACTACACCAAAGCTCCTTATAGAATACACAATAAACAAATTATAGAATGTCTAAAAGATATACATCTACATGACACAGACATAAACTAATATGTAATTTATACTTAGAGCAAACAGCAATAAAATATAAGAACTCTACACCCATTGATATAAAAAGAGGAGTAAGATAGGGATGCATCCTATCACCAAGATTGTTCAATCTATACACTGAGCAAATCTGTAAAAACATCATAGAGATGCCAGGCCTAAACATTAATGGAAAGATAATCAATAACCTAATATATGATGATGATTCTGTATTACTAGCAGAAAATTCTAAAGATTTACAATTACTTAATAAAATCAACATGACAAGCACAAAATATGGATTAGCTATGAATACCAAAATACTAAAACTATGACCATAAATAAAGATAATACTCAAAGCCTACAAGTGGATAACAAAGTTTAAGGAATACACCTGGAGATTGTTCAATCTGGATAGAGCAGTCTAGAGGTAAGGTATCACACTGGACAAGGAGGAATTTGGTTTTACTCCCATCACAGGTAGTGAAAATTTCCCATTTTGAATTCATTGTTTCTTAATGTCTTTACATACAATCCCATGGTCAAGTGAGATCCAATGTCTAACCATTTCAGGTAACAGAAGGAAACAAGGATATCTCATATTCTGCATTCATTAAAGAAGACCCTTGGCAGTTAGAAATAGAAAATAGGCCAAAAATAGCCACTGTCACAAATCTACCCAAAAACATCAAAAGCATCAACAATAAAAAGTGAGAGAAAAATGAGTCTTTGACATAAGAGAATATCTGTATTATGAGGGGCACCAAAACAAACAGCTGCCGATGTGGAAAAATAGAAAAAAGCCACATTCACACAAAATTATATTCCCCTGGTCTTCACCGGAAATATAAAATGGAGTACACAAAAATGTTTTGATGGTGTATTCAAAGCATTCACCTGCTCCATAAGGGCCATATTTGTGTTACTAAGGTGTTGAGAGCACTGTAATTAGTTTGACTTAATGACCAACATTTAAGGTTGTCTTGAAACGAAAGCTATCAAACGAAAGCATGAAAAGTTGTGTTATGGCAGCTGTCTATAGTTTCCAGAGTAGGATTCTTGACAGAAAATGAAATGAATTCAAAGATTAAAGATGCAGGCGAAAAGAGGCAAGACAATTTTTCTTTATCCATTCTGCTGCCAGACCTGCCATTTAATCATTTGTAGAGCCAGCCACAAGAGAAATTGCTTGGTAAAACAGTCCTAGCAGTTACTACTAAAGATCAACAGTTGCCAACTTACAACCATAGGTCAAGATGAAAAAATGACTTACACAAATTCTTAACTATTGTTAGAATGAAGTACATTAGACCTGAATCTTGTATAAAGTAAACTGTAATACCTAATGGCAACAATATGGAATATAAGAATGTTAGTGAGCATTTAACAGAACAACACTCGTTTACACATTTCAGCAGTTGAAACATCTTTCTATAGCAATCTATTTATCATCATCATCATCATGTACCATACCATTTGGCATAGGCAATCATTTCCTTACACAATCTTCTATCCATCATGCATTGCATCAATTCTTTTGTTGACTGTTTTCCATGTTATGACACCAAACAATCTAATATTTTCTCTCTTTGTCTTTCGCAATCTCTCTTTCCCTGTATTTTACCAGTTGTAACCAAGTATTCCAACTTTCTTCTTCTCATGATGTGCATGAAAAATGTTGATTATTTCTTTCTGATGTTTTAGGAGCTACCTTTTGTGTTGGCCTCTTTGAGAATTTCCTTGGTCTTTTTAGCTGTTCAGGGAATTTTCAACATTTTTCTGAGAAATCAAATCTCTGTGGCCTCTAATTGTCTCTTTATTTAAACTATTTAAGCAATTTAAAAAATCTATAACCAAAGCTGTAAGTAGCTTATTCACTAAATGTCTTGGGCCAATTCAACTGTAACTTCTTCTTCTTGGTCTTGTTCTCATTAAAAAGCCAACATTCCAGCCAGTGACAAACATGCCAAGTAGCAACGTATAAGGCAGCAACATTATGGTATTAACTCTTAGTGCATAAGTCTAAAAAACTATAAATTACAAAAATGAGTGCACAACATATAAGGCAGCAACATTATGGTATTAACTCTTTGTGCATAAGTCTAAAAAACTATAAACTACAAAAATGAGTGCACAACATATAAGGCAGAAACATTGTGGTATTAACTCTTAGTGCATAAGTCTAAAAAACTATAAACTACAAAAATGAGTGCACAACATATAAGGCAGCAACATTATGGCATTAACTCTTAGTGCATAAGTCTAAAAAAAAAACTATAAACTACAAAAATGAGTGCACAACATGATGTATTAACATTTTTAAAACATCAGACATCATTGTTGTGTATTAAATAACAACATCACTTATGTTTATGATCATTACTGAAAAAGTAGGTGGCTGGGTGGTCTAGAGGTCAGATGTTGGCCTCTGAACATGAAGATCTCAACGTTGGTTCCCACCACAGGCGGTGGAAAATAAAAAAAAAATAAATAAAAATAGAATCAGTGGCTTTACCCTCCCAGGGTCTCTGGGTAGTGAGATCTGATGTCTAGCCCTCTCAGAAAATGGTGAAAAATGAGAGGCCCTGAGTGCATTCTGCGCACGTTAACGGAAACTTGGCAGTTAGAAATCAAAAACTGTAGGCCAAAAATAGACACTGCCCTGGCAAAATAAAATGGACAATAAAAATATACTATAAGATGGGGATTCCCGTGTGTTACCAGGGCCTCATTATGAGGGAAGTAAAGAATAGTGACACTGTGACCTTCCAGGCATGTTGTAAAAGGCGACTAAGGAGGTTGATTGATTGATGGCTTGACAAGCTGTCATCGTAAAAAAGTATTGTTATGGAAACAGAACCATAGATTTTAGAAGCAGTGATCTCTGCAATATGTGCCATTTTGGCACGCAAGGTTTCTGTTTTTGAGATTGTGGTGGTTCTGCCCTATGTGCCGACTTCGGCGCGAAAGGACAATAGATAGATAGATAAGATGGGGAACACCTAACACACGGCTGCCAGTGTGTAAAAATAAGAAAAAAATCATATTCATGCAAAATTCAGTCCCACTGGACTTTGCCAGAAATATAGAGCTGGTGAACACAAAACGAAGCAAACAAAAAGTATATACTAATGTCTTGTTTTTTATAAATGAAGAGTGCAAGAATTATAAAATAAACTTGAAGAAAAAAGTAAATTGAAATAAACAAAAACTACACTGAATTTGATGTGTACTGGTTTATGCATGTCAATAACACAAGAAATGGTATTTGTTGTAAAATATATCAATATTTATACAAAAATAGTAAATATTTGAATGTCTATTCTCACAAATACTTTTTAGTCATCTTTTTAAAACTTTGATGTCACGTAATAATTTTGAGTTGCGCATATTCACCTTCATTACTTCAATCTTAACTCACCATACTGGGGGAATTATCAAAATAATCAGTTACGTAATGATAAGGAGGTCATCTTTATTTTTATTAACCTTATTTTAGATCTACTATTTGAAAACACATCAGTTATTCATAGAACCAGAGCTAGTACGAGGCAATGGCCACATATCTCCCATGTCTATGCGATGATAGCTAAAATTAACTTCACTCAACATGACTTGAAAAATAATGGATTAGAATAAATACCAAGGAATTTTATTTCAACTCCAAAGTTAGAAACTTGAGAGTAAAATCCTAATAATCAATGAGTCAAATTTGTGGAAACGATATCCACTTCTAAAATGTGGTTTGCAGAAAAATATTACTAAAAGGCTTTAATACCAACCAAGGTATTCACTTTATAATCCATCTCCTGTTTTATATTCTCAACAGGTAGCAGGTTCTGGGATTCCATATTTCTGACAATCTGAGAAAGGAAAAGTAAGGTCCCATTTAAACATGTTGAAATATTGCAATAACAAGACAAATGGAAGATATAATGAATAAGCTATATCTAATTTCTACATACCAACACATCTGAACTTTTAAATTATTTCTTATTATTGATTAAACAATTTTGTGTCTAGTCCATGAACTTGTATCTCCTCTTAATGTTTAGAAGAAATGTTAAATTTATTAGTCTGTGGGATTAATGCAAACCTGCTTAAAATGATATTTCATTTTAATGCAAGCCATGTTAGAAAAGAAACAAAATAATTTACTATGTGCATAATGATTTCATTCTTAACATATGGATGTGAATCATGGACAATAGGACAACAGACAAGAAAATCACTGGAGTCTGTAGAAATGTGGTTTTACAGAAGAATGTTGAGAATACCATGGACAGCTAAGAAGAGTAATGAAAACGTTCTGAAAGAGGCCAAAGCAAAAAGAGAACTAATTTCCAATATTAGGAAGAAACAAGAAACAATCATTATTTTTTTTATCATGTAATGAGAAGGGAACAGCTGGAATATATTGTAACAACTGAGAAGATTGAGGGACGAAGAAATAGAGGGAAGCAAAGAGAAAAGATGCCAGACAGATTAAGAGAATGGCTTGGTAGAAGATCAACAACAGAAATGATAAATAACTGTCGTGATCGAAAGTTGGAGACATGATCACCTATGCCAGCAGGCCCGGTACTTGATGATAATGATTTCATGTAACGTGAATATTTTGATGGTGAAATAAGTATTTGTTGTTAGCAGCATACAACATAATAGGTGATATAGTCTGGAGGAATAAAGAAACAATCACAAGATCTGTCATTCTATGGAAGCCAAGATGAAAGCTCAAGCAAGAGACAGATAAAAGACAACTTGGTAGAGAATAGTGAAAGTAAGGATACATGACAATGGCTAAGCCTGGGTCTTAACATGTCAAATATGGACATAAAGTGATTATTGTGGCAGAGATTTTGTTGTTGACTTCTTTTTTGTCACATAATGTATCAGCCAATAATTGATTTACTACAAGTCAAGTACTAGAAACAGCATCATCTTTTTCTATATTTTTCTGACAATTATGTTTCAGTTAATGAGAATAAGAAAAAAATGTCACATAGAAAACAAGCACCACAATCAATTCTATCTATTGACCTTTCGAGCCGTAGTTGGTCCATCATAGGGCGTAGACCAAGATACTCCTTCTCTTATCTAAATTTTTATTCTAGCAGTTTTCAATTCTTTTAAAGATATTTTATCAAATCTCGGCAATTTCTAGAACCAGAGCTAGTATGAGGCAAAGGCCACTTATCTCTATGTGCTGATAACAAAATTAAATTCACTCAACATGACTTAAATAATGGATTAGAATAAATACCAACCTGTTGAGAATATAACAATCAATTATAGAAAGTTAATACTACCTGACTTATGTCTGTTTAGTTAAGTACATTTGTAACTAAATTAGTACTTTTAAAGCTAACCAATCTACTTACTTCATAATCTGGTTCCTGTTTTATATTCCAAATGGGGATAACATTCTTAGTTTCCATACTTGCGTCTGTCAGAAATTAAGTAGGAATGTTCAATATTTAGTGAGAATTAGAAGGAGATGGTAATTTTACTGTCATATTTGTTGCCTTTCATTTAGTTATGAGTTACATATCACCAATGCTCATCAAAACTAACTTGTCTATTACTTTGTCAATACTTAAGAAATGGATCACAGGACAACCCGTGTTTGATTCCCGCTGGAAGCAGTGTGAATTGCACTCGTGGTTGGATATAATATCCCCACGGTTGAACCAGCACCTGGCAGAAATGGGTACTAGTGTAACACTCTGGGAAGGTGAGAAGTGATGATGCTTGAGGGAACATTAGACAGGAGTCTCCGAACCACTTCTGGATAGGTGGCTGCACACCAAAGGGTAAAACCTGCATGTTGAGACAGCAATTAAAGTCTTGTACCTTTCCATTTTCTTACCAGCATTATAATATAGTTACTTGCATGCAGCTAGCAATTATTTACTTAAATAATATTAGTACTCATTAGTACTACCCACTTTTTGTGGTAGTAAGTAGTCATATATATTATAATATATATATAGTAACCTCCGTCAGTCATGGTTGACTATGGATTTTTCAGCGCCCCTAGAAATGTTATTTTTTCTTTTCTTTTCTTTCACCGTATATTCTCTGTCTCTATGAATCTGTCTGCTTCTTGTTTGAGGTGAACCTTTCGAGTGTGTTTGCCGAGAATGCATTCTGCAGCTTTGTCTTCCCATGCTGCAGGGTTTATGTTCAGAGTCTTCATGTCGCGTTTACACACATCTACAAATCGAAGTTGTGGGCGCCCCCTAGTTCTTTTACCATCTTCCAGTTGTCGTAAGAGTTTATCTTTCGGTATGCAGCCATCTTTCATACGGTGTACATGGTCAAACCAGTGTAACCAATGTTGTTTGAGCAGCGTGTAGATATTCAGGAGGCCTGTGCAAGTCTTGATTTCCACGTTTGTCACTTTATCCTTACAAGTGATACCAAGAATATGGTGTCGACATCGCATATGGAATGCATTTAGTCTTCTCTCCTGCTTAGGTTGTCCATGATTCGCTGCCATACAGGAGGATACTAATTATGCAGGCATTGTACACTGCAGTGTTTGTTTTATTTTAATTGTCAGTTTTCTGTTTTTCCAGTCACACCTAGAAAGACGGGAAAAGGTGGTAACAGTTTTACCAATGTGAGTGTCAATTTCTGGACCTAAAGATAGTCTGTCACTGATGATGGACCTCAGGTACTGAGGTAGTAAAGATATACTTATACGCTGCAGGACATCAAGTTTATAGTTATAATATATCTATCTATCTATCGTCCTTTCGAGCCGAAGACGGCACATAGGGCAGAACCACAATCTCAAAAACAGAAACCTTGCGTGTCAAAATGGCACTTATTGCAGAGATCACTCACACTGCTTCCAAAACTTATGGTATATATTATATATATATAATATATAGTACATTGTATATTAATTGACTTACCGATAAACTTAAGTTAATAGTAGTACTAAACAATCTATCTATCGTCCTTTAGCAGCGAAGAGACAACCATAGGACAAAAATTAAAGACTGTGTCTGACGATCAAAAATCTGATCTAAGTACAGGACCCACCCCACATTATTATTATATCATTCATCATTATATCTCAAATCACTATGACAACACGTCTTTTCTCTTAATTCTGCACTCCTCTTTCATTCCAAGAATAGTTTTCATAAAGTACAACTTTGTACTTGAGTACTACACTACTATTATTTTTCCAATTGACCAATTGTTTAAAAAAAAATCAGCTTATTTCATTTCTATAATAATATAAAATATCAATATTTAATTTTATTTCTCAAATTAGTCAAATAATTTCTTTCAGAGAGAGGGTAAACTTTTAACATTAGTCATTAGTTTATTTAGTTGAACCTACAATGGTCTTTTAGATAAGTCAAGATACAATTCTGAGTGAGATTCATATAAAAAGGAGATGGAAAATAAAACATGAAAAAGATTACGCCTGTTTAATTTAAGCTTAGTGAAAGCAACAATCACAGCAACACAAACTCGTTGACAATCGATAAAAGATGACGGTTTGGGCTTTCCGGACTCCGGTCGCAAACTGAAGCTGAGCGGAAGTGACGTCAAAATTAATGACAGTGGTTGCCATTTTGGCTTTCCTAAGACACATTTTCAAAACTCATCAGCACAAACACAAAACTTAGACTATTCAAATCAAATGTACTATCAACCCTTACGTATGCTTTTGAAAGATGGAAAACAACAAGAGACATAGAAACAAAGTTGAACACATTAAAAATTAAATGTCTAAGGAAAATACTTGGTATAGCGTGGAACGAATTCAAAACCAACTAGGAAATTAGAGAAATCACCAATCAACCACTGATATCTTAGTAATAAAGAAAAGACGATGGTCATATGTTGGACATGGGATGAGAAGAGATAATAACCGAATAGCAAAGCAAGCCCTCATGTGGGAAACAACAGGTAAGAGGAAAAGAGGCCGACACAGAGAGACACTGAGAAGAATATTGATGAGAGAGACAAGAGCAGCAGGAATCGGCTCCCTCAATGATATAGAGCTGCTTGTACAGAACAGAGACATATGGCGAGATTTGCTAAAATATCTTTAAAAGAATTGAAAACTGCTAGAATAAAAAATTGCCTTAGTCTACGCCCTATGGGCCGGCTACGACTCGAAAGGTCAATTGATAGATAGAAGACATTTTTTTTTTTTAATCAGATAATATAGTAACTAAACCTATATGGCATTCGGCGTCTTGACAGACCGTTGGTAGCAAGCAATTATGTTAAGTTAGTAGTTTGGTAACAAAATATTAGTGTCTTATGCTGGATGCTGCTTTACTGAACAGCTTCACTTGTGACTGAATCTGCCAATATTGTACAGACAAATCCATCCGCAGAAAGAACAAGATGTATTTCTGGAGCCTGGCCTTGTCTCTTTTCTCCTTGTCTTCTGAATAGTATCGGTAATGCCTCAAAAGTTGCTGTGTCGATTTTAAAATTGTGTTCTCCATGTGCTACGATCTGCAGCGAGATTTTCCGTTTCTTTCACTTATAGAGAATTCACTTTAGAACGCCCTGCAAACATCCTTATATCTCAGCACTGGTCTGTCCTTTGGTCCCTCTCTTTTCTTATGTTCGTCATCCAATAGTTGTTTGGGAATGCGAATGTTTACCATTCTTCTTCTGAAATTGGTAGCACAATAGTTGGGATGAAGATTGCATTGTATAGTGCTTGTTTTGTCTCCAGAGTTATTTCCATGTTGGACAATAGTGGTGATAACTATCCAATGATTTGACAAGCTTTGTTGCATCTTGATTCTATCTCTGGTGTATTCTGAATTATCGTTTGTCACTAAACTTCCTAATTATTTTAATTCCTCTACTTGTTTTAGTTGCCTGCCTTCTATAGTTATGTTGATGTTCTGTTTATTTTTGGCGACATTCATGACTTCTGTTCTGTCGGTGTTTTCATGTTGTAATTTGTGCCTGAGCTGTTGAGTTTGTTTAATTGTTCTTGTAGATCTTCTTTTGTTTAGGCTGCTGTGTCTTTATACATGGCCCCAAGATCTCATTTGTCTTGTTTGAATTGTGTGCATCGCAGACAAAAGAGGAATAAATGCTAACAGACAATAAGGATATTATAGATAGATGACAGGAATATATAACAGAACTATTTCATGATCAAAGGGACAAGAAACCAGTTATAAAATATACATCGGGCTATAAAACCTTAAAATCTGAGGTGGAAAAAGCTATAAAAACAATGAAAAAGGGAAAAGCAGCAGGACCTGACAGCATACAGATAATAGATTTTGTTGTTCTTAGTTTCAGTCCTGGTGTTATTTGTTTTGATGTTAGTATATTTTTCATGGCATTGAAATTACTTTTTGCCATTCCTATTCTTTTATTTATTTCAGTTGTACATTTTCCATCACTGGTTATAGTATGTCCAAGGTAGTTGTAGCTGTGGACTGTTTCTAGATGTATTCCTTCAACTTTGATATTTAATTGTAGGTCTTGAGAATTTTCTTTGTTTATGATCATAGTTTTAGTCTTTTTTATATTCATATCTGGTCCACATTTTTTGCTTGTCATGTTTATTACATTAAGTAATTGTTGTAGATCTTTAGGATTTTCTGCTAGTAGAACAGTATCATCAGCATATCTTAGGTTATTGATTATCTTCCCATTAATGTTAAGGCCTGGCATCTCATAGATGTTTTTAAAGATTTGCTCAGTGTATAAATTGAACAAGCTTGGTGATAGGATGCATCCTTGTCTTACTCCTCTTTTTATATCAATGGTTGTAGAGTTCTCCTTGTTATATTTTATTATTGCTGTTTGTTCCCAATACAAATTACATATCAGTCGTATGTCTGTGTCATCCAGATTTATATCTTTTAGGCAGTCTATAAGTTGCTCATGGTGTATTCTATCAAATGCTTTGGTGTAGTCTATGAAGCAGGCATATATTGGTTTCTTTGCTTCTATGTACTTTTCAATCAATGTCCTCATGCTGAATATGGCTTCTTTTGTAAACTATAACTTTTAGTAAAATTTTGGTTACCTGGCTCATTGGGCTCATTGGGCTTATTGTTCTAAAATCGCTGTATTCAACTGCACCATTCTTTTTAGGCAATGCTATAAAAGTTGATGTTTTTAGTTCATTTGGTATGTATCCTGTGCGGTATATGTCATTGTATATGTCTGTAATCACTTCAATGCCAAAATATTCTCGTTCCTGTATCATCTCTATCTGTATATTGTCAGGTCCTGCTGCTTTTCCCTTTTTCATTGTTTTTATAGCTTTTTCTACTTCAGATTTCACGATTTTATAGCTGGATGTACATTTCATGATGTAAATTACAACATGAAAATCAACATCGACAGAACAGAATGTCGCCAAAAATAAACAGAACATCAACATAACAATAGAAGGCAGGCAACTAAAACAAGTAGAGGAATTAAAATAATTAGGAAGTTTAGTGACAAACTTAAAGATTATATTTTAATATTCCTATATGGTGCAGAAACATGGACATTAGACAAGAAAACAGAACAGAGAATTGAAGCCTTTGAAATGTGGATATATAAAAGAATAGGTAGAGTTGGATGGAAGGAAAATAAAACAAACGATGAAGTCTGAAAACAACTAAAAATGAAAAGAGAACTACTAAACACAATTCAAACAAGACAAATGCGATTTTTGGGCCACGTTAAAAGACACAACAGCCTACTAAAAGTAATCCTGGAGGGGAAAATACAAGGTAAAAAAGAGGCAGAGGCAGACCAAGACTAACATGGACGAATAACATCAAAAGATGGACAAATCAGCCTATGACAACCTGCACGATCAAAGCAAGAGACAGAGCAGAATGGCGCTCCATTGTAGCCAACCTTCGTTGCGGAGAAGGCCCTCGGTGATGATGAGATTAATCGGGAAAAACGTAATTTTAAAAAATGTGAAGTTTTTAAATTGTAAATTTATAGAAGCATAGGATGGAAACAAAAGCAAAGAAAGTAGGTTGCCATATAGTTTTCTATTCTTGTCATTTAATTTGCCAGGGGATAGCGCGAACGCAGTCCCCAATACGAAAAAATTACGCACTCGAGTCACTCACATTTGGGGTGATCGCAGGGGTCAACCCAACCGAAGTGCAATGGCAGGGCCTCACCCTGGGAGTACCTCCTTCTTGATCATGGTTTCTCCCGTGCCAGGTAAGTATGCCTTGATTTGGCCTCAGATTTGTAGCCATGTTCTCATCTGTGCAAAATCTTTCTTCTTTTCAATATTGCTTTATAATCACCTTTAAATTATAAAATTGAGGCTGTCAATAAACTCTTTAACTATTCAGATATAATGAGGAAGCAAATTGTTTAAAATTGTATTTAATCGTAATATTTCTACCCTAACTTGTTTATATTCAAACTAATTAAAAAGTAATATATTTCTGGTATAGTGGTGTCCCTTGAATTTTTAGTTCGCACGAGATAATTTACAAATTCTCTCCCTTTGTTCTATCCTGAACGATACTTAGTTTTTCTTATTTTCTTCCTTATTTGCCTTTCAGCGTCGAGGGGAGACACAATTTGCGGCCTTTTGCTCCTCTGTTTGTGTCTGCTTGTGGTATTTTTCCTGGTGTTTCTAATATTACATCAATCCATTTACAATAACTGGACAAGAACAATCAGAAAAATAACTGCTACTGAAATGAAATGTGTTAGACGATTGACAGGAAACAGCCTGAGAAATAAGATCAGAAATAAAGAACTGAGAAAACAACAGAACTGGAATTATTCCAGTCATAGAGTACATAAAGAAGCAGCATATCAAACGGTTTGACCACGTGATAAGGCAGAAAGATTAAATCGCAACACAATGAACCTTAAATAAACTATGCGAGAACACCAGACACAAGAGCCGACCACGAAAAAGATGGATTGATGTAATATTAGAAACACCAGGAAACATACCACAAGCAGACACAAACAGAGGAGCAAAAGGCCGCAAATTGTGTCTCCCCTCGACGCTGAAAGGCAAATAAGGAAGAAAATAAGAAAAAGGATAGAACAAAGGGAGAGAATTTGTAATTTATCTCGTGCGAACTAAAAATTCTTAGCAGAAGCCATACTGAGTCAGTTGTTAAGAAGCTGTTAGCTTATTTATGTGAAGAGACTTTTTAGTATTGTGAATGATATCACTAGTGCTCGCTTAGCAGAAGCCATACTGAGCCAGTTGTTAAGCTTATTTATGTGAAGAGACTTTTTAGTATTGTGAATGATATCACTAGTGCTCGCTTAGCAGAAGCCATGCTGAGCCAGTTGTTAAGAAGCTGTTAGCTTATTTATGTGAAGAGACTTTTAGTATTGTGAATGATATGGAACAGGCAAATAATTGCAATGCTGCGGTAAAGCTGGTAGCAAACCTCTCCATTCTCCTGATCATCTAACATGTAGATATATATAATTGTGCTTCATCGTTTGTTGTTGTTGTCCTTGTTTTCTGAAGAAGGCTACTGCTACTTTCTTCTCTTCTTTTCTGTCCACCTCTCCATTCTCCTGATCATCTAACATGCAGATATAGATAATTGTGATTCATCGTTTGTTGTTGTCCTTGTTTTCTGAAGAAGGCTACTAGCCGAAACGTCAGTATTGTATTGTGTTCCCTATATGTAAAGCTGTCACCATACCTTGGAGTGTCTAACACTCCCCATCACTGGCTCATTGTGAATGATATCACTAGTGCTCGCTTAGCAGAAGCCATGCTGAGCCAGTTGTTAAGAAGCTATTAGCTTATTCATATGAAAATACTTTTAGTATTGTGAATGATATCACTAGTGTTCGCTTAGCAGAAGCCAGGCTGACCCAGTTATTCAGAAGCTGTTAGCTTATTCATGAGAAAAGACTTTTTAGTTTTGTGAATGATATCACTACTGTGGGTGTGATCCATATGGGAGTATGCCTTTGTGAGTAATAAACATGACATGTGTGAGTTCAACGGTATTACTGACTGCTTTGTTTAAGCTAGCTGTGTTTTGTCTGACCTCAGCGAAGAACGGAGACGGGTTGTCATAAATTGTGGGCAGACAGTGCGGAGTACAGAATAACGATCACTGGCAAGGGTGAACGCCACGGGCTTATGGTCAATCGGGAGGCAGCATGGGTAGCAGTGTCCTCCAGACAGCAACACGGGGCTGATCTGCATCCCTAGGCAGTTCTAGACGTCGGGGTCAGTCAAGGGGCTGACCTACACGGTGACTGGAAGAGTCGCCGAATTCAGTAACCGGCGGAGGGTGCCTTCGATGTCAGGGGCGCAAGGGCTCAATTCTTTAACGAATCACGGCGGCAGCTGTCGAACAGAGGCCAATTCAATACAGCGAGGGCAAGGGGGAACTAGCTCGTCATACATTCGGCTGCACAGCTCAACAGCGTCAGGCGCTACAAGACAACAGTTGAGGGTGCTGAAGGATAATGACAGCTTGAAAGCTGTGTTCATTACAATGTGTGCGGGTACAAACTAGCTCGTTACAATTACTGTTACAGATAGGCAGCGGAAGATTTAACCGTTACATTTGAAGGTACTCATGTTTTGGTTCCGTCCATTGACGTTTCAAGCCGGGCCTCGCTGTTGAGACCAGGGGTGGTTGCCGCAGAGAGAAATCATAAATAAAAATCCCAACAATTGCACAAATCGCCTATTTGATGAAAAGAAGCCTGTTAGTTGTTTATGTATATTACATAATACTTTGGTATTTCCTGTCTTTGAGACTAAATAAGCTTCAATTGCCAGGTTATCTATATATGTTCTTTATAGGTAAATTTGTCACCTTATTATCAAGGTTTCTATATGTTGCATTTGTGGCAACAAATTAATGAACATTTTTGTTCATTAATTGCATTTTTCAATAGGCGATAGATTATAATTTAATTTCTATATGTTGCATTTCTGGCAACATCTGGCAAGTGATCGCACATCATGGAGAGCATGTATAAGGAACGGTATAACAACATTTGAGACTGTTCTAAGACAGGACTTAGAAGAGAAGAGACTCATGAAAAAGGATGGTAAACCCTGTGGACCAGCGAGCCTGACCTGTTCATTATGTGACCGCGTGTGTTTGTCAAACATTGGTAGAATTAGCCACGAGAGAAGCTGTTCGGCAAAAACAATGCCTCAAAAAAATACGCAATAGCCTCCACTAGACCGTCTGACAAGACGAAAAGGGCCATATATATGTTGCATTTGCCAGATTTTTTTAAAACTAAGCCAGACGTGACATTTAATATGGCTAGTTTGGCTTCACGCCTTTTTTGGATGTCTCCTTGTGATGTTTGAGATCTATGCTTTTCTTTCATTTTTCTTAAATTCAGCACTTAATCTGATGATTATATTGCTGTGTTTTGAATATTTCATAGATAATCAATCCATCTGGTTGACTCACAGACTCAAAACGTCATCTTCTTTCCTTCCTCATTTGCCTTTCAGCGTTGAGGGAAGATCCCATTGCCAATGCATATATATTCTTGATTTGTATTCCTCTTATAATAATCCTTACAAAAAAAGGAATTGAAGTCAACGGTCACAACATAAATAATTTACGATATGCGGATTACACATTCTTAATAGCAGAGACAGAGAATGAACTACGAGAAATGATAGACATAATAGTAAAAGAAAGCAACAAGAAAGGTCTCAGTCTGAATAGTAAGAAAACAGAAGTAATGGTTATATCGAAGAAACAATCATCACCATCATGCAGCATAAAAATAAACGAGACAAATCTGAAACAAGTGCAACGTTTCAAATACTTGGGCACAATAATAACATCAGATGGGAGATGCACCACAGAAATAAAAAGCAGAATAGCTCAGCCCAAAATAGCATTTCAGAAAATGAAAAATATCTTATGCAACAAATCTATGTCAATAGAAATGAGAAAGAGAGTTCATCGATGCTATATAGAACCAATTCTGACCTATGGAAGCGAATCATGGACAATAGACAAACAAATGAAAAGACGATCAGAGGCAACAGAGATTGGATTTCTCAGAAGAATGTTGAAAGTTCCCTGGACAGATAAAAAGACCAATGAGGAAGTTCTCAAAGAAGCCAACACAAAACGGGAGCTCTTAAAAAACATCAGAAAGAAGCAATCAACATTTTTTGGGGCACATCATGAGAAGAGGAAAGTTGGAATACTTGGTTACAACTGGCAAAATAAAGGAAAGAGAAATCGCGGACGACAAAGAGATAAAATACTGGATAGCTTGGTGTCATGGCATGGAAAACAGTCAACAACTGAACTCATACGATGCACTGTGGATAGAAGATTGTGGGAGGACATGATCGCCAATGCCAGTCTGTACGGCAAATGATGATGATATAATGTAGCATAGCTCCCCTTTGTTTTATAATTTAATTTCTTGTCCCTATTTTTATTTCTGCTTCATTTACTTGTTACTCTCATTCTAGATGTAATACAGTTTGTCTTTATTCTATTGTCTGTTTGTGATATAATCATTCTCTGAAGGAAGTATTTTGCTGTTCTTTTTGTTTTTGTTTTTGTTTTTACAAGCTGTCACCTGGTAGGAGTGTACGTTACACCCAACCACTTACTCTATAACCAAAATAGTCCTACTGGCACACATCTTTCATGGCGATGTTATTATTGTCCAAGTATTTATGGCTGAGTGGAAAATGCTAAAAGAATCAATGCAACAAACATCAAAAGAGTTCATACCACCAGTGAGGTCAAATTCAAGAAAGAAATGGATGACAGATGACATTTTGCAGCTAATGGATACAAGAAGAAGAAATAAAGAAAATAAAGTTGAGTTTAAGAGATTATATAAAGAAATTGTAATAAAATGCAATGAAGCAAAATAAGTATGGCTAAAAGAGAGATGCAAAGAGATTGAAATGCAACAAAAAGGAGATGCTAAAGCTATATACAAACAAATTGAAGAATTAACAGGATGAAAAACGCAATCAAAAACTGGATGTTTAAGATCAAAGGAAGGAGAACTGTTGACTGAAAAAGAAAACATAAGGGAACGATGGACAGAATACATCAAAGATCTTTATAATGATGAACGAACAGAAGTAAATATTAAGGATAATTGAGAATGACCAGAAATACTCAAAGAAGAAGTGGTAGACGCCTTGCGCAATATGAAAGCAGGAAAAGCTCCTGGACCAGATAATATAACTAAAGAAGAGATTGAAGCCATGGGTGATTTTGGTACATAAATAATAACAAAAATATTGAATGATATCTACAACAGCGGATATATACCAGACGACCTGCTAAGTTCAATATTCATAGCCCTACCAAAGAAATCTGGAGCAATTGAATGCGATGAGCATCACACAATACACTTTATGAGTGACATGACTAAGATATTACTAAGAGTCATCATGCGAAGAGTGCGAAACAAAATCAGTCCAGAAATTAGTGATGAACAGTGTGGTTTTGTTAGAGTTAAAGTAACGAGCAATGCGTATACATCATACGATCTTTAGTAGAAAGAGTCATAGAGGTGAAATCAGATCTATACCTATTTTTCATATATTATACCAAAGCATTTGTCAAAGTAAAGCACCAAGAAATAATATATAAAATATTGTTTCTTCCTCCTCTTCTACCTTTTTAGCTCCTAGTGGAGCATAAGTCTTCAACAAACACTTTCCAAGTTGTTCTGTCCCCTGCCATTCCCTTAAGATCACTCCATGTCCTCCTCACCATCCCCATCTCCGCCTCTATCTGCCTTTTCAAAGAACTCCCTGGTCTTCCTCCCCGTCCTCTACCCCGGGGACTCCAAAAAAGGGCCTGTTGTTCAACACTCCCAGCTGGCTTCCGCAGCGTGTGTCCCACCCAGCGCCCTCGTCGCATCTCCCTATCCACAGGCACCTGACCGGCACACTTCCATAACTTCATGCCAGTGATCCTGTCCTGCAACCTCCACCCCTCTACTCTGCGCAAACATCCACCAATGAAAGTCTGCATCTTCGCGACTGTCAAACCCGCCGTTCTCCATGCCTCACAACAGGACCGACCCAACACTTGAGCTGACAATTTTTATTTTTGAATTTAACCCAATTTCTCTGGAGATTTGCTACATTCAGTAGCAATAGGCGATAGACGCCAGGCTTAAAAGAAAGTGTTATCTTTTAAGACGCCGACACAGACGTCGGGGTAATCAGCTATATTGTCGCCCCTGGCACTCCTTAAATTAAATCCTTTTGGTCGAGTTGTGAAATGTATTTATTCAACTTCTAATCACGTTGAACATTTATGAAATATCCTTCATCATCATTGTTTCATAAAAATGTAATTTTTTGTTGTTAAATAAAATGTATTGTCTTTTGAAGAAATAAAGAATTAAAAAAAAAAAATTTCTCTGGATCTCCACATGTTTTCCAGTGCAATGAAAGCCCCTCCTGCCCCCGATATCCCTACCCTGGTATCACCCTCTGTCCCTTCCTCTCCATCCATACCACCGCCTATATAATTATTTATTAATATTGTTTGGCATAAAGTAAATAAAAAATCTGGCAACGTAAATTAGTCCTCTCTCTCTCTCTCTCTCTGCGATCAGGACTCAATCAGAGTAAGGATTCCAGACTCTCACATGAAGTCAGCTGTCAGGCTAAGTGTGTTGATCGCCCCCACAGACAGAACATCACAAGTAGAGTTCGCCAGATCCACTCTGATTGAGTACCCGTTAAAACGTTGCATTGTGTTCTGCGCCAGTGGCCCAGTGCATCCGATTTCAGTCAGCATTTTAGTCGGGTTTGCTTTCCCCAGCCTTTGATCGTCCCCAATCTTCCTGCAAGGCAGCAGATTGTCTTTTCTGTAGGGGGATTCTGCCCTTAGATGGTCGGCCCTCCCAGGTTTACGAGCACCATCTGCCCGAGTCACTAGAGGTGACTAACACAGACATGCACACACAAAGATGTGAGATGTGACTAACACAGATACGCACGCACAAAGATGTGAGATGTGACTAACACAGACATGCACACACAAAGATGTGAGATGTGACTAACACAGACATGCACACACAAAGATATGAGATGTGACTAACACAGACATGCACACACAAAGATGTGAGATGTGACTAACACAGACATGCACACAGCGATACGAGGCATGACTAACACTGACACACATCAAGATATATGACACATGACTAACATAAACATGCACATAAAGATATGAGATATAACTGACATTGACATGCCTAACATAGACATGCACACAAAGATAAGAGATATGACTAACATAGATATTTACACACAAAAATATGAGATGGGACTAACATAGCCATGCACACACAAGGATATGAGATGTGACAAACACAGACATGCACACACAAAGATATGAGATATGACTAACATAAACATGCACACAAAGATATGAGATATCACTAGCCCAGACATGCACACACAAAGATATGACATATGACTAACACTGGTACACACTAAGAAATGAGATATGACTAAACACAGACACACATAAAGATATGAGACATGATTAACACGGACACACCAAGATATGAGCCATGGCCAGCACACACAAGCTAAGATATGAGCCATGGCTAGGACAGAAACACAACAAGATATGAGCCATGGCTTCACTAAAAAACACCAAAAAATTAACCATGTCTAGCACAGAAACACATTAAAGTGCCCATATGCTTGGGCTTGTTGTAGTCGGCAGACTCTTCTGAACGTGGGAAATTAGGTTTCGTTAAACAGTTGTCCGGAGATTTGAGAGTGCAGTCTGACCCATAGAACGTTCTCTTGCATGTACAGATTTCCGATCGACTATTCACAGGTATCGTTGAAACAGTTGTCCGGACATTTGAGAGTACACATGTTGTCACGGCCATCAGAACACATCTGTTCGCACTGTAGCCCAAAATTACCATCGGGACAAGTGTCATTACAGGTATAGCAAAGATGTTTACATTGTAGGCATTTTCCGGATTTTTCCTCAAATAAAGGACAGACACTGAGACAAGACCCGGAACAGTCGTGTCCATAGATCCCATGTGAACAGTTGCCGTGACAAGTACCGATGATGACATTGCAGCCTTTACTACACCCACTACACACTGCACAAAACGACCAAGAATGCTCGTCCAGACAATAGGTGTCTGTAAATGTGTGCACCTCACATACCGTCAGTGCACTGTTGGCCTGCGAAATGGTCGGTGAGAACTCAATCTTAATGTGTGCCATTGGCGTTTGTGTTTTGACTACAATAGTGTTCACAGATAACTTAGGGTATGATATATCATTATACTGGAACACTACTCCGCCACTGTCAGAGAAAGCCTTCAGAGTGGCATTCATTACCCGAATCATAGTGCTAGCTCGATGATAGATTCGAATGGTGTGAGTCTTCTGGGGCGTTGCAAAGTTCAAATACCAGTAAACAGAATTGGTTCCACTTCTCCATTGTGTGTGTGTGCAGTCATTGTCATAGAGATTGGTCTATGTTTTGCTATTAACTGCGGCCTCTGGTCCATATCCGTCTCCTGTATAACAAGCATCAAATGTGTCGGTCTGGTCTGTGATCTGTTTGAGAGCCACTTTCCGAACCCTGCCAATGTAGATAGAGCAGATATTTGCAACTATCGTCCTTTCAATCCGTAACTTGTTGATCAGACCAGCCCCAGAGCAGAAGACATCAATCTCGTGCGGACTAACTACAAACCTTGATACATTGTTACATGAGGCAGAACCATTCAGTTTTACCGTGAAACTGTCCGGATATTTAAGTCATTCGCATAAATCCTAAACCAGGAGCACGGCAAAGATTGATTGAGAGTTGCCTCAACTGATGTAGAATCTGTGTCCGGATTACATGACGTGTCGTTGTTATCAAACAGGAAAGTAGGTTCAGATTTTGGGCATATTTGTAAATAAAATCCAAGTACTGACACTGGGGTCCAAAAATTTCGTGCTGACAACTGTCATTGTTTGGGCATGTCCCTGTAGTTTTGTCACAAACTAAGCCATTATAGCAGTGGCATTGTAACGAACAATTTGCCCCAAACCAACCGTCGGCACAAGTAAGGTCATTAGCTTCCATGGTCGCTAATGAAGACAGCGAATAAAGACTTGATCCACAGCGATGGTTAACGAACTGTGTACACACATTTATTATCAAACCCGTGATTACATTTAAAAAAATATCCGCCAACTCACTGTGGTAACAGATAGCATGAAATTCTCTAATAGAATGAGATAAACTGTTGGAGACAAGGAAAGTCAATATTGTTTTTTGCATGGCTTGGACACAGGAAGCGTCCATTTTGGACAAATTAGTCCAGACAAGCCAGAGGTAATCAAACTTTTGTTCAGCTCAAATTTCAATATTTGTTCTCTGAGGTCTCCCCATCTTCTCTCTGGGCAGAGGAGAACGCTTGTTTACAAACAAATAATTGCAACACTAACTTGAATTGTTCAAATGTATGACCAATATTTGTTTTATATTAAGTACATTTATTCTGGTTAACCCTGTATTATTGATATACTCTACTTAATCCGCGTGAAGTAGACTTCTTCATTCCTTCTACACTGGCATTCCGGCATATAAAAAAAAAGGGGGGGGGGGAAAGAAACAGTTTGCGTCATTAGCTCTGTCATCATACCAATATGGAAACAAGAAATTTATCTAAAGAGACTGCAATCAATATAGAGACATATGACTTCTCATCAGCCATGTAGGAAAGTTATACGCAAAAAATTGTAGGAAAAAAGCTGAGACCAATAATAGAACTACAGTTAAGTGATTATCAAATGGGGTTCTGAAAAAAAAATAAATCAAAGGATGTACTGGCGTTCTATTCACCTGAACAGAACTTGCATAAACAATGACAGAACACAATCAACATTTGTACATAGCTTTAACTGACCATGACAGAGCATTCAACTGAGTAAATAGAGAACAACTGTAGGAGATACTAACAACATACGAAGTGAGTCAATATCTAATCAACCTAATTAAAAGTCTATACACCAAAAGCTGTCATTGCAAAAAGTATTGTTATGGAAATAGAGCCATAGATTTTAGAAGCAGTGATTTCTGCAATATGTGCCATTTTGGCACGCAAAGTTTCTGTTTTTGAGATTGTGGTTCTGCCCTATGTGCCGTCTTCGGCTCGAAAGGACAATAGATAGATAGACATCAACAGCAGCTGCACAATCAGACCAGTAGCAGGCCACACAAACCACTTGGAAGTTAGACCAGGTGTAAGACAGGGCTGCGTACATTCCCCCTAATGTTTATTACATACATGGACTATACATGCAAGTCAACCAACTCATTAGAGACAGAGGAGATAAAGAAGCTTCTATTTGCGGACGATCAGACACTAATGCATTGAAAAATAGAAGACCTACAAGTACACTTAAATAGACTCAACAGCACAGGCATTAAATACAACATGAAAATCAACAAAACATAAGTCATGAATATTGCAAAAGAGGAACAGAACATCAACATAACAATAATAGAAGGCAGACAACTAAAATAAGTAGAGGAATTTAAATACATAGGAAGTCTAGTCTTTTCAAATCATTGGTGAGTTATCACCACTTTTGTCCAGACGATATATATATATACATGGTTGTCAACATGTTAGCGTATACACACAAACATACAGAAGAGCAAAAGACTGCAAATTATATCTTGTCTCGACGCTGAAAGGTGATTGAGGAAGGAAATAAGAAGCTCTTCTCTTTAACCTCCCCCCCCCCCCCCCCGTTTGTTTCAAATATTCCATGAATCCATCTGTTTTCTGATTGACCCTTAGGTCTGTTGTTCTTACAGCTTCTGGTTTGATGCTTATTGTGCTGTATTTCGAATTTCTCTGTCTAATAATAAGCATATTGATCAGAGAGGCAAGAGCAGCAGGAATCAGCTCCCTCAATGAGATAGAGTTGCTTGCACAGAACAGAGACAAATGGCGAGATTTGATAAAAGATCTTTAGGATTGAAATTGATAGAATAAAAATGTAGATAAGAGAAAGAGTATCTGGGTCTATGCCATATGGGCCGGCTATGGCTCGAAAGGTCAATAGATGGATAGAATATAAGCAAAGAAAACATCTTTAACAGGCATGACCTAATATTGTAAATTGTATTTGATGTCAGTAATTGTTTATTGGTGTTTTTTTTATCAGGTTATTTTGTGCCCGGAGAACTAGTGATATAATGTCACCAGAGAAACAATTTCCTAGCACGTTACGCTAAGGGACCATAACGTCACAGTAGCTTAAATGCCTTCTATCACAGCACAGTAATGTCACCAGCTGATTGACCCGTCACTAGTGGCGACAGGCAGCTAGCGCCTACTGTTAACGTACAATGGTGGTGGCGCTGTCTCTGAATCAGACCGCTGGGTGACGTTGTT
Organism: Megaustenia siamemsis; assembly: GCA_032433765.1. Lineage (NCBI taxonomy): Eukaryota > Metazoa > Mollusca > Gastropoda > Stylommatophora > Ariophantidae > Megaustenia > Megaustenia siamemsis. The sequence continues at coordinate 27,445,147 of JAVIAB010000159.1, read as the reverse complement.
TACCACCACTGCCTCTCATAGTTCAAGCGGATGAATGGCGACTTCCACACACACGTCGCCAGCGACATTGTTCTCATGACCCGTGTATACTCGGTCCGGCTCGGACCGCTGGCCTGGGAAATTCGCACATCTACACCCGTGTCCTATGGTTAATTCTAGTACTTCGCTTTAGTTTGTTCTTACTCTGCCTGGTGTGATCAGCTGACTGCTTGAAACACAACACTGCACTATGTTGAGGTGAACACCCAAGTCTTTATTCATCTGACTTAACAAGTGGCGCCTAGTTACAACATATGTACATGTAACTACATGACCAACAGTTCTCTCCCGCAGGGTCAGTCACACTTCTCAGTAGCAATATTACTCGCCACTGGTCCCTAGGCTCTCACACAACTTAAAACTCCTAACCTCTGGTTTGCTGGGAACTGTTCCCCATTGAACAATCCCCTAACACCTAATTCACTCTAATCTATCTACTTATGTCGCTCGACTCTAGTTCTGGTCGAACTTAGCCAAGTTTCTTAAGCACTACTTGCTAGATTGGACTATCGTCGCCCCTTCCTAGTCCCAGGTGTGTGACTTCTCTCTCTACCAAAAGCTACCGTTTCTTTAGTCTCGTCTTCAAATACTCCTATCGTCCAATCAAAAACTATTTCCTCCGCTTTCCTCCAATCAACTCAACCCACCTCTCTGTTTACTCGTCTAACTATACCCTCTCACCAATCTCGACTCCCCACTTATGGCAACCATCTCACCTATCCCGAGACTCACGTTTTCATCTGCTTTCCTAATTTCTCGTGGTCACCCGCACTCACGACTAAAAATGGATTTGTGTTGACTCTAGAACATAATTGACAAGTAGAAGAAGCTAAACCTGAACATTAATTCAAACAGACGGGTAGACACATGGACACAACAAGAAAATAAACAGTCAACATACATTAAAACAGAAAAAATAAACACATGGTAACAAAAAGAAAACAGTCAACATACATTCAGAAAGAAAGGTAGACACATGGATACAAAAAGGAAACAAATGGTCAACAAACATTCATACAGAGAGGTAGACAAATGAATAGAAAATTACTAAGGACTTAAGGCAGAAACTATGGGGCAGCCATCACGACCTGGAGAGAACTGTGAGCTTCATCATGGAAACGGGACTTCAGATCTGACCTCATGAACCAAAGACAAGATGGAAGGCCTCTCCTGCCAGGACAGGGTGGAAACAACAGATGAAACTGTTGAACCAATTAAAAAAACGCTCCATATGTCCAACAACGGGACAGACCATGCAAATAAGAGCAGCATTCAAAGCTCAACCTATGGCGAAGGACACCTCTGAAAACAAACCACTGCTGACTAGCAACAACTATCGGGAGAAGGAAAGGTCTATAGGAGAACACCCAGACAGAAACCAGGGGCAGGGTTGGCCCAAAAGCTCTGGATGACATTCACTCTATGAGAAGGAAAGGTCTATAGGAGAACACCCAGACAGAAACCAGGGACAGGGTTGGCCCAAAAGCTCTGGATGACATTCACTCTATGAGAAGGAAAGGTTTATAGGAGAACACCCAGACAGAAACCAGGGGCAGGGTGGGCCCAACAGCTCTGGATGACATTCACTCTATGAGAAGGAAAACTCTTGCGTCAAACCTAGATTCAGCCTGTCAAGAACTGAGTGTGTCAGCCACTGTGCAGATTTAGGGGAAAAATCAGGACACACAAGCATAAACGAGTACTAATTAAGCGACCAGGTCACCATGTGTCATGATGCTGTCCCTACCCCTCCATCATAAAACAGGACAAAGAGTCAGGTTTGCATTAAAACAAGACTTGAACACTGAAGGAGGATACAATTTAAAGAGTAGAACAAACGCAAGAATCTCCTTTAATGTCACTTGCTCTACATCACTTGTGACAGCCAACATGTTTGTTTTGTTACCAATAGCAGTTTAATAACTGAGGATATGGAATAGTTTCTATATCTTTTAATATGTCACACTTCTTTATGACACTATAGAAAAGATTATATTCTCAATGTGTCCACCTGTATGTTCTAGCCTGTAAATCATGAGTCAGAGACCAACCAAGTGGTATTCACTGAGTGATATAAAACTGATTACCAACAAACAATTAAAAACAAGAGACCAACCAAATGGTATTTACTGAGTGATATAAAACTGATTACCAACAAACAATTAAAAACAAGAGATCAACCAAGTGGCATTCACTGAGTGATATAAAACTGATTACCAACAAACAATTAAAAACAAGAGATCAACCAAGTGGCATTCACCGAGTGATATAAAACTGATTACCAACAAACAATTAAAAACAATGTCCAGCAGATTGACATAAGCTCACTAGCAGGCCACATCAACATTTCAACCTAAAGCCATTTGTTGATAGTTCATCTGTGTTGATGGAAGTAACACTGTCATCCTTCTGTGATAGTGTGTGGGTTTAGAGATGGCTGGTGTGAACAGTCTTAGCTCACAAGATCTTATCTTATACTTTCCACATATGTTGTTGTAGAGAGTTGTGAGAAGTCTCAGTTTTTTATCATGGACCATCATTGATGTACTGATTGCTGATCAGTCAAGGAAGATTAACCTGTACAATGATCAATATGGACTACCCCTTCCATTATTATTGTGGTCATACCTCAAAGCAACTACATCTGTACTTTAAACAACCTTTAAGCTTGAGTCAAGGATGGGAATGGACTTGATGGCACAGTTAAATGAGTGATACGTGACAGATTGAGTTAAAAATATATAAACAAATAGAAAGGGGCCAATGTCGCAAGTAATAGAGAATGTTCTGGAAGCTTTGAGGGGTTGACAGAATTAAGGGAGAATGGAGGTTTTGCCAAAAAAAAAAAAACAAAAAAAAAGACTAAGATAAAAGAGTAAAGTAACAGGGCAAAATCTGATTGGTTGAGTTAAGGAGTATTTAAACAGGTACACAGAGAAAGACAGACAAGATCACCAGTAGTCGAAGTGAGAAGGGCCTGGCCAACGCCAGTAGGGCATTAAGTTTGAGCCCGTATATGAGTGGAATGATCAAGTACACAATAATGTGTAGAGACTAAACCAACGGTGTTAGTCCATTCATATTAACACAACATCAACCGTATTCTAAGGGAGAAAGCCTGGCCAATGCCAGAAAGGTGTTAAGTCTGAGCCCAAACATGAGCAGAAAGCTCAATTAATCAAATAATGAGTAGAGACCCATAGACCAAATCAACAGTGTAAAATCAGTCTTTAGAATTAAGATGTGATCTGTTCTGTGAATGAGGACATGATATCATTCTATGAAGTGTGTCATTAGAAAGCTTGTAACAGAGTGGGGTAGATAATAAAGGGGAGAGTAGTCAGGAACAAGATAAGTAGAAATAGAAAATGAGAAAAAGGAATAAAGGAAAAGCCTAGGTAACTAGGTCAAAGGGAATGAGTGAAGTTGACAAAGAAACATGAAGGGGGAAAACACGAGATGAACGAGGGAGGTCTGAATTAACAGAATGTTGAGTATGGAAAGGGAAATTAGAGCAGCATGAATCTCGTGCAAGAGAACAAAGGGGGAAAAGGGGAGAAACATGAGAGGGGGATGAAAAGTGTTAATCAGTTGGAAGACAGGCGGTCGACTAGGAAAGTCGTGCCGGGGAAGGCATCAGCTGGTAAGCTGGCAGCCTCCAAAAAGGTTGTAAATATGTTTAGTTTTTCAGAACCAGCGGTCGAGGAAGGAACACGTCTGACCGTTGGTATATTGTGAATAATATTTTGTGATTATAAGTTAGGCCAGCTCTAAGATGGACTGTGATTGTGTTCGATAGGAGGCCTGTGTGCATTAGAACGAGTAGTAGCAAGTAGCTAGGTTGATAAGGCTACGTTATGATCATACTAGGAGAATAGTTAGTAGCATGAGTCCTTGTGACTTTAAGCCGTATGACTCGGCGGGACTCTGGTAGAAAAAGGGAATTGTGATTCAATGGGAGTGAGTGGAAACTCAGTTATTAATAGTGCAGAAGTGTAAGTTGATCTTAGAGCCACGGTTTAGTAACGTGCACTCAAGTTAGAAGTGTATTTCAGTCTTAATTGTAGTTAAGGGTGTCACTGGACTACGAGACTGTGACACCTCACTCTATGTGATTGACACAAGTGTCAGTGGTGTAAATAGATTGCAAGATTCATGTTAATTCTACGGGCAGCAAGATTGCTGCTCAATCAGACTTTAGTGGACAGGTTCATATGCAATTGTTGAGTGGGCAAGTGTGTGATCACTTTAGTACAAGGGGTGGATGTTAGAATATAGAGAAAGCATGTCAGGTGTGTGGAGGTAGATAAATTGACTGTGCAGCACTGCGGAATTGCTGTCAGTTCTATAGGAGTGACAGGTTAGGATGTAATTATTAATATGTTGATTGTAATTGATATTGTACACATGACTGTGAACGTCGCTTGTAGAAGTACTCAGGCCACGCAGTCAATCGTTATTAAAGTTATGTGATTTTACATCTAAATGTGTTGTCGGAGTGTGTAGTTATTAATTTGTTAACGCCTCGTGATGAACTAAATGGGTTGTCACATTAATTACAATGCGGGAGTACTACCCCTACACGGCAGGGGAAACGGACTTAATCGTTGAGGTCAGAAACGGCTGAACTAGGCCAGTGGCATTGATCAGTCACGAGATCCAGTCGGCAACGGCAGCCAGGCAGAGCGTGCAGGACGCTAGGCCTGTAGGTAAACAGAACGATTCCAGGCGAGGGCGACCACAGTAAGGGAAGGTTTGCCCATTGGCGGTATGCCCTTAGCACTCGAGTTCTTGTTCGAGTGTTGAAGCAAGAAATCTGCAACACGGCTGTGCAATCCCAGACAGTCGAGGGCGTTACAACACGGCTGTGCAATACCAGACAGTCGAGGAAGTTACAACACGGCTGTGCAATACCAGACAGTCGAGGAAGTTACAACACGGCTGTGCAATACCAGACAGTCGAGGGCGTTACAACACTGCTGTGCAATACCAGACAGTCGAGGAAGTTACAACACGGCTGTGCAATACCAGACAGTCGAGGAAGTTACAACACGGCTGTGCAATACCAGACAGTCGAGGAAGTTACAACACGGCTGTGCAATACCAGACGGCCGAGGAAGTTACAACACGGCTGTGCAATACCAGACAGCCGAGGAAGTTACAACACGGCTGTGCAATACCAGACAGTCGAGGAAGTTACAACACGGCTGTGCAATACCAGACAGTCGAGGAAGTTACAACACGGCTGTGCAATACCAGACAGCCGAGGAAGTTACAACACGGCTGTGCAATACCAGACAGCCGAGGAAGTTACAACACGGCTGTGCAATACCAGACAGTCGAGGAAGTTACAACACGGCTGTGCAATACCAGACGGCCGAAAGACAACAACACACAACAACTAGGGGACGTATGCTGATACTCATCTCATAATGAGACGTATGTAAAGCATAGCAGAAGCACAGCGCCCATGTTAAGTTAACGTCGACAGAAACACGAGCCGTAACACAAGAGAGAGAATAACAAAAACAGAAATAACCACGATTACAGCAGTGTAAAACTTAATAATGAACAAGAAAACGAGTTTACAAACTTATGAATTAGGACATGGTATATTATGCCCACGATAAAATGTTATGCTTCTAAGCAAAGTTATATGAAGTAGTATTCTTATGAAACTGGATGTAATATGCTGATGTGAATGGAGAATTCTCCATGTTACAAGAGAAGTATAATAGGAGGAGTGTATCAGAACCTCCTTAGTACCACTATGAGAAGTGGAGCGGTTATCCACACCTCCCCGGCTCGAAATGTTTCAGATTTGTATATATAATGAAGTATGTAAATAAAGCATGTTGAAGTTGTACAACTAAGGCTTGTTGTTTGTCTTAGCTCAGCAGTAGATGTTAATATAAGGCTGGATCCAAACAACCACCTAGCTCCAGTCATGGGTATTAAGAAACACAACGCAAAGTAACCATATGTTACAAACGACCAAAGTAAATGAAGCTTCCACCCAAGCACATCAGACAAGCCAGTGGATCACATCAATAAGGTGAAGGCTATTAAAAGTTATGGATGAATAAGTGTAACCTAACTCCTTTTATTTATTCATTTTTATGACATCTCATTCTATATGGCACCACTTTTTACAAAAGATCATTAAAATAAATATCAAATTAGGAAAACGTCAATGCAAAACATACTTTGGCTTTTACAACAGGAACAATATTACAATTTCTATTCAGTGGGAAGCATGTCACAGGTAAGATATTTGAATGCAAAATAAAAAAAAAAATACAGCCACTAACACAGTTATAAAGATCTAGAACATTAAGGGCTGACCTAAAGAACTCATGAGATGTGAACAACATTCAAAAGGTAGAGAGAAATTTATATTAAATTGTAATGAATCAGAAAAGGTTTTTTGTAACATAAAGAGATAGCTATTGAGAATAATAATGAGACTTTATGTGATTCCTAACAAAACAGTCACAATCATAAAAGAAATCTGTACACCAATTTCATCGTCAGCATTAACCACAGAAACTGATTGATCAAAAGTAACAATGGAAGTATTACAAGGGTGGATATCATTTATTCTGTATTTGAATTCAAGAGAAGATGAACACAATGATAAAACTAAGAGATGGAGATAGATTTAATAGATCATAAGTTGACTTCTTCCACATGTGTTAGCTTGTGTTTCAATAGACTGTGATTCTGAGCAAAATCTGCACCACACACATTGCAATTGTAAGGCTTCTCTCCTGTGTGTGTTTGCTTGTGAGTTTTAAGATATCCACTCATTGCAAAACATGCACCACACACATCACATTTGTAAGGCTTCTCTCCTGTATGTGTTCTCTTGTGAGTTTTAAGATGTCCACTCCTAGAAAAACTAGCACCACACACATCACATTTGTAAGGCTTCTCTCCTGTATGTGTTCTCTTGTGAGTTTTAAGATCTCCACTCCTAGAAAAACTAGCACCACACACATCACATTTGTAAGGCTTCTCTCCTGTATGTGTAAACTTGTGCTTTAATAGATTGCCATTCTCTGTAAAATCTGCACCACAAACATCACATTTGTAAGGCTTCTCTCCTGTATGTGTTCTCTTGTGCCTTTTAAGATGTCCACTAATAGCAAAACATGCACTACACACATCACATTTGTAAGGCTTCTCTCCTGTATGCGTTCTCATGTGAGTTTTAAGATATCCACTCCTAGAAAAACTAGCACCACACACATCACATTTGTAAGGCTTCTCTCCTGTATGTGTTCTCTTGTGAGTTTTAAGATGTCCACTAATAGCAAAACATGCACCACACACACCACATTTGTAAGGCTTCTCTCCTGTATGTGCTTGATTGTGAGTTTTAAGATGTCCACTCTGAGAAAAACTAGCACCACACACATCACACTTGTAAGGCTTCTCTCCTGTATGTATTCTCTTGTGCTTTAATAGATTGCCATTCTCTGTAAAATCTGCATCACAAAAATCACATTTGTAAGGCTTCTCTCCTGTATGTGTTCTCTTGTGCCTTTTGAGATGTCCACTCAGAGAAAAACATGCACCACACACATCACATTTGTAAGGTTTCTCTCCTGTATGTGTTCTCTTGTGAGTTTTAAGATGTCCACTAATAGCAAAACATGCACCATACAAATCACATTTGTAAGGCTTCTCTCCCGTATGTGTTCTCTTGTGCCTTTTGAGATGTCCACTCAGAGAAAAACATGCACCACACACATCACATTTGTAAGGCTTCTCTCCTGTATGTGATCTCTTGTGAGTTTTAAGATGTCCGCTAATAGCAAAACATGCACCACACACATCACACTTGTAAGGCTTCTCTCCTGTATGTGTTTGAATGTGAGTTTTAAGATGTCCACTCTGAGGAAAACTAGCACCACACACATCACACTTGTAAGGCTTCTCTCCTGTATGTGTTCTCTTGTGCCTTTTAAAATTTCCACTAATAGCAAAACATGCACTACACACATCACATTTGTAAGGCTTCTCTCCTGTATGTGTTCTCTTGTGAGTTTTAAGATCTCCACTCCTAGAAAAACTAGCACCACACACATCACATTTATATGGCTTCTCTCCTGTATGTTTTCTCATGTGCCTTTTAAGATGTCCACTCCGAGAAAGACTAGCACCACACACATCACATGTGTAAGGCTTCTCTCCTGTATGTGTTTGCTTGTGAGTTTTAAGATATCCACTGATAGCAAAACATGCACCACACACATCACACTTGTAAGGCTTCTCTCCTGTATGTGTAAACTTGTGCTTTAATAGATTGCCATTCTCTGTAAAATCTGCACCACAAACATCACATTTGTAAGGCTTCATTCCTGTATGTGTTCTCTTGTGCCTTTTAAGATGTCCACTAATAGCAAAACATGCACTACACACATCACATTTGTAAGGCTTCTCTCCTGTATGTGTTCTCTTGTGAGTTTTAAGATCTCCACTCCTAGAAAAACTAGCACCACACACATCACATTTATATGGCTTCTCTCCTGTATGTTTTCTCATGTGCCTTTTAAGATGTCCACTCCGAGAAAGACTAGCACCACACACATCACATGTGTAAGGCTTCTCTCCTGTATGTGTTTGCTTGCGAGTTTTAAGATCTCCACTCCTAGAAAAACTAGCACCACACACATCACATTTATATGGCTTCTCTCCTGTATGTTTTCTCATGTGCCTTTTAAGATGTCCACTCCGAGAAAGACTAGCACCACACACATCACATTTGTAAGGCTTCTCTCCTGTATGTATTCTCTTATGTATAATAAGATTTCCAACTTGAGTAAAACTTGCACCACAAGCATCACACTTATAGGGCTTCTCTTCTATGCATCTTCTGTTGTTTTTTATTGAACAACCATTGTTATCAAAATCTGTATCACTAACATTACATTTGTGTAACTTCTCTACTGTATGTGTTCTATGATGTACTATTTCAGTTACACTCAACACACTATCACTTAATGCCTCATTAACAGGTGATGGAAAGACCATCTCCCTTTCTGGCATGTGTTTGGGCTTGATGTCAGGTATCCAAACTTGAGGACTAGAATCTTGACTGCAGCCCTCACTTTGACCTACCTGAGAGCAGAAAGAGATTATAATGTGAAGTAAATCAAGGTTGAATTAAATGTTGAAGTGGGACATAATTTTGTTTCTTTGATTTTGTTTCTTCTTCTGCAATCATGGCTCATTCGGACTAGGATTCCGGATTCTCTTAAGAAGGCAGCCGTCTGTTTAAGTGATTCGGTTGCCCAGTATAGTTTCTCTTCCAGGGAGGTGGGTGTGGACCACATTGTCCTTCTCAGGACTGTGTACTGGGGCCAATACTGTAGAATATGTTTTGTTGTCATATTATCCAGTGTACAGCGGCATTGGCTGGTAGTTTCTATTTTGAGTTTGTTGAACATGTGGTTTCTCATTCTGTTGTGGCCAGTGCGTAAGCAAAGTAAGATGACTTGATTCCTCCTTGATAGTTGGAGGTATCCATCCCTCTCGTTATACTTTGGGTGTTCTTGTTTTCATTTTTCATGATACTGGCCTTTGATGATGGATTTGGCTTCATCGCAGTATATTCTTGTGGTAAGCTCCCTCCCTCTCTAGCTAATTTGTCTGTGCATTCATTTCCGTGTATATTACAGTGTGATGGTATCCCCTGGATGGCCACTCTCTGAAAGTTATTGCATAGTTGGTCTAGGGTTGTTCTCAAGTCATCTAACTCACTGTTCTTGGAGGTTTTTAGAGCTGTTAGGATTGACAGTGCATCAGTCAGTATCACCAATTTCTTGTGCATGTTATTTTTGTGTTGTATAGCCAGTTTTACTGCGTCTCAGAGGGATTCAGTTTCTGCTTTATAGTTGTTTGAGAATTTCCAAGTAGCTATTGACTTGGTGATCTCTTCCAGGTTATTCAGCCTCAAGAACACACCTCCTCCTCCATTTCTGGTGGCGTTTGTAGCAGAGCCATCTGTGTATATGTGTGACAAGGAGTCCTGTGGGTAGTTGTCATTTGTGTGTTTTTCTACTATGTGTTTTCTCTTAATGTCTGTTTGGGTGCTGTTTTTCATGATTCCTATTATCTCTTTCTTAAGTTCTGGTATGTTGTGTTTCCCATGAGGAGTCAAATCAGATGGGCTTATGGGTTTCGGCATTGTTTGGGACTGTACTGGGTCACTAATTGCCAGTTCTTTAGAGATTGCAGCGAAGTTGCTCCTCTTTAGTCTTCCTTTTCCTAGACCAGTTATTCTTTGGTGCATGGGGTGACTAGGGAGCCTTTTATATTTCTCCGCTTGTTGCATTACTTTAGTTTTCCATCTGTCATCTAAGGGTTGTAAACCTGTTACTGTTTCTAGAGTCTCGATAGGTGTAGATTTCATAGCACCAGTGATGATACGGGCAGCCTGGTTTGTGTTCTGTTAATTTTGCTAAGCTGTGATTTGGAAGCTGCTGCTCAGGCTGTGACTCCATAATCTAGGACTGGTCTTGCACCTCCTACATATCAAGTCATTTCAAGTTATTGCTGTCTGCTCCCCAGTCCGCTCCTGCCAATATCTTCATAATATCTTTTTGTTTTCTGACTGTTTTGTTTCCTTTGTCTATCTGATTTATCCATGTCATTCTGTGATCCATGGTGATGCCGAGATATGTTGGGTTTTGGTCAATAGGAAGTGTATGGTCTTTTATCGTCAATTTTGCAGAGAGTGTGTTTCTTGATAGGCTGAAAATTGTGTATTTATTTTTCATTAATTGGTAGTAACCAGGTGTTCGTCCATTTTTCAAGTTTTCCTAGGGCATCTTGCATTCTGGAGCTAGCCACTGACATAGATTCTTCATGTGCCCATATTGCCAGGTCATCTGCGTACATTACTGAGTGTATTCTAGGTGGAATGTCCATAATGATGTCATTTATAAAACTTAAAAAGAGCGTTGGGGATAGGACTCCACCTTGTGGGACACCTTGTTCGATTTTGGCTTTCTTTACTTAGTTGTCCATGTTGGCCGTTCTGTCTTGTAGGTATTGAGATATTCAATTTAATAAACAGCCTTGGATGCCAAGTCTGAGAAGCTTGTTCTTTAATCCTTCTGTCCATACCCTATCAAAAGCTTTCTCCATGTCGACCAACACTGTCAGTGTGTGTTTCTTTTCTTGTAGAGCATCTTCTATTTCCTGTGTGATGTAGGTGATCTGGTCTTCATATGATCTGTGCTGACGGAAACCACTTTGATGTGGTATGATTTGTTTTGTCTCCAAATGCCACATAAGTCTTCTGTTGACCAGCCTTTCCATGAGTTTGCTCAGGCAGCTCCGTAGGCTAATTGATCTGTAGCTACATGGGCCCAGTGGGTCTTTTCGACATTTGAGGATGGTCACCATAATGGCTTCTTCCCAGGTTGCTGGGCATTTGACCTCTCTTCTTGCCGGAACTTGACCTCTCTTCTTGCCGGCACTTGACCTCTCTTCTTGCCGGCACTTGACCTCTCTTCTTGCCGGCACTTGACCTCTCTTCTTGCAGGCACTTGACCTCTCTTCTTGCAGGCACTTGACCTCTCTTCTTGCCCGCACTTGACCTCTCTTCTTGCCGGCATTTGACCTCTCTTCTTGCCTGCATTTGACCTCTCTTCTTGCCGGCATTTGTCCTCTCTTATTGCTGGCATTTGTCCTTTCTTCTTGCTGGCATTTGACCTCTCTTCTTGCTGGCATTTGACCTCTCTTCTTGCTGGCATTTGTCCTCTCTTCTTGCTGGCATTTGTCCTCTCTTCCTGCTGGCATTTGACCTCTCTTCTTGCTGGCATTTGACCTCTCTTCCAGCCGGCATTTGACCTCTCTTCCAGCTGGCATTTGACCTCTCTTCCAGCTGGCATTTATTATCCTTAGAAGTTGGCCCTTGGCTTTCTGTCCCAGTTTTATGAGCATTTCATTGGTGATTCCATCTTTTCCAGAGAAACTCTTGAACTTCAATCCTTTGACGGCTACATCTAATTATGTTGGTATAAAGATGGTAGGCAGTTGTTTTTATCGCTCACAGATTTTGCAAGTTTCCAGAGTTTGTGTCCATTTTTGTCTAGATTGAGGCTCTCTGTTTTGTCTTTACAGCCCTGTCTTGCTGATAACTTGACCTCTCTTCTGTATTTGGCAGAGGCTGCTTTATAGGCTATGTTGCTCTCTGTGCTTTGTGATGTTTCAGCTAGTTCTCTTCAGTTCCTCTTCTATTCTTTGTGTTTCCTTGCTCCAGTAAGACTTGTATTTTCTTCTTGCTCCTCTAGGAATTGATTCTTTAGCAGCTCTTATGATTGCCTTTGTTAACTCCTCTATCATATTATCTGACTTTCTTTTCATGGGTGTTGATAGGCACAGTGTAGGCATCTGTGTGGCTGTAAAAGTCTCCTAATACCAGACACTGTGATGGTGTTATTTTCATTGACTCCAGGTTCAGCAATTTGTCATTAGGACAGTGTATGTTAAATATCCATGTGCTAGTGGAGTTTGATGTATAGGTCTGTGCCAATGATCTCTGCCTCTCTGTTTGTGACTACTTCTATCTGTTTTGCTGGATGGTATTTTTAATAAGTATAAGGATTCCATCCTTGTGACCTTCCCTGTCCTGTCTAAATGTTTGGTAGCCCCTAATGATAAATCTATGCTGGGAATTAAGGTGAGTTTCTTTGATGCAGGCAACGTCTATCTCCTCCTCTGTTAGGGCTTGTTTTTTGTGGTATATGCCCTCCGCATTTCAGTGTATTATTTTCAGGTGTTTCTTGAAGCTTTTCTGACCAGTAGTAGTTTCCCTTTGGTCCCATTTGCTGGCTCTCCAAAATGGGTCAGGGTGACCACCAGTAGCTTAAGGTGGACCCCTTCGAGGCATGGGGCCCGGCACACCACCAGCCTGGGGGGGCTCCACAGACAGGGAAATCATAATTAAAGTCCATTAGATCCACTCTGACTAAGTATATGTTAGAACGTTGCACTGTGTTCTGCGTTGATGGCCCAGTGCATCCGATTTCTGCCAGCATTTTATTCAGGTTTGCTTTCCCTAGCCTTTGATTGTCCCCAATCTTTCTGCAAGTCAGCAGATTGTCTTTTCTGTGGGGGGATTCTGCCCTTAGATAGTTGGCCCTCCCGGGTTAACGAGAACCATCTGCCTGAGCTTTGTGTAGAGTTTTTTTCTCTCACAGGTGGTCTGGCCTTCTGAGCTCTTGAGCACCACCTGCCTGTTTGATAGAGGACAGAAAGAGGAGAAAAGACAGAGAAGCATTTAACCCATGAAGTGGGGATGGATTAGTTCTGACCAAAGCGTGTACCACTCGCTGGTGGGTTCTGCGTCTTCACTTAAAGGGTTCCATCTACTCCTGGCTCCTTTGTCTGGCCCCTCACCAAGGACCTCTCCAACTTGGGTGACCCTGCCAGGAGCTAAGTTCCCACTGACATAGCTCCTTGGATCCCGGAAGCGCACAAGCCCTCCAGCCACAACAAGGTGAGCCTACTGTGGAGGGAGATTTTGTTTGGTTCTACTTATTTTTCTCTGTTTTGTGTTCATCCCATTACTACATTAATTGATATTCCACTTATTTCTCTCTGTTTTGTGTTCATCCCATTACTACATTAATTGATATTCCACTTATTTCTCTCTGTTTTGTGTTCATCCCATTACTACATTAATTGATATTCCACTTATTTCTCTCTGTTTTGTGTTCATCCCATTACTACATTAATTGATATTCCACTTATTTCTGTTTTGTGTTCATCCCATTACTACATTCATTGATATTCCACTTATTTCTCTCTGTTTTGTGTTCATCCCATTACTACATTAATTGATATTCCAATTATTTCTCTCTGTTTTGTGTTCATCCCATTACTACATTAATTGATATTCCACTTATTTCTCTCTGTTTTGTGTTCATCCCATTACTACATTAATTGATATTCCACCTATTTCTCTGTTTTGTGTTCATCCCATTACTACATTAATTGATATTCCACTTATTTCTCTCTGTTTTGTGTTCATCCCATTACTACATTCATTGATATTCCACTTATTTCTCTCTGTTTTGTGCTCATCCCATTACTACATTAATTGATATTCCACTTATTCTCTCTGTTTTGTGTTCATCCCATTACTACATTAATTGATATTCCACTTATTTCTCTCTGTTTTGTGTTCATCCCATTACTACATTAATTGATATTCCACTTATTTCTCTCTGTTTTGTGTTCATCCCATTACTACATTAATTGATATTCCACTTATTTCTCTCTGTTTTGTGTTCATCCCATTACTACATTAATTGATATTCCACTTATTTCTCTCTGTTTTGTGTTCATCCCATTACTACATTAATTGATATTCCACTTATTTCTCTCTGTTTTGTGTTCATCCCATTACTACATTAATTGATATTCCACTTATTTCTCTCTGTTTTGTGTTCATCCAATTACTACATTAATTGATATTCCACTTCATCATCTGCCCTTAAAAAGATGTTTAATGTGTGTAGATGTGTTGTGTTTTATTTTAGTTGCACCTTTTGCCCCAACACATCAGTCTTCAGCATGGGCATTTACTAGTACCGGGTAGCTTAAAATCCTGGAATCCTCTATTTGCTTGTTTACACTGGACTAGTTTGTCTATTTCTAGAGGCACCACAAAAAGTAGGGCCTGGACAGTTCTGCTTCACTGACCCTGGCAAAAGCCATCAACTATGAGCTGTAGGTAGCATCTATCTCTGTAGGAGTCAGATTTTTTGCCCCTTAGTCCCAAATATTTAGCTTTCCACCAAAATTGGAAAAACAAAGAACATTTTCAAAATCTAAAGTCCAGTAATTTTTAGTTTAAGAAACAACACACAAACATGCTGTATTCTATATGTTCAATGTTTATTTTAGAAAATGCACAAATTTTGTTGTAAACAAATAAATAAAAACACTCACATTATCCAGTTCCTGTTCCAATAAATCTTGAAGGAATGGAATTTGTCTTTCTCTTTTGACTGCAGTCTGAGAAGATAAAATGTCAATATTTACATTATGGAATACTTAACATTTTCTTTATATACTGAAGTGTCTGAATATTTAGAACTTACAAATATTATTTTCTACGTGTTCTGAAATTTCCTTTCAGCAAATTGTAGCAGTTTTTAGCCTTTATTTGATAAATTGTAAAAGTTGTAATATTGGTACATAATAATTTGGTTTAATCAATTAAATGTATGTCAGGCTATAAAATATTAAAATCTGAAGTGGAAAAAACTATACATACAATGAAAAAAAGGAAAACCAGCAGGACCTGACAGCATATAAATAGAAATAATACAGGCATTAGAGGTTTTTGGCACCGGAGTGATTACAGACATATGCAATGACATATACCACACAGGATACATACCAAATGAACTAAAAACATCAACTTTCATTGCTTCGCCTGAAAGGAATGATGCAGTTGAATGCAGTGACTTTAGAACAATAAGCCTGATGAACCATGTTACAAAAATCTTGCTAAAAGTTATACAAAGAAGGATTCAGAATAAAATCAATACTGAATTAGATGAGCAGCAATTTGGATTTAGGAAAAATAGTGGGACAAAAGAAGCCATATTCTGCATGAGAACATTAATGGAAAAGTACACAGAAGTAAACAAACCAATATATGCCTGCTTCATAGACTACACCAAAGCTTTTGATAGAGTACACCACAACTTATAGAATGCCTAAAAGAGATACATCTAGATGACATGGACATACGACTAATATGTAATCTATACTGGGAGCAAACAGCAATAATAAAATATAACAAAGAGAACTCTACACCCATTGATATAAAAAGAGGAGTAAGACAGGGATGCATCCTATCACCAAGTTTGTTCAATCTATACACTGAGAAAATCTTTAAAAACATCACAGAGATGTCAGGTCCACAAATTAATGGAAAGATTAATCAATAACCTAAGATATGCTGATGATACTGTACTACTAGCAGAAAATCCTAAAGATCTACATTTACTTAATGAAATAAACATGACAAGCAAAAAATATTGACTAGATATGAATATTAAAAAGACTAAAACTATGATCATAAACAAAGATAATACTCAAAACCCACAAGTGGATATCAAAATTGATGGAATAGACCTGGAGACAGTTCAGAACTACAACTACCTTGGACATGCTAAAACCAGTGATGGAAAATGTACAACTGAAATAAACAAAAGAATAGGAATGGCAAAAAGTAATTTTAATGTCATGAAAATCATACTAACATCAAAACAAATAACACCAGGGCTAAAACTAAGAATAGCAAAATGTTATGTCTTCAACATTCCTATATGGTGTAGAAACATGGACATTAGACAAGAAAAAAGAACAGAAAATTGAAGTCTTTGAAATGTGGACATATAGAAGAATAGATAGAATTGGATGGAAGGAAAAGAAAACAAACAACGAAGTCTTAAAACAACTAAAAATGAAAAGAGAACTACTAAACACAGTTCAAACAAGACAAATGCGATTTTTGAGCCATGTTAAAAGACACAACAGCCTACTAAAAGTAATCCTGGAGGGGAAAATACAAAGTAAAAGAGGCAGAGGCAGACCAAGACTAACATGGACCAGTAACATCAAAAGATGAACAAATCAGCCTATGACAACCTGCACCATCAAAGCAAGAGACAGAGCCGAATGGCGCTCCATGGTAGCCAAACTTCATTGCGGAGATGGCACTCTGATGAAAAGGAATGGTACAGTTGAATCCAGTGACTTTAGAACAATAAGCCTAATGAGCCATGTTACAAAAATCTTGCTAAAAGTAATACAAGAAAGGATTCAGAATAAAATCAGTATTGAATTAGAGGAGCAGAAATTTGAATTTAGAAAAAAAGAGTGGGACAATAAAAACCATATTCTGCATGAGGACATTAATAAAAAAGTACACAGAGGTAAACAAACCAATATAAGCTTGCTTTATAGACTACACCAAAGCTCCTTATAGAATACACCATAAACAAATTATAGAATGTCTAAAAGATATACATCTACATGACACAGACATAAACTAATATGTAATTTATACTTAGAGAAAACAGCAATAAAATATAAGAACTCTACACCCATTGATATAAAAAGAGGAGTAAGATATGGATGCATCCTATCACCAAGATTGTTCAATCTATACACTGAGCAAATCTGTAAAAACATCATAGAGATGCCAGGCCTAAACATTAATGGTAAGATAATTAATCAATAACCTAATATATGATGATGATTCTGTATTACTAGCAGAAAATTCTAAAGATTTACAATTACTTAATAAAATCAACATGACAAGCACAAAATATGGATTAGCTATGAATACCAAAATACTAAAACTATGACCATAAATAAAGATAATACTCAAAGCCTACAAGTGGATAACAAAGTTTAAGGAATACACCTGGAGATTGTTCAATCTGGATAGAGCAGTCTAGAGGTAAGGTATCACACTGGACAAGGAGGAATTTGGTTTTACTCCCATCACAGGTAGTGAAAATTTCCCATTTTGAATTCATTGTTTCTTAATGTCTTTACATACAATCCCATGGTCAAGTGAGATCCAATGTCTAAACATTTCAGGTAACAGAAGGAAACAAGGATATCTCATATTCTGCATTAATTAAAGAAGACCCTTGGCAGTTAGAAATAGAAAATAGGCCAAAAATAGCCACTGTCACAAATCTACCCAAAAACATCAAAAGCATCAACAATAAAAAGTGAGAGAAAAATGAGTCTTTGACATAAGAGAATATCTGTATTATGAGGGGCACCAAAACAAACAGCTGCCGATGTGGAAAAATAGAAAAAAGCCACATTCACACAAAATTATATTCCCCTGGTCTTCACCGGAAATATAAAATGGAGTACACAAAAATGTTTTGATGGTGTATTCAAAGCATTCACCTGCTCCATAAGGGCCATATTTGTGTTACTAAGGTGTTGAGAGCACTGCAATTAGTTTGACTTAATGACCAACATTTAAGGTTGTCGTGAAACGAAAGCTATCAAACGAAAGCATGAAAAGTTGTGTTATGGCAGCTGTCTATAGTTTCCAGAGTGGGATTCTTGACAGAAAATGAAATGAATTCAAAGATTAAAGATGCAGGCGAAAAGAGGCAAGACAATTTTTCTTTATCCATTCTGCTGCCAGACCTGCCATTTAATCATTTGTAGAGCCAGCCACAAGAGAAATTGCTTGGTAAAACAGTCCTAGCAGTTACTACTAAAGATCAACAGTTGCCAACTTACAACCATAGGTCAAGAGGAAAAAATGACTTACACAAATTCTTAACTATTGTTAGAATGAAGTACATTAGACCTGAATCTTGTATAAAGTAAACTGTAATACCTAATGGCAACAATATGGAATATAAGAATGTTAGTGAGCATTTAACAGAACAACACTCATTTACACATTTCAGCAGTTGAAACATCTTTCTATAGCAATCTATTTATCATCATCATCATCATGTACCATACCATTTGGCACAGGCAATCATGTCCTTCCACAATCTTCTATCCATCATGCATTGCATCAATTCTTTTGTTGACTGTTTTCCATGTTATGACACCAAACAATCTAATATTTTCTCTCTTTGTCGTTCGCAATCTCTCTTTCCCTGTATTTTACCAGTTGTAACCAAGTATTCCAACTTTCTTCTTCTCATGATATGCATGAAAAATGTTGATTATTTCTTTCTGATGTTTTAGGAGCTCCCTTTTGTGTTGGCCTCTTTGAGAATTTCCTTGGTCTTTTTAGCTGTTCAGGGAACTTTCAACATTTTTCTGAGAAATCAAATCTCTGTGGCCTCTAATTGTCTCTTTATTTAAACTATTTAAGCAATTTAAAAAATCTATAACCAAAGCTGTAAGTAGCTTATTCAATAATGTTCCTTCTTCTTCCTTTCAACTCCCTGTGGAGCATAGGTCTTCAACAAACACTTTCCAAGCCATTCTGTTTCTTGTCTTTTTTTTAAAGACCACTCCATGTCTTCCCCCATGATCTTTATCTCTGCTTCTATCTGTCTTTGGAAGAATATTTTGGTCTTTGTCTCTTCCACATGGTGATTCCAAAAATGGCCTGTTGTGTATATACTCTCAGTTGGCCTCTGTAGTGTGTGTCCTAACCAGTGCCATCACCTTCCTTGAATCACTTCTTCCACTTTTATTTCATGGTACTTTTACATAATTCTACATTAGTGATTTTGTCCTGTCATTTCCGTCCTTTTATTATATGCAAGCATCTGTCAATGAAAGTCTCTTATCTTCATGATTGTCATATTTGTTGTTTTCCATATTTCACAGCCATATGACAGGACTGCTGAGTTCCACAATTTTTATTTTTCTATTTAATCTTAACTTTTTGGATTTCCAAGTTTGCTACAATTTTTTCCTTCTCAAGTTTTATTGCAATGTAGATTGATACTTTGTTATCAGAACTTCTGGTACCATAGAAAGATGAGAACTGTCACACAGACTAGCCAGGTAATAACAGTAATTGTCATTTAATAACACTAAATGTCTTGGGCCAATTCAACTGTAACTTATTCTTCTTGGTCTTGTTCTCATTAAAAAGCCAACATTCCAGCCAGTGACAAACATGCCAAGTAGCAACGTATAAGGCAGCAACATTATGGTATTAACTCTTAGTGCATAAGTCTAAAAAACTATAAACTACAAAAATGAGTGCACAACATATAAGGCAACAACGTTATGGCATTAACTCTTAGTGCATAAGTCTAAAAAACTATAAACTATAAAAATGAGTGCACAACATATAAGGCAGCAACATTATGGCATTAACTCTTAGTGCATAAGTCTAAAAAACTATAAACTACAAAAATGAGTGCACAACATATAAGGCAGCAACATTATGGTATTAACTCTTAGTGCATAAGTCTAAAAAACTATAAACTATAAAAATGAGTGCACAACATATAAGGCAGCAACATTATGGTATTAACTCTTAGTGCATAAGTCTAAAAAACTATAAACTATAAAAATGAGTGCACAACATATAAGGCAGCAACATTATGGCATTAACTCTTAGTGCATAAGTCTAAAAAACTATAAACTAAAAAAATGAGTGCACAACATATAAGGCAGCAACATTATGGCATTAACTCTTAGTGCATAAGTCTAAAAAAAACTATAAACTATAAAAATGAGTGCACAACATATAAGGCAGCAACATTATGGTATTAACTCTTAGTGCATAAGTCTAAAAAACTATAAACTATAAAAATGAGTGCACAACATATAAGGCAGCAACATTATGGCATTAACTCTTAGTGCATAAGTCTAAAAAAAACTATAAACTACAAAAATGAGTGCACAACATGATGTATTAACATTTTTAAAACATCAGACATCATTGTTGTGTATTAAATAACAACATCACTTATGTTTATGATCATTACTGAAAAAGTAGGTGGCTGGGTGGTCTAGAGGTCAGATGTTGGCCTCTGAACATGAAGATCTCAACGTTGGTTTCCAGGCGGTGGAAAATAAAAAAAAAATAAATAAAAATAGAATCAGTGGCTTTACCCTCCCAGGGTCTCTGGGTAGTGAGATCTGATGTCTAGCCCTCTCAGAAAATGGTGAAAAATGAGAGGCCCTGAGTGCATTCTGCGCATGTTAACGGAAACTTGGCAGTTGGAAATCAAAAACTGTAGGCCAAAAATAGCCACTGCCCTGGCAAAAAAAAATGGACAATAAAAATATACTATAAGATGGGGATTCCCGTGTTTTACCAGGGCCTCATTATGAGGGAAGTAAAGAATAGTGACACTGTGACCTTCCAGGCATGTTGTAAAAGGCGACTAAGGAGGCTGATTGATTGATGGCTTGACAAGCTGTCATCGTAAAAAAGTATTGTTATGGAAACAGAACCATAGATTTTAGAAGCAGCGATCTCTGCAATATGTGCCATTTTGGCACGCAAGGTTTCTGTTTTTGAGATTGTGGTGGTTCTGCCCTATGTGCCGACTTCGGCGCGAAAGGACAATAGATAGATAGATAAGATGGGGAACACCTAACACACGGCTGCCAGTGTGTAAAAATAAGAAAAAAAATCATATTCATGCAAAATTCAGTCCCACTGGACTTTGCCAGAAATATAGAGCTGGTGAACACAAAACGAAGCAAACAAAAAGTATATACTAATGTCTTGTTTTTTATAAATGAAGAGTGCAAGAATTATAAAATAAACTTGAAGAAAAAAGTAAATTGAAATAAACAAAAACTACACTGAATTTGATGTGTACTGGTTTATGCATGTCAATAACACAAGAAATGGTATTTATTGTAAAATATATCAATATTTATACAAAAATAGTAAATATTTGAATGGCTATTCTCACAAATACATTTTAGTCATCTTTTTAAAACTTTGATGTCAC
This sequence comes from Megaustenia siamemsis, assembly GCA_032433765.1. Taxonomy (NCBI): domain Eukaryota; kingdom Metazoa; phylum Mollusca; class Gastropoda; order Stylommatophora; family Ariophantidae; genus Megaustenia; species Megaustenia siamemsis. The sequence continues at coordinate 27,423,641 of JAVIAB010000159.1, read as the reverse complement.
GTAATAATTTTGAGTTGCGCATATTCACCTTCATTACTTCAATCTTAACTCACCATACTGGGGGAATTATCAAAATAATCAGTTACGTAATGATAAGGAGGTCATCTTTATTTTTATTAACCTTATTTTAGATCTACTATTTGAAAACACATCAGTTATTCATAGAGCCAGAGCTAGTACGAGGCAATGGCCACATATCTCCCATGTCTATGCGCTGATAGCTAAAATTAACTTCACTCAACATGACTTGAAAAATAATGGATTAGAATAAATACCAAGGAATTTTATTTCAACTCCAAAGTTAGAAACTTGAGAGTAAAATCCTAATAATCAATGAGTCAAATTTGTGGAAACGATATCCACTTCTAAAATGTGGTTTGCAGAAAAATATTACTAAAAGGCTTTAATACCAACCAAGGTATTCACTTTATAATCCATCTCCTGTTTTATATTCTCAACAGGTAGCAGGTTCTGGGATTCCATATTTCTGACAATCTGAGAAAGGAAAAGTAAGGTCCCATTTAAACATGTTGAAATATTGGAATAACAAGACAAATGGAAGATATAATGAATAAGTTATATCTAATTTCTACATACCAACACATCTGAACTTTTAAATTATTTCTTATTATTGATTAAACAATTTTGTGTCTAGTCCATGAACTTGTATCTCCTCTTAATGTTTAGAAGAAATGTTAAATTTATTAGTCTGTGGGATTAATGCAAACCTGCTTAAAATGATATTTCATTTTAATGCAAGCCATGTTAGAAAAGAAACAAAATAATTTACTATGTGCATAATGATTTCATTCTTAACATATGGATGTGAATCATGGACAATAGGACAACAGACAAGAAAATCACTGGAGTCTGTAGAAATGTGGTTTTACAGAAGAATGTTGAGAATACCATGGACAGCTAAGAAGAGTAATGAAAACATTCTGAAAGAGGCCAAAGCAAAAAGAGAACTAATTCCCAATATTAGGAAGAAACAAGAAACAATCATTATTTTTTTTATCATGTAATGAGAAGGGAACAGCTGGAATATATTGTAACAACTGAGAAGATTGAGGGACGAAGAAATAGAGGGAAGCAAAGAGAAAAGATACCAGACAGATTAAGAGAATGGCTTGGTAGAAGATCAACAACAGAAATGATAAATAACTGTCGTGATAGAAAGTTGGAGACATGATCACCTATGCCAGCAGGCCCGGTACTTGATGATAATGATTTCATGTAACGTAAATATTTTGATGGTGAAATAAGTATTTGTTGTTAGCAGCATACAACATAATAGGTGATATAGTCTGGAGGAATAAAGAAACAATCACAAGATCTGTCATTCTATGGAAGCCAAGATGAAAGCTCAAGCAAGAGACAGATAAAAGACAACTTGGTAGAGAATAGTGAAAGTAAGGATACATGACAATGGCTAAGCCTGGGTCTTAACATGTCAAATATGGACATAAAGTGATTATTGTGGCAGAGATTTTGTTGTTGACTTCTTTTTGTCACATAATGTATCAGCCAATAATTGATTTACTACAAGTCAAGTACTAGAAACAGCATCATCTTTTTCTATATTTTTCTGACAATTATGTTTCAGTTAATGAGAATAAGAAAAAAATGTCACATAGAAAACAAGCACCACAATCAATTCTATCTATTGACCTTTCGAGCCGTAGTTGGTCCATCATAGGGCGTAGACCAAGATACTCCTTCTCTTATCTAAATTTTTATTCTAGCAGTTTTCAATTCTTTTAAAGATATTTTATCAAATCTCGGCAATTTCTAGAACCAGAGCTAGTATGAGGCAAAGGCCACTTATCTCTATGTGCTGATAACAAAATTAAATTCACTCAACATGACTTAAATAATGGATTAGAATAAATACCAACCTGTTGAGAATATAACAATCAATTATAGAAAGTTAATACTACCTGACTTATGTCTGTTTAGTTAAGTACATTTGTAACTAAATTAGTACTTTTAAAGCTAACCAATCTACTTACTTCATAATCTGGTTCCTGTTTTATATTCCAAATGGGGATAACATTCTTGGTTTCCATACTTGCGTCTGTCAGAAATTAAGTAGGAATGTTCAATATTTAGTGAGAATTAGAAGGAGATGGTAATTTTACTGTCATATTTGTTGCCTTTCATTTAGTTATGAGTTACATATCACCAATGCTCATCAAAACTAACTTGTCTATTACTTTGTCAATACTTAAGAAATGGATCACAGGACAACCCGTGTTTGATTCCTGCTGGAAGCAGTGTGAATTGCACTCGTGGTTGCCAAACCACGGTGGTTGGATATAATACCCCCACGGTTGAACCAGCACCTGGCAGAAATGGGTACTAGTGTAACACTCTGGGAAGGTGAGAAGTGATGGTGCTTGAGGGGACATTAGAAAGGAGTCTCCGAACCACTTCTGGATAGGTGGCTGAACACCATAGGGTAAAACCTGCATGCTGAGACAGCAATTAAAGTCTTGTACCTTTCCATTTTCTTACCAGCATTATAGTATAGTTACTTGCATGCAGCTAGCAATTATTTACTTAAATAATATTAGTACTCATTAGTACTACCCATTTTTTGTGGTAGTAAGTAGTCATATATATTATAATATATATATAGTAACCTCCGTCAGTCATGGTTGACTATGGATTTTTCAGCGCCCCTAGAAATGTTATTTTTTCTTTTCTTTTCTTTCACCGTATATTCTCTGTCTCTATGAATCTGTCTGCTTCTTGTTTGAGGTGAACCTTTCGAGTGTGTTTGCCGAGAATGCATTCTGCAGCTTTGTCTTCCCATGCTGCAGGGTTTATGTTCAGAGTCTTCATGTCGCGTTTACACACATCTACAAATCGAAGTTGTGGGCGCCCCCTAGTTCTTTTACCATCTTCCAGTTGTCGTAAGAGTTTATCTTTCGGTATGCAGCCATCTTTCATACGGTGTACATGGTCAAACCAGTGTAACCAATGTTGTTTGAGCAGCGTGTAGATATTCAGGAGGCCTGTGCAAGTCTTGATTTCCACGTTTGTCACTTTATCCTTACAAGTGATACCAAGAATATGGTGTCGACATTGCATATGGAATGCATTTAGTCTTCTCTCCTGCTTAGGTTGTCCATGATTCGCTGCCATACAGGAGGATACTAATTATGCAGGCATTGTACACTGCAGTGTTTGTTTTATTTTAATTGTCAGTTTTCTGTTTTTCCAGTCACACCTAAAAAGACGGGAAAAGGTGGTAACAGTTTTACCAATGTGAGTGTCAATTTCTGGACCTAAATATAGTCTGTCGCTGATGATGGACCTCAGGTACTGAGGTAGTAAAGATATACTTATACGCTGCAGGACATCAAGTTTATAGTTATAATATATCTATCTATCTATCGTCCTTTCGAGCCGAAGACGGCACATAGGGCAGAACCACAATCTCAAAAACAGAAACCTTGCGTGCCAAAATGGCACTTATTGCAGAGATCACTCACACTGCTTCCAAAACTTATGGTATATATTATATATATAATATATAGTACATTATATATTAATTGACTTACCGATAAACTTAAGTTAATAGTAGTACTAAACAATCTATCTATCGTCCTTTAGCAGCGAAGAGACAATCATAGGACAAAAATTAAAGACTGTGTCTGACGATCAAGAATCTGATCTAAGTACAGGACCCACCCCACATTATTATATCATTCATCATTATATCTCAAATCACTATGACAACACGTCTTTTCTCTTATTCTGCACTCCTCTTTCATTCCAAGAATAGTCTTCATAAAGTACAACTTTGTACTTGAGTACTACACTACTATTATTTTTCCAATTGACCAATTGTTTAAAAAAAATCAGCTTATTTCATTTCTATAATAATATAAAATATCAATATTTAATTTTATTTCTCAAATTAGATTAGTCAAATAATTTCTTTCAGAGAGAGGGTAAACTTTTAACATTAGTCATTAGTTTATTTAGTTGAACCTACAATGGTAAGGTGACCAGATGGTTTTTGCCCAAATACGGGACATTTTGTCATTTTCGCTAGAAAAAAACGGGACAAATATGGGACACTATTAGAAAAAAATGGGACAAATACGGGACGTTATAATTGTTTGTTAAATTTAAGGTACAAAAATGAAAGAAATGACTAAAAATTAACTCACCAGATTTTAATGATGGAATGTGATAACATCTAAATTTGTGATGTCACTGATGGTCGTTGTACTTTTTTGCAGACTGGATTTCCTTAAGAATATCTTCTTTGTTCTGTATGTACTCATAGAATTCTATACAACTCATGTCATAATTACACTTTGTTATCAGCAAGGATTTCAATGTTTCTATCTTCATTTGTGTTTTGTTTGTATCCCACAAATTGTTCATATGTGAAAACACCCTTTCTGTCGGAGCATTTGTTCCAGGCAAACAGAGACCAACTCAACGATTTTAAGCAAGTTTGTGTAAGTTATATTTTGAGTTTTTAAGTGGTCAAAGATTTCTACCCATTTTCTGTCAACTGGTTTGTCCTCTTCTTCCCATTGTTTAATTTTATCTTCAGTTACATAAATCTTAGCACAGCTCACCTCATCAAATAATTGCCCGTCGTTTATTTTGATGTTATATTTCACACATTGACTGTCCAAAGCTGCTTCAATCTCTGACCAATTTATTAATCTTTTAAGCAGTATCCAATCTAGAAATTTTATTTCTTCCATCCATGTAAAATACGTTCGACTGCTGGTAACAATGCCAGCCACCTGGTTTTGCTGTAGCCTAACAGTTTTTTATAATCAGTGTCAACGAAGTCACAGAATTCCTTTAGTTTCTCAATTCTAACAGTGTATATATAAAAATAGCTGTATATCTTCACCACAATTACTTCAATGTCTATAGGCAGACAATCTGTTGCAGTTTGCATACAGTTATGTACAATATGAGCTGCACAATTTACACCTATTAAATTTCTTTCTAATTTTTCCTGTAATTTTGAAAAAAACATTGTTTTTTCCTGATCTTGCAGCACCACCAAAGTTACAATTAGTATTGTCAGCACACAACGCTAACATTTTGTGCTTAATATTGTTTACTTCCAGGGTCTCTAGAATGTAGTTAGATAAAATATCTGATGTCTCACCTACTAGTTCCTTAATTTCTAAAATCTTTACTTTGATTCCACAACTTGGCGTAAAGTACCTGACTAGAATCAGACATAATTTAGTGCTGCCTTGATTAGAGCAATCAGAGTAGACAGTTAAATAGTTGACAGATTCCAGGTCAGATTGCAAGCACCTTAGCGCTTCACGTTGAAATATATTTGTCAATATAGATTGTGATTTTGTTCTCGCGCACGCATATTGTGGTTCAAAACAAATCTTAATTAATTTAGAAGTACAATCTGTTGATCGAAAAGAGTGGTTGTGTTGGACAGTATGATAAACGAATGCGCCTTCTACAGCTGCTAGTTTGCGTTCATTACTATCGTCTGTCTTCTTTTTATTAAAAAACGATGTTATTTGATTGCTTGAGCTACAAGCTGATATGTCTGCTTTTGTGTGTTTATCTGTTTTTACATGTTGAACAATATCCGTCTTCCCACCGTGAGCAACAGAAAATTTACAACTACATTTCACACAATAAACGTCAGATTCAGATGATGTCTTTTTAATAAAAGGAAATTCTTTTTCCAAGTCTTTATTAAAGACACATTTTCTTTTTGGCATTTTTAATCTACAAGGATAAATTAAATAAACATTAAAAAACTAACACCACCGATGATAATTATTGTCAACAACAAATCCATACAATAAGAGAATATACTCAGAACTCCGACACTTTAACAAAACATTCTGAAAGTACGAGGCGTCTAAACATAATTGGCACGATTGTATTGAAAACGAAACTTAGAAAGCGGTGAAGGCTACTACCAAGAATTTGAGTAATTCTTGGAAATTTCTAGGTGGAAAATAAATCATGTTTATAAGTATTCACAAATTGCAATATCATTGATTTTATTGATTTACACTATGTCATTGCTAAAAACGGGACATTTACGGGACAAAATGGGAAATACGGGACATATGGGACCCACAAAAAAAAACGGGACAAGGCCCAAAATAGGGGACATGTCCCGTTAAATACGGGACGTATGGTCACCTTATACAATGGTCTTTTAGATAAGTCAAGATACAATTCTGAGTGAGATTCATATAAAAAGGAGATGGAAAATAAAACATGAAAAAGATTACGCCTGTTTAATTTAAGCTTAGTGTAAGCAACAATCACAGCAACACAAACTCGTTGACAATCGATAAAAGATGACGGTTTGGGCCATCCGGACTCCGGTCGCAAACTGAAGCTGAACGGAAGTGACGTCAAAATTAATGACAGTGGTTGCCATTGTGGCTTTCCTAAGACACATTTTCAAAACTCATCAGCACAAACATAAAACTTAGACTATTCAAATCAAATGTACTATCAACCCTTACGTATGCGTTTGAAAGATGGAAAACAACAAGAGACATAGAAACAAAGTTGAACACATTAAAAATTAAATGTCTAAGGAAAATACTTGGTATAGCGTGGAACGAATTCAAAACCAACTAGGAAATTAGAGAAATCACCAATCAACCACTAATATCTTCAGTAATAAAGAAAAGACGATGGTCATATGTTGGACATGGGATGAGAAGAGATAATAACCGAATAGCAAAGCAAGCCCTCATGTGGGGAAACAACAGGTAAGAGGAAAAGAGGCCGACACAGAGAGACACTGAGAAGAATATTGATGAGAGAGACAAGAGCAGCAGGAATCGGCTCCCTCAATGATATAGAGCTGCTTGTACAGAACAGAGACATATGGCGAGATTTGCTAAAATATCTTTAAAAGAATTGAAAACTGCTAGAATAAAATTTGCCTTAGTCTACGCCCTATGGGCCGGCTACGACTCGAAAGGTCAATTGATAGATAGAAGACAATTTTTAAAAAAAAAATCAGATAATATAGTAACTAAACCTATATGGCATTCGGCGTCTTGACAGACCGTTGGTAGCAAGCAATTATGTTAAGTTAGTAGTTTGGTAACAAAATATTAGTGTCTTATGCTGGATGCTGCTTTACTGAACAGCTTCACTTGTGACTGAATCTGCCAATATTGGACAGACAAATCCATCCGCAGAAAGAACAAGATGTATTTCTGGAGCCTGGCTCTTGTTTCCTTTCTCCTTGTCTTCTGAATAGTATCGGTAATGCCTCTAAAGTTGCTGTGTCGATTTTAAAATTGTGTTCTCCATGTGCTACGATCTGCAGCGAGATTTTCCGTTTCTTTCACTTATAGAGAATTCACTTAAGAAAGCCCTGCAACCATCCTTATATCTCAGCACTGGTCTGTCCTTTGGTCCCTCTCTTTTCTTATGTTCGTCATCTAATAGTTGTTTGGGAATGCGAATGTTTACCATTCTTCTTCTGAAATTGGTAGCACAATAGTTGGGATGAAGATTGCATTGTATAGTGCTTGTTTTGCCTCCAGAGTTATTTCCATGTTGGACAATAGTGGTGATAACTATCCAATGATTTGACAAGCTTTGTTGCATCTTGATTCTATCTCTGTTGTTTGTGAATTATCGTTTGTCACTAAACTTCCTAATTATTTTAATTCCTCTACTTGTTTTAGTTGCCTGCCTTCTATAGTTATGTTGATGTTCTGTTTATTTTGGGCGACATTCATGACTTCTGTTCTGTCGGTGTTTTCATGTTGTAATTTGTGCCTGAGCTGTTGAGTTTGTTTAATTGTTCTTGTAGATCTACTTTTGTTTAGGCTGCTGTGTCTTTATACATGGCCCCAAGATCTCATTTGTCTTGTTTGAATTGTGTGCATCGCAGACAAAAGAGGAATAAATGCTAACAGACAATAAGGATATTATAGATAGATGGCAGGAATATATAACAGAACTATTTCATGATCAAAGGGACAAGAAACCAGTTATAAATGTACATCGGGCTATAAAACCTTAAAATCTGAGGTGGAAAAAGCTATAAAAACAATGAAAAAGGGAAAGCAGCAGGACCTGACAGCATACAGATAGAGCATACAGATAATAGATTTTGTTATTCTTAGTTTCAGTCCTGGTGTTATTTGTTTTGATGTTAGTATATTTTTCATGGCATTGAAATTACCTTTTGCCATTCCTATTCTTTTATTTATTTCAGTTGTACATTTTTCATCACTGGTTATAGTATGTCCCAGTAGTTGTAGCTCTGAACTGTCTCTAGATGTATTCCTTCAACTTTGATATTTAATTGTAGGTCTTGAGAATTTTCTTTGTTTATGATCATAGTTTTAGTCTTTTTTATATTCATATCTGGTCCACATTTTTTGCTTGTCATGTTTATTACATTAAGTAATTGTTGTAGATCTTTAGGATTTTCTGCTAGTAGAACAGTGTCATCAGCATATCTTAGGTTATTGATTATCTTCCCATTAATGTTAAGGCCTGGCATCTCATTGATGTTTTTAAAGATTTGCTCAGTGTATAAATTGAACAAGCTTGGTGATAGGATGCATACTTGTCTTACTCCTCTTTTTATATCAATGGTTGTAGAGTTCTCCTTGTTATATTTTATTATTGCTCGTTTGTTCCCAATACAAATTACATATCAGTCGTATGTCTGTGTCATCCAGATTTATATCTTTTAGGCAGTCTATAAGTTGCTCATGGTGTATTCTATCAAATGCTTTAGTGTAGTCTATGAAGCAGGCATATATTGGTTTGTTTACTTCTATGTACTTTTCAATCAATGTCCTCATGCTGAATATGGCTTCTTTTGTCCCACTGTTTTTCTTGAATCCGAATTGCTGCTCATCAAGTTCATTATTAATTTTATTCTGAATCCTTCCTTGTATAACTTTTAGTAAAATTTTGGTTACCTGGCTCATTAGGCTTATTGTTCTAAAATCGCTGCATTCAACTGCACCATTCTTTTTAGGCAATGCTATAAAAGTTGATGTTTTTAGTTCATTTGGTATGTATCCTGTGCGGTATATGTCATTGCATATGTCTGTAATCACTTCAATGCCAAAATCTTCTCGTACCTGTATCATCTCTATCTGTATATTGTCAGGTCCTGCTGTTTTTCCCTTTTTCATTGTTTTTATAGCTTTTTCTACTTCAGATTTCACGATTTTATAGCTGGCTGTACATTTCATGATGTAAATTACAACATGAAAATCAACATCGACAGAACAGAAGTCATGAATGTCGCCCAAAATAAACAGAACATCAACATAACAATAGAAGGCAGGCAACTAAAACAAGTAGAGGAATTCAAATAATTAGGAAGTTTAGTGACAAACTTAAAGATTATATTTTAATATTCCTATATGGTGCAGAAACATGGACATTAGACCAGAAAAGTGAATTGAAGCCTTTGAAATGTGGATATATAAAAGAATAGGTAGAATTGGATGGAAGGAAAAGAAACAAACGATGAAGTCTTAAAACAACTAAAAATGAAAAGAGAACTACTAAGCACAATTCAAACAAGACAAATGCGATTTTTGGGCCACGTTAAAAGACACAACAGCCTACTAAAAGTACTCCTGGAGGGGAAAATACAAGTAAAAAAGAGGCAGACCAAGACTTGTAACAGTAAGGATATAAAGAGTAACAGATGTTTTAGTTTCCTCCACAAGATGTAACAGTTTACTCTCTCTCTTGAGAGTAATAAATCTATTGATTAACAGGCGATATTGAGAGCACCCGATCGCCCCTTGCGATCGTCATTAGCTTCGTTGTTTGGCTGCAAGCAAGGAGAATCTAATTCGATGGAAAGTGCACGCCACAGTCGTTGAATGCAACTTCTTGACCACAGGCTTTGGTGGTCGCCTACGTCTGCACGCGCCCCTTGCCTGTCTTGTGTTTACAGACGGGCCTAGGTCAGGCTTATTCCTCCCTTGCTCTCTCCGCCTATTTTAACATGTTCTCAACTGTCATTGACCACGCCGTAACCTGGCCTACTTTAGCCTCAGGCCACTAGCTGCCGTTATGTGAACTATTGCCGTATTCAAAATGGTTAGTACTTCGTGTTGTGTAATTTATCCGCTGACACTCACATTCGTTCTTCACAGAACTTATGAAACTTATGATAGCAACAGTCAACAAACACACCTGTATAAATGAACGTAACTTTATTATAACAAAACATCACTCAGTCACTGATGTGACTGACGTCGATTATTCCTTGTAAACTGAGTAATAATTCACAATAAACTCTTGTGTAACCTTACACACCTTCCTCACAAACATGACACTCCCTGGGTGTCATTATCAGATGGACATATCTTCTTATGCTCATACATTAACGAATTCCTTGCATACTTTAATTCGCATGCCTTGACAATTTCTTTTCGTGGTGTTTCTTGGCAGACTGACCTCTGCCACCTTAGTGAGAACAATGACTGTTCATTATGTTTACTGAGATACTCTCTGATGCCTCTTAGCAGATTACTGTCTGCTACTGTGGTGAGAACATTTACTGTTCCCTTGTGTTGACTGAGACACTCTCTGATGCCTCTTAGCAGATTACTGTCTGCTACTGTGGGAAGAACATTTACTGTTCCTTTGCGTTGACTGAGACACTCTCTGATGCCTCTTAGCAGATTACTGTCTGCTACTGTGGGAAGAACATTTACTGTTCCCTTGTGTTGACTGAGACACTCTCTGATGCCTCTTAGCAGATTACTGTCTGCTACTGTGGGAAGAACATTTACTGTTCCTTTGCGTTGACTGAGACACTCTCTGATGCCTCTTAGCAGATTACTGTCTGCTACTGTGGGAAGAACATTTACTGTTCCTTTGCGTTGACTGAGACACTCTCTGATGCCTCTTAGCAGATTACTGTCTGCTACTGTGGGAAGAACATTTACTGTTCCTTTGCGTTGACTGAGACACTCTCTGATGCCTCTTAGCAGATTACTGTCTGCTACTGTGGGAAGAACATTTACTGTTCCTTTGCGTTGACTGAGACACTCTCTGATGCCTCTTAGCAGATTACTGTCTGCTACTGTGGGAAGAACATTTACTGTTCCTTTGCGTTGACTGAGACACTCTCTGATGCCTCTTAGCAGATTTACCGTCTGCTACTGTGGGAAGAACATTTACTGTTCCCTTGTGTTGACTGAGACACTCTCTGATGCCTCTTAGCAGATTACTGTCTGCTACTGTGGGAAGAACATTTACTGTTCCCTTGCGTTGACTGAGACACTTCTCTGATGCCTCTTAGCAGATTTACCGTCTGCTACTGTGGGAAGAACATTTACTGTTCCCTTGCGTTGACTGAGACACTTCTCTGATGCCTCTTAGCAGATTACTGTCTGCTACTGTGGGAAGAACATTTACTGTTCCTTTGCGTTGACTGAGACACTTCTCTGATGCCTCTTAGCAGGTTTATCGTCTGCTACTGTAGTAAGAACATTTACTGTTCCTTTCATGACATTGATAAGAACATTAACTGTTTGCTCACATTTGGCAAACAGTTTCCCGGACATGACAACGTCTTCGTGACCATTTCACATTGACAATCAAATATTGGTTGAGCACTCTACTCACCATTTAAGAACACACATTCCTTGCCCCACTCTCAGAATCATGCTGAACGGCACCGGGCATTTGTTCCACCCGTATTTCTCCTTAACTTCGAGAATCACAATTGAAATTCTTCTATGGTCTAACACTGACCACTAGTCTTGGACACATCGTCCCTAACTATTAAAAAACTCGTGATTTAGCTATTTCACCTGAACTAACACATCCCTCTGTTAGGGGTTCTGACATTCTGCTCACGATGTTTCTTAACTTGATACTAATTGTAATCATAACGGAACAAACACTATTTACAAACAGCTGGACGGCTGTCCACTGTATCTGGCTACCACGCGCCGAATTATGACCTGCCTGGTCATTGCTAGTTTAAACTTAACTTGTAACTAACACACTAACACACTAACAACCTAAACTATATACAATTACTGGGCTATTAACCTGCGAAGGTAATACCCTACCGACTGCCACCTACTTGGTGCTCGCTAGTTCTCAGACTGACTTATTTTTCACACTTCACTCTCCACCTAACTCACTTCGGTCCACACAAAAATCGTGCGGCCCGCTATTTCTATGAGTTGTTATTACCATCATGCCTTTCATGCTTTCTGTTATTTCTTCTCCCCCCTGCCTACTAATGACCTTCACCTTTATCTCCACATCTCTCTCTCTGTCCTTTCTCTAATTCTCTCTCTCTCTATTTCAGACTAACATGGACGAAAAACATCAAAAGATGAACAAATCAGCCTATGACAACCTGCACCATCAAAGCTAGAGACAGAGCAGAAAGAAAATAGTGTCATACCCTGGGAGTACCTTTTTTTTTATTTTTTTATTTGGGGAATTTTTTTTTTTTCCCATAATTTTATTTATTTCATAAAAAGGGGAACCATTTCATAAATTATTTTGTGTTTTGTTGCCCTGAGAAGTGCATGAGGGTGTCACTGATAGTTTTCCTATGGGTCGTCGAAATGTTTCCAATCTCCACTTCCCAGTCTTGGTACTCTGTATCTATATCTGAATAGTAGTTGTGTTTGTCCATTGGTGTTCTTCGTTTTGTGGAATTTCTTGTGCTGGTTGTGTACTGTGGTTCTGTATTTCTAGAAGTTTCTGTCTTCTAGGCTCGTCTTTGGAAAATGTGGATGTGGGCGTCTGGGTTTTGTTCTGTGAGTCTGCTGCTGTGTGTCATCCTTGGTACTTGTACTGTTTCTTTTTGTTTAGAGTTACGTTTCTTTTTTGTAGGTAGCGGGCTGTGTCATTGACTGCTCGTGCTGCGGTAGTTGTATTTGGATCGATGGTCTGGACCGGTTTAGTAAGGACTGGTTCATCGACTGTCTTGACATCGTGTTCTCCTGCCTGGCAGGTTTCAAGGAGCTTGATTACCACCATTCATGTTTGTAACCCTCATAACGGGGGTAATCTCGAAGGTCGTACACGAAAGTTTCGCTGAATGGAAGTGGCTGGTCCTCATCACCACTACAGCCATCCTTCTGTGTATGGTAGTTTGTTTCCTCGTTTTGTGGAAGTTCTTGTGTGGGTTGTGTGTTGCACTTCTGTACTTCTGAAAGTTTCTGCCTTCTAGGTTCGTCCTCTGAATCTGTTGATGTGGGCGTCTGGGCTTTCGTTCTGGAAGTCTGCTGGTGTGTGTGTTCCTTTGTTGTTTGTTCTATTTTCTTTTGTTTCGAGCTTCGTTTCTTCTTCGTAGGTGGTTGGGGTGTGTCGTTGACTGCTTCTTCTGTTGCTGCTGTATTTGTTGTCTTGGTATCGTAGGTCTGCACTGAGTTTGCTATGACTGGTTCCTCGGCTGTCGCCTGTCGTCTCAGGCCTGGCTTCTTGGGGCACCGGTTCTCCCAGTGTGTATCTAGTCCACAGTGGGAGTATCGTGTTCTCCTGCCTGGCAGGGTAACGAAGAGCTTGATATTTTCGATGCTTGTCCCTCTCGTTTTTATGTTGATGTAGTGGGGTATCTTTACATTGGGGATTGGTTTGTACCAAAACGTCCATTTGTCTGCTCGGTCGGTGTCTTGTTTTACTTGGGCCTCTTTGTCCCCCGTAAACGCCTGTACAATTTTCTGTATTATTCTTGGTTTTAAAGTTGGTGGTATCCATTGGATGCACCCTCTTAACTGCTCCTTCTCTTGGTGGCATATCACCATTGTAATATTTGGTTCTTTTAATTGAATCGTCTTGTTTCCAAGCTCCTGGTAACTCTGTTTATGTGCTTCAGGTTTCAGAGTGAAGAACCACTTCCTTGTATCACTGAAGCGGTACAAGGCGTTGATTCCGTTGAGCATAACCCCAGCGGGCCTATCAGGATACTCCTCATCATGGAGGTGGTAATTCTTGAGATATCTGGGCCATCGATACAGGCCATCAATGTGTCTTTCTCGTGTTTGTTCTCTAATATGACTTCGTAGGTTGGAATTTCCCACTCAGTTGGCGACATCTGGACCTGTTCTGTTCTCATTCTTTTGAAATTGCTCTGGATAGCTTGAAAAGTTGACTTGTTTTTTTTATTTCCTTTCGTGTTTTCTTGGCATGTCTTGTGTACTTTAATCCATCAATCAGCCTTCTTGACTTTTCCTCCTTTGCCTCGTCCGGACATTTTGAGTGTTAAAATACAAAGTATTTCTTGATCACCTTTTTTTTTTTTTTAATAACTCTTTATTTCGTTCTTAAAATCGATACATTTCATTTTACAACAAATAAATTCATTTATGTGATGTGATCATGATGAATGATGATACATGTTGTGATTAAAAATTAAGTAATGCATTCACACCACACGACAAAGGGTTTAAAACTAGGAGCGCCAGAGGCGCCAATACAGTTTATCCCCTGACGTCTGTGTCGGCGTCTTCAAAGATAAATTTCTTTATACCTGGAGTTTATTGTCTGCCGCACAACGAGGCGACAATAGCCTCGAGCGCCCCGACGTCTGTGTTCTGGGATCTCGTCGCTGTATTGATATTTGGCTTTGATGTCCTTTCCACCTTTTTTTCTCCGTCAGGCTGAGTATGCTTGTTATAATTTATCTCTTTCGTTCGCACACGTTCATTCACAACAGTAAACTTTTGCAATTCAAGATATACATTGTTCTTTGGTTAAAAATGTGTAGAAAAAGATGGGAATTAAAATTCTTACATTCGTACATAGCCTCATTCCTGCAAGTCCATATTATATGTCTGTATTCTGATAGTAGTATAAGTAGTTTTGTATAGAGATCTTGTGTTGTTGTTTTTGGCAGTGTGTTAAGCATAATAAATCTGTATGTGTCGACTTTTTGTGTTGTGTGTAATTTTAGTATCTGTTGCAGTGCCCTTCTCGCCGGTATGATTGTACTGCATCTATAGAATAGGTGCTCTTCTGTTTCTTGCATTTTTTGTCTGCAGAGGGGGCATCGGGGTGTCCGTCTTAATCTGTGGGTTGGTCTCTCTGTGGTGGGTGACATGTTATATATAAGTCTGTATGTGACCTCCCTTGCTTTGGGGGTGATGTGTGAGTTGTGGAGGTTTGAGAATGTGTTGGTGTAGTCTGTGAGAAAGTATTTTTGGCTTCTCTTGATTCTGTGATGTAGTGGAGGTGTTTGTTCTTTAACTAGATGTTTGTAGATGTTGTTTGTCCCTTGGTGTAGTAGACTGTCATGTCCTTGGATGGCCTGTATACATGTTTTGTAATATGTAGGTGTGGTGCCGAAATGGTGAGGCAATGAATTGTTGAGTTTTCTGAATCTGGTTAATCTCAGCCCCATGTAGTAGTGAGCAAAGGTGTGGTTGTCTGGTTGGTTGATGATGCGACTTATATGATTTATTCTGATAGCTTTTATTTGTGTGTGTATGTCCTGTAGTGCGATCCCTCCCTGTTTTTTGTGCTGTATCAGTGTTTTTTGTTTTATGCTGTGTATTGTGTGGCCAAATACAAAGGTTCTTATCAGTTTGTTTATCTCTTTGATTGTTGATTGCGGTGGGTCGAAGACTGTGGCTGTGTAAATCAATTTGGGGATGATGTATGTGTTTACTATGATGCTCCGGCCAAAAATTGTTGATGTTTTGTATTTGTATCTCTGTAGCATGTCTGTTATTTTTGTGATTAGGTTCTGCCATGTTGGTTTGTGTGTTTTATTTGGGTTGCATGGATATGTTATCCCGTATAGTTTTAAGTTGGTGACCGGTGTTAGAGCTAAGGGAAAGTCCGCTTTGCTCTTCCACCTGCCTATACCCATAATAAAGGATTTCTGTATGTTTATTTGTGCCCCGCTGCCCTGCCCGAACTCTGTGAATGTGCTGAGGATGTTGTCTATTGATCTAGTGGTTGATGGAAAGAAAACAGTGTCATACCCTGGGAGTACCTTTTTTTTTTATTTTTTTATTTGGGGAATTTTTTTTTTTTTCCCCATAATTTTATTTATTTCATAAAAAGGGGAACCATTTCATAAATTATTTTGTGTTTTGTTGCCCTGAGAAGGGCATGAGGGTGTCACTGATAGTTTTCCTCTGGGTCGTCGAAATGTTTCCAATCTCCACTTCCCAGTCTTGGTACTCTGTATCTATATCTGAATAGTAGTTGTGTTTGTCCATTGGTGTTCTTCGTTTTGTGGAATTTCTTGTGCTGGTTGTGTACTGTGGTTCTGTATTTCTAGAAGTTTCTGTCTTCTAGGCTCGTCTTTGGAAAATGTGGATGTGGGCGTCTGGGTTTTGTTCTGTGAGTCTGCTGCTGTGTGTCATCCTTGGTACTTGTACTGTTTCTTTTTGTTTAGAGTTACGTTTCTTTTTTGTAGGTAGCGGGCTGTGTCATTGACTGCTCGTGCTGCGGTAGTTGTATTTGGATCGATGGTCTGGACCGGTTTAGTAAGGACTGGTTCATCGACTGTCTTGACATCGTGTTCTCCTGCCTGGCAGGTTTCAAGGAGCTTGATTACCACCATTCATGTTTGTAACCCTCATAACGGGGGTAATCTCGAAGGTCGTACACGAAAGTTTCGCTGAATGGAAGTGGCTGGTCCTCATCACCACTACAGCCATCCTTCTGTGTATGGTAGTTTGTTTCCTCGTTTTGTGGAAGTTCTTGTGTGGGTTGTGTGTTGCACTTCTGTACTTCTGAAAGTTTCTGCCTTCTAGGTTCGTCCTCTGAATCTGTTGATGTGGGCGTCTGGGCTTTCGTTCTGGAAGTCTGCTGGTGTGTGTGTTCCTTTGTTGTTTGTTCTATTTTCTTTTGTTTCGAGCTTCGTTTCTTCTTCGTAGGTGGTTGGGGTGTGTCGTTGACTGCTTCTTCTGTTGCTGCTGTATTTGTTGTCTTGGTATCGTAGGTCTGCACTGAGTTTGCTATGACTGGTTCCTCGGCTGTCGCCTGTCGTCTCAGGCCTGGCTTCTTGGGGCACCGGTTCTCCCAGTGTGTATCTAGTCCACAGTGGGAGTATCGTGTTCTCCTGCCTGGCAGGGTAACGAAGAGCTTGATATTTTCGATGCTTGTCCCTCTCGTTTTTATGTTGATGTAGTGGGGTATCTTTACATTGGGGATTGGTTTGTACCAAAACGTCCATTTGTCTGCTCGGTCGGTGTCTTGTTTTACTTGGGCCTCCTTGTCCCCCGTAAACGCCTGTACAATTTTCTGTATTATTCTTGGTTTTAAAGTTGGTGGTATCCATTGGATGCACCCTCTTAACTGCTCCTTCTCTTGGTGGCATATCACCATTGTAATATTTGGTTCTTTTAATTGAATCGTCTTGTTTCCAAGCTCCTGGTAACTCTGTTTATGTGCTTCAGGTTTCAGAGTGAAGAACCACTTCCTTGTATCACTGAAGCGGTACAAGGCGTTGATTCCGTTGAGCATAACCCCAGCGGGGCCTATCAGGATACTCCTCATCATGGAGGTGGTAATTCTTGAGATATCTGGGCCATCGATACAGGCCATCAATGTGTCTTTCTCGTGTTTGTTCTCTAATATGACTTCGTAGGTTGGAATTTCCCACTCAGTTGGCGACATCTGGACCTGTTCTGTTCTCATTCTTTTGAAATTGCTCTGGATAGCTTGAAAAGTTGACTTGTTTTTTTTATTTCCTTTCGTGTTTTCTTGGCATGTCTTGTGTACTTTAATCCATCAATCAGCCTTCTTGACTTTTCCTCCTTTGCCTCGTCCGGACATTTTGAGTGTTAAAATACAAAGTATTTCTTGATCACCTTTTTTTTTTTTTAATAACTCTTTATTTCGTTCTTAAAATCGATACATTTCATTTTACAACAAATAAATTCATTTATGTGATGTGATCATGATGAATGATGATACATGTTGTGATTAAAAATTAAGTAATGCATTCACACCACACGACAAAGGGTTTAAAACTAGGAGCGCCAGAGGCGCCAATACAGTTTATCCCCTGACGTCTGTGTCGGCGTCTTCAAAGATAAATTTCTTTATACCTGGAGTTTATTGTCTGCCGCCACTGATATGTTGCACAACGAGGCGACAATAGCCTCGAGCGCCCCGACGTCTGTGTTCTGGGATCTCGTCGCTGTATTGCTATTTGGCTTTGATGTCCTTTCCACCTTTTTTTCTCCGTCAGGCTGAGTATGCTTGTTATAATTTATCTCTTTCGTTCGCACACGTTCATTCACAACAGTAAACTTTTGCAATTCAAGATATACATTGTTCTTTGGTTAAAAATGTGTAGAAAAAGATGGGAATTAAAATTCTTACATTCGTACATAGCCTCATTCCTGCAAGTCCATATTATATGTCTGTATTCTGATAGTAGTATAAGTAGTTTTGTATAGAGATCTTGTGTTGTTGTTTTTGGCAGTGTGTTAAGCATAATAAATCTGTATGTGTCGACTTTTTGTGTTGTGTGTAATTTTAGTATCTGTTGCAGTGCCCTTCTCGCCGGTATGATTGTACTGCATCTATAGAATAGGTGCTCTTCTGTTTCTTGAATTTTTTGTCTGCAGAGGGGGCATCGGGGTGTCCGTCTTAATCTGTGGGTTGGTCTCTCTGTGGTGGGTGACATGTTATATATAAGTCTGTATGTGACCTCCCTTGCTTTGGGGGTGATGTGTGAGTTGTGGAGGTTTGAGAATGTGTTGGTGTAGTCTGTGAGAAAGTATTTTTGGCTTCTCTTGATTCTGTGATGTAGTGGAGGTGTTTGTTCTTTAACTAGATGTTTGTAGATGTTGTTTGTCCCTTGGTGTAGTAGACTGTCATGTCCTTGGATGGCCTGTATACATGTTTTGTAATATGTAGGTGTGGTGCCGAAATGGTGAGGCAATGAATTGTTGAGTTTTCTGAATCTGGTTAATCTCAGCCCCATGTAGTAGTGAGCAAAGGTGTGGTTGTCTGGTTGGTTGATGATGCGACTTATATGATTTATTCTGATAGCTTTTATTTGTGTGTGTATGTCCTGTAGTGCGATCCCTCCCTGTTTTTTGTGCTGTATCAGTGTTTTTTGTTTTATGCTGTGTATTGTGTGGCCAAATACAAAGGTTCTTATCAGTTTGTTTATCTCTTTGATTGTTGATTGCGGTGGGTCGAAGACTGTGGCTGTGTAAATCAATTTGGGGATGATGTATGTGTTTACTAAGATGCTCCGGCCAAAAATTGTTGATGTTTTGTATTTGTATCTCTGTAGCATGTCTGTTATTTTTGTGATTAGGTTCTGCCATGTTGGTTTGTGTGTTTTATTTGGGTTGCATGGATATGTTATCCCGTATAGTTTTAAGTTGGTGACCGGTGTTAGAGCTAAGGGAAAGTCCGCTTTGCTCTTCCACCTACCTATACCCATAATAAAGGATTTCTGTATGTTTATTTGTGCCCCGCTGCCCTGCCCGAACTCTGTGAATGTGCTGAGGATGTTGTCTATTGATCTAGTGGTTGATGGAAAGAAAACAGTGTCATACCCTGGGAGTACCTTTTTTTTTATTTTTTTATTTGGGGAATTTTTTTTTTTTCCCATAATTTTATTTATTTCATAAAAAGGGGAACCATTTCATAAATTATTTTGTGTTTTGTTGCCCTGAGAAGGGCATGAGGGTGTCACTGATAGTTTTCCTCTGGGTCGTCGAAATGTTTCCAATCTCCACTTCCCAGTCTTGGTACTCTGTATCTATATCTGAATAGTAGTTGTGTTTGTCCATTGGTGTTCTTCGTTTTGTGGAATTTCTTGTGCTGGTTGTGTACTGTGGTTCTGTATTTCTAGAAGTTTCTGTCTTCTAGGCTCGTCTTTGGAAAATGTGGATGTGGGCGTCTGGGTTTTGTTCTGTGAGTCTGCTGCTGTGTGTCATCCTTGGTACTTGTACTGTTTCTTTTTGTTTAGAGTTACGTTTCTTTTTTGTAGGTAGCGGGCTGTGTCATTGACTGCTGGTGCTGCGGTAGTTGTATTTGGATCGATGGTCTGGACCGGTTTAGTAAGGACTGGTTCATCGACTGTCTTGACATCGTGTTCTCCTGCCTGGCAGGTTTCAAGGAGCTTGATTACCACCATTCATGTTTGTAACCCTCATAACGGGGGTAATCTCGAAGGTCGTACACGAAAGTTTCGCTGAATGGAAGTGGCTGGTCCTCATCACCACTACAGCCATCCTTCTGTGTATGGTAGTTTGTTTCCTCGTTTTGTGGAAGTTCTTGTGTGGGTTGTGTGTTGCACTTCTGTACTTCTGAAAGTTTCTGCCTTCTAGGTTCGTCCTCTGAATCTGTTGATGTGGGCGTCTGGGCTTTCGTTCTGGAAGTCTGCTGGTGTGTGTGTTCCTTTGTTGTTTGTTCTATTTTCTTTTGTTTCGAGCTTCGTTTCTTCTTCGTAGGTGGTTGGGGTGTGTCGTTGACTGCTTCTTCTGTTGCTGCTGTATTTGTTGTCTTGGTATCGTAGGTCTGCACTGAGTTTGCTATGACTGGTTCCTCGGCTGTCGCCTGTCGTCTCAGGCCTGGCTTCTTGGGGCACCGGTTCTCCCAGTGTGTATCTAGTCCACAGTGGGAGTATCGTGTTCTCCTGCCTGGCAGGGTAACGAAGAGCTTGATATTTTCGATGCTTGTCCCTCTCGTTTTTATGTTGATGTAGTGGGGTATCTTTACATTGGGGATTGGTTTGTACCAAAACGTCCATTTGTCTGCTCGGTCGGTGTCTTGTTTTACTTGGGCCTCCTTGTCCCCCGTAAACGCCTGTACAATTTTCTGTATTATTCTTGGTTTTAAAGTTGGTGGTATCCATTGGATGCACCCTCTTAACTGCTCCTTCTCTTGGTGGCATATCACCATTGTAATATTTGGTTCTTTTAATTGAATCGTCTTGTTTCCAAGCTCCTGGTAACTCTGTTTATGTGCTTCAGGTTTCAGAGTGAAGAACCACTTCCTTGTATCACTGAAGCGGTACAAGGCGTTGATTCCGTTGAGCATAACCCCAGCGGGGCCTATCAGGATACTCCTCATCATGGAGGTGGTAATTCTTGAGATATCTGGGCCATCGATACAGGCCATCAATGTGTCTTTCTCGTGTTTGTTCTCTAATATGACTTCGTAGGTTGGAATTTCCCACTCAGTTGGCGACATCTGGACCTGTTCTGTTCTCATTCTTTTGAAATTGCTCTGGATAGCTTGAAAAGTTGACTTGTTTTTTTTATTTCCTTTCGTGTTTTCTTGGCATGTCTTGTGTACTTTAATCCATCAATCAGCCTTCTTGACTTTTCCTCCTTTGCCTCGTCCGGACATTTTGAGTGTTAAAATACAAAGTATTTCTTGATCACCTTTTTTTTTTTTAATAACTCTTTATTTCGTTCTTAAAATCGATACATTTCATTTTACAACAAATAAATTCATTTATGTGATGTGATCATGATGAATGATGATACATGTTGTGATTAAAAATTAAGTAATGCATTCACACCACACGACAAAGGGTTTAAAACTAGGAGCGCCAGAGGCGCCAATACAGTTTATCCCCTGACGTCTGTGTCGGCGTCTTCAAAGATAAATTTCTTTATACCTGGAGTTTATTGTCTGCCGCACAACGAGGCGACAATAGCCTCGAGCGCCCCGACGTCTGTGTTCTGGGATCTCGTCGCTGTATTGATATTTGGCTTTGATGTCCTTTCCACCTTTTTTTCTCCGTCAGGCTGAGTATGCTTGTTATAATTTATCTCTTTCGTTCGCACACGTTCATTCACAACAGTAAACTTTTGCAATTCAAGATATACATTGTTCTTTGGTTAAAAATGTGTAGAAAAAGATGGGAATTAAAATTCTTACATTCGTACATAGCCTCATTCCTGCAAGTCCATATTATATGTCTGTATTCTGATAGTAGTATAAGAGTTTTGTATAGAGATCTTGTGTTGTTGTTTTTGGCAGTGTGTTAAGCATAATAAATCTGTATGTGTCGACTTTTTGTGTTGTGTGTAATTTTAGTATCTGTTGCAGTGCCCTTCTCGCCGGTATGATTGTACTGCATCTATAGAATAGGTGCTCTTCTGTTTCTTGCATTTTTTGTCTGCAGAGGGGGCATCGGGGTGTCCGTCTTAATCTGTGGGTTGGTCTCTCTGTGGTGGGTGACATGTTATATATAAGTCTGTATGTGACCTCCCTTGCTTTGGGGGTGATGTGTGAGTTGTGGAGGTTTGAGAATGTGTTGGTGTAGTCTGTGAGAAAGTATTTTTGGCTTCTCTTGATTCTGTGATGTAGTGGAGGTGTTTGTTCTTTAACTAGATGTTTGTAGATGTTGTTTGTCCCTTGGTGTAGTAGACTGTCATGTCCTTGGATGGCCTGTATACATGTTTTGTAATATGTAGGTGTGGTGCCGAAATGGTGAGGCAATGAATTGTTGAGTTTTCTGAATCTGGTTAATCTCAGCCCCATGTAGTAGTGAGCAAAGGTGTGGTTGTCTGGTTGGTTGATGATGCGACTTATATGATTTATTCTGATAGCTTTTATTTGTGTGTGTATGTCCTGTAGTGCGATCCCTCCCTGTTTTTTGTGCTGTATCAGTGTTTTTTGTTTTATGCTGTGTATTGTGTGGCCAAATACAAAGGTTCTTATCAGTTTGTTTATCTCTTTGATTGTTGATTGCGGTGGGTCGAAGACTGTGGCTGTGTAAATCAATTTGGGGATGATGTATGTGTTTACTATGATGCTCCGGCCAAAAATTGTTGATGTTTTGTATTTGTATCTCTGTAGCATGTCTGTTATTTTTGTGATTAGGTTCTGCCATGTTGGTTTGTGTGTTTTATTTGGGTTGCATGGATATGTTATCCAGTATAGTTTTAAGTTGGTGACCGGTGTTAGAGCTAAGGGAAAGTCCGCTTTGCTCTTCCACCTGCCTATACCCATAATAAAGGATTTCTGTATGTTTATTTGTGCCCCGCTGCCCTGCCCGAACTCTGTGAATGTGCTGAGGATGTTGTCTATTGATCTAGTGGTTGATGGAAAGAAAACAGTGTCATACCCTGGGAGTACCTTTTTTTTTTATTTTTTTATTTGGGGAATTTTTTTTTTTTCCCATAATTTTATTTATTTCATAAAAAGGGGAACCATTTCATAAATTATTTTGTGTTTTGTTGCCCTGAGAAGGGCATGAGGGTGTCACTGATAGTTTTCCTCTGGGTCGTCGAAATGTTTCCAATCTCCACTTCCCAGTCTTGGTACTCTGTATCTATATCTGAATAGTAGTTGTGTTTGTCCATTGGTGTTCTTCGTTTTGTGGAATTTCTTGTGCTGGTTGTGTACTGTGGTTCTGTATTTCTAGAAGTTTCTGTCTTCTAGGCTCGTCTTTGGAAAATGTGGATGTGGGCGTCTGGGTTTTGTTCTGTGAGTCTGCTGCTGTGTGTCATCCTTGGTACTTGTACTGTTTCTTTTTGTTTAGAGTTACGTTTCTTTTTTGTAGGTAGCGGGCTGTGTCATTGACTGCTGGTGCTGCGGTAGTTGTATTTGGATCGATGGTCTGGACCGGTTTAGTAAGGACTGGTTCATCGACTGTCTTGACATCGTGTTCTCCTGCCTGGCAGGTTTCAAGGAGCTTGATTACCACCATTCATGTTTGTAACCCTCATAACGGGGGTAATCTCGAAGGTCGTACACGAAAGTTTCGCTGAATGGAAGTGGCTGGTCCTCATCACCACTACAGCCATCCTTCTGTGTATGGTAGTTTGTTTCCTCGTTTTGTGGAAGTTCTTGTGTGGGTTGTGTGTTGCACTTCTGTACTTCTGAAAGTTTCTGCCTTCTAGGTTCGTCCTCTGAATCTGTTGATGTGGGCGTCTGGGCTTTCGTTCTGGAAGTCTGCTGGTGTGTGTGTTCCTTTGTTGTTTGTTCTATTTTCTTTTGTTTCGAGCTTCGTTTCTTCTTCGTAGGTGGTTGGGGTGTGTCGTTGACTGCTTCTTCTGTTGCTGCTGTATTTATTGTCTTGGTATCGTAGGTCTGCACTGAGTTTGCTATGACTGGTTCCTCGGTTGTCGCCTGTCGTCTCAGGCCTGGCTTCTTGGGGCACCGGTTCTCCCAGTGTGTATCTAGTCCACAGTGGGAGTATCGTGTTCTCCTGCCTGGCAGGGTAACGAAGAGCTTGATATTTTCGATGCTTGTCCCTCTCGTTTTTATGTTGATGTAGTGGGGTATCTTTACATTGGGGATTGGTTTGTACCAAAACGTCCATTTGTCTGCTCGGTCGGTGTCTTGTTTTACTTGGGCCTCCTTGTCCCCCGTAAACGCCTGTACAATTTTCTGTATTATTCTTGGTTTTAAAGTTGGTGGTATCCATTGGATGCACCCTCTTAACTGCTCCTTCTCTTGGTGGCATATCACCATTGTAATATTTGGTTCTTTTAATTGAATCGTCTTGTTTCCAAGCTCCTGGTAACTCTGTTTATGTGCTTCAGCTTTCAGAGTGAAGAACCACTTCCTTGTATCACTGAAGCGGTACAAGGCGTTGATTCCGTTGAGCATAACCCCAGCGGGGCCTATCAGGATACTCCTCATCATGGAGGTGGTAATTCTTGAGATATCTGGGCCATCGATACAGGCCATCAATGTGTCTTTCTCGTGTTTGTTCTCTAATATGACTTCGTAGGTTGGAATTTCCCACTCAGTTGGCGACATCTGGACCTGTTCTGTTCTCATTCTTTTGAAATTGCTCTGGATAGCTTGAAAAGTTGACTTGTTTTTTTTATTTCCTTTCGTGTTTTCTTGGCATGTCTTGTGTACTTTAATCCATCAATCAGCCTTCTTGACTTTTCCTCCTTTGCCTCGTCCGGACATTTTGAGTGTTAAAATACAAAGTATTTCTTGATCACCTTTTTTTTTTCTTAATAACTCTTTATTTCGTTCTTAAAATCGATACATTTCATTTTACAACAAATAAATTCATTTATGTGATGTGATCATGATGAATGATGATACATGTTGTGATTAAAAATTAAGTAATGCATTCACACCACACGACAAAGGGTTTAAAACTAGGAGCGCCAGAGGCGCCAATACAGTTTATCCCCTGACGTCTGTGTCGGCGTCTTCAAAGATAAATTTCTTTATACCTGGAGTTTATTGTCTGCCGCCACTGATATGTTGCACAACGAGGCGACAATAGCCTCGAGCGCCCCGACGTCTGTGTTCTGGGATCTCATCGCTGTATTGATTATTTGGCTTTGATGTCCTTTCCACCTTTTTTTCTCCGTCAGGCTGAGTATGCTTGTTATAATTTATCTCTTTCGTTCGCACACGTTCATTCACAACAGTAAACTTTTGCAATTCAAGATATACATTGTTCTTTGGTTAAAAATGTGTAGAAAAAGATGGGAATTAAAATTCTTACATTCGTACATAGCCTCATTCCTGCAAGTCCATATTATATGTCTGTATTCTGATAGTAGTATAAGTAGTTTTGTATAGAGATCTTGTGTTGTTGTTTTTGGCAGTGTGTTAAGCATAATAAATCTGTATGTGTCGACTTTTTGTGTTGTGTGTAATTTTAGTATCTGTTGCAGTGCCCTTCTCGCCGGTATGATTGTACTGCATCTATAGAATAGGTGCTCTTCTGTTTCTTGAATTTTTTGTCTGCAGAGGGGACATCGGGGTGTCCGTCTTAATCTGTGGGTTGGTCTCTCTGTGGTGGGTGTCATGTTATATATAAGTCTGTATGTGACCTCCCTTGCTTTGGGGGTGATGTGTGAGTTGTGGAGGTTTGAGAATGTGTTGGTGTAGTCTGTGAGAAAGTATTTTTGACCTCTCTTGATTCTGTGATGTAGTGGAGGTGTTTGTTCTTTAACTAGATGTTTGTAGATGTTGTTTGTCCCTTGGTGTAGTAGACTGTCATGTCCTTGGATGGCCTGTATACATGTTTTGTAATATGTAGGTGTGGTGCCGAAATGGTGAGGCAATGAATTGTTGAGTTTTCTGAATCTGGTTAATCTCAGCCCCATGTAGTAGTGAGCAAAGGTGTGGTTGTCTGGTTGGTTGATGATGCGACTTATATGATTTATTCTGATAGCTTTTATTTGTGTGTGTATGTCCTGTAGTGCGATCCCTCCCTGTTTTTTGTGCTGTATCAGTGTTTTTTGTTTTATGCTGTGTATTGTGTGGCCAAATACAAAGGTTCTTATCAGTTTGTTTATCTCTTTGATTGTTGATTGCGGTGGGTCGAAGACTGTGGCTGTGTAAATCAATTTGGGGATGATGTATGTGTTTACTATGATGCTCCGGCCAAAAATTGTTGATGTTTTGTATTTGTATCTCTGTAGCATGTCTGTTATTTTTGTGATTAGGTTCTGCCATGTTGGTTTGTGTGTTTTATTTGGGTTGCATGGATATGTTATCCAGTATAGTTTTAAGTTGGTGACCGGTGTTAGAGCTAAGGGAAAGTCCGCTTTGCTCTTCCACCTGCCTATACCCATAATAAAGGATTTCTGTATGTTTATTTGTGCCCCGCTGCCCTGCCCGAACTCTGTGAATGTGCTGAGGATGTTGTCTATTGATCTAGTGGTTGATGGAAAGAAAACAGTGTCATACCCTGGGAGTACCTTTTTTTTTATTTTTTTATTTGGGGAATTTTTTTTTTTTTCCCATAATTTTATTTATTTCATAAAAAGGGGAACCATTTCATAAATTATTTTGTGTTTTGTTGCCCTGAGAAGGGCATGAGGGTGTCACTGATAGTTTTCCTCTGGGTCGTCGAAATGTTTCCAATCTCCACTTCCCAGTCTTGGTACTCTGTATCTATATCTGAATAGTAGTTGTGTTTGTCCATTGGTGTTCTTCGTTTTGTGGAATTTCTTGTGCTGGTTGTGTACTGTGGTTCTGTATTTCTAGAAGTTTCTGTCTTCTAGGCTCGTCTTTGGAAAATGTGGATGTGGGCGTCTGGGTTTTGTTCTGTGAGTCTGCTGCTGTGTGTCATCCTTGGTACTTGTACTGTTTCTTTTTGTTTAGAGTTACGTTTCTTTTTTGTAGGTAGCGGGCTGTGTCATTGACTGCTGGTGCTGCTGTAGTTGTATTTGGATCGATGGTCTGGACCGGTTTAGTAAGGACTGGTTCATCGACTGTCTTGACATCGTGTTCTCCTGCCTGGCAGGTTTCAAGGAGCTTGATTACCACCATTCATGTTTGTAACCCTCATAACGGGGGTAATCTCGAAGGTCGTACACGAAAGTTTCGCTGAATGGAAGTGGCTGGTCCTCATCACCACTACAGCCATCCTTCTGTGTATGGTAGTTTGTTTCCTCGTTTTGTGGAAGTTCTTGTGTGGGTTGTGTGTTGCACTTCTGTACTTCTGAAAGTTTCTGCCTTCTAGGTTCGTCCTCTGAATCTGTTGATGTGGGCGTCTGGGCTTTCGTTCTGGAAGTCTGCTGGTGTGTGTGTTCCTTTGTTGTTTGTTCTATTTTCTTTTGTTTCGAGCTTCGTTTCTTCTTCGTAGGTGGTTGGGGTGTGTCGTTGACTGCTTCTTCTGTTGCTGCTGTATTTGTTGTCTTGGTATCGTAGGTCTGCACTGAGTTTGCTATGACTGGTTCCTCGGCTGTCGCCTGTCGTCTCAGGCCTGGCTTCTTGGGGCACCGGTTCTCCCAGTGTGTATCTAGTCCACAGTGGGAGTATCGTGTTCTCCTGCCTGGCAGGGTAACGAAGAGCTTGATATTTTCGATGCTTGTCCCTCTCGTTTTTATGTTGATGTAGTGGGGTATCTTTACATTGGGGATTGGTTTGTACCAAAACGTCCATTTGTCTGCTCGGTCGGTGTCTTGTTTTACTTGGGCCTCCTTGTCCCCCGTAAACGCCTGTACAATTTTCTGTATTATTCTTGGTTTTAAAGTTGGTGGTATCCATTGGATGCACCCTCTTAACTGCTCCTTCTCTTGGTGGCATATCACCATTGTAATATTTGGTTCTTTTAATTGAATCGTCTTGTTTCCAAGCTCCTGGTAACTCTGTTTATGTGCTTCAGGTTTCAGAGTGAAGAACCACTTCCTTGTATCACTGAAGCGGTACAAGGCGTTGATTCCGTTGAGCATAACCCCAGCGGGGCCTATCAGGATACTCCTCATCATGGAGGTGGTAATTCTTGAGATATCTGGGCCATCGATACAGGCCATCAATGTGTCTTTCTCGTGTTTGTTCTCTAATATGACTTCGTAGGTTGGAATTTCCCACTCAGTTGGCGACATCTGGACCTGTTCTGTTCTCATTCTTTTGAAATTGCTCTGGATAGCTTGAAAAGTTGACTTGTTTTTTTTATTTCCTTTCGTGTTTTCTTGGCATGTCTTGTGTACTTTAATCCATCAATCAGCCTTCTTGACTTTTCCTCCTTTGCCTCGTCCGGACATTTTGAGTGTTAAAATACAAAGTATTTCTTGATCACCTTTTTTTTTTTTTAATAACTCTTTATTTCGTTCTTAAAATCGATACATTTCATTTTACAACAAATAAATTCATTTATGTGATGTGATCATGATGAATGATGATACATGTTGTGATTAAAAATTAAGTAATGCATTCACACCACACGACAAAGGGTTTAAAACTAGGAGCGCCAGAGGCGCCAATACAGTTTATCCCCTGACGTCTGTGTCGGCGTCTTCAAAGATAAATTTCTTTATACCTGGAGTTTATTGTCTGCCGCCACTGATATGTTGCACAACGAGGCGACAATAGCCTCGAGCGCCCCGACGTCTGTGTTCTGGGATCTCGTCGCTGTATTGCTATTTGGCTTTGATGTCCTTTCCACCTTTTTTTCTCCGTCAGGCTGAGTATGCTTGTTATAATTTATCTCTTTCGTTCGCACACGTTCATTCACAACAGTAAACTTTTGCAATTCAAGATATACATTGTTCTTTGGTTAAAAATGTGTAGAAAAAGATGGGAATTAAAATTCTTACATTCGTACATAGCCTCATTCCTGCAAGTCCATATTATATGTCTGTATTCTGATAGTAGTATAAGTAGTTTTGTATAGAGATCTTGTGTTGTTGTTTTTGGCAGTGTGTTAAGCATAATAAATCTGTATGTGTCGACTTTTTGTGTTGTGTGTAATTTTAGTATCTGTTGCAGTGCCCTTCTCGCCGGTATGATTGTACTGCATCTATAGAATAGGTGCTCTTCTGTTTCTTGCATTTTTTGTCTGCAGAGGGGGCATCGGGGTGTCCGTCTTAATCTGTGGGTTGGTCTCTCTGTGGTGGGTGACATGTTATATATAAGTCTGTATGTGACCTCCCTTGCTTTGGGGGTGATGTGTGAGTTGTGGAGGTTTGAGAATGTGTTGGTGTAGTCTGTGAGAAAGTATTTTTGGCTTCTCTTGATTCTGTGATGTAGTGGAGGTGTTTGTTCTTTAACTAGATGTTTGTAGATGTTGTTTGTCCCTTGGTGTAGTAGACTGTCATGTCCTTGGATGGCCTGTATACATGTTTTGTAATATGTAGGTGTGGTGCCGAAATGGTGAGGCAATGAATTGTTGAGTTTTCTGAATCTGGTTAATCTCAGCCCCATGTAGTAGTGAGCAAAGGTGTGGTTGTCTGGTTGGTTGATGATGCGACTTATATGATTTATTCTGATAGCTTTTATTTGTGTGTGTATGTCCTGTAGTGCGATCCCTCCCTGTTTTTTGTGCTGTATCAGTGTTTTTTGTTTTATGCTGTGTATTGTGTGGCCAAATACAAAGGTTCTTATCAGTTTGTTTATCTCTTTGATTGTTGATTGCGGTGGGTCGAAGACTGTGGCTGTGTAAATCAATTTGGGGATGATGTATGTGTTTACTATGATGCTCCGGCCAAAAATTGTTGATGTTTTGTATTTGTATCTCTGTAGCATGTCTGTTATTTTTGTGATTAGGTTCTGCCATGTTGGTTTGTGTGTTTTATTTGGGTTGCATGGATATGTTATCCCGTATAGTTTTAAGTTGGTGACCGGTGTTAGAGCTAAGGGAAAGTCCGCTTTGCTCTTCCACCTGCCTATACCCATAATAAAGGATTTCTGTATGTTTATTTGTGCCCCGCTGCCCTGCCCGAACTCTGTGAATGTGCTGAGGATGTTGTCTATTGATCTAGTGGTTGATGGAAAGAAAACAGTGTCATACCCTGGGAGTACCTTTTTTTTTTATTTTTTTATTTGGGGAATTTTTTTTTTTTTCCCATAATTTTATTTATTTCATAAAAAGGGGAACCATTTCATAAATTATTTTGTGTTTTGTTGCCCTGAGAAGGGCATGAGGGTGTCACTGATAGTTTTCCTCTGGGTCGTCGAAATGTTTCCAATCTCCACTTCCCAGTCTTGGTACTCTGTATCTATATCTGAATAGTAGTTGTGTTTGTCCATTGGTGTTCTTCGTTTTGTGGAATTTCTTGTGCTGGTTGTGTACTGTGGTTCTGTATTTCTAGAAGTTTCTGTCTTCTAGGCTCGTCTTTGGAAAATGTGGATGTGGGCGTCTGGGTTTTGTTCTGTGAGTCTGCTGCTGTGTGTCATCCTTGGTACTTGTACTGTTTCTTTTTGTTTAGAGTTACGTTTCTTTTTTGTAGGTAGCGGGCTGTGTCATTGACTGCTCGTGCTGCGGTAGTTGTATTTGGATCGATGGTCTGGACCGGTTTAGTAAGGACTGGTTCATCGACTGTCTTGACATCGTGTTCTCCTGCCTGGCAGGTTTCAAGGAGCTTGATTACCACCATTCATGTTTGTAACCCTCATAACGGGGGTAATCTCGAAGGTCGTACACGAAAGTTTCGCTGAATGGAAGTGGCTGGTCCTCATCACCACTACAGCCATCCTTCTGTGTATGGTAGTTTGTTTCCTCGTTTTGTGGAAGTTCTTGTGTGGGTTGTGTGTTGCACTTCTGTACTTCTGAAAGTTTCTGCCTTCTAGGTTCGTCCTCTGAATCTGTTGATGTGGGCGTCTGGGCTTTCGTTCTGGAAGTCTGCTGGTGTGTGTGTTCCTTTGTTGTTTGTTCTATTTTCTTTTGTTTCGAGCTTCGTTTCTTCTTCGTAGGTGGTTGGGGTGTGTCGTTGACTGCTTCTTCTGTTGCTGCTGTATTTGTTGTCTTGGTATCGTAGGTCTGCACTGAGTTTGCTATGACTGGTTCCTCGGCTGTCGCCTGTCGTCTCAGGCCTGGCTTCTTGGGGCACCGGTTCTCCCAGTGTGTATCTAGTCCACAGTGGGAGTATCGTGTTCTCCTGCCTGGCAGGGTAACGAAGAGCTTGATATTTTCGATGCTTGTCCCTCTCGTTTTTATGTTGATGTAGTGGGGTATCTTTACATTGGGGATTGGTTTGTACCAAAACGTCCATTTGTCTGCTCGGTCGGTGTCTTGTTTTACTTGGGCCTCCTTGTCCCCCGTAAACGCCTGTACAATTTTCTGTATTATTCTTGGTTTTAAAGTTGGTGGTATCCATTGGATGCACCCTCTTAACTGCTCCTTCTCTTGGTGGCATATCACCATTGTAATATTTGGTTCTTTTAATTGAATCGTCTTGTTTCCAAGCTCCTGGTAACTCTGTTTATGTGCTTCAGGTTTCAGAGTGAAGAACCACTTCCTTGTATCACTGAAGCGGTACAAGGCGTTGATTCCGTTGAGCATAACCCCAGCGGGGCCTATCAGGATACTCCTCATCATGGAGGTGGTAATTCTTGAGATATCTGGGCCATCGATACAGGCCATCAATGTGTCTTTCTCGTGTTTGTTCTCTAATATGACTTCGTAGGTTGGAATTTCCCACTCAGTTGGCGACATCTGGACCTGTTCTGTTCTCATTCTTTTGAAATTGCTCTGGATAGCTTGAAAAGTTGACTTGTTTTTTTTATTTCCTTTCGTGTTTTTTTGGCATGTCTTGTGTACTTTAATCCATCAATCAGCCTTCTTGACTTTTCCTCCTTTGCCTCGTCCGGACATTTTGAGTGTTAAAATACAAAGTATTTCTTGATCACCTTTTTTTTTTTTTAATAACTCTTTATTTCGTTCTTAAAATCGATACATTTCATTTTACAACAAATAAATTCATTTATGTGATGTGATCATGATGAATGATGATACATGTTGTGATTAAAAATTAAGTAATGCATTCACACCACACGACAAAGGGTTTAAAACTAGGAGCGCCAGAGGCGCCAATACAGTTTATCCCCTGACGTCTGTGTCGGCGTCTTCAAAGATAAATTTCTTTATACCTGGAGTTTATTGTCTGCCGCACAACGAGGCGACAATAGCCTCGAGCGCCCCGACGTCTGTGTTCTGGGATCTCGTCGCTGTATTGATATTTGGCTTTGATGTCCTTTCCACCTTTTTTTCTCCGTCAGGCTGAGTATGCTTGTTATAATTTATCTCTTTCGTTCGCACACGTTCATTCACAACAGTAAACTTTTGCAATTCAAGATATACATTGTTCTTTGGTTAAAAATGTGTAGAAAAAGATGGGAATTAAAATTCTTACATTCGTACATAGCCTCATTCCTGCAAGTCCATATTATATGTCTGTATTCTGATAGTAGTATAAGAAGTTTTGTATAGAGATCTTGTGTTGTTGTTTTTGGCAGTGTGTTAAGCATAATAAATCTGTATGTGTCGACTTTTTGTGTTGTGTGTAATTTTAGTATCTGTTGCAGTGCCCTTCTCGCCGGTATGATTGTACTGCATCTATAGAATAGGTGCTCTTCTGTTTCTTGCATTTTTTGTCTGCAGAGGGGGCATCGGGGTGTCCGTCTTAATCTGTGGGTTGGTCTCTCTGTGGTGGGTGACATGTTATATATAAGTCTGTATGTGACCTCCCTTGCTTTGGGGGTGATGTGTGAGTTGTGGAGGTTTGAGAATGTGTTGGTGTAGTCTGTGAGAAAGTATTTTTGGCTTCTCTTGATTCTGTGATGTAGTGGAGGTGTTTGTTCTTTAACTAGATGTTTGTAGATGTTGTTTGTCCCTTGGTGTAGTAGACTGTCATGTCCTTGGATGGCCTGTATACATGTTTTGTAATATGTAGGTGTGGTGCCGAAATGGTGAGGCAATGAATTGTTGAGTTTTCTGAATCTGGTTAATCTCAGCCCCATGTAGTAGTGAGCAAAGGTGTGGTTGTCTGGTTGGTTGATGATGCGACTTATATGATTTATTCTGATAGCTTTTATTTGTGTGTGTATGTCCTGTAGTGCGATCCCTCCCTGTTTTTTGTGCTGTATCAGTGTTTTTTGTTTTATGCTGTGTATTGTGTGGCCAAATACAAAGGTTCTTATCAGTTTGTTTATCTCTTTGATTGTTGATTGCGGTGGGTCGAAGACTGTGGCTGTGTAAATCAATTTGGGGATGATGTATGTGTTTACTATGATGCTCCGGCCAAAAATTGTTGATGTTTTGTATTTGTATCTCTGTAGCATGTCTGTTATTTTTGTGATTAGGTTCTGCCATGTTGGTTTGTGTGTTTTATTTGGGTTGCATGGATATGTTATCCAGTATAGTTTTAAGTTGGTGACCGGTGTTAGAGCTAAGGGAAAGTCCGCTTTGCTCTTCCACCTGCCTATACCCATAATAAAGGATTTCTGTATGTTTATTTGTGCCCCGCTGCCCTGCCCGAACTCTGTGAATGTGCTGAGGATGTTGTCTATTGATCTAGTGGTTGATGGAAAGAAAACAGTGTCATACCCTGGGAGTACCTTTTTTTTTATTTTTTTATTTGGGGAATTTTTTTTTTTTCCCATAATTTTATTTATTTCATAAAAAGGGGAACCATTTCATAAATTATTTTGTGTTTTGTTGCCCTGAGAAGGGCATGAGGGTGTCACTGATAGTTTTCCTCTGGGTCGTCGAAATGTTTCCAATCTCCACTTCCCAGTCTTGGTACTCTGTATCTATATCTGAATAGTAGTTGTGTTTGTCCATTGGTGTTCTTCGTTTTGTGGAATTTCTTGTGCTGGTTGTGTACTGTGGTTCTGTATTTCTAGAAGTTTCTGTCTTCTAGGCTCGTCTTTGGAAAATGTGGATGTGGGCGTCTGGGTTTTGTTCTGTGAGTCTGCTGCTGTGTGTCATCCTTGGTACTTGTACTGTTTCTTTTTGTTTAGAGTTACGTTTCTTTTTTGTAGGTAGCGGGCTGTGTCATTGACTGCTGGTGCTGCGGTAGTTGTATTTGGATCGATGGTCTGGACCGGTTTAGTAAGGACTGGTTCATCGACTGTCTTGACATCGTGTTCTCCTGCCTGGCAGGTTTCAAGGAGCTTGATTACCACCATTCATGTTTGTAACCCTCATAACGGGGGTAATCTCGAAGGTCGTACACGAAAGTTTCGCTGAATGGAAGTGGCTGGTCCTCATCACCACTACAGCCATCCTTCTGTGTATGGTAGTTTGTTTCCTCGTTTTGTGGAAGTTCTTGTGTGGGTTGTGTGTTGCACTTCTGTACTTCTGAAAGTTTCTGCCTTCTAGGTTCGTCCTCTGAATCTGTTGATGTGGGCGTCTGGGCTTTCGTTCTGGAAGTCTGCTGGTGTGTGTGTTCCTTTGTTGTTTGTTCTATTTTCTTTTGTTTCGAGCTTCGTTTCTTCTTCGTAGGTGGTTGGGGTGTGTCGTTGACTGCTTCTTCTGTTGCTGCTGTATTTATTGTCTTGGTATCGTAGGTCTGCACTGAGTTTGCTATGACTGGTTCCTCGGTTGTCGCCTGTCGTCTCAGGCCTGGCTTCTTGGGGCACCGGTTCTCCCAGTGTGTATCTAGTCCACAGTGGGAGTATCGTGTTCTCCTGCCTGGCAGGGTAACGAAGAGCTTGATATTTTCGATGCTTGTCCCTCTCGTTTTTATGTTGATGTAGTGGGGTATCTTTACATTGGGGATTGGTTTGTACCAAAACGTCCATTTGTCTGCTCGGTCGGTGTCTTGTTTTACTTGGGCCTCCTTGTCCCCCGTAAACGCCTGTACAATTTTCTGTATTATTCTTGGTTTTAAAGTTGGTGGTATCCATTGGATGCACCCTCTTAACTGCTCCTTCTCTTGGTGGCATATCACCATTGTAATATTTGGTTCTTTTAATTGAATCGTCTTGTTTCCAAGCTCCTGGTAACTCTGTTTATGTGCTTCAGCTTTCAGAGTGAAGAACCACTTCCTTGTATCACTGAAGCGGTACAAGGCGTTGATTCCGTTGAGCATAACCCCAGCGGGGCCTATCAGGATACTCCTCATCATGGAGGTGGTAATTCTTGAGATATCTGGGCCATCGATACAGGCCATCAATGTGTCTTTCTCGTGTTTGTTCTCTAATATGACTTCGTAGGTTGGAATTTCCCACTCAGTTGGCGACATAAGAACCTGTTCTGTTCTCATTCTTTTGAAATTGCTCTGGATAGCTTGAAAAGTTGACTTGTTTTTTTTATTTCCTTTCGTGTTTTCTTGGCATGTCTTGTGTACTTTAATCCATCAATCAGCCTTCTTGACTTTTCCTCCTTTGCCTCGTCCGGACATTTTGAGTGTTAAAATACAAAGTATTTCTTGATCACCTTTTTTTTTTCTTAATAACTCTTTATTTCGTTCTTAAAATCGATACATTTCATTTTACAACAAATAAATTCATTTATGTGATGTGATCATGATGAATGATGATACATGTTGTGATTAAAAATTAAGTAATGCATTCACACCACACGACAAAGGGTTTAAAACTAGGAGCGCCAGAGGCGCCAATACAGTTTATCCCCTGACGTCTGTGTCGGCGTCTTCAAAGATAAATTTCTTTATACCTGGAGTTTATTGTCTGCCGCCACTGATATGTTGCACAACGAGGCGACAATAGCCTCGAGCGCCCCGACGTCTGTGTTCTGGGATCTCATCGCTGTATTGATTATTTGGCTTTGATGTCCTTTCCACCTTTTTTTCTCCGTCAGGCTGAGTATGCTTGTTATAATTTATCTCTTTCGTTCGCACACGTTCATTCACAACAGTAAACTTTTGCAATTCAAGATATACATTGTTCTTTGGTTAAAAATGTGTAGAAAAAGATGGGAATTAAAATTCTTACATTCGTACATAGCCTCATTCCTGCAAGTCCATATTATATGTCTGTATTCTGATAGTAGTATAAGTAGTTTTGTATAGAGATCTTGTGTTGTTGTTTTTGGCAGTGTGTTAAGCATAATAAATCTGTATGTGTCGACTTTTTGTGTTGTGTGTAATTTTAGTATCTGTTGCAGTGCCCTTCTCGCCGGTATGATTGTACTGCATCTATAGAATAGGTGCTCTTCTGTTTCTTGAATTTTTTGTCTGCAGAGGGGACATCGGGGTGTCCGTCTTAATCTGTGGGTTGGTCTCTCTGTGGTGGGTGTCATGTTATATATAAGTCTGTATGTGACCTCCCTTGCTTTGGGGGTGATGTGTGAGTTGTGGAGGTTTGAGAATGTGTTGGTGTAGTCTGTGAGAAAGTATTTTTGACCTCTCTTGATTCTGTGATGTAGTGGAGGTGTTTGTTCTTTAACTAGATGTTTGTAGATGTTGTTTGTCCCTTGGTGTAGTAGACTGTCATGTCCTTGGATGGCCTGTATACATGTTTTGTAATATGTAGGTGTGGTGCCGAAATGGTGAGGCAATGAATTGTTGAGTTTTCTGAATCTGGTTAATCTCAGCCCCATGTAGTAGTGAGCAAAGGTGTGGTTGTCTGGTTGGTTGATGATGCGACTTATATGATTTATTCTGATAGCTTTTATTTGTGTGTGTATGTCCTGTAGTGCGATCCCTCCCTGTTTTTTGTGCTGTATCAGTGTTTTTTGTTTTATGCTGTGTATTGTGTGGCCAAATACAAAGGTTCTTATCAGTTTGTTTATCTCTTTGATTGTTGATTGCGGTGGGTCGAAGACTGTGGCTGTGTAAATCAATTTGGGGATGATGTATGTGTTTACTATGATGCTCCGGCCAAAAATTGTTGATGTTTTGTATTTGTATCTCTGTAGCATGTCTGTTATTTTTGTGATTAGGTTCTGCCATGTTGGTTTGTGTGTTTTATTTGGGTTGCATGGATATGTTATCCAGTATAGTTTTAAGTTGGTGACCGGTGTTAGAGCTAAGGGAAAGTCCGCTTTGCTCTTCCACCTGCCTATACCCATAATAAAGGATTTCTGTATGTTTATTTGTGCCCCGCTGCCCTGCCCGAACTCTGTGAATGTGCTGAGGATGTTGTCTATTGATCTAGTGGTTGATGGAAAGAAAACAGTGTCATACCCTGGGAGTACCTTTTTTTTTTATTTTTTTATTTGGGGAATTTTTTTTTTTTTCCCATAATTTTATTTATTTCATAAAAAGGGGAACCATTTCATAAATTATTTTGTGTTTTGTTGCCCTGAGAAGGGCATGAGGGTGTCACTGATAGTTTTCCTCTGGGTCGTCGAAATGTTTCCAATCTCCACTTCCCAGTCTTGGTACTCTGTATCTATATCTGAATAGTAGTTGTGTTTGTCCATTGGTGTTCTTCGTTTTGTGGAATTTCTTGTGCTGGTTGTGTACTGTGGTTCTGTATTTCTAGAAGTTTCTGTCTTCTAGGCTCGTCTTTGGAAAATGTGGATGTGGGCGTCTGGGTTTTGTTCTGTGAGTCTGCTGCTGTGTGTCATCCTTGGTACTTGTACTGTTTCTTTTTGTTTAGAGTTACGTTTCTTTTTTGTAGGTAGCGGGCTGTGTCATTGACTGCTGGTGCTGCTGTAGTTGTATTTGGATCGATGGTCTGGACCGGTTTAGTAAGGACTGGTTCATCGACTGTCTTGACATCGTGTTCTCCTGCCTGGCAGGTTTCAAGGAGCTTGATTACCACCATTCATGTTTGTAACCCTCATAACGGGGTAATCTCGAAGGTCGTACACGAAAGTTTCGCTGAATGGAAGTGGCTGGTCCTCATCACCACTACAGCCATCCTTCTGTGTATGGTAGTTTGTTTCCTCGTTTTGTGGAAGTTCTTGTGTGGGTTGTGTGTTGCACTTCTGTACTTCTGAAAGTTTCTGCCTTCTAGGTTCGTCCTCTGAATCTGTTGATGTGGGCGTCTGGGCTTTCGTTCTGGAAGTCTGCTGGTGTGTGTGTTCCTTTGTTGTTTGTTCTATTTTCTTTTGTTTCGAGCTTCGTTTCTTCTTCGTAGGTGGTTGGGGTGTGTCGTTGACTGCTTCTTCTGTTGCTGCTGTATTTGTTGTCTTGGTATCGTAGGTCTGCACTGAGTTTGCTATGACTGGTTCCTCGGCTGTCGCCTGTCGTCTCAGGCCTGGCTTCTTGGGGCACCGGTTCTCCCAGTGTGTATCTAGTCCACAGTGGGAGTATCGTGTTCTCCTGCCTGGCAGGGTAACGAAGAGCTTGATATTTTCGATGCTTGTCCCTCTCGTTTTTATGTTGATGTAGTGGGGTATCTTTACATTGGGGATTGGTTTGTACCAAAACGTCCATTTGTCTGCTCGGTCGGTGTCTTGTTTTACTTGGGCCTCCTTGTCCCCCGTAAACGCCTGTACAATTTTCTGTATTATTCTTGGTTTTAAAGTTGGTGGTATCCATTGGATGCATCCTCTTAACTGCTCCTTCTCTTGGTGGCATATCACCATTGTAATATTTGGTTCTTTTAATTGAATCGTCTTGTTTCCAAGCTCCTGGTAACTCTGTTTATGTGCTTCAGGTTTCAGAGTGAAGAACCACTTCCTTGTATCACTGAAGCGGTACAAGGCGTTGATTCCGTTGAGCATAACCCCAGCGGGGCCTATCAGGATACTCCTCATCATGGAGGTGGTAATTCTTGAGATATCTGGGCCATCGATACAGGCCATCAATGTGTCTTTCTCGTGTTTGTTCTCTAATATGACTTCGTAGGTTGGAATTTCCCACTCAGTTGGCGACATCTGGACCTGTTCTGTTCTCATTCTTTTGAAATTGCTCTGGATAGCTTGAAAAGTTGACTTGTTTTTTTTATTTCCTTTCGTGTTTTCTTGGCATGTCTTGTGTACTTTAATCCATCAATCAGCCTTCTTGACTTTTCCTCCTTTGCCTCGTCCGGACATTTTGAGTGTTAAAATACAAAGTATTTCTTGATCACCCTTTTTTTTTTTTAATAACTCTTTATTTCGTTCTTAAAATCGATACATTTCATTTTACAACAAATAAATTCATTTATGTGATGTGATCATGATGAATGATGATACATGTTGTGATTAAAAATTAAGTAATGCATTCACACCACACGACAAAGGGTTTAAAACTAGGAGCGCCAGAGGCGCCAATACAGTTTATCCCCTGACGTCTGTGTCGGCGTCTTCAAAGATAAATTTCTTTATACCTGGAGTTTATTGTCTGCCGCCACTGATATGTTGCACAACGAGGCGACAATAGCCTCGAGCGCCCCGACGTCTGTGTTCTGGGATCTCGTCGCTGTATTGATATTTGGCTTTGATGTCCTTTCCACCTTTTTTTCTCCGTCAGGCTGAGTATGCTTGTTATAATTTATCTCTTTCGTTCGCACACGTTCATTCACAACAGTAAACTTTTGCAATTCAAGATATACATTGTTCTTTGGTTAAAAATGTGTAGAAAAAGATGGGAATTAAAATTCTTACATTCGTACATAGCCTCATTCCTGCAAGTCCATATTATATGTCTGTATTCTGATAGTAGTATAAGAAGTTTTGTATAGAGATCTTGTGTTGTTGTTTTTGGCAGTGTGTTAAGCATAATAAATCTGTATGTGTCGACTTTTTGTGTTGTGTGTAATTTTAGTATCTGTTGCAGTGCCCTTCTCGCCGGTATGATTGTACTGCATCTATAGAATAGGTGCTCTTCTGTTTCTTGAATTTTTTGTCTGCAGAGGGGACATCGGGGTGTCCGTCTTAATCTGTGGGTTGGTCTCTCTGTGGTGGGTGACATGTTATATATAAGTCTGTATGTGACCTCCCTTGCTTTGGGGGTGATGTGTGAGTTGTGGAGGTTTGAGAATGTGTTGGTGTAGTCTGTGAGAAAGTATTTTTGGCTTCTCTTGATTCTGTGATGTAGTGGAGGTGTTTGTTCTTTAACTAGATGTTTGTAGATGTTGTTTGTCCCTTGGTGTAGTAGACTGTCATGTCCTTGGATGGCCTGTATACATGTTTTGTAATATGTAGGTGTGGTGCCGAAATGGTGAGGCAATGAATTGTTGAGTTTTCTGAATCTGGTTAATCTCAGCCCCATGTAGTAGTGAGCAAAGGTGTGGTTGTCTGGTTGGTTGATGATGCGACTTATATGATTTATTCTGATAGCTTTTATTTGTGTGTGTATGTCCTGTAGTGCGATCCCTCCCTGTTTTTTGTGCTGTATCAGTGTTTTTTGTTTTATGCTGTGTATTGTGTGGCCAAATACAAAGGTTCTTATCAGTTTGTTTATCTCTTTGATTGTTGATTGCGGTGGGTCGAAGACTGTGGCTGTGTAAATCAATTTGGGGATGATGTATGTGTTTACTATGATGCTCCGGCCAAAAATTGTTGATGTTTTGTATTTGTATCTCTGTAGCATGTCTGTTATTTTTGTGATTAGGTTCTGCCATGTTGGTTTGTGTGTTTTATTTGGGTTGCATGGATATGTTATCCCGTATAGTTTTAAGTTGGTGACCGGTGTTAGAGCTGAGGGAAAGTCCGCTTTGCTCTTCCACCTGCCTATACCCATAATAAAGGATTTCTGTATGTTTATTTGTGCCCCGCTGCCCTGCCCGAACTCTGTGAATGTGCTGAGGATGTTGTCTATTGATCTAGTGGTTGATGGAAAGAAAACAGTGTCGTCAGCGTAGGCTAACAGCTTCTGTTCTCCTTTCCCTGGTATGAGTGTGCCTGCTATGGAGTTGTTTTGTCTAATGCTTTCTAAGAGTGGCTCTATAGTCAGTACATAAAGTAAGGGGCATAGAGAGCACTCTTGTCTGACTGATCTTGTTAACCTGAAAGTCTCTGTAAGAGTTTGGTTCACTAGGATCCTGCTCTCAGGTCTAGCATAAAGAATGTCAATCCATTGTCTGAAATGTTTTCCTATGTTACAATTGAGCAAAGTCTTGTGGAGGTATGAATGGGCTACTCTGTCAAAGGCTTTTTCTTGGTCAAGAGATAAGATAGAGGATTGACTGTCTTTTTCTTGGTCAAGAGATAAGATAGAGGATTGACTGTCTTTTTCTTGGCCAAGAGATAAGATAGAGGATTGATTGTCTTTTTCTTGGTCAAGAGATAAGATAGAGGATTGACTGTCTTTTTCTTGGTCAAGAGATAAGATAGAGGATTGACTGTCTTTTTCTTGGTCAAGAGATGAGATAGAGGATTGGCTGTCTTTTTCTTGGTCAAGAGATAAGATAGAGGATTGACTGTCTTTTTCTTGGTCAAGAGATAAGATAGAGGATTGACTGTCTTTTTCTTGGTCAAGAGATAAGATAGAGGATTGACTGTCTTTTTCTTGGTCAAGAGATGAGATAAAGGATTGGCTGTCTTTTTCTTGGTCAAGAGATAAGATAGAGGATTGACTGTCTTTTTCTTGGTCAAGAGATAAGATAGAGGATTGGCTGTCTTTTTCTTGGTCAAGAGATAAGATAGAGGATTGACTGTCTTTTTCGTGTGTGTAAGTGATAATGTCTCTTATAAAGTGTGTGTGCTGGTGAATGTTTCTGCCCTGAACACTACATTGTTGATCTGTATGGATGAGAGACGTCATGAAAGGTTTGAGTTTATTTGTCAATGTCTTTGTTAGTATCTTGTAGTCTGTGTTGAGAAGTGAAATGGGTCTGTAGTTTTTTAGAAGTGTTTTATCTGTGTTGTCTTTGGGGAGCAGTGTAATGTAGGACGTGTTTAGACTTGGCGGTAACTGTTTCTTTGTGAATGAGTGTGTGTACATTCTGAGGAGAAGAGGACCTAGGATAGGAAAGAAGTGTTGGTAAAATTCTACTGTGAGGCCGTCAGGCCCTGGTGATTTGTTCTTTTGCATTGCTTGTACTGCACTTGTTATGTCTGCTAGTGTGAGTTCTGCATCGAGCTTCCCTTTTTCTGAGTCTGTTAGTTTTTTTGTATATTGCATGAATTTGTCTTGCATGTGAGGTTGTGTGTTACTTCTGTGTATAAATTCTGGTAGTAGGTTTCAAATGCCTTGGTTATATTTGGGGTATCTGTTTGTATGTTGCCGTCTGAGTCTGCTATTTTCCTTATTTGCCTGTTGCGTTGTATATTCTGTTCTATTCCCAAGTATTGTTTGCTTGGAGTTTCCTGAGTGATTGTCCTTAACCATGTACGCAGTAATGCTCCTTGAAATCTATGATGTCTGTACTGTAGCAGTTCCTCCTCTAGTGTCAAGATGTTGGGTGTATATTTGTCTATTTGTTTTGCTAGATGTATGGCTTCTTCTAACATTTTCTCGTGCCTCTGTCTGACCTTGTTTATCTGTCGTGACAGAATTTGTGTTCGTTCTCTTATCGTGTCCTTCAGGAGTTCCCAATGCACCTGTACGTCATCTATGTCTTTGTGGTCAGTGTACAAGTGGATGATTTGTGTTATGTGTTTGATGTATGTTTCGTTCTGTAGTAAAGTGTTGTTGAACTTCCACACTGGGTGTGGTGACTTTCTGGACTGAGTATTTGGGTGTATACTGTTAATGGTTGCAATGATTGCTTTGTGGTCTGTAAACTGGAGCGTGTCTGCAATGTGTCTAGTGTGTGTGATGTGGTGGTTTGCTGGTGCGTATATCCTGTCTAGTCGTGCTGCCCTGTTGTGACCAATATTCCTGTGTGTGAAATATGTAATCTGTGGATGTGTGTGTCTATATGCATCTGTCAGGCTGTGGGTGTCAATTATCGTCCGTAAGAGGTTCAGTTGATTATTGTCGTTTTTATTGATGCACCTAATCTGAGCCTTAACCTCTCCTCCAGCCACATCCATGTCTGTGAGGACGCAGTTAAAATCTCCACCTAATATTATGTTTGTCCCCATATATAAGGTCGTTAGAGTGGTATCCAGTCTTTCGTAGAACATGGGTTGATGTGTGTAGTTTGCTGGTGCATGTATGCAGACAATAGTATGTGTGTGTTTGTCGTCATTTCTCACTTGCACTATAGCCATCTTGCCGTTGCTGTCTCTGTCTTTTTTCACAATGGTCCATCTGTCTGATGTTTGTAGCATTGCTACTCCTGATCCTACGTTGTGTATGGCTAGACTAAAACAAGAGTGTTGTATGCCTATATTTGTTGTGATTTGTTGCGCATGAAAGTCTGTGTTTATGTTGGTTTCTTGTATTAATATAAAGTCTGGTTTGTACTTTCGTGTCAGTTGGATGATATGTTGTGTTTTGGACCTGAGGCCACTAATGTTTAACGATAAAATTTTAATGTCCGCCATGGTACCAATATAATTAAAATGAGCTGAAATTTATAATTAAACAAACATTTGAGAAATTGTTCTTTATCAGTGCTTATTGAGCTCTGATGTTTGATCTTTTACTTTTCTTTGGTGTTGTTTTTATGCTCCAAACAGAGTTCTCCTCGTCGTCCGTGTCAATGATTAATTGACCCGGTGTTGCTGGGGACTTTGACATATCGTCGCTGTCGTCTTCCGCGTCTCTGTGTTCTTGATGTTCTGGCGACTCTGTGGCTCTGCGTTTTCTTCCTGCTAGGACTTCTGCAAATGACGCCTCTGTAGTGTTTTCTTTCTGTTCTTGTGTCTCTACTATAGCTGTTGTCTGCGCGGGTTCCTCGGGGGTCTCCACGTGTGCTGTTTCTGTAGTTCCACAGGGAGGTGTAGGTTCTACCTGCGTTGTTTCTGTAGCAGCATGCTGTTCTGTAACTGTTTGTGTTCGGATTGTCTGCTTCCGCGTTGGGCACTGGCTTTCCCAGTGTGTGTCTAAGCCACAATGCGAGCACTGTGTCCGCCTTCCTGGGAGCGTAATCCAGACCTTATGGGATCTGGGATTCCTCCCTTTTATCTGAATCTTGGCGTATTTCTTTTTTTTTTTTTTTTTTCCACTCAGTGATTTATATTTCCTCCCGCACTCTTATAATGAAGAGGCAGGAGATTTGTTTATTTAAATCTTTTCATCATCGTGGATTCCCTGGGCGTTGCCTTTATTTCTTCTAGTGTTAGTATTCTTAACTTGACTAAAATTTCTAGTGTTAGTAAGGCTTAATTACGCTACTTATTTAAACTATCATGGACATTGGTTCCTTTTGCATTTAGGTTTAATACTAAGATATACCAACATAAATTTCGTTATAAAATGATCAGGGGTTACTGGCGTTTAAATTAACATTACAGAGCTTACATTTCTAAACAAAACCTATCTAAAATTTTTCAAAGAACTATGTTATGATCAACATTTCTTTCTTTTTGTATATATACAAGAAAATTCCAGAATTAAAAACCTCTTTTCATATTTAACGCTGAGACGACATGTCCACACTAAGTATCTGTACCAGGCTAACAGAAAGATTAGTTTTCCGTTGATCTCTTTTGTTGTGGTGGGTATGGTGTTGATCATGATTGCTTTGTACATATCTGTTGTCTGTTTTGTGTGGTGTTCTATTAAGCGTTTTAGGGCTTTTACTGTTGGAGCTACTGTTGGGCATCTGTAGTATAAATGTTCTTCTGTTTCACGTGGGTTGCCTGTGCACAGCTGGCATCGTCCCGTGTGTGGTTGTACCGGTGTCATGTTATACACCAGCCTGTAGGTGATCTCTTTGGCTCTTGGGGTGATGTCTGCTTGGTGTAGGTTTTTAAATGTGTTTTTGTAGTTTTTGTGTAAATAGGTGTAGCCCCATTTGATTCTGCCTTGGAGTGGTGGTTGCTGCTGCTTGACAAGATTTTTATAGATGTTACGTGTCTTTTCGTGCATCAGACCTTCGTTCCCTTTCAGGGCTTGGATGCAGGTCTTATAGAAAGGCGGCATTGCCCCGAAATGATGCGGCTTGTCGTTGCAGAGCTTTTTGTGCTTTATTAGTC
Source organism: Megaustenia siamemsis (assembly GCA_032433765.1). Taxonomy (NCBI): domain Eukaryota; kingdom Metazoa; phylum Mollusca; class Gastropoda; order Stylommatophora; family Ariophantidae; genus Megaustenia; species Megaustenia siamemsis. The sequence continues at coordinate 27,378,712 of JAVIAB010000159.1, read as the reverse complement.
TTAGGCCCATGTAGTAGTGGGCGAAGGTATAGCGTTCCGGGCGGTGGATGATGCGACCCACATGGCTGATCCTGAGGGCTTTGACTTTCGTTGCAATGTCTTGAAGTGCAATGCCTCCTTCGCGTTTGTCTTGTATGAGCGTTTTGTGTTGTATGTTTTGTATTGTGTTCCGGAAGACGAAACGTCGAATTTGTTTGTTACATTCTTTGATGACGTCAGGAGGTGGATCAAATACTGTTGCTGTGTAGATTAGTCTGGGAATGATGTACAGGTTAACGCTCCTTCCGAAGATGGTCGCTGTTTTGTGTTGGTATTTTTGGAGTGTATTGGTGATCTGTTCGATTAGAGTCCGCCATGTGGGTTTGCGTATTCCGGGATGCTGGTGGAATATGATGCCGTACACCTTTATGGCGTTGACCGGAGTCATTTCCGGGTGGAAATCCGCTTTGTGTTTCCACCTGCCGATTCCCATGATGGACGATTTGTGCACGTTGATGGTGGCCCCGCTTCCAGCTCCGAAGTCTCTGAAGGTGTTGATGATGAGGCGTATTGATTCTGTGTTTGTTGGGAAGAAGATTGTGTCATCTGCGTAAGCTATCAATTTCTTCTCCCCTCCTCCTGGTATGAAGGTGCCTCTAATGGTTTCGTCTTGTCGGATTTTTTCCAGTAACGGCTCAATGGCTAGTACGTAGAGTAGCGGTGAGAGGGGGCATCCTTGTCTCACTGAGCGTGTCAGCATGAAGGCGTCCGTGAGCGTGTGGTTGACTAGTACTCTGCTTTTTGGTTTGGAATATAGGATGACGATCCACCGCCGGAAGTAATCTCCTACATTGCAGTTGAGGAGCGTTTTATGTAGATAGGAATGTGACACCCTGTCGAAAGCTTTTTCTTGGTCCAAGGACAGAATCGATGACGGGATGTTCCTTTCGTGTGTGTAATTGATGATGTCTCGTATGAAATGGGTATGGTTGTGTATGTTTCTTCCTTGTACGCTACATTGTTGGTCGTCGTGGACGAGTGATGGCATGACCGGTCTGAGCTTGTTAGCTAAGATCTTTGTCAGAATTTTGTAGTCGACATTTAGTTAGGAAATGGGTCTGTAGTTTTTCAACTGTGTCTTGTCGGTGTTGTTTTTTTTTGGGAGAAGTGCAATGTATGACTGGTTCATACTGGCAGGGAGCTGTCCTTTGGCGAAGGATTCAGCGACGACCCGTAGAAGCAGTGGGCCAAGAGCGGGGAGGAAATGTAGGTAGAACTCTACCATGATCCCGTCCGGTCCGGGTGTTTTGTTCTTTTGCATGGCTCTCACTGAGGTCGTTAGATCCGCGAGTGTTATCTCGGCGTTCAAGGATTGCTTGTCGGTTTCCGTCAGTTTCTTTGTGTGTTGCATATATCTGTCTTGTACGTCTTCCCGTGTGTCTTCTTGTGTATACAGCTGTCGGTAGTACAGCTCGAAGGCTTTAGCCATCTCTGCTGTGTCCGTTTGTTTGTTCCCCTCCGTGTCGACAATTTCTCGTATCTGTCTGCTGCGTTGTACATGTTGTTCGATTTGCAGGAACTGTTTGGTGGCTGTTTCCTGCGTGTTCATGTCTTGGCGCGAGCGTATCACTGCTCCTTGGTGTTTGTAGTTTTCGTATTTTAATAGTTCGTCTTCGAGTGCTGGTAGGTTGGGGTCGTTTTTGTCATTTTGTTTTGTTAGTTGGATGGCTTTTTGTAGTATGTGTTCTTGTTTCTTTCTGTAGTTGTGTATTTGCGATGACAGCACCATTGTCCGATCCCTTATTGTGTTCTTCATGACCTCCCAGTGGGCCAGAGCGTCATGCACATTTCCATCGCTGGTGTAACTGTGGATCAGCTGTGTCATTTTCTGGACGTATGCGTGGTTCTGGAGCAGCGTGTTGTTAAATTTCCAGTGAGGAGACCTTCTCACCTCGGCCGACTGTGTGCCGCTTATCTCGGCGAAGACACCTTTATGGTCTGTGAACTGTAATGCGCTGGTTATGTGGCCGGTTTTGTTGATGTGGTGGGTCCATGGCGCATAAATCCTGTCCAGTCTTTTGGCAACGTTGTATGGACGGACATTGTGTGTGGTCTCTCGGCTTAGCGGATGCGTGTGCCTGTATGTGTCTTGAAGGTCGTGCTTGTCGATTAGGGCCCTTAGTATGTCTAGTTGATTTGCCTTGTCTTTGTTGGTGAGCTTGGTTTGATTTTTAAAGTCTCCGCCTATGATGTCCATTTCCGACAAGACACAGTTGAAATCGCCGGCCAGAATGATGTTCTGTCCTGCGTATTCGTCTGTCAGTCGGTTTGCTAGGTGTTCATAAAATATGGGCTGCTGTCGATAGTGTGGTGGTGCATGAATATTGACTATTGTGTGTGTATGTCGGTCGTCTTTAGCTTGTACTATGACCGTTCTGCCATCACTGTCCCTGTAAGTTTTCCCCAGAGACCACCTGTCGGAGGTCTGGAGTATAGCGACTCCGGACCCTAAATTTTGGACCGCCAAGCTGAAACAGGAGTGTTTTAGGCCTAACTGTGTGGTTATTTGTTGTGCGTGGTAGTCTGTGTGTATGTTTGTTTCTTGCACTAAGATGAAATCTGGTTTGTGTTGGTGTATTAGTGAGATTATATGCTGTGTTTTGGCCCTTAGGCCCCTAATGTTTATGGAAATAATCTTGATGGTAGCCATGGTAGAGAAAACATAAAAACAACCTGGCAAGTAACAATCTGTATAATGTTCATATCTATTTATATATATATTTAAGTTCTAATACTGTTTTATCTAAGGAAATTTAAGAAAATCTAACTGATCTGTTCTGTCCTCTTGGCTTTCGGTGTTCTTGCTTGTGTCCATGGTACAGGTTGGGGCTCCTCGTCATCTGTATCTATGACAAGCTGGCCGGGAGTTGCTGGAGGCTTCATTTCGTCGTCCTCGCTGTCTGTGTTCTCTCGTGCCTGAAACTTGCTTTCGGGAGACTCCTTGGTTTGTCTGAGCTGACGGCGTTTCCTGCCGGTTATCGCCTCTGCTGCTGTTCCTGGGGTTTCCCCTTGAGTAGTCTTTTTGAGGGTTTCCTTTACCGGGGTTTTTTCCACCGGAGTTTCCCCAACAGGGGTTGTTGCCACCGAGGGAGCCGCTGGTTCCACTGGCGCCGTTTCTGGTTGTCTTTTTTCTTCTGTGTTTATATTTTTCTGTCTTTCAGGAACCTTGGGGTTCGTTTTTGTTTGTTTCCTGGTTTCACACTGGCTGAAATGAGCTATAATTAAAAGTCTCTACATCAAAAGCTGTCATTGTAAAAAGTATTGTTATGGAAATAGAGCCATAGATTTTAGAAGCAGTGATTTCTGCAATATGTGGCATTTTGGCACGCAAAGTTTCTGTTTTTGAGATTGTGGTTCTGCCCTATGTGCCGCCGTCTTCGGCTCGAAAGGACAATAGATAGATATACATCAACAGCAGCTGCACAATCAGACCAGTAGCAGGCCACACAAACCACTTGGAAGTTATAGCTCGTTTCAAATCATGTGCACAACTTCAAAACGCTATTACTCTCTAACCATTTGTTAAAAACTTTTGAAATTTTCCAAATGTTATTAGAATGCAAAAGACCCTTTAAATGTATATTTAACAAATATCTTGCAGCTGCAGTTTTCTTAAAGCGGCGAATTTCTTTGATGTTTGTCAAAATTGTAAATTGTGAAGCCCTAAAGAATAGAAATTACCGTAGTTGCTGGTCTATGATTAATTTTCACTAGGTAAAGGCGTGGCCGTAATGGGGAAATAACTTAATAAGACAAAACACCAGGAGAATTATTGTCTGCTCAGTTCGAGGACGGACGATAATATCAAGGTATACCTGTATGTCCAATTTCCATAGTTGTGTGGTCCTGAAAAGGACAGTTTGTTGAACTAATTTAAGGTAATATAGGGGCCAACATTGTGGGCGCTATATACTTTCATTCTGAATCAGACGAGTCTAAAAGATTAATAACTGTTTGGGGTTGAACATTCCACAAACCATCATTTTTCCAATATTCCTCTTCCTGTTTTAAGACGTGGTCTTCACATTTAGCCCAATAATCTTTGTCTATATTTAATAAAGCGAGATTAGCAAGAGTCTTTACATCGCATATTTTGAATGTTGTATTTTCATCTGCCACTTGTCCTTTTAATTTTGCCCAGATTAGTTCTATTGGATTTAAATGAGCATGGTAAGGTGGCAGCCTCAAACTTATATGACCGTGCTCTTGGATAATCTTATCTATTTGAAAAATCTTTGTCCTCTGTTTTTGCTTTACTAGAGATAATAATTAAGGTTTTAAGTACATGTTATTAAATTGTATGTGCTCCTTTGTGAGCCATATCTTAATAGCATCTTTTGTACTGGATGACGTCGGGACTTTATCTTCAAGTGCAACAATGTTGTGGTACGCTGCATTGTCCATTATTAGGCAAGATGGTCGATCTAGTGATGGGAGAACAGAATTTTCAATCCAATGTCTAAATATGTGACCATTCATCTCAGAGTGATAATCTCGATTGTCTATGGATTTTGAAAGAAAAATGAGCTCTGCATTCTGTATTAGTCCATGTTGTCGACTACCTGCATGAGCAATTATCAAGCGCTATCCTTTGCTGCTAGGTATTAATCTCTTAATCTTTCCATCTGATGACTGCCATTCCCTTTGGTTAGTTTGGTGAGCATTGATCCATGTTTCATCCAAGTACAGAATATCATAACCTTGCTTGCGCACCTCTTTTACTTCACGTAAGTACTTGCTTCTCATGACTACTTTATGTGGCTTCTCACAGATGATGTTTCGTCCATTGGAATACTTTCTGAATGTAAAGCCTGCAGCTCTCACATTCCTCCATAATGTAGACTTTGATATTTCAATACTGTTGTTCTTTTTCAGCGATACTTTTAATTTTCTTATTGTAACAGTTTCATTCATACCCAACATTTTGCGAATTTCACTTCTAATAAGTTCACTGTCGAAATTATCCAACATTTTTGCTCTTCCTTGTGATTTTGTATATTTTGAACATTGACGGTCACGTGCTTGAATCCAGCGATTAAATGACCGTTTAGATAAATCCAAAATGTGTCTTGTCCTATTCTCAGGGTTTTCTAAAGAATAAAATAATCTTCCTCGTTTAGCCTCTTTGAAAAAATAGTCATACATTTTTATTGCGATGTTTTGTAAACTGCAGAATTTCATTTTAAGACTCATGATAAATGTTATTGTTCCACGTCTCAACCTATGAATGAACGGAAATGGAACACACAATGCCTCGTGTTTTCTACAAGTGTCTAATTGTGTCAGAGAACTCACGTTGAAAGCGTGCAAAAAAGTCAATTGTACCGTGTATGGATTTTTACTCGCTATTTTAAAATTAAAATACTGTAAACACTAAGTTTTGACTACATCAATGGGTCGTTATAAATTTATATAAATCAAATAAGCAACAATAATAATCAAATGTTTTTTTTTAATGAAATTAATTCCCTGTTGGGTTCTAATCATTATAACTTTACATGCAAATTTTGAAAAACTTACAAAAAGTGGTGAAAAAGATATCGATTTTAAAAGTTGGGCAAGAGTTATGAAACGGACTATAGACCAGGTGTAAGACAGGGCTGCGTACATTCTCCCTAATGTTTATTACATACATGGACTATACATGCAAGTCAGCCAACTCATTAGAGACAGAGGAGATAAAGAAGCTTCTATTTGCGGACGATCAGACACTAATGCATTGAAAAATAGAAGACCTACAAGTACACTTAAATAGACTCAACAGCACAGGCACAAAATAAAACATGAAAATCAACAAAACATAAGTCATGAATATTGCAAAAGAGGAACAGAACATCAACATAACAATAATAGAAGGCAGACAACCAAAATAAGTAGAGGAATTTAAATACATAGGAAGTCTAGTCTTGTTAAATCATTGGAGAGTTTTCACCACTTTTGTCCAGACGATATATATATATGGTTGTTAACATGTTAGCGTATACACACAAACATACAGAATGGCAAAAGACTGCAAATTATATCTTGTCTCGACGCTGAAAGGTGATTGAGGAAGGAAATAAGAAGATCTTCTAACCCCCCCCCCTTTTCCCCCCTCCGTTTCTAATATTCCATTAATCCATCTTTTTCCTGATTGACCCTTGGGTCTGTTGTTCTCACAGCTTCTGGTTTGATGCTTATTGTGTTGTATTTCGAATTTCTCTGTCTAATAATAAGCATATTGATCAGAGAGGCAAGAGCAGCAGGAATCAACTCCCTCAAAGAGATAGAGTTCCTTGCACAGAACAGAGACAAATGGCGAGATTTGATAAAAGATCTTTAGGATTGAAATAGCTAGAATAAAAATGTAGTTAAGAGAAAGAGTATCTGGGTCTATGCCATATAGGCCGGCTATGGCTCGAAAGGTCAATAGATGGATAGAATAATAAGCAATCTAGACTTGCTATATCTAAACTATGATTACGTCTGCTGTCAAAAAAAAAAAAAAACACGTTTAGAAGGCATGGCCTAATATTGTAAATTGTGTTTGACGTCAGTAATTGTTTATTGATGTTTTTTTTTTTTTAACAGGTTAGTGTGTCCCCGGAGAACTAGTGATATCATGTCACCAGAGAAACAATTTCCTAGCACGTTGCGCTAAGGGACCATAACGTCACAGGAGCTTAAATGCCTTCGTTCTGTCTGTCTGTCTATCTATCTATTGTCCTTTCGAGCCGAAGACGACATATAGGGCATAACCACAATCTCAAAAACAGAAACCTTGAGTGCCAAAATGGCACATATTGCAGAGATTACTGCTCTAAAATGTATGGCACTGTTTCCATAACAATACTTTTTACAATTACAGCTTGTCAAGTCATCGATCAACCTCCTTAGTCGCCTCTTACGACATGCCTTCTTTCTATCACAGCACAGTAATGTCACCAGCTGATTGACCCGTCACTAGTGGCGAGAGGCAGCTAGCGCCTGCTGCTAACGTACAATGGTGGTGGCGCTGTCAGTGAATCAGACCGCTAGGTGACGTTGTTTACTACCACTGCCTCTCATAGTTCAAGTGGATGAATGGCGACTCCCACACACACGTCGCCGTTGATCTCATGACCCTTGTACACTCAGTCCGGCTCGGACCGCTGGCCTGGGAAATTCGCACATCTACACCCGTGTCATGTGGTTAATTCTAGTACTTCGCTTTAGTTTGTTCTTACTCCGCCTGGTGTGATCAGCTGACTGCTTGAAACACAACACTGCACTATGTTGAGGTGAACACCCAAGTCTTTATTCTTTATTCATCTGACTTAACAAGTGGCGCCTAGTTACAACATAGGTACATGTAACTACATGATCAACAGTTCTCTCCCGCAGGGTCAGTCACACTTCTCAGTAGCAATATTACTCGCCACTGGTCCCTAGGCTCTCACACAACTTAAAACTCCTAACCTCTGGATTGTTGGGAACTGCTCCCCATTGAACAATTTCCTAATACCTAATTCACTCTAATCTATCTACTTATGTCGCTCGACTCAAGTTCTGGCCGAACTTAGCCAAATTTCTTAAGCACTACTTGCTAGCTTGGGCTATCGTCGCCCCTTCCTAGTCCCAGGTGTGTGACTTCTCTCTCTACCAAAAGCTACCGTTTCTTTAGTCTCGTCTTCAAATACTCCTATCGTCCAATCAAAAACTACTTCCTCCGCTTTCCTCCAATCAACTCAACCCACGTCTCTGTTTATTCGTCTAACTATACCCTCTCACTAATCTCGACACGACACACTTCACATACTTTTTTTAATTTCTCGTGGACTCCCCACTTACGGCTACCTTCTCACCAATCCCGATACTCACGTTGTCACCTACTTTCCCTATTTCTCGTGGTCACCCGCACTCACGACTAAAAATGGAGATGTGTTGACTCTAGAACATAATTGACAAGTAGAAGAAGCTAAACCTGAACATGAATTCAAATAGACGGGTAGACACATGGACACAACAAGAAAATAAACAGTCAACATACATTAAAACAGAAAAATAAACACATGGTAACAAAAAGAAAACAGTCAACATACATTCAGAAAGAAAGGTAGACACATGGATACAAAAAGGAAACAAATGGTCAACAAACATTCATACAGAGAGGTAGACAAATGGATAGAAAATTACTAAGGACTTAAGGCAGAAACTATAGGGAAGCCATCACGACCTGGAGAGAACTGTGAGCTTCATCATGGAAACGGGACTTCAGATCTGACCTCATGAACCAAAGACAAGATGGAAGGCCTCTCCTGCCAGGACAGGGTGGAAACAACAGATGAAACTGTTGAACCAATTAAAAAAACGCTCCATATGTCCAACAACGGGACAGACCATGCAAATAAAAGCAGCATTCAAAGCTCAACCTATGGCGAAGGACACCTCTGAAAACAAACCACTGCTGCCTAGCAACAACTATCGGGAGAAGAAAAGGTCTATAGGAGAACACCCAGACATAAACCAGGGGCAGGGTTGGCCCAAAAGCTCTGGATGACATTCACTCTATGAGAAGGAAAGGTTTATAGGAGAACACCCAGACAGAAACCAGGGGCAGGGTGGACCCAACAGCTCTGGATGACATTCACTCTATGAGAAGGGGTGTCCGGTTAGCGCAATCGATAGGCGGTTGGCTTACCACGGCAACAGCCGGGGTTCGTACCCTGGCGAGGACACCTGGGTTTTACTAATTCTCTAAAAATTAGTACCTCTGAAGTCGGAGTAAATCTGCCTGCATGGCGAGGGGTATCCTGTAATGGGATAAAACAGACTTTACACGCAAAATTCAGTCCCACAAAATTGAGTGGGTGGGACTTCGTCAGAGGTCAAAGCTGACGAAAGCGAACGAACGAACTCTATGAGAAGGAAAGGTCTATAGGAGAACACCCAGACAGAAACCAGGAGCAGGGTGGACCCAACAGCTCTGGATGACATTCACTCTATGAGAAGGAAAGGTTTATGGGAGAACACCCAGACAGAAACCAGGGACAGCGTGGGTCCAACAGCTCTGGATGACATTCACTCTATGAGAAGGAAAGGTCTATAGGAGAACACCCAGATAGAAACCAGGAGCAGGGTGGACCCAACAGCTCTGGATGACATTCACTCTATGAGAAGGAAAGGTTTATGGGAGAACACCCAGACAGAAACCAGGGGCAGGGTGGACCCAACAGCTCTGGATGACATTCACTCGATGAGAAGGAAAGGTTTATGGGAGAACACCCAGACAGAAACCAGGGACAGCGTGGGTCCAACAGCTCTGGATGACATTCACTCTATGAGAAGGAAAGGTCTATAGGAGAACACCCAGACAGAAACCAGGAGCAGGGTGGACCCAACAGCTCTGGATGACATTCACTCTATGAGAAGGAAAGGTTTATGGGAGAACACCCAGACAGAAACCAGGGGCAGGGTGGACCCAACAGCTCTGGATGACATTCACTCTATGAGAAGGAAAGGTCTATAGGAGAACACCCAGACAGAAACCAGGGACAGGGTGGGCCCAACAGCTCTGGATGACATTCACTTTATGAGAAGGAAAGGTTTATGGGAGAACACCCAGACATAAACCAGGGGCAGGGTGGACCCAACAGCTCTGGATGACATTCACTTTATGAGAAGGAAAGGTTTATGGGAGAACACCCAGACATAAACCAGGGGCAGGGTGGGCCCAACAGCTCTGGATGACATTCACTCTATGAGAATGAAAGGTTTATAGGAGAACACCCAGACATAAACCAGGGGCAGGGTGGACCCAACAGCTCTGGATGACATTCACTCTATGAGAAGGAAAGGTTTATGGGAGAACACCCAGACAGAAACCAGGGGCAGGGTGGGCCCAACAGCTCTGGATGACATTCACTCTATGAGAAGGAAAGGTTTATAGGAGAACACCCAGACAGAAATCAGGGACAGGGTGGACCCAACAGCTCTGGATGACATTCACTCTATGAGAAGGAAAGGCCTATAGGAGAACACCCAGATAGAAACCAGGGACAGGGTGGACCCAACAGCTCTGGATGACATTCACTCTATGAGAAGGAAAGGTCTATAGGAGAACACCCAGACAGAAACCAGGGACAGGGTGGACCCAACAGCTCTGGATGACATTCACTCTATGAGAAGGAAAGGTCTATAGAACACCCAGACAGAAACCAGGGACAGGGTGGACCCAACAGCTCTGGATGACATTCACTCTATGAGAAGGAAAACTATTGCGTCAAACCTAGATTCAGCCTGTCAAAAACTGAGTGTGTCAGCCACTGCAGATTTAGGGGAAAATCAGGACACACAAGCATAAATGAGTACTAATTAAGCGACCAGGTCACCATGTGTCATGATGCTGTCCCTACCCCTCCATCATAAAACAGGACAAAGAGTCAGGTTTGCATTAAAACAAGACTTGAACACTGAAGGAGGATACAATTTAAAGAGTAGAACAAACGCAAGAATCTCCTTTAATGTTACTTGCTCTACATCACTTGTGACAGCCAACATGTTTGATATATTAAAGAGTAGAACAAACGCACAAATCTCCTTTAATGTTACTTGCTCTACATCCCTTGTGACAGCCAACATGTTTGATATATTAAAAGATATAGAAACTATTCCATATCCTCAGTCACTAAACTGCTATTGGTAACAAAACACACTTCTTTATGACACTATAGAAAAGATTATATTCTCAATGTGTCCACCTGTATGTTCTAGCCTGTAAATCATGAGTCAGAGACCAACCTAGTGGTACTCACTGAGAGATATAAAACTGATTACCAACAAACAATTAAAAACAGTGTCCAGCAGTTTGACATAAGCTCACTAGCAGGCCTCATCAACATTTCAACCTAAAGCCATTTGTTGATAGTTCATCTGTGTTGATGGAAGTAACACTGTCATCCTTCTGTGATAGTGTGTGGGTTTAGAGATGGCTGGTGTGAACAGTCTTAGCTGACAAGATCTTATCTTATACTTTCCACATATGTTGTTGTAGAGAGTTGTGAGAAGCCTCAGTTTGTTATCATGGACCATCATTGATGTACTGATTGCTGATCAGTCAAGGAAGATTGACCTGCACAATGATCAATATGGACTACCCCTTCCATTATTATTGTGGTCACACCTCAAAGCAACTACATCTGTACTTTAAACAACCTTTAAGCTTGAGTCAAGGATGGGAATGGACTTGATGGCACAGTTAAATGAGTGATACGTGACAGATTGAGTTAAAAATATATAAACAAATAGAAAGGGGCCAATGTCGCAAGTAATAGAGAATGTTCTGGAAGCTTTGAGGGGTTGACAGAATTAAGGGAGAATGGAGGTTTTGCCAAAAAAAAAAAAACAAAAAAAAAGACTAAGATAAAAGAGTAAAGTAACAGGGCAAAATCTGATTGGTTGAGGTAAGGAGTATTTAAACAGGCACACAGATAAAGACAGACAAGATCACCAGTAGTCGAAGTGAGAAGGGCCTGGCCAATGCCAGTAGGGCATTAAGTTTGAGCCCATATATGAGTGGAATGATCAAGTACACAATAATGTGTAGAGACTAAACCAACAGTTTTAGTTCATTCATATTAACACAACATCAACCGTATTCTAAGGGACAAAGCCTGGCCAATGCCAGAAAGGTGTTAAGTCTGAGCCCAAACATGAGCAGAAAGCTCAATTAATCAAATAATGAGTAGAGACCCATAGACCAAATCAACAGTGTAAAATCAGTCTTTAGAATTAAGATGTGATCTGTTCTGTGAATGAGGACATGATATCATTCTATGAAGTGTGTCATTAGAGAGCTTATGAATTAGGACATGGTATATTATGCCCACGATAAAATGTTATGCTTCTAAGCAAAGTTATATGAAGTAGTATTCTTATGAAACTGGATGTAATATGCTGATGTGAATGGAGAATTCTCCATGTTACAAGAGAAGTATAATAGGAGGAGTGTATCAGAACCTCCTTAGTACCACTATGAGAAGTGGAGCGGTTATCCACACCTCCCCGGCTCAAAATGTTTGAGATTTGTATTTATAGTGAAGTACGAGGCGTGTTCAACTGAAAACGGGACTTGTTACACCACACGTGCTAGAGTGTACTGATATTGATGACATTTTGTACTAGTAATGAGTATCCAATAATTAACATACGGCCACGTGTTCATCTTCCCAGCATGCATATGTGTTGCAGAAGACTGTTAACAATATGGCGGGTGTGATTCCGAACCCGTCCAAAGTGAATCAGCGTGCTGTGATCCAGTTTCTTTCATTTGAAGGATGTCATGCAGTAGACATTCATCGGAGAATGAAGGCAGCATATGGTGACATATTTTTTTCGAGGACCAGAGTGATGGAATGGGTGCGTATGTTTAAAGACGGACGTGAGTTAACGGCAGATCTTGCACGGCCAGGTCAGGCGCATATTGTTGCAACAGAAGAAGCCATAGCCGTGCTTGATAAAGCAGTACTGACTGATCGTCGTCGGAGCATTCGTTCGCTTGCAGAAGAATTCCATATGTCAATTGGGACAGTCCACATGGTTGTTCGGAAGAAATTGAACTATCAGAAGGTGTGTTCACAGTGGGTCCCACGGATGTTGACTGACCACCATAAGGAAGAACGGATGGGGTGGAGTTTGAACCACTTGATGCGTTACAGGGAAGAGGGTGATGCATTTCTGTTGAGCATTGTGGCAGGTGATGAATCGTGGTGCCACCACTATGAACCGAGCAGCAAAATTGACAGCATGCAATGGAAACATCCAGGTTCACCAAAACCCAAAAAATTCAAGACACAGGTTTCTGCTGGGAAGGTTATGGTGACTGCATTTTTTGACTATGAAGGGTTTTTGTTGGCTGATTTTAAGGAACCTGGTGTCAACATCAGTGCCGCCCATTATAAAGACACTTTAGACAAGCTGCATAAGGCCATCAAGGCTAAGCGACCAGGCAAGCTTTCTCAAGGTGTGATTCTTCTCCACGACAACGCTCGTCCGCACGTCGCAAAAATTGTGCAGGAAACATTGGCAAAGAAGAATTGGGAAGTTCTTCATCACCCAGCCTATAGTCCCGATTTGTCCCCGTGTGATTTCCATTTGTTCGGACCGTTGAAGAGAGCACTAAAGGGACAGCGATTCAACAGCGGCGCAGACGTGAAGACAGCGGTGACCACATGGTTCAGAGAGCAGCCACGCACCTTTTTCTCGGACGGCATTTGACGTCTACCTAAACAGTGGGATGCTTACCTAAATGCATAGGGAGATTTTTTCTGATGAATCCAGGTGCATTCTTATTCACAAGTGGTTGTTTTATTTAATTCCGTTGAAACTATTAAATTGCGTATGATACTTTTTAAATAAATCCACACGTCCCGTTTTCAGTTGAACACGCCTCGTATGTAAATAAAGCATGTTGAAGTTGTACAACTAAGACTTGTTGTTTGTCTTAGCTCAGCAGTAGATGTTAATATAAGGCTGGATCCAAATGACCATCTAGCTCCAGTCATGGGTATTAAGAAACACAACGTAAAGTAACCACAAGATACGAACGACCAAAGGAAATGAGGCTTCCACCCAAGCACATCAGACAAGCCAGTGGATCACATCAATAAGGTAAAGGCTATTGAAAGTTATGGATGAATAAGTATAACCTAACTCCTCTTATTTATTCATTTTTATGACAACTCATTCTATATGGCACCACTTTTTACAAACGATCATTAAAATAAATATCAAATTAGGAAAACGTCAATGCAAAACATACTTTGGCTTTTACAACAGGAACAATATTACAATTTCTATTCAGTGGGAAGCATGTCACAGGTAAGATATTTGAATGCAAAATAAAAATACAGCCACTAACACAGTTATAAAGATGTGGAACATTAAAGACTAACCTAAAAAAACTCACCAGATGTGAACAACATTCAAAAGGTAGAGAGAAATTTATATTAAATTGTAATGAATCAGAAAAGGTTTTTTGTAACATAAAGAGATAGCTATTGAGAATAATAATGAGACTTTATGTGATTCCTAACAAAACAGCCACAATCATAAAATAAATCTGTACACCAATTTCATAGTCAGCATTAACCACATAAATTGATTGATCAAAAGTAACAATGGAAGTATTACAAGGGTGGATATCATTTATTCTGTATTTGAATTCAAGAGAAGATGAACACAATGATAAAACAAAGTGATGGAGATAGATTTAATAGATTATAAGTTGACTTCTTCCATATGTGTTAGCTTGTGTTTCAATAGACTGTGATTCTCAGCAAAATCTGCACCACACACATTGCAATTGTAAGGATTCTCTCCTGTGTGTGTTTGCTTGTGAGTTTTAAGATATCCACTCATAGCAAAACATGCACTACACACATCACATTTGTAAGGCTTCTCTCCTGTGTGTGTTCTCTTGTGAGTTTTAAGATATCCACTCATAGCAAAACTAGCACCACACACATCACATTTGTAAGGCTTCTCTCCTGTATGTGTTTGCATGTGAGTTTTAAGATATCCACTCTCAGCAAAATCTGCACCACAAACATCACATTTGTAAGGCTTCTCTCCTGTATGTGTTCTCTTGTGAGTTTTAAGATGTCCTCTCTGAGAAAAACTAGCATCACACACATCACACTTGTAAGGCTTCTCTCCTGTATGTGTAAACTTGTGCTTTAATAGATTGCCATTCTCTGTAAAATCTGCAGCACAAATATCACATTTGTAAGGCTTCTCTCCTGTATGTGTTCTCTTGTGCCTTTTGAGATGTCCACTTAGAGAAAAACATGCACCACACACATCACATTTGTAAGGCTTCTCTCCTGTATGTGTTCTCTTGTGAGTTTTAAGATGTCCGCTAATAGCAAAACATGCACCACACACATCACACTTGTAAGGCTTCTCTCCTGTATGTGTTCTCTTGTGAGTTTTAAGATGTCCACTCTGAGGAAAACTAGCACCACAAACATCACACTTGTAAGGCTTTTCTCCTGTATGTATTCTCTTGTGCCTTTTAAGATGTCCACTAATAGCAAAACATGCACTACACACATCACATTTGTAAGGCTTCTTTCCCATATGTGTTCTCTTGTGAGTTTTAAGATGTCCACTAATAGCAAAACTAGCACCACACACATCACATTTGTAAGGCTTCTCTCTTGTATGTGTTCTCTTGTGAGTTTTAAGATCTCCACTCCTAGAAAAACTAGCACCACACACATCACATTTGTAAGGCTTCTCTCCTGTATGTGTAAACTTGTGCTTTAATAGATTGCCATTCTCTGTAAAATCTGCACCACAAACATCACATTTGTAAGGCTTCTCTCCTGTATGTGTTCTCTTGTGCCTTTTAAGATGTCCACTAATAGCAAAACATGCACTACACACATCACATTTGTAAGGCTTCTCTCCTGTATGTGTTCTCTTGTGAGTTTTAAGATGTCCACTCCTAGAAAAACTAGCACCACACACATCACATTTGTAAGGCTTCTCTCCTGTATGCGTTCTCATGTGAGTTTTAAGATATCCACTCATAGAAAAACTAGCACCACACACATCACATTTGTAAGGCTTCTCTCCTGTATGTGTTCTCTTGTGAGTTTTAAGATGTCCGCTAATAGCAAAACATGCACCACACACATCACACTTGTAAGGCTTCTCTCCTGTATGTGTTTGATTGTGAGTTTTAAGATGTCCACTCTGAGGAAAACTAGCACCACACACATCACACCTGTAAGGCTTCTCTCCTGTATGTATTCTCTTGTGCCTTTTAAGATGTCCACTAATAGCAAAACATGCACTACACACATCACATTTGTAAGGCTTCTCTCCTGTATGTGTTCTTATATGTATAATAAGATTTCCAACTTGAGTAAAACTTGCACCACAAGTATCACACTTATAGGGCTTCTCTTCTATGCATCTTCTGTTGTGTTTTATTGAACAACCATTGTTATCCAAATCTGTATCACTAACATTACATTTGTGTAGCTTCTCTACTGTATGTGTTCTATGATGTACTATTTCAGTTACACTCAACAAACTATCACTTAATGCCTCATTAACAGGTGCTGGAAAGACCATCTCCCTTTCTGGCATGTGTTTGGGCTTGATGTCAGATATCCAAACTTGAGGACTAGAATCTTGACTGCAGCCCTCACTTTGACCTACCTGAGAGCAGAAAGAGATTATAATGTGAAGTAAATCAAGGCTGAATTAAATGTTGAAGTGGGACATAATTTTGTTTCTTTGATTTTGTTTCTTCTTCTGCAATCATGGCTCATTCGGACTAGGATTCCGGATTCTCTTAAGAAGGCAGCCGTCTGTTTAAGTGATTCGGTTGCCCAGTATAGTTTCTCTTCCAGGGAGGTGGGTGTGGACCACATTGTCCTTCTCAGGACTGTGTACTGGGGCCAATACTGTAGAATATGTTTTGTTGTCATATTATCCAGTGTACAGCGGCATTGGCTGGTAGTTTCTATTTTGAGTTTGTTGAACATGTGGTTTCTCATTTTGTTGTGGCCATTACGAAGGCGAAGTAAGATGACTTGATTCCTCCTTGATAGTTGGAGGTATCCATCCCTCTCGTTATACTTTGGGTGTTCTTGTTTTCATTTTTCATGATACTGGCCTTTGATGATGGATTTGGCTTCATCGCAGTATATTCTTGTGGTAAGCTCCCTCCCTCTCTAGCTAATTTGTCTGTGCATTCGTTTCCGTGTATATTACAGTGTGATGGTATCCCCTGGATGGCCACTCTCTGAAAGTTATTGCATAGTTGGTCTAGGGTTGTTCTCAAGTCATCTAACTCACTGTTCTTGAATGTTTTTAGAGCTGTTAGGACTGACAGTGCATCAGTCAGTATCACCAATTTCTTGTGCATGTTATTTTTTTGTGTTGTATAGCCAGTTTTGCAGCATCTTTGAGGACTTCAGTTTCTGCTTTATAGTTGTTTGAGAATTTCCAAGTAGCTATTGACTTGGTGATCTCTTCCAGGTTATTCAGCCTCAAGAACACACCTCCTCCTCCATTTCTGGTGGCGTTTGTAGCAGAGCCATCTGTGTATATGTGTGACAAGGAGTCCTGTGGGTAGTTGTCATTTGTGTGTTTTTCTACTATGTGTTTTCTCTTAATGTCTGTTTGGCTGCTGTTTTTCATGATTCCTATTATCTCTTTCTTAAGTTCTGGTATGTTGTGTTTCCCATGAGGAGTCAAATCAGATGGGCTTATGGGTTTTGGCATTGTTTGGGACTGTACTGGGTCACTAATTGCCAGTTCTTTAGAGATTGCAGCGAAGTTGCTCCTCTTTAGTCTTCCTTTTCCTAGACCAGTTATTCTTTGGTGCATGGGGTGACTAGGGAGCCTTTTATATTTCTCCGCTTGTTGCATTACTTTAGTTTTCCATCTGTCATCTAAGGGTTGTAAACCTGTTACTGTTTCTAGAGTCTCAATAGGTGTAGATTTCATAGCACAAGTGATGATACGGGCAGCCTGGTTTGTGTTCTGTTAATTTTGCTAAGCTGTGATTTGGAAGCTGCTGCTCAGGCTGTGACTCCATACTCTAGGACTGGTCTTACTCTTCCTACGTATAGTCGTTTCAAGATATTGCTGTCTGCTCCCCAGTCCGCTCCTGTCAATATCTTCATAATATCTTTTTGTTTTCTGGCTGTTTTGTTTGCTTTGTCTATCTGATTTATCCATGTCATTCTGTGATCCATGGTGATGCCGAGATATGTTGGGTTTTGGTCAATAGGAAGTGTATGGTCTTTTATCGTCAATTTTGCAGAGAGTGTGTTTCTTGATAGGCTGAAAATTGTGTATTTATTTTTCTTTTTCATTAATTGGTAGTAACCAGGTGTTCGTCCATTTTTCAAGTTTTCCTAGGGCATCTTGCATTCTGGAGCTAGCCACTGACATAGATTCTTCATGTGCCCATATTGCCAGGTCATCTGCGTACATTACTGAGTGTATTCTAGGTGGAATGTCCATAATGATGTCATTTATAAAACTTAAAAAGAGCGTTGGGGATAGGACTCCACCTTGTGGGACACCTTGTTCGATTCTGGCTTTCTTTACTTAGTTGTCCATGTTGGCTGTTCTGTCTTGTAGGTATTGAGATATCCAATTTAACTCTTTCAGTACGGAAGGCTTTTGTCAATGCAACGGAAGAGATTTCAGAGACAAAATTTTTGATGGACCTTATGGTCTTAAAACATCAATCTACATGTTTTATATTTATCTAACACTTAACATATTATATATGAATTTTTAGATAATTGAACAAGGAATTTGATTTCATCAATACCAAGATGATACAAAACATGTAAAAAGAAATATTGGAGATAAACGACCAACAAGAAAAAATTGAAACATCAAATTAAAACCACAACTGACTACTTACCATCATGTAGATCTGGTCATAATAATCCAATATGAATTATTTTGTGAAAAAAACAAATATCAATATGTCTCTAAGCAGCCATGAAAGTTTGGTTGATGTAGCATAACAATAACTGATATTTTGTCATGCACAATCACAACAAGTGAGAAAAATGAAATTTCAACTTTTTGGGGGAAAAAATCACTATGTACACAATATTGACACTTTTGTTTGACTACACACACACAGAAATCACTATATACACAATATTGACACTTTTTTTTCAATTACACAAAAAACACTTTCTCCATTTATTGTCCATGAAATGCCTTGAAGCATGCATTTGGATGAAGATGTGGTTGAATTTGACATCCTGAACAGAAAAAATGAGTCCGTGCACGCTTTGTTGGAGTTGAACAATATACGCATTCACGGTCTCTTGCGGCATAATCCACAATGTGACGGCTTCCTCTGGATTTTGCGAGACAGCTTGCCTCTGGCTGCCTTCCTGGAAGTTTCATTTCTTGTTGAATGACAACATGTTGTGTCAATTGACTCATCAACATTTTCTTATACTCTTTTAAAGAGACTCTTTTGTCGCCAGTAGCTCGGCATAAACAAAATGAAATATATACGCATTTACCTGCGACACTTCCAACAGCCAGAAGAAAATTTTTTTCCACCATTTAACAGTTTTGCGTTCAAAGACACAGTAATATGCCACCTTCTGGTCTAGTTTGTCGCACCCATTCATATTTCTGTTGTAGAAATAAATCATTTCTGGCTTGTTTACATCTTTTACTGCTTTTGTTTGCACTCTGGCATCAGAGGATACCATCACAACATTTTTTTTTGCCTTCTTATCTCTGAATGCAACACAGAGCTTGGTTTTATCATTATGCATGTACCATTTCATTGCTCTGTGCTCCAGAGATAATGTTTTGGTTTCCTGCGGAAAGCTAACACGACGAACATTGACAGTCCCAGTATAGTACTGCTTCTTCAAAAGAAGGTGATCAATCAATTTTCGTGTGGTGTAATAGCGATCAGCAAAAATTTTATGTCCTGTGCCAACATGCTCCAATAAAGTGTCGAAAACTTGTACAGCATGTCCACCATCTGTATCAGCTTCAGGATTGTAGGAAGTGTTTCTTCCAAAATAGGTTAGAATGTTGACATTATAACCCGTGGCAGCGTCGCATAGACCAAAGGTCTTGATGTGGTACTTGCTTGGCTTCGAGGCATTGAACTGCTTGAACTGCCATCTACCCTTATAGCCTATGACCATCTCATCAATGCTAAGTTCCTGAAAGGGATAGAAGGCTTTTCGGAACTTGCAAAGGAGAAGATTCATGAATGGTTCTATTTTTTCTTTGCCTTCCGCTGCCTCATCACCACAGTGCAACATTGTGTGGTAAATGTCCTGGAATCTATCTCGATTGAAAGCATGGTGGATCCAAGGAATATACAATTCTGCTGATAGTGACCAATAGTCAGCAATAGAGGAAGCTTTGAACAAACCCATATATATCAGCACTGCCAAGAACTTGTCAAGTTCAGGTCTTGTGATGTCTTGCCACCTTGCAAACACAGAGCGCTTGTGTGCAGGAGTGTTGATATCAGTTCTTTTCTTTGCATAAGAATTGATGCTAGATAACAAAGTTTCACAAACTTCATCATCAAACAATGACCCAAAAAAATCCAATGCAGAGGAAGAATCTGTGAGGTGCTCAAGACTAACTCCTGGCTTTCGCAGTGGATGAAAGCGAAAGTTATTTTCAGTGCTGCCAGTTGTAATTTCTGACCACTCAGACTCAGCTGGGATTATAGGTCTAGATGAGCTAGGCCTGGCAGTTGGGTTAGATGTAGCTTTCTTGGTAGTTTTATCACTTCCTCTGCCCCTACCTCTACCTGCAGCTGCTTTTGGTTTTTTTGGTTCTGAAGGAATGTATTCCTCATCACTGTCAATATTCAAAATGAGACTTTCATTTTCCTCTACTAAAAAATCAATAATATGTGGATCACTGTCATCACCATTGTTATTATCAACACTTACAGTGTCTGAACTATCATCAGAATCATCAAGAAAAATTAATTGACAAGCTTCATCAGCCGTCATCAACTGACTTTTAGCATTACAATCACTGCTACTGGAAGCCATTTCGATCAGCTGATTTTTGTTTACAATTTTTTTTACGATAAACACTAATTCCAAATGAAAAAAATCACACGTTAGACTATGTCTTTCTACTTGAACCTCGTGGGGAAGAAGGAAGGAACTCTCCAGTGAAGGAATCTATATAAAATAGTCAATCTAAAATATAGGAATACAGTTTGTTGACGGTTTACACGAAACAAATTATGTTTGGCGCACTATACGGCTGATCGTACGCAATTGAAATGGATTTGGCGCACCATACGGCGGATCGTACGGAAAGAGTTAATAAACAGCCTTGGATGCCAAGTCTGAGAAGCTTGTTCTTTAATCCTTCTGTCCATACCCTATCAAAAGCCTTCTCCATGTCGACCAACACTGTCAGTGTGTGTTTCTTTTCGTGTAGAGCATCTTCTATTTCCTGTGTGATGTAGGTGATCAGGTCTTCATATGATCTGTGCTGACGGAAACCACTTTGTTGTGGTATGATTTGTTTTGTCTCCAAATGCCACATAAGTCTTCTGTTGACTTCTCTTTCCATGAGTTTGCTCAGGCAGCTCCGTAGGCTAATTGATCTGTAGCTACATGGGCCCAGTGGGTCTTTTCGACATTTGAGGATGGTCACCATAATGGCTTCTTCCCAGGTTGCTGGGCATTTGACCTCTCTTCTTGCTGGCATTTGACCTCTCTTCTTGCCGGCATTTGTCCTCTCTTCTTGCCGGCATTTGACCTCTCTTCTTGCCGGCATTTGACCTCTCTTCTTGCCGGCATTTGACCTCTCTTCTTGCCGGCATTTGACCTCTCTTCTTGCCGTCATTTGACCTCTCTTCTTGCCGTCATTTGACAACTCTTCTTGCGGCATTTGACCTCTCTTCTTGCCGGCATTTGTCCTCTCTTCTTGCCGGCATTTGACCTCTCTTCTTGCGGCATTTGACCTCTCTTCTTGCCGGCACTTGACCTCTCTTCTTGCCGGCATTTGACCTCTCTTCTTGCCGGCATTTGACCACTCTTCTTGCCTGCATTTGACCACTCTTCTTGCCGGCATTTGTCCTCTCTTCTTGCTGGCATTTGTCTTCTCTTCTTGCTGGCATTTGACCACTCTTCTTGCCGGCATTTGTCCTCTCTTATTGCTGGCATTTGTCCTCTCTTCTTGCTGGCATATGACCTCTCTTCTTGGTGGCATTTGACCTCTCTTCTTGCTGGTATTTGTCCTCTCTTATTGCTGGCATTTGCCCTCTCTTCTTGCTGGCATTTGACCTCTCTTCTTGCCGGCACTTGACCTCTCTTCTTGCCGGCACTTGACCTCTCTTCTTGCCGGCACTTGACCTCTCTTCTTGCCGGCATTTGACCTCTCTTCTTGCCGGCACTTGACCTCTCTTCTTGCCGGCATTTGACCTCTCTTCTTGCTGGCATTTGACCTCTCTTCTTGCCGGCATTTGTCCTCTCTTCTTGCCGGCATTTGACCTCTCTTCTTGCCGGCATTTGACCTCTCTTCTTGCCAGCATTTGACCTCTCTTCTTGCCGTCATTTGACCTCTCTTCTTGCCGTCATTTGACCTCTCTTCTTGCGGCATTTGACCTCTCTTCTTGCCGGCATTTGTCCTCTCTTCTTGCCGGCATTTGACCTCTCTTCTTGCCGGCATTTGACCTCTCTTCTAGCGGCATTTGACCTCTCTTCTTGCCGGCACTTGACCTCTCTTCTTGCCGGCATTTGACCTCTCTTCTTGCCGGCATTTGACCACTCTTCTTGCCTGCATTTGACCACTCTTCTTGCCGGCATTTGTCCTCTCTTCTTGCTGGCATTTGTCTTCTCTTCTTGCTGACATTTGACCTCTCTTCTTGCCGGCATTTGTCCTCTCTTATTGCTGGCATTTGTCCTCTCTTCTTGCTGGCATATGACTTCTCTTCTTGGTGGCATTTGACCTCTCTTCTTGCTGGTATTTGTCCTCTCTTATTGCTGGCATTTGCCCTCTCTTCTTGCTGGCATTTGACCTCTCTTCTTGCCGGCACTTGACCTCTCTTCTTGCCGGCACTTGACCTCTCTTCTTGCCGGCATTTGACCTCTCTTCTTGCCGGCACTTGACCTCTCTTCTTGCTGGCACTTGACCTCTCTTCTTGCCGGCATTTGACCTCTCTTCTTGCCTGCATTTGACCACTCTTCTTGCTGGCATTTGTCCTCTCTTCTTGCTGGCATTTGTCTTCTCTTCTTGCTGGCATTTGACCTCTCTTCTTGCTGGCATTTGTCCTCTCTTATTGCTGGCATTTGTCCTCTCTTCTTGCTGGCATTTGACCTCTCTTCTTGGTGGCATTTGACCTCTCTTCTTGCTGGTATTTGTCCTCTCTTATTGCTGGCATTTGCCCTCTCTTCTTGCTGGCATTTGACCTCTCTTCTTGCTGGCATTTGTCCTCTTTTCTTGCTGGCATTTGTCCTCTCTTCCTGCTGGCATTTGACCTCTCTTCTTGCTGGCATTTGACCTCTCTTCCAGCCGGCATTTGACCTCTCTTCCAGCTGGCATTTGACCTCTCTTCCAGCTGGCATTTATTATCCTTAGAAGTTGGCCCTTGGCTTTCTGTCCCAGTTTTATGAGCATTTCATTGGTGATTCCATCTTTTCCAGAGAAAC
Source organism: Megaustenia siamemsis (assembly GCA_032433765.1). Lineage (NCBI taxonomy): Eukaryota > Metazoa > Mollusca > Gastropoda > Stylommatophora > Ariophantidae > Megaustenia > Megaustenia siamemsis. The sequence continues at coordinate 27,355,499 of JAVIAB010000159.1, read as the reverse complement.
TCTTGAACTTCAATCCTTTGACGGCTACATCTAATTATGTTGGTATAAAGATGGTCGGCAGTTGTTTTTATCGCTCACAGATTTTGCAAGTTTCCAGAGTTTGTGTCCATTTTTGTCTAGATTGAGGCTCTCTGTTTTGTCTTTACAGCCCTGTCTTGCTGATATCTTGACCTCTCTTCTGTATTTGGCAGAGGCTGCTTTATAGGCTATGTTGCTCTCTGTGCTTTGTGATGTTTCAGCTAGTTCTCTGGCAGAGTTCAGTTCCTCTTCTATTCTTTGTATTTCCTTGCTCCAGTAAGACTTGTATTTTCTTCTTGCTCCTCTAGGAATTGATTCTTTAGCAGCTCTTATGATTGCCTTTGTTAACTCCTCTATCATATTATTGACTTTCTTTTCACGGGTGTTGATAGGTGCAGTGTAGGCATCTGTGTGGCTGTAAAAGTCTGCTAATACCAGACACTGTGATGGTGTTATTTTCATTGACTCCAGGTTCAGCAATTTGTCATTAGGACAGTATATGTTAAATATCCATGTGCTAGTGGAGTTTGATGTATAGGTCTGTGCCAATGATCTCTGCCTCTCTGTTTGTGACTACTTCTATCTGTTTTGCTGGGATGGTATTTTTAATAAGTATAAGGATTCCACCCTTATGGCCTTCCCTGTCCTGTCTAAATGTTTGGTAGCCCCTAATCATAAATCTGTGCTGAGAATTAAGGTGAGTTTCTTTGATGCAGGCAACGTCTATCTCCTCCTCTGTTAGGGCTTGTTTTTTGTGGTATATGCCCTCCGCATTCCAGTGTATTATTTTCAGGTGTTTCTTGAAGCTTTTCTGACCAGTAGTAGTTTCCCTTTGGTCCCATTTGCTGGCTCTCCAAAATGGGTCAGGGTGACCACCAGTAGCTTAAGGTGGACCCCTTCGAGGCATGGGGCCCGGCACACCACCAGCCTGGGGGGACTCCACAGACAGGGAAATCATAATTAAAGTCCATTAGATCCACTCTGACTAAGTATATGTTAGAACGTTGCACTGTGTTCTGCGTTGATGGCCCAGTGCATCCGATTTCTGCCAGCATTTTATTCAGGTTTGTTTTCCCTAGCCTTTGATTGTCCCCAATCTTTCTGCAAGTCAGCAGATTGTCTTTTCTGTAGGGGGATTCTGCCCTTGGATAGTTGGCCCTCCCGGGTTTACGAGAACCATCTGCCTGAGCTTTGTGTAGAGTTTTTTCTCTCACAGGTGGTCTGGCCTTCTGAGCTCTTGAGCACCACCTGCCAGTTTGATAGAGGACAGAAAGAGGAGAAAAGACAGAGAAGTATTTAACCCATGAAGTGGGGATGGATTAGTTCTGACCAAAGCGTGTACCACTCGCCGGTGGGTTCTGCGTCTTCACTTAAAGGGTTCCATCTACTCCTGGCTCCTTTGTCTGGCTCCTCACCAAGGACCTCTCCAACTTGGGTGACCCTGCCAGGAGCTAAGTTCCCACTGACATAGCTCCTTGGATCCCGGAAGCGCACAAGCCCTCCAGCCACAACAAGGTGAGCCTACTGTGGAGGGAGATTTTGTTTGGTTCTACTTATTTTTCTCTGTTTTGTGTTCATCCCATTACTACATTAATTGATATTCCACTTATTTCTCTCTGTTTTGTGTTCATCTGATTACTAAATTAATTGATATTCCACTTATTTCTCTCTGTTTTGTGTTCATTCCATTACTACATTAATTGATATTCCACTTATTTCTCTCTGTTTTGTGTTCATCCCATTACTACATTAATTGATATTCCACTTCATCGTCTGCCCTTAAAAAGATGTTTAATGTGTGTAGATGTGTTGTGTTTTATTTTAGTTGCACCTTTTGGCCCAACACATCAGTCTTCAGCATGGGCATTTACTAGTACCGGGCAGCTTAAAATTCTGGAATCCCCTATTTGCTTGTTTAGACTGGACTAGTTTGTCTATTTCTAGAGGCACCACAAAAAGTAGGGCCTGGACAGTTCTGCTTCACTGACCCTGGCAAAAGCCATCAACTATGAGCTGTAGGTAGCATCTATCTCTGTTGGAGTCAGATTTTTTGCCCCTTAGTCCCAAATATTTAGCTTTCCACCAAAATTGGAAAAACAAAGAACATTTTCAAAATCTAAAGTCCAGTAATTTTTAGTTTAAGAAACAACACACAAAAATGCTGTATTCTATATGTTCAATGTTCACTTTAGAAAATGCACAAATTTTGTTGTAAACAAATAAATAAAAACACTCACATCATTATCCAGTTCCTGTTTCAATAAATCTTGAAGGAATGGAATTTGTCTTTCTCTTTGACTGCAGTCTGAGAAGATAAAATGTCAATATTTACATTATGGGATACTTAACATTTTCTTTATATACTGAAGTGTCTGAATATTTAGAACTTACAAATATTATTTTCTAGTGTTCTGAAATTTCCTTTCAGCAAATTGTAGCAGTTTTTAGCCTTTATTTGATAAATTGTAAAAGTTGTAATATTGGTACATAATAATTTGGTTTAATCAATTAAATGTATGTCAGGCTATAAAATATTAAAATCTGAAGTGGAAAAAACTATACATACAATGAAAAAAGGAAAACCAGCAGGACCTGACAGCATATAAATAGAAATAATACAGGCATTAGAGGTTTTTGGCACCGGAGTGATTACAGACATATGCAATGACATATACCACACAGGATACATACCAAATGAACTAAAAACATCAACTTTCATTGCTTCGCCTGAAAGGAATGATGCAGTTGAATGCAGTGACTTTAGAACAATAAGCCTAATGAACCATGTTACAAAAATCTTGCTAAAAGTTATACAAAGAAGGATTCAGAATAAAATCAATACTGAATTAGATGAGCAGCAATTTGGATTTAGGAAAAATAGTGGGACAAAAGAAGCCATATTCTGCATGAGAACATTAATGGAAAAGTACACAGAAGTAAACAAACCAATATATGCCTGCTTCATAGACTACACCAAAGCTTTTGAAAGAGTACACCACAACAACTTATAGAATGCCTAAAAGAGATACATCTAGATGACATGGACATACGACTAATATGTAATCTATACTGGGAGCAAACAGCAATAATAAAATATAACAAGGAGAACTCTACACCCATTAATATAAAAAGAGGAGTAAGACAGGGATGCATCCTATCACCAGGTTTGCTCAATCTATACACTGAGAAAATCTTTAAAAACATCAATGAGATGCCAGGCCCACAAATTAATGGAAAGATTAATCAATAACCTAAGATATGCTGATGATACTGTACTACTAGCAGAAAATCCTAAAGATCTACATTTACTTAATGAAATAAACATGACAAGCAAAAAATATTGACTAGATATGAATATTAAAAAGACTAAAACTATGATCATAAACAAAGATAATACTCAAAACCCACAAGTGGATATCAAAATTGATGGAATAGACCTGGAGACAGTTCAGAACTACAACTACCTTGGACATGCTAAAACCAGTGATGGAAAATGTACAACTGAAATAAACAAAAGAATAGGAATGGCAAAAAGTAATTTTAATGTCATGAAAAACATACTAACATCAAAACAAATAACACCAGGGCTAAAACTAAGAATAGCAATATGTTATGTCTTCAACATTCCTATATGGTGTAGAAACATGGACATTAGACAAGAAAAAAGAACAGAAAATTGAAGTCTTTGAAATGTGGACATATAGAAGAATAGATAGAATTGGATGGAAGGAAAAGAAAACAAACAACAAAGTCTTAAAACAACTAAAAATGAAAAGAGAACTACTAAACACAGTTCAAACAAGACAAATGCGATTTTTGAGCCATGTTAAAAGACACAACAGCCTACTAAAAGTAATCCTGGAGTGGAAAATACAAAGTAAAAGAGGCAGACCAAGACTAACATGGACCAGTAACATCAAAAGATGAACAAATCAGCCTATGACAACCTGCACCATCAAAGCAAGAGACAGAGCAGAATGGCACTCCATGGTAGCCAAACTTCATTGCGGAGATGGCACTCTGATGAAAAGGAATGGTACAGTTGAATGCAGTGACTTTAGAACAATAAGCCTAATGAGCCATGTTACAAAAATCTTGCTAAAAGTAATACAAGAAAGGATTCAGAATAAAATCAGTATTGAATTAGAGGAGCAGAAATTTGAATTTAGAAAAAATTTAGAAATTTGAGTGGGACAATAAAAACCATATTCTGCATGAGGACATTAATCATAAAGTACACAGAGGTAAACGAACCAATATAAGCCTGCTTTATAGACTACACCAAAGCTCCTTATAGAATACACCATAAACAAATTATTGAATGTCTAAAAGATATACATCTACATGACACAGACATAAACTAATATGTAATTTATACTTAGAGCAAACAGCAATAAAATATAAGAACTCTACACCCATTGATATAAAAAGAGGAGTAAGATAGGGATGAATCCTATCACCAAGATTGTTCAATCTATGCACTGAGCAAATCTGTAAAAACATCATAGAGATGTCAGGCCTAAACATTAATGGAAAGATAATCAATAACCTAATATATGATGATGATACTGTATTACTAGCAGAAAATTCTAAAGATTTACAATTACTTAATAAAATCAACATGACAAGCACAAAATATGGATTAGCTATGAATACCAAAATACTAAAACTATGACCATAAATAAAGATAATACTCAAAGCCTACAAGTGGATAACAAAGTTTAAGGAATACACCTGGAGATTGTTCAATCTGGATAGAGCAGTCTAGAGGTAAGGTATCACACTGGACAAGGAGGAATTTGGTTTTACTCCCATCACAGGTAGTGAAAATTTCCCATTTTGAATTCATTGTTTCTTAATGTCTTTACATACAATCCCATGGTCAAGTGAGATCCAATGTCTAACCATTTCAGGTAACAGAAGGAAACAAGGATATCTCATATTCTGCATTCATTAAAGAAGACCCTTGGCAGTTAGAAATAGAAAATAGGCCAAAAATAGCCACTGTCACAAATCTACCCAAAAGCATCAACAATAAAAAGTGAGAGAAAAATGAGTCTTTGACATAAGAGAATATCTGTATTATGAGGGGCACCAAAACAAACAGCTGCCGATGTGGAAAAATAGAAAAAAGCCACATTCACACAAAATTATATTCCCCTGGTCTTCACCGGAAATATAAAATGAAGTACACAAAAATGTTTTGATGGTGTATTCAAAGCATTCACCTGCTCCATAAGGGCCATATTTGTGTTACTAAGGTGTTGAGAGCACTGCAATTAGTTTGACTTAATGACCAACATTTAAGGTTGTCTTGAAACGAAAGCTATCAAACGAAAGCATGAAAAGTTGTGTTATGGCAGCTGTCTATAGTTTCCAGAGTGGGATTCTTGACAGAAAATGAAATGAATTCAAAGATTAAAGATGCAGGCGAAAAGAGGCAAGACAATTTTTCTTTATCCATTCTGCTGCCAGACCTGCCATTTAATCATTTGTAGAGCCAGCCACAAGAGAAATTGCTTGGTAAAACAGTCCTAGCAGTTACTACTAAAGATCAACAGTTGCCAACTTACAACCATAGGTCAAGATGAAAAAATGACACATACAAATTCTTAACTATTGTTAGAATGAAGTACATTAGACCTGAATCTTGTATAAAGTAAACTGTAATACCTAATGGCAACAATATGGAATATAAGAATGTTAGTGAGCATTGAACAGAACAACACTCGTTTACACATTTCAGCAGTTGAAACATCTTTCTATAGCAATCTATTTATCATCATCATCATGTACCATACCATTTGGCATAGGCAATCATGTCCTTCCACAATCTTCTATCCATCATGCATTGCATCAATTCTTTTGTTGACTGTTTTCCATGTTATGGCACCGAACAATCTAATATTTTCTCTCTTTGTCGTCCGCAATCTCTCTTTCCCTGTATTTTACCAGTTGTAACCAAGTATTCCAACTTTCTTCTTCTCATGATGTGAATGAAAAATGTTGATTATTTCTTTCTGATGTTTTAGGAGCTCCCTTTTTTTGTTGGCCTCTTTGAGAATTTCCTTGGTCTTTTTAGCTGTTCAGGGAACTTTCAACATTTTTCTGAGAAATCAAATCTCTGTGGCCTCTAATTGTCTCTTTATTTAAACTATTTAAGCAATTTAAAAAATCTATAACCAAAACTGTAAGTAGCTTATTCAATAATATTCCTTCTTCTTCTACCTTTCAGCTCCCTGTGGAGCATAGGTCTTCAACAGACACTTTCCAAGCCATTCTGTTTCTTGTCTTTTTTTTAAAGATCACTCCATGTCTTCCCCCATTATCTTCATCTCTGCTTCTATCTGTCTTTGGAAGAATATTTTGGTCTTTGTCTCTTCCACATGTTGATTCCAAAAATGGCCTGTTGTGTATATACTCTCAGTTGGCCTCTGTAGTGTGTGTCCTAACCAGTGCCATCACCTTCCTTGAATCACTTCTTCCACTTTTATTTGATGGTACTTTCCCATAATTCTACATTAGTGATTTTGTCCTGTCATTTCCATCCTTTTATTATATGCAAGCATCCATCAATGAAAGTCTCTATCTTCATGATTGTCATATTTGTTGTTTTCCATATTTCACAGCCATATGACACGACTGCTGAGTTCCACAATTTTTATTTTTCTATTTAATCTTAACTTTTTGAATTTCCAAGTTTGCTACAATTTTTTCCTTCTCAAGTTTTACTGCAATGTAGATTGATACTTTGTTATCAGAACTTCTGGTACCATAGAAAGATGAGAACTGTCACACAGACTAGCCAGGTAATAACAGTAATTGTCATTTAATAACACTAAATGTCTTGGGCCAATTCAACTGTAACTTATTCTTCTTGGTCTTGTTCTCATTAAAAAGCCAACATTCCAGCCAGTGACAAACATGCCAAGTAGGAACGTATAAGACAGCAACATTATGGTATTAACTCTTAGTGCATAAGTCTAAAAAAACTATAAACTACAAAAATGAGTGCACAACATATAAGGCAGCAACATTATGGTATTAACTCTTAGTGCATAAGTCTAAAAAAACTATAAACTACAAAAATGACTACACAACATATAAGGCAGCAACATTGTGGTATTAACTCTTAGTGCATAAGTCTAAAAAACTATAAACTACAAAAATGAGTGCACAACATATAGGGCAGCAACATTATGGTATTAACTCTTAGTGCATAAGTCTAAAAAAAACTATAAACTACAAAAATGAGTACACAACATATAGGGCAGCAACATTATGGTATTAACTCTTAGTGCATCAGTCTAAAAAAACCATAAACTACAAAAATGAGTGCACAACATATAAGGCAGCAACATTATGGCATTAACTCTCAGTGCATAAGTCTAAAAAAAACTATAAACTACAAAAATTAGTGCACAACATGATGTATTAACATTTTTAAAACGTCAGACATCATGGTGGTTGGGTGGTCTAAAGGTAAGATGTTGGCCTCTGAACATGAAGATCTCAACGTTGGTTCCCACCACAGGCGGTGGAAAATTAAAAAGAAAATAAATAAAAATAGAATCAGTGGCTTTACCCTCCCAGGGTCTCTGGGTAGTGAGATCTGATGTCTAGCCCTCTCAGAAAATGGTGAAAAATGAGAGGCCCTGAGTGCATTCTGCGCAAGTTAACGGAAACTTGGCAGTTGGAAATCGAAAACTGTAGGCCAAAAATAGCCACTGCCCCGGCAAAAAAAAATGGACAATAAAAATATACTATAAGATGGGGATTCCCATGTGTTACCAGGGCCTCATTATGAGGGAAGTAAAGAATAGTGACACTGTGACCTTCCAGGCATGTTGTAAAAGGCGACTAAGGAGGTTGATTGATTGATGGCTTGACAAGCTGTCATCGTAAAAAAGTATTGTTATGGAAACAGAACCATAGATTTTAGAAGCAGCGATCTCTGCAATATGTGCCATTTTGGCACGCAAGGTTTCTGTTTTTGAGATTGTGGTGGTTCTGCCCTATGTGCCGACTTTGGCTCGAAAAGGACAATAGATAGATAGATAAGATGGGGAACACCTAACACACGGCTGCCAGTGTGTAAAAATAAGAAAAAAATCATATTCATGCAAAATTCAGTCCCACTGGACTTTGCCAGAAATATAGAGCTGGTGAACACAAAACGAAGCAAACAAAAAGTATATACTAATGTCTTGTTTTTTATAAATGAAGAGTGCAAGAATTATAAAATAAACTTGAAGAAAAAAGTAAATTGAAATAAACAAAAACTACACTGAATTTGATGTGTACTGGTTTATGCATGTCAATAACACAAGAAATGGTATTTGTTGTAAAATATATCAATATTTATACAAAATAGTAAATATTTGAATGGCTATTCTCACAAATACTTTTTAGTCATCTTTTTAAAACTTTGATGTCACGTAATAATTTTGAGTTGCGCATATTCACCTTCATTACTTCAATCTTAACTCACCATACTGGGGGGATTATCAAAATAATCAGTTACGCAATGATAAGGAGGTCATCTTTATTTTTATTAACCTTATTTTAGATCTACTATTTGAAAACACATCAGTTATTCCTAGAACCAGAGCTAGTACGAGGCAATGGCCACATATCTCCCATGTCTATGCGCTGATAGCTAAAATTAACTTCACTCAACATGACTTGAAAAATAATGGATTAGAATAAATACCAAGGAATTTTATTTCAACTCCAAAATTAGAAACTTGAGAGTAAAATCCTAATAATGAATGAGCCAAATTTGTGAAAACGATATCCACTTCTAAAATGTGGTTTGCAGAAAATATTACTAAAAGGCCTTAATACCAACCAAGGTATTCACTTTATAATCCATCTCCTGTTTTATATTCTCAACAGGTAGCAGGTTCTGGGATTCCATATTTCTGACAATCTGAGAAAGGAAAAGTAAGGTCCCATTTAAACATGTTGAAATATTGGAATAACAAGACAAATGGAAGATATAATGAATAAGTTATATCTAACTCCTACATACCAACACATCTGAACTTTTAAATTATTTCTTATTATTGATTAAACAATTTTGTGTCTAGTCCATGAACTTGTATCTCCTCTTAATGTTTAGAAGAAATGTTACATTTGTTAGTCTGTGGGATTAATGCAAACCTGCTTAAAATGATATTTCATTTTAATGCAAGCCATGTTAGAAAAGAAACAAAATAATTTACTATGTGCATAATGATTTCATTCTTAACATATGGATGTGAATCATGGACAATAGGACAACAGACAAGAAAATCACTGGAGTCTGTAGAAATGTGGTTTTACAGAAGAATGTTGAGAATACCATGGACAGTTAAGAAGAGTAATGAAAACGTTCTGAAAGAGGCCAAAGCAAAAAGAGAACTAATTTCCAATATTAGGAAGAAACAAGAAACAATCATTATTTTTTTTATCATGTAATGAGAAGGGAACAGCTGGAATATATTGTAACAACTGAGAAGATTGAGGGACGAAGAAATAGAGGGAAGCAAAGAGAAAAGATACCAGACAGATTAAGAGAATGGCTTGGTAGAAGATCAACAACAGAAATGATAAATAACTGTCGTGATCGAAAGTTGGAGACATGATCACCTATGCCAGCAGGCCCGGTACTTGATGATAATGATTTCATGTAACGTGAATATTTTGATGGTGAAATAAGTATTTGTTGTTAGCAGCATACAATATAATAGGTGATATAGTCTGGAGGAATAAAGAAACAATCACAAGATCTGTCATTCTATGGAAGCCAAGATGAAAGCTCAAGCAAGAGACAGATAAAAGACAACCTGGTAGAGAATAGTGAAAGTAAGGATACATGACAATGGCTAAGCCTGGGTCTTAACATGTCAAATATGGACATAGAGTGATTATTGTGGCAGAGATTTTGTTGTGGACTTCTTTTTGTCACATAATGTATCAGCCAATAATTGATTGACTACACGTCAAGTACTAGAAACAGCATCATCTTTGTCTATATTTTTCTGACAATTATGTTTGAGTTAATGAGAATAAGAAAAAAATGTCACATAGAAAACAAGCACCACAATCAATTCTATCTATTGACCTTTCGAGCCGTAGCTGGCCCATCATAGGGCGTAGACCAAGATACTCCTTCTCTTATCTAAATTTTTATTCTAGCAGTTTTCAATTCTTTTAAAGATATTTTATCAAATCTCGTCAATTTCTAGAACCAGAGCTAGTATGAGGCAAAGGCCACTTATCTCTATGTGCTGATAACAAAATTAAATTCACTCAACATGACTTAAATAATGGATTAGAATAAATACCAACCTGTTGAGAATATAACAATCAATTATAGAAAGTTAATATTACCTGACTTATGTCTGTTTAGTTAAGTACATTTGTAACTAAATTAGTACTTTTAAAGCTAACCAATCTACTTACTTCATAATCTGGTTCCTGTTTTATATTCCAAATGGGGATAACATTCTTGGTTTCCATACTTGCGTCTGTCAGAAATTAAGGAGGAATGTTCAATATTTAGTGAGAATTAGCAGGAGATGGTAATTTTACTGTCATATTTGTTGCCTTTCATTTAGTTATGAGTTACATATCACCAATGCTCATCAAAACTAACTTGTCTATTACTTTGTAAATACTTAAGAAATGGATCACAGGACAACCCGTGTTTGATTCCCGCTGGAAGCAGTGTGAATTGCACTCGTGGTTGCCAAACCACGGTGGTTGGATATAATACCCCCATGGTTGAACCAGCACCTGGCAGAAATGGGTACTAGTGTAGCACTCTGGGAAGGTGAGAAGTGATGGTGCTTGAGGGGACATTAGACAGGAGTCTCCGAACCACTTCTGGATAGGTGGCTGAACACCAATGGGTAAAACCTGCATGCTGAGACAGCAATTAAAATCTTGTACCTTTCCATTTTCTTACCAGCATTATAGTATAGTTACTTACATGAAGCTAGCATTTATTTACTTAAATAATATTAGTACTCATTAGTACTACCCACTTTTTGTGGTAGTAAGTAGTCATATATATTATAATATATATATAGTAACCTCCGTCAGTCATAGTTGACTATGGATTTTTCAGCGCCCCTAGAAATGTTATTTTTTCTTTTCTTTTCTTTCACCGTATATTCTCTGTCTCTATGAATCTGTCTGCTTCTTGTTTGAGGTGAACCTTTCGAGTGTGTTTGCAGAGAATGCATTCTGCAGCTTTGTCTTCCCATGCTGCAGGGCACAGGGTTTACGTTCAGAGTCTTCATGTCACGTTTACACACATCTACAAATCGAAGTTTTGGGCGCCCCCTAGTTCTTTTACCATCTTCCAGTTGTCGTAAGAGTTTATCTTTCGGTATACAGCCATCTTTCATACGGTGTACATGGTCAAACCAGTGTAACCAATGTTGTTTGAGCAGCGTGTAGATATTCAGGAGGCCTGTGCAAGTCTTGATTTCCACGTTTGTCACTTTATCCTTACAAGTGATACCAAGAATATGGTGTCGACATCGCATATGGAATGCATTTAGCCTTCTCTCCTGCTTAGGTTGTCCATGATTCGCTGCCATACAGGAGGATACTAATTATGCAGGCATTGTACACTGCAGTGTTTGTTTTATTTTAATTGTCAGTTTTCTGTTTTTCCAGTCACACCTAGAATGACGGGAAAAGGTGGTAACAGTTTTACCAATGTGAGTGTCAATTTTTGTACCTAAAGATAGTCTGTCGCTGATGATGGACCCCCAGGTACTGAGGTAGTAAAGATATACTTATACGCTGCAGGACATCAAGTTTATAGTTATAATATATCTATCTATCGTCCTTTCGAGCCGAAGACGGCACATAGGGCAGAACCACAATCTCAAAAACAGAAACTTTGCAACCTTGCGTGCCAAAATGGCACTTATTGCAGAGATCACTCACACTGCTTCCAAAACTTAAGGCATGGTTATATTATATATATAATATATAGTACATTGTATATTAATTGACTTACCGATAAACTTAAGTTAATAGTAGTACTTAACAATCTATCTATCGTCCTTTAGCAGCGAAGAGACAACCATAGGACAAAAATTAAAGACTGTGTCTGACGATCAAGAATCTGATCTAAGAAGTGTACAGGACCCACATTATATCTCAAATCACTATGACAACACGTCTTTTCTCTTAATTCTGCACTCCTCTTTCATTCCAAGAATAGTCTTCATAAAGTACAACTTTGTACTTAAGACTACACTACTATTATTTTTCCAAAATTTCTATTATTTTTTATTTTTCCAGTTCTATTTAACGTGTACACAATAACGATCACGGCCCAACAGCTGGATGGGAGGGGAAGAACTATGACTTTTGCTGATGATATTCTGTATATCGACAGGGAAGAGATAGACGGGGAATCGCCTCCACAATGCAAGACGAACTCGATCGCATTTCTTCCTGGTGTGGGGTTTCAGGTGCCTTGGTTAATCCTAATAAAGCATCAGTTTCATGGTTCTCCCTTAACAATCATATCGTTAATACAACCACACCGGTAGTACGAATGGGAGCTGATGAGGTGACCAGGGACAAGTTGATGACATACCTCGGAGTTAAGTTTCATCGCAGCCTGTGTTTTCGGGACCACGTCGACCATGTGATAACAAAATCCCGCAAAGGATTAGCCGCCTTGAAGGTCATGGCAGCTGCCAACATCGAGCAGAGGCTACTTATTCTTCTGTTCCAGGGATTAGTCCTCGCACCAATTGAGTATGCCCTGGCCATTCTTACTGTCAGTACGACTCAAATTGATAGGCTGGAGAAAATACAAAATGAAGCCATGCGCATTATCCTGGGATGTACGAGAGACACTCCTTGTGTATCAATGAGGTATCTTCTTGACTTTCCAACCATGGATGACAGAATTAAGATCTGGAGAGCACGAGCATACCTGAAGATTAGTACAGATACAGAGAATCCATTGCACCACGTGCTCAACACAGAGAAAGGTACCAGGCTAAAATGAGGCAAATCATGGGTGGGCCGGGCAGAAGATGTCATCAAACAGGTCTGTGGGCTTACCAATATCAGCGTTGGTGAGGAGTGGATACCGGTGCCTACGTCATTCAAGGGAACTTTCTCATGTATTGTCACACTCGACAGGAAAAGTAGGGAACAGAACCCGGTCGTGGTTAATGCTGAGGTCAACGGTCTCATCTGCGATAATACCGATGAGAAAGATGCAGTCATCTATACAGACGGATCTGTAAGACAACACGAAAGAAGTGCATGGGCATTTACAGCACGCTCAGCAGGCAGAATAGCCAAGGAAGACAGTGGTGCATACGCCATGACCACAAGTAGCATGACAATGGAGGTGATGGCAGTGACCAAGGCATTCAAATGGTTAGAGTCACAAGACTACATCCACGCATGTATACTGAGTGATTCGATGAGCATGATAAAAAAAGTGGAGGCGGGCTATGTACGCATGCAATGGGTAGAGTCGTTGCAGAAATCCAAAATACGTAAGGTCACCTTTGTCTATGTCCCTGGACATGCGGGAGTACGGGGAAATGAGAGAGCGGACAGGTTGGCTAGCTGCGCTGTCGTTGAGGACGGGCAACCGATGGATCGGGCGGACATCATCAATGCCCTTCGAGATGTTGGAAGAGCACAGGACTTCGACAAACACAGATCAACGTCACTTCTTCGGATGATGGAAATGGGAGTTAAGATGGGCACGGCCAGAAATGAGAAACTTGGTGGCCGTGTAAGAAGACTTATCAACCAACATAGAACTGGAGTCGTCAGTCGCTGGACACTGACTGACTGAGGGAATTGCTGAGGAGGGGATCTGAGCACCTATGGACATGTTCGGAGTGCAATGATGATGACCCGCAAATAACTCAATATTTTTCCAATTGACCAATTGTTTTTAAAAAAATCCGCTTATTTCATTTCTATAATAATATAAAATATCAATATTTAATTTTATTTCTCAAATTAGTCAAATAATTTCTTTCAGAGAGTAAACTTTTAACTTTTAAACTTTAAACAACATTAGTTTAGTTGAACCTACAATGGTCTTTTAGATAAGTCAATATACAATTTTGAGTGAGATTCATATAAAAAGGAGATGGAAAATAAAACATGAAAAAGATTACGCCTGTTTAATTTAAGCTTAGTGAAAGCAACAATCACAGCAACACAAACTCGTTGACAATCGATAAAAGATGACGGTTTGGGCTTTCCGGATTCGGTCGCAAACTGAAGCTGAGCGGAAGTGACGTCAAAATTAATGACAGTGGTTGCCATTTTGGCTTTCCTAAGACACATTTTCAAAACTCATCAGCACAAACATAAAACTTAGACTATTCAAATCAAATGTACTATCAACTCTTACGTATGCGTTTGAAAGATGGAAAACAACAAGAGACATAGAAACAAGGTTGAACGCGTTCAAAAATAAATGTCTAAGGAAAATACTTGGTATAGCGTGGAACGAATTCTAAACCAACTAGGAAATTAGAAAAATCACCAATCAACCACTATCTTCAGTAATAAAGAAAAGACGATGGTCATATGTTGGACATGTGATGAGAAGAGATAATAACCGAATAGCAAAGCAAGCCCTCATGTGGGAAACAACAGGTAAGAGGAAAAGAGGCCGACACAGAGAGACACTGAGAAGAATATTGATGAGGGCGACAAGAGCAGCAGGAATCGGCTCCCTCAATGATATAGAGCTGCTTGTACAGAACCGAGACATATGGCGAGATTTGCTAAAATATCTTTAAAAGAATTGAAAACTGCTAGAATAAAAATTTGCCTTGGTCTACGCCCTATTGGGCCGGCTACGGCTCGATTGATAGATAGAAGACAAATTTTTTTTAAATATCAGATAATATAGTAACTAAACCTATATAGCATTCGGCGTCTTGACAGACCGTTGGTAGCAAGCAATTATGTTAAGTTAGTAGTTTGGTAATAAAATATTAGTGTCTTATGCTGGATGCTGCTTTACTGAACAGCTTCACTTGTGACTGAATCTGCCAATATTGGACAGACAAATCCATCCGCAGAAAGAACAAGATGTATTTCTGGAGCCTGGCTCTTGTTTCCTTTCTCCTTGTCTTCTGAATAGTATCGGTAATGCCGCAAAAGTTGCTGTGTCGATTTTAAAATTGTGTTCTCCATGTGCTACGATCTGCAGCGAGATTTTCCGTTTCTTTCACTTATAGAGAATTCACTTAAGAAAGCCCTGCAAACATCCTTATATCTCAGCACTGGTCTGTCCTTTGGTCCCTCTCTTTTCTTAAGTTCGTCATCCAATAGTTGTTTGGGAATGCGAATGTTTACCATTCTTCTTATATAACCCAGCCACCTTAGTCTACGACTCCTAAGTGTTGCCATGATGGATGGGAGTTTGGCTCGTTGTAAGATATAAGAATTGGTTACTTTGTCCTGCCGTGTGATGTCCATACTTTTTCGAAGACAACGTACATTAAAGCTGTTCAACTCTTTCTCCTGCCCTGCATAGGTAGTCCAAGTTTCTGATCCGTATAGAAGTTTACTAAGTGACATTTTTGGTAAACTTGAATCTTAGTCCTAAGTGTTAATTTGGTGTTGGCCCATGCCCTATCTTTTAGTTTATCAAATGTGGAAACTGCCTTTCATATCCGGGAATTTATTTCCAAGGGAGACAGTGGTTGTAACCATAGAATCGAGAGAGGCAAATTTTCACACAGATTCAAGAGGTATGTTATATAAGGTTATGGCTGCGGGACTGGCTACATCTTGTTGAAGCAGTGAAATCGAGCATGTGGTGCTTGCAGAGTTCAATCAATAAGCAAACAACAATATAAAGTCCGAAGCGGTATCGAACCCGTACTCCTTGGCACAATATCTCATGCATATGCTCCTCAAACTGGCGGTGCACCCCTTCCTCATTAGATGGATCGCCGCGGCACTGTTTCAGAGGAAGGTGATACTCAGATGTGGAAGTTGGTCTTCCAAGCCAACATCCATTTGTCCAGGGCTGCCACAAGGCTCACCATTTTCACCAGTTCTATTTAACGTGTACACAATAACGATCACGGAGCAACAGCTGGATGGGAGGGAAAGAACTATGACTTTTTCTGATGATATTCTGGTATATCGACAGGGAAGATACAGACGGGGAATCGCCTCCACAATGCAAGACGAACTCGATCGCATTTCTTCCTGGTGTGGGGTTTCAGGTGCCTTGATTAATCCTAATAAAGCATCAGTTTCATGGTTCTTCCTTAACAATCATAACGTTAATACGACCACGCCGGTAGTACGAATGGGGGCTGATGAGGTGACCAGGGACAAGTTGATGACATACCTCGGAGTTAAGTTTCATCGCAGCTTGTGTTTCGAGACCATGTCGACCATGTGATAACAAAATCCCGCAAAGGATTAGCTGCCTTGAAGGTCATGGCAGCTGCCAACATCGAGCAGAGGCTACTTACTCTTCTGTTCCAGGGATTAGTCTTCGCACCAATCGAGTATGCCCTGGCAATTCTTACTGTCAATACGACTCAAATTGATAGGCTGGAGAAAATACAAAATGAAGTCATGCGCATTATCTTGGGATGTACAAGGAACACTCCCTGTGTAGCAATGAGGTATCTTCTTGACTTTCCAACCATGGATGACAGAATCAAGATCTGGAGAGCACGAGCATACCTGAAGATTAGTACAGATAAAGAGCATCCATTGCACCAACACAGGGAAAGGTGCCAGGCTAAAATGAGGCAAATCATGGGTGGGCCGAGCAGAAGATGTCATGCAACAGGTCTGTGGGCTTACCAATATCAGCGTTGGTGAGGAGAGGATACCGTGCCTACGTCATTCAAGGGGACTTTCTCGTGTATTGTCACACTCGACAGGAAAAGTAGGGAACAGAACCCGGTCGTGCTTAATGCTGAGGTCAAGGGTCTCATCTGCGATAACACCGATGAGAAAGATGCAGTCATCTATACAGACGGATCTGTAAGACGACACCAAAGAAGTGAATGGGCATTTACTGCACGCTCGGCAGGCAGAATAGTCAAGAAAGACAGTGGTGCATACGTCATGACCACGAGTAGCATGACAATGGAGGTGATGGCAGTGACCAAGGCAATTAAATGGTTAGAATCACAAGACTACACCCACGCATGTATACTCAGTGATTCGATGAGCATGATAAAAAAAAGTGGAGGCGGGCTCTTTACGCACGCAATGGGTAGAGTCTTGCAGAAATCCAAAATACGTAAGGTCACCTTTGTCTATGTCCCTGGACATGCGGGAGTACGGGGGAATGAAAGATAGGACAGGTTGGCTAGCTGCGCTGTCGTTGAGAACGGGCAACCAATGGATCGGGCGGACATCATCAAGGCCCTCCGAGATGTGGGAAGAGCACAGCACTTTGACAAACACAGATCCATGTCACTTCTTCGGATGAAAGAGATGGGAGTTAAGATGGGCACAGCCAGAAATTAGAAACTTAGTGGCCGTGTAAGAAGACTTATCAACCAACACAGAACTGTAGTTGTCAGTCGCTGGACACTGCGAGACTTGCTGAGGAGGGGATCTGAACACCTATTGACATGTTCGGAGTGCAATGATGATGACCCGCAAATAACTCAATAACTCAATACCTCCTTGGCACAGCACCTTGTGAGAAATCAAACGCTAGAGTACACGGCCAACTTAGCTATCTAAAAATGTAGCTATCATTGGCGATGTATTTCACGCAGGTGTACTCATGACTGTAACATTGGGTTACGATCACAACTCGGGAACAAATTGTTGTCTGTATTTTCCTGTTACGACACGTATCTCCTGGATAGGGTAGGTCTTAATACTTGGGCTGCATACAAACAGTTATAGGAAGAAACAACACGAATAGTAGTTTCCTGTGGTTTAGACAGGAGACAAATAATAATAAATGAATATTATTCGATAGGGAAACTTTCGAGACGATCGAGATGATCACCGAATCATTTCAGAGGAGGAGATATGTTTACAGCACTCAGAAAAAATCACAAATAATCAACAAAAGATTGTCTTAATAGGAAAATACAGATTCACACTTTATTATTACTCTATTTTGAGTAGTGAACATGTCACTTCTCATTCTGGTGTTGCCAGTGCAGCTGAGAAGTCTTTAAAGTTTAGCTATTTTCTTGCGTTCCTTGGAGACTCCGTGTGTGTTCAGATTTAAGCAAAAACAATTTTTGAATTTCAGTTTAGAGTTTGGAATCAATGTTAAGTAGTCAGAGATACACAGTCAAAGTTAGCATCTACAATCATAACTTTAGACTCAGCATGTGTATTGAAGTTGGGTTTGTGTTGTGATATGCTCCATACCGTTTTATTTTTATTTTGCATGTTTACTGCAGGGGGTGCGTACTATCCCCCTCCCCCTTCTCTCTTGAAAGATCAAAACACAACACAACGAGCCTTCGGCAAACGTTGTGAGAACACCAGACCCAAGGGTCGACCACGAACAAGATGAATCGATGGAATATTAGAAGCACTAGGAAACATAACAGCAACAGAGGCGAACAGAAGAGCAAAAGACCGCAAATTATATCTCCCCTCGACGCTGAAAGGCAGATGAAGAAGGAAAGAAGAAGAAGACTGCAGTTCTACTGGTGGTCCCGTATAGGTATAACATAATAAAATTCGTGTTGTATTTCCTGGCTTGGATCTATTTGTTTAATTTCTATAGTTTGTTGTTATACCTGATGATGCCTTTTGCTGAAACGTTGTAGTTTTGTCTTGCCTTTCTATTTGTTTAGCTACTTCATAAAATTTTATGTTTATTTGACAAGTTCTCTGCAGCTCTACTCGCGGGCCGAGTGTTAGACAAGGTGTTGTGTGCTGTCACCAGATTTGCTTAATATTTATAGTGAGATTATTTTAAGATAAAATTTTATAATAAAAAAGCCACAGAAGGTGGATGCATTGCAGACAAAAAGGAAAAATGCTAACAGACAATAAGGATATCATAGATAGATGGCAGGAATATATAACAGAACTATTTCATGATCAAAGGGACAAGAAACCAGTTATAAAATGTACATCAGGCTATAAAATCTTAAATCTGAGGTGGAAAAAGCTATAAAAACAATGAAAAGGGGAAAAGCAGCAGGACCTGAAAGCATACAGATAGAGATGATACAGGCACTTGAAGATTTTGGCATTGAAGTGATTACAGACATATGCAACGACATATACCACACAGGATACATACCAAATGAACTAAAAACATCAACTTTCATTGCATTGCCTAAAAAGAACGGTGCAGTTGAATGCAGTGACTTTAGAACAATAAGCCTAATGAGCCATGTTACAAAAATCTTGCTAAAAGTTATACAAGGAAGGATTCAGAATAAAATCAATACTGAATTAGATGAGCAGCAATTTGGATTTAGGAAAAATAGCGGGACAAAAGAAGCCATATTCTGCATGAGAACATTATCGAAAAATACACAGAAGTAAACAAACCAATATATGCCTGCTTCATAGACTACACCAAAGCTTTTGATAGAGTACACCACAAACAACTTATAGAATGCCTAAAAGAGATACATCTAGATGACATGGATATACGACTAATATGCAATCTATACTGGAGCAAACAGCAATAATAAAATATAACAAAGAGTTCTCTACACCCATTGATATAAAAAGAGGAGTAAGACAAGGATGCATCCTATCACCAAGCTTGTCAATCTATACACTGAGCAAATCTTTAAAACATCATAGAGATGCCAGGCCTACAAATTAATGGAAAGATAATCAATAACCTAAGATATGTTGACGATACTGTACTACTAGCAGAAAATCCTAAAGACCTACAACAATTACTTAATGAAATAAACACGACAAGCAAAAAAATATGGACTAGATATGAATATCAAAAAGACTAAAACTATGATCATAAACAAAGAAAATACTCAAAACCACAAGTGGATATCAAAATTGAAGGAATAGACCTTGAGACAGTTCAGAACTATAACTACCTTGGACATACTATAACCAGTGATGGAAAATGTACAACTGAAATAAACAAAAGAATAGGAATGGCAAAAAGTAATTTTAATGTCATGAAGGACATACTAACATCAAAACAAATAACACCAGAGCTAAAACTAAGAATAGCAAAATGTTACATCTTCTCAATATTCCTATATGGTGCTGAAACATGGACATTAGACAAGAAAACAGAACAGAGAATTGAAGCCTTTGAAATGTGGATATATAGAAGAATAGGTAGAATTGGATGGAAGGAAAAGAAAACAAATGACAAAGTCTTAAAACAACTAAAAATGAAAAGAGAACTTCTGAACACAATTAGAACAAGACAAATGCGATTCTTAGGCCATGTTAAAAGACACAACAGCCTACTGAAAGTGATCCTGGAGGGGAAAATACAAGGTAAAAGAGGCAGAGGCAGACCAAGATTAACATGGACGAGTAACATCAAAAGATGGACAAATCAACCGATGACAACCTGCATCATCAAAGCAAGAGATAGAGCAAAATGGCGCTCCATGGTAGCCAACCTTCGTTGCGGAGACGGCACTCAATGATGATGATGATGATTTTAAGATCCATTAGGGGCATGCCTGGAATAATAATTGGAGGCATAATATAAATAATCTAAGGTATGCTGATGATACAGTCTTAATCGCTAAGAGTGAAAATGAGTTCCAAGAAATGTTGGACATTATAGTGAAAGAAAGCAAAAATAAAGGACTCAGCCTTAATAGCAAAAAGACAGAGGTAATGGTAACAACAAAGAAAAAAAAGAATACTATGGACAACTAAGAAGGGTAATGAAAACGTTTTGAAAGAGGCCAAAGCAAAAAGAGAGCTAATTTCCAATATTAAGAAGAGACAATCATCATTTTTGGCCATGTAATGAGAAGAGAGCAACTGGAATATATTGTAACAACTGGGAAAATTGAGGGACGAAGAGATAGAGGGAAGCAAAGAGAAATTATATCAGACAGCTTAAGAGAATGGCTTGGCAGAAGGTCAACAATAGAAATGATAAATAACTGTCGAGATCGAATATGTGGAGAGACATGATCACCTATGCCAGCAGGCCCGGTCTTTGATGATGATGTGTATGGCTCTGCACGTTTTTTTTTTTCAGATTTGTCCCGTCTTTAAGTTTTTCTTTTTCTCATTAAAATAAAAATGTGTAATAAGTTGTTAATAGCAAAAAGCATGCCCGGTATTTGACGACGATGAGTTGTTTCAACAACAATGTTCATTTCCTTCTGTGCTCATGCAGCCATGCTAAAGCGTTCAGTTTGCTGCCTTCACAAGTTTTAACTCTGCAATAACCACACTGGTGTCCCGTAGTCTCGAATACTGTCATGGCCTAATACTGTCGGCCTATTTGAAACTATATGTGGTAGCCTGACCTCTTGGCCCTTTCGCTTTAATAATTATCCTTGAACAGTTCTGAAATCTGTGTCCGTCGACTCGCATTAATTCAGCCGATGTCTCTGTTTCCCTGCATCGGGTTCTATTTTTTTTTATAGTTGCCTGTTCTTTGTTAAATTGTCATTCCCCAAGAAGGTGTGTTGACTGTTGATGTTCTTTCATAGAACATCTTTGACTTGAGTTCATTGACTATCATTTTATGCAGTTGTATCGTGATTCTTCTTTGAGAAAGTGAAATAATTTGTGTTATTAATTATTGTTCTTATTTTTTGTAAACTACCTTCCTTACTACTTGAGTTTGTAGTTTAAGTTAGTACTATTATAGTTTGATTCAGCTTGAAGTTTTAACTCAGACATTTTTGATCAACTCGGCAACTGCTAGGACCAGCATGATGATGTCCCCTAAACTTTGAGTAGTTTTAGTTTGACTAAATACTTTATTATTGACTTGAAACACTCTCCAGATAAGTATTTTATTTAAGTATAGGCAATTGATTACTTGAATATATGGGATCATAATATTTACGAGATTTAGGTACCTACATTATTTCTGTCGACGAGAGTGATCTCCTCTACCGCTCAGTCTCTACTTTACAGTACAGTTACTGGTACCGTAAATTGCTAGTTTAGGTACCTAAATTACTGCTAAACGAATAATCTCCCCAGATTGGCCGCACGCAATTTAAATGAATGTTATATGTATTATAATGTATCAACTACTTCTAGTTTTTGTGCATGTAGTTAATTTTTTGTTTCAACAAGGGTTACTAAGACTACTCAGACTACTCTACTGGTACTGGTTCGGGATAAGTTTAGTTTAGGTACCTTCTAACCCAGAGGTCTTCTATCCCTTATATTTATATGTAGTGGCCACATATAATGTGATACTAGTTGCGTGATAGTATTCACTGTGCATTATGGACACCCAGCATGTTTGTTCCATTCAATAAAAATAGCTATTGTTTTGATTTAAATAAATCTGTATTTTAAAATTCACTAATAGATGAACATGTATAGTTAAGTATATATCTATCTATTGACCTTTTGAGCCGTAACCGGCCCATAGGGCGTAGACCAAGATACACCTTCTCCTATATGAATTTTTTGTTCTAGCAGTTTTCTTTTAAAGATATTTTATCAAATCTCGCCATCTGTCTCTGTTCTGTGCAAGCAGTTCTATCTCATTGAGGAATCCGATTCCTGCTGCTCTTGCCTCTCTCATCAATGTTCTTCTCAGTGTCTCCCTGGGTCCTCTTTTTCTTTTACCTGTTGTTTCCATATGAGGGCTTGCTTTGCTATTCGGTTATTATCTCTTCTCATCACATGTCCAACGTATGACCATCGTCTTTTCTTTATTACTGAAGATATTAGTGGTTGATTGGCGATTTCTCTAATTTCCTCGTTTGTTTTGAATTCGTTCCATGCTATACCAAGTGTTTTCTTTAGACATTTATTTTCGAATGCGTTCAACTTTGTTTCTATATCTCTTGTTGTTTTCCAGCTTTCACACGCATACGTAAGGGTTGATAGTACATTTGATTTGAATAGCCTAAGTTTTGTGTTTGTGCTGATGAGTTTTGATTTCCACAACTTTTCAAGGCTTCTGAAAGACATTGCTGCTTTAGCCATTCTGATTCTAATTTCTTTGCTCGTACCCCCTTCTCGATCAATGTGACTTCCAAGATAGATAGAGTGATCAATCTCTTCTACTGGTTTGTTTTCCATGTATATTTTGTCACTTGTTGAATTGAACTTTTCATGACTTTAGTCTTTTCATGATTGATCTCAAGCCCAATTTTGCTGGCTATTGATGATAGTTCATTTGTGTTTTCCTGCATCGTTTTTATCTGACTGCTGATGGTGAACTATGTCATCAGCAAAGTCGAGGTCCTCCAAATGGTCTCCTTTTATCCATTCGATGCCTTTATTACCAGTGCAGCATTTCTTCATTATGAAGTCCATAACAACTCCAAATAACAAGGGCGATAAAATACATCCTTGTTTAACCCCAGTTTCTATTGGGAAACATTCGCTCAGTCCTTCCTCTGTTCGAACTGCACATGTGTAACCATCATACATGTCTTTGATAATATTTATGATTTTTGATGGTAAACCATATTGCTTCAGAATGTATAGTATATATATATATATATATATATATATATATATATATATATATATATATATATATATATATTGACCATCTAGTGAATTTTAAAATCCACTAATACAGATTTATTTGAATAATAACATGTATCTTTTGATAGTAATATAGATCAAGAAGGTGAAACAAAAAGAGAGATCAGAAACCGGATAGCAAAAACTGCAGCAAATTTAAAAACCCTGGACAAAATGTGATTTGAATACTCACCTTCAACATATACTTATGCATGTGAAAGCTGGAAAACAACAAAAGAGTTTGAGGAAAAAAAACTAAACGCTTTTGAACACAAATGTCTAAGAAGAGTACTCTGTGCACAAAGGAATGAATTCAAGACTGATATAGAGGTAAGAGAAATTGCCATGCAACCTATGGTCTCATCTACAATGGAATGAATTCAAGACTGATATAGAGGTAAGAGAAATTGCCATGCAACCTACAGTCTCATCTACAATGGAATGAATTCAAGACTGATATAGAGGTAAGAGAAATTGCCATGCAACTTACGGTCTCATCTACAATGGAATGAATTCAAGACTGATATAGAGGTAAGAGAAATTGCCATGCAACCTACGGTCTCATCTACAATGGAATGAATTCAAGACTGATATAGAGGTAAGAGAAATTGCCATGCAACCTACGGTCTCATCTACAATGGAATGAATTCAAGACTGATATAGAGGTAAGAGAAATTGCCATGCAACCTACGGTCTCATCTAGAATTAGGAAGAGAAGATGGACATATGTCAGTCATGTACTGAGAAGAGACAACAAGAGAAGATCGACATATGTCAGACATGTGCTGAGAAGAGACAACAAGAGAAGATGGACATATGTCAGACATGTACTGAGAAGAGATAACAAGAGAAGATGGACATATGTCAGACATGTACTGAGAAGAGACAACAAGAGAAGATGGACATATGTCAGACATCTACTGAGAAGAGACAACAAGAGAAGATGGACATATGTCAGACATGTACTGAGAAGAGACAACAAGAGAAGATGGACATATGTTTGTTTATAAAACTTGAAAAAAAAAAATCACAAATTTCCAATTTTTTTTTCTGTTTTAAACATACCTATTTTATAGAAGACCCAGTACTGCAGTACCTCTGGGCTGGACTAGTAGTTTCCCAGCATAGCCTGGGATAGACGAACTCCAACCTCTCCAGTAAGAGCCAGGAATGTCAAGAAAGCCATTACGACCCGCCACATCAAAGGGCAACCTGCCCGCATGAACTCGTGGCAATCCGTCAACAACAACAACAAACATACCTCTTTATTCTGAAATTATTCGCTGATCTATCGCCTCGGAAGTTTACCTCCATAATAATAATAATATTCATTTATTATAATTTGTCCTCTCTATAGGAAACATCAGGATACAAAAAAAGAGGAAAACCTAGAGAGACACTGAAAAGAACACTTATAAGTGAAGCAATGATAGCAGGCATAGACTCATTAGGTAAAGCAGAACATCTCGCCAGAATAGAGATGGTTGGCAACAAACACTACAAGCCCAATGCGACATCTAACGGGAAGGATCAAGATGATCATTTCCACTTGTTAGTCCTGGAAGTATGTGGCACAATGTAGTAGTGTTATGTCATTTTTCTCAATTTTGTTGCGGAAATGTAAATGAAACTCACCTACATCTGATCCTTTTGTGTTGCTTTGTGTACATTTTATATGGTTTATTTACCAAATCTCATAGTGTAAATTTGTAATGTTTTATATATATTATTTGTCCTTTAAATTGATGAATTCACATGGATTCTCTTTGTCTAAGGGTATCATTTCAAAATAAAAGTGGTTTTTCATTTTGATGGTCAAAGGATTTATTCAGTACTGTAAAGCGATAGTAAAAAAGTAAAGTACCCCCGTCGCGCCAAGTGGCATATAGGGAATATGGTGTTACTGACCATATATTTTACAGACCTTTTAGAAATTTTTTGGGGTAATGTGGTCGGTATTACCGAAAGCGTGCCGCTTTACTTTCCCAGAAAAAAATCTGGTACCCATTAAAGGCTGGGTGAACCGGAAGCCGTTGGTTGGGATCGAACCCTATCTCTTGTCTTTTGTAGTCCAGTTCACTAACCAACGAGCTATCGTGGCTCCTCTGTAAAGCGATAGGTGAAACCAATTTCTGAATTTATTTGTTTTCAATTTTTAACAGCATATCACTTTGAATGGTAATAAATATGTTGCTGTGCCTTTAAATGATTGAAATTCATAAAAATGTGTATATTTGGATAAACTATAAGTTAAAAAAAAAGTAGATTTTAATATTATTGTTGATTAGATGTATTTTAGTGGAAATTTAGTTTTTTATTTTGTTTTTTGTTCGCATATAGCACATTTTTAATGTGATTTTAAAAGTACAAACGGAGGCGAAGGCAAGCCTCCCAGCACCAGAGTTGGAAGTTGTCAGCGACCCACAGCTGATGGTTTGCGCCAGGATCGGTGAACCAAAACCATCCAGTCCCTGCTCCACCTCTCCGTGGTGTCCTCCAGTAACAGACTAACCTGTCCTGTCTGGCCAAGCGAGCAGGGATCGAAGAGGGAAGACAACCCGGTACTCAAAAATGTTGTGCTGAAGTCGGATGTCTTGGGCCGAAAGGCGCAAATATAACAGTTATACTGTAAACCACAACACAACGCAGACACGCCCACTTAACGTCCTTTTAAGGGCGGATGACGAAGAGGAATTCTACAGTCTACGAATACTCTAGAATACTTTAGTCATCGGGCGAACGCAAGCAAGCAAATACAAACAGATCATAAAATTGTAAATTAATAGAGCAGTTTTTCCTTTTTGATGTAACACTTTGGTACATGCTACACGAACAAACAATGACAAGCTGCATATATGATTGATTGCCAGATTTCTTGAAGCATACACACAGATATTCTTTCTCTGTTTCAAAATTTTCTTTTCTTGAAGTCTCAATCCTTGCAAAGGTCCTTTATCAAATCTCACCATTTGTCTCTGTTCTGTGCAAGCATCTCAATATCTTTGAGGGAGCCAATTCCTGCTGCCTTTGCCTCTCTGATCAATGTTCTTCTCAATGTTTCTCTGGGTCGGCTTCTTTTATTCCTACCTGTTGTTTCCTATTTGTGGGCTTGCTTTGCTATTGTTATTATCTCTTCTCATCACATGTCCAACATATGATATGTCCATCGTCTTTTCTTGATTACTGATGATATTAGTGGTTGAATGGTGATTTTTCTAATTCCCTCGTTTGTTTTGAATTCGTTCCAAGCCATGCAAAGTATTTTCCTTGGACATTTATTTTTAAATGCATTCAACTTTGTTTCTATGTATTTTGTTGTTTTCCATCTTTCGCATGCAAACGTAAGGGTTGATAGTACATTTGATTTGAATAGTCTAGTTATGTGTTTGTGTTGATGAGTTTTGATTTCCACAACTTTTCAAGGCTTCTGAAAGACATTGCTGCTTTAGCCATCATTTTGCTATACATCCACATTAAACAAATTTCGCCTTTGAAATGTGGTCATCAGTAGGAGTTGAAATAGAAAAAAACAATATTGTGGCTAAACAAAATAACTGTGAAGAACCTACAAGACCTTCCCGGCAGAACGCTGAAATAGGATTATAAATGCCTGAAATGATATATATTTTTTCCCACACCTTAATTTTCCAGAGATTGCAAGAATTTTCTGTGAGATACATGAAATGATATCTATCTATCTATTGACCTTTCGAGCCATAGCCGGCCCATAGGGCGTAGACCAAGATACTCCTTCTCTTATCTGAATTTTTTGTTCCATTTCAATTCTTTTAAAGATATTTTATCAAATCTCGCCATTTGTCTCTGTTCTGTGCAAGCAGCTCTATCTCATTGAGGGAGCAAATCCTGCTGCTCTTGCCTCTCTCATCAATTGTCTTCTCAGTGTCTCTCTGCGTCTTCCTCTTTTCCTCTTACCTGTTGTTTCCCATTTGAGGGCCTGCTTTGCTATTCGGTTTATTATTCTTCATCACACACACATATATATATATAGAATATGTGTAATTACACTTTTGATGCTGCTTTTACTTAACTTATTTACTCTTGACAGGCCAAACAATGAATTCAGTTACCACAGAGAGCCTGATACCAAATGTGAATATGAAGCAGGAACCAGATTATGAAGTGAGTTGATTGGTTATTTAAATAAAGCTTTTAGTAATTGTATATGGCCTTTTGTCTTGACAGACAATTGGTTGCAAGCAATCATTAGTCAGTCATCATCATCAAGTACCAAGCAACAGGTATAGGTGATCATGTCTCTACATAACTTTTGATCTTGACAGTTATTTATAATTTCTGTTGTTGACCTTCTGCCAAGCCATTCTCTTAAGCTGTCTGGTATGTTTTCTCTTTGCTTCCATATATCTCTTCGTCCCTCAATTTTCCAATGTTACAATATATTCCAGCTGTTCCTTTCTCATTACATGGCCAAAAAAATGATGATTGTTTCTTCCTAATATTGGAAATTTGCACTCTTTTTGCTTTGGCCTCTTTCAGAACATTTTCCGTGCTGAAGTCGGTTGTGTTGGGTCGAAAGGCGCAAATATAACAGTTATACTGCAAACCACAACACAACGCAGACACGCCCACATAACGTTCTTTTAAGGGCGGATGACGAAAAGGAATTCTACAGTCTACGAATACTCTAGAATACTTTAGTCATTGGGCGAACGCAAGCAAGCAAGAACATTTTCATTACTCTTCTTAGCTGTCCATGGTATTCTCAACATTCTTCTGTAAAACCACATATTTACAGTCTCCAGTGATTTTCTTGTCTGTTGTCCTATCATTAGTCAGTAGTTTGGTAAAATATTAGTGCCATATACTGGATGCTGTTTTACTGAACAGCTTCTCTCGTGACTGAATCTGCCAATATTGGATAAATTCATTTAACTGCATAATGAACAAGGTGTATTTGTGGTGCCTGGCCTCGTCTCCTTTCTTTTACACTGTTTGTCTTCTGAATTTAAAATCAACGCTTCCTCAAATGTTGCTGTGCCCATTTTTATTTTTATTCTCCATGTGTTACAATCTGATGCCAGATTTTTCCAGTTTCTTTCGCTGATAGAGATTCACTCATGGAAGCCCTACAAACCTTATATCTCAGTATTGATCTCTCCTTGGTCTCTTTCCATCCCAAAGTTTGTCATTCTTCTTACATAACCCAACCACCATAGTCTCTGACTCCTAAGTGTTGCCATGATGGATATAATACTTAACTGATTAATTTGAACCAAAGAACATCGTAGTCAGTTCTTCTTCCTTAAGAGAAGATGAGGATGTGTTGGATAAGAGTGTATATATTAAGAGACTGATGAGTCTACAGGTAGAAATGACATCTGATTGATCCACTTAGTTGTAAAAGACGATGTATCTACAATCAACACGTTACAGGAACAATCAATTTGCATATGCTTCAAGAAATTCTAGGACGAGCGGTGGAGCAGATACTAGGATGCCCAACTGCAATGAAACTAATTCCTTGAAAAATGTAGACGAGAATAGAATTGAACCAAACTAAAACTTATTGCACTATAAATATACAAATATTGCATTTTTTGTGGAATTACTTTCTTGGCTTGGTCAGAATGTCCCGGAGAAGTTTAAAGTTAAATTTATTGTATGTTCATTTTCCTCGGACATTTTGTATGTTCTTTCTTTTATATTGAAAGCTGCACCACAGCCCTGTATTTGTTATTTGGTTGGTTATTTGGTTATGGAAGGCCCCGGTTTCACTGCAAATGAATTAAAATCCATAATTGCTCAACCACCTGTGCCAGTGGAATCATCTGAATTACTAACTCATCTCCCAAACAAAGAAAGGTAGCTGTAGTCCCCATCAAAGCAGTCTCAGCACACGCCTAAAGACATAAGGCGAAACTGCACAGAAAGTGAACACAGCCAACTGTTCCCTGTCATACGATATCATCATTTATCATAAACAACAGGAATATTAGAACATGATCAAAAAAGTTGAAACATACAGCTCACGGTGTGCACAGAGCACATAACTCAGTAGCTCCTGCAACAAGCCGAACTTGGAATATGAGGAAACTGCAACCAGGAACACTTTTCAGACATAGACTTCAATGGTTCCTGCCGCCTATCCACCATATTGACTGAAAGTTCATGTTCTCCTGAAAATGATGATCGTCAAATTTTTTTAATGCATAGCGCTTGATGATGTTAGGACATCGTGTTTGACTCCATTCCGAACATATAAAACACAGCCCTATATATTTATGCCAATCACCTTTCATATCTAAAGTGTTGAAGGTGTGATCTACCTGATGTAATCAAGTTACAGTTTGTATATAATAATTTGTTCTAAATTACAACTTGTTGGATTAGAAATTAAGGACTCAGCCTTAAATGCAAAAAGACAGAAGTAATGGTAACAACAAAGAAAAAGACATCACCTTGGTGCAAAATAAAGACAAGTGGAACAATATTAAAACAGATAAATGAATTTAAATATTTGGGAACTTTGTTACCTCAGACGGAAGATATACAAAAGAGGTGAGATGCAGAATGGCTCAGGCAAAAGCAGCTTTCCAAAAAAATGAGGAAGATATTATGCGATCCATTTTTGACAATAGAAACAAGAAAAGAGTTCTTAAATGTTATGTAGAGCCAGTCTTAACATCATGAACAATAGGACAACAGAGAAGAAAATCTCTGGAGTCTGTAGAAATGTGGTTTTACAGAAGAATGTTGAGAATACTATGGACAGCTAAGAAGGGTAATGAAAACATTCTGAAAGAGGCCAAAGCAAAAAGGCAGCTAATTTCCAATATTAAGAAGAGACAATCATAATTTTTTGGCCATGTAATGAGAAGAGAGCAATATATTGTAACAACTGGGAAAATTGAGGGACGAAGAGATAGAGGGAAGTAAAGAGGAAAGATACCAGACAGCTTAAAGAATGGCTGGCAGAAAGTCAACAACAGAAATGATAAGTAACTGTCGAGATCAAAATTTGTGGAGATACATGATCACATATGCAATCAGGCCCGGTACTTGATGATGATGATGGATTAGAAATTAATTTAGAAAAAGTTGCACAACATAAAAACATTAATGGTACATAACAGGATATGATAATTAATAATATCAAGAACATTGGTCCAGCGTTAAAGATTTAACACATTCCGTACCTTGAACCACAAAACACGGTTTGAGTTACCCATTGAATTGAACCTAAAAACTAGTTATTGCAGGTTTTAATTTTATTGATGTTTCTGCATTTATTTGCACTAAATACCTTGTTATTCTTTTTTTTAACCTCTTTTCCAACTTTTAGATAAATTTGTCAAGGATTGAGTTATTGAGTTATTTGCGGGTCATCATCATTGCACTCCGAACATGTCCATAGGTGCTCAGATCCCCTCCTCAGCAATTCCCTCAATGTCCAGCGACTGACGACTCCAGTTCTATGTTGGTTGATAAGTCTTCTTACACGGCCACTAAGTGTCTCATTTCTGGCTGTGCCCAACTTAACTCCCATTTCCATCATCCGAAGAAGTGACGTGGATCTGTGTTTGTTGAAGTCCTGCACTCTTCCCACATCTCGGAGGGCATTGATGATGTCCGCCCGATCCATTGGTTGCCCGTCCTCAACGACAGCGCAGCTAGCAACCTGTCCGCCCTTTCATTTCCCCGTACTCCCGCATGTCCAGGGACATAGACAAGGATCTTTCATAGTGGATGTGGATCTAAGGTAGCACTAGCACAACTGTGAATAGATATGAGGCTAATGCCATTCGGAGTAAAGTTTTCATTAAGTATAGATTCTGTTTATGTGCACTAAGTGCAGCGGACAGAGTGGCTAGCTGCGCTGTTGTTGAAGACAGTCAATTAATGGATTAGCCGGACATCATCAATGCCCTCCAAGATGTGCGAAAGGCACAGGACTTTGACAACCAACTACATTACCCAAAAAATGTCCTGTGGTTGTAGAAAAATATGCTCACTAATCCCCATGTACCTAGCAAGCATGAAGGGAACCTCTTTTTTCTTTTCTTTTCTTTTCTTTTTTCTTTTCTTTTCTTTTCTTTTCTTTCTTTTCTTTTCTTTTCTTTTCTTTAATTTCCTTTCCTGTCCTTTCCTTTCCTTTTCTTTTCTTTTCTTTTCTACTGCTGTTCGGTATGTTCTAGCTGATCTAATTGAATCACCTAAAACTTTTCATTATTGTCATTAGCTCTAATTTTTGTTTCAGGTTACCACAGATTCTGACAGCACTTTTTCAGCCCACCAGACTGTCAGAATAAAGCAAGAGGACAAAGTTTTTCATGTAAGCTGTTGTGAATTAAAATGGGTTAAGTAAAGACAACATATCTGCTAAATTGTAGCTTCTCTAAATACTCACTGATTTATATCTTACATCTCTTTGTGGAGCAAAGGGCACCACACTCTACATACTGATCAGGTTTTTCAGTTACTTTTTGCACTTTTCTTGAAAAAATATATTTGTAAATACATTTTTATAAACAAATTTATAAAATGTTACAAATTTTGATATAAAATATATCATAGTAATGTTTGAGGTTACACATTTTTATGATATTAAGATATTCACTTATACCCTAATTTTGTGTAAATGTAACAAATATACATTTTTCAAATTGTTTTCCTGGAAAAGGGGATTTTTTGGGACTTCCAGTTAATATGGCAGATAGGCAACAGAAACAGTTGAAGCACTGTGTTTCTTGTTGCAGTTTCCTCATATTCTAAGTCCAGCTTTCTGCCAAAGCTCCTGAGATTAGTGCTCTGTGCACACCATGAGCTGTGCTTTTCATCCAGATGGTGTTTTTATATTTACTAAAGGGAGGTCATAAAGTAATGCACACCAAATTTTTTCTCTGCTAATAATAAAGATAGGAATATGAATTTTTGCACACTTGGAATATGACATGTTCCAATTATGTGCACCAAATGCACAGCATTGGATAAATATTACGCAATCTATGAACCGTTAAAATGGAGCTTGTCAACAATGTCCGCTACAAACAGCGAATTGTCATAGAATTTCTGGTTGCGGAAAAAGAAACTGTGGCAAACATCATAAACGACTGTGTGCAGGTACAAATGTTCTGCAGTCGATAGGAGCACAGTTAGTCGCTGGGTTCAGAGAATTAAAGCTGCAGAAAGTGTACGAGTGGAGCTGCATGATTTACCGCGTTCTGGACGTGTTGCCTCGGCTACCAGCACAGACATGTTAAACAGGGCTGATGCCATTATTCGTAGGATAGACGTATCACTAGTCAGCAATTGGCATTGCAGCTTACAGTCAGCAAGGAAGTGCAATCGCAATTTTAAAAAACTCTCGGATATTCAAAGATTTGCGCTCGATGGGTTCCTCGGTGCCTAACAAATGATCACAGAGTTCAAAGGAAAACATTCTGTTCTGAATTGTTGGAGCGTTTTGGTGTTGAAGGAGAAATGTTTTTGTCAAAAATTGTTACCGGTGACGAAATGTGGGCACATTATTATGAGCCTGAAACAAAAATGCAGTCAATGGAATGGCATAATCCGAAGTCACCAAAAGAAAAAATTCAAAACATCTCCATCAGCCGGAAAGGTGATGATCACTGTCTTCTGGACATTGATGGTGTGATTCTTGTTGATGTAATGACAAGAGGTGAGGACAATCAACTCGACAGCTTACATCAATACACTGACAAACTCAAAAATCGGTTCCACAGAGTTCGGCTAATAAGCCATCTGCAGATTTGTTGCTTCAACATGACAATGCATGCCCTCACACAAGTCTGGTAACACGGGAAGCAATCAACAAATTTGGTTGGACTGTACTGCCCAATCCTCCTTACAGCCCTGATCTGGCTCCTCAGATTTCCATCTGTTTGGACCACTCAAAAATTCCTGCGTGGGACACACTTGACAATGATGAGGATGTGATCCGTGCAGTAAAAAATGGCTACGCGAGCAGGACAAAACGGTACAAACGAGACATCATGACCTAGTTCGCGTTGGCGTAAGGCAATATGCTTGACGGAGATATGTTGAAAAATATGTAGTGTAAAGGGGATGTTCAGCTACAATCTGTGAAAAATTTCACACATTTTGCCCGAATAGTTTCCGAGAAAAAAATGGTGTGCATTACTTTTTGACCTCCCTACGTAGATTGCTTACGATGAATGATGATATCATATGTCAAAGGACAGTTCAGCTGCGTTCACTTTCGGTGCTGATACATCTTGTGTCTTTTGACATATTCTGTGTTTGCTATGATGGGGACTGCAGCTGCCTTTGTTTGGATATTAGATGAGATGTTAATTCGGATGATTCCACTGGAATGGGCGATTGAGCAATTATGGATTTTAATTTTTTTGCAGTGAAACTGGAAATTATAACCCTCATTGTTTTTTCCTTAAAATTCCCTGTAAAACATTGTAAACAGTCACAAGAAATAAATATAATAAAAACTAAAAGAATAAAGAGAAAACAAAACAATACCAAGGAAAACCTGATCTATGAGGTAGAAACTGTTCTGTTCATGGAACCAGTATCACCTCAGTCAGGAATTCACCAATATCCACTTCAGTCATGACACAGCTTTGTCAAAGCACGTTGGCAAATTCTGTGTTGTCAAGATCAACTACTGTGCAGCCCTAATTGGGACACAAACGATGATTCCAAACAACTTCATTGATTAGAGAGTCCACAGTCACTTTATTACTCCAGTTTCCCTGAAAATACACATTTAAGACAAACAAAGCAACTGAAATGGTTTAAACGATGATGGTCTATGTTAGTCTCTGCAAAAGCAGGCAACATGCAGCCATTTGATTTTGCATTATGGGTCGGCGTTAGCAAAGTTGAACTTCAGTGTGAGCCAATTTGACTGCGTGGGTGATAATTTCAAATTACATCAGCAATAAGAGTTTGCTCACAGTCACTTCCAACTCCAATTCACTAAAATAATTGAAAAAACACATAAAACTTGTCAAAACACTAAAAAAAACTGTTGTTGACACTCTCTAAAGAGACCTGCGCTTTAGGCTGTCATCTTTCCCAGAAGGATTGTGGAAAAAGAGATGGCAAATGTGAGATAAATATGGGGCACCCTGTGAACTGCTTTACTGTTGCCTTTCAAGATGTCATAAAACAATCAGGTGACTGAGTGCTTTGGTCAAGGTAAAAAGAAGATGTAGAAGCTGCAAATCTTTAATGGTGTCTGAGTACATTGAAAGTAAAATCTTTAACAATTCACACAAATAAGAAGACATAATCTGTTAAAATTTCTATATAGAGATGTACCGTAATTGTTAAAATGTTATGTACAGATGTACCTTAAGTCTTTTCCGTATGGAAGCTTTTTTTTTTTATCGACACAGCCGAAGATTAAGATTCCCCAGATTAAGAGGAAGACCGAGAAAGAGATGGATAAAGGGAATACTAGAGTCACTAGGAGGAAGCCGCGATAGCTCAGTGGTTAGTGAACTGGACTACAAAGGACAAGAGGTAGGGTTCGATCCCAACTGACGGCTTCCGGGTTCACCCAGCCTTAAATGGGTACCGGATTTTTTTTGGGAAAGTAAAGCAACACGGGCGTAATACTGACCACATTACCCCAAAAATAATGTGCTGAAGGTCTGTAAAATATAGGGTCACTAACACCATATTTCCCTATGCCACTTGGCGTGACGGGGATAAAAAGAAAAAGAAAGAGAGTCACTGGGAGGGATAACACCAGAAGAGGTCAACAGAGGAGCAAAGAATCACAGATTGTATCTCCCCTCAACGCCAACGGCAATGGAGGAAAGATAGAAGAAGAAGAATGGGAGAGAGTTCAAAAACAAAATTTTCATGATTTTTAAAATCAATCTACATATTTATATTTATCTAACATATAACATATTATATATGAATGTTTAGATAATTAAACAAGGTATTAGATTTCACCAATATTAAGATGATACAAGACATGGAAAAAGAATATGGTTTGATGGCGTTCACACTAATAAAAATGAGCGTGGCACACTTTGCAGTGAAACGTACACTGCCGAAATCAGCATGGAGCACAGTGCGGCGAAACGTACGGACAGAGTTAACTGCTAAAATGTTATATAGAAATGTAGCTTAATTATTAAAATGTTATATAGAAATGTAGCTTAATTATTAAAATGTAATATAGAAATGTAGCTTAATTATTAAAATATTATATAGAAATGTAGCTTAATTATTAAAATGTTATATAGACAATGTAGCTTAATTATTAAAATGTTATATAGAAATGTAGCTTAATTATTAAAATGTTATATAGAAATGTAGCTTAATTATTAAAATGTTATATAGAAATGCAACTTAATTATTAGAATGTTATATAGAAATGTAGCTTAATTATTAAAATGTTATATAGAAATGTAGCTTAATTATTAAAATGTTATATAGAAATGCAACTTAATTATTAAAATGTTATATAGAAATGTAGCTTATTATTTAAATGTTATATAGAAATGTAGCTTAATTAAAAAATGTTATATAGAAATGCAACTTAATTATTAAAATGTTATATAGAAATGTAGCTTAATTATTTAAATGTTATATAGAAATGTAGCTTAATTATTAAAATGTTATATAGAAATGTAGCTTAATTATTAAAATGTTATATAGAAATGTAGCTTAATTATTAAAATGTTATGTAGAAATGCAACTTAATTGTTAAAATGTTATGTAGAAATGCAACTTATTTGTTAAAATGTTATCTTTTCAGGTTAAGCTTGAAGCGACTGTTCCATTCCTCCATGATATATTAAAAAAAGAGCATGATGATGTGAGTTTTCTAATTAATTTTGTTTAACCTGGTTGTCAATTTAAGACTAGTGCAGATACAAGAGAAATGACAAAGTATCCAAAAAATCTATAATCAAGAAGTTTGGCCTTGTGATGAAAAGAGGCAACAAGTGAATCTCAAAGCAAGCCCTAAAATAGGAACCAGAGAATAAAAGAAAAATATGCAGATCTAGAGAAACACTAAAAGAACATTAAGGCGAGAGGCAACAACAGCAAGCAACAGCTCCTTTACCAAGATTGAGTAACTCGCCTAAGATAGGGATGTGTGGCAAGATACAATGCAGGTCCTGTGCAAGGTCTGGCACTTGATAATAAAGATCGTTGGACATAGTCTAGAATTTCTGTCTTTCTGCCTAAATCTTTGGCTCAAAAGGACAATAGACAGATAAATAAAACTCAATGTTCAGATTTTTATACGGCTAATGGATAGGGTCCTGTGTGTTACCGGGGCCTCATTATGAGGGAAGTACAGAATAGTGACACTGTGACCTTCAGGCATGTCGTAAGAGGCGACTAAGGAGGTTGATCGATGGCTTGACAAAGCTGTCATTGTAAAAAGTACTGTTATGGAAACAGCGCTATATATTTAGAGCAGTGATCTCTGCAATATGTGCCACTTTGGCATGCAAGGTTTCTGTTTTTGAGCTTGTGGTTCTGGCCTATGTGCTGTCTTTGGCTCAAAAGGACAATAGATAGATAGATAAAATTGTTAGGACTGAAGATTAATAGAGATAAGACCAACATTATGGGAATTAATGCAGTTGACAATAACTAAATAAAAACTAGGAGAAATACTCTACAGACATACAATCTTACATATATCTGGGCAGTGATATAGATAAGAGGGAGGAACAGAAAATGATACCAAATAAAGGATATCAAAAGCAGGAGAGCTTTCGTTGCACGGGGAAACATGGAAGTCCAAGAAATTAGGTTAAATACAAAAATAAAAATTTCAACTCAAATGTAAGTCAGTGCTATTATATGGCTGTGAAACATGGAGAACAACAAATTGACAATCACGAAGATACAGACTTTCATTAATGGATGCTTACGCAGGATAAAAGGATGGAAAGGCAGGACAAAATCACTAAATAGAATTATGGAAATGTACCAGTCAAATACCAGTGGATAAAGAGATACAGCGAAGACGATGGCGCTGGATAGGACACACACTGCGAAAGCAACTGAGAGTATTACACAACAGGCCCTTTTTTGGAATCCTCAGGGGAAAAGACAAAGAGGAAGACCAAAGATCTTGGAGAGACAGATAGAAGCAGAGATGAAAATGATGGGGAAGACATGGAATGATCTTAAAAGAATGGCAAAAAACAGAACGACTTGGAAAGTGTTTGTTGAAGGACCTATGCTTCACAGGCAGCTAAAAAGGTAGAAAGAAGAAGAATGGTTATACAGCCTCGGTGGCTGAGTAGTTAGTGAACTCTCTTCCTCATCAGATAAATATGTAGATTGATTCTTAAAACCATGAACAGTTTTGTCTCTGAAATCTCTTCCGTTGGGTTGATAAAAAGCTTCCGTACAGAAAGAGTTAAGGCATGGATGGAACCTTTACTTTACTTTGCTTTTGCTTTTTCTTTTCTTTGCTTTGCTTCTTTGCTTTGCTTTT
This sequence comes from Megaustenia siamemsis, assembly GCA_032433765.1. Lineage (NCBI taxonomy): Eukaryota > Metazoa > Mollusca > Gastropoda > Stylommatophora > Ariophantidae > Megaustenia > Megaustenia siamemsis. The sequence continues at coordinate 27,317,359 of JAVIAB010000159.1, read as the reverse complement.
CTTTTCTTTTCTTTTCTTTGCTTTTTATTTTATTTTCTTTGCTTTGCTTTTTCTGTTCTTTTCTTTGCTTTGCTTTGCTTTTTCTTTGCCTTGATTCTTTGCTTTTGCTTTTCTTTGCTTTGCCTTGCTTCTTTGCTTTTTCTGTTCTTTTCTTTGCTTTGCTTTGCTTTTTATTTTATTTTCTTTGCTTTGCTTTTTCTGTTCTTTTCTTTGCTTTGCTTTGCTTTTGCTTTGCCTTGTTTCTTTGCTTTTGCTTTGCTTTTACTTTTCTTTGCTTTGCCTTGCTTCTTTGCTTTTTCCTTTTCTTTTGTTTGCTTTGCTTTGCTTTTTATTTTATTTTCTTTGGTTTTGCTTTGCTTTTTACTTTTCTTTTCTTTGCTTTTGCTTTGCCTTGCTTCTTTGCTTTTTACTTTTCTTTGCTTTGCCTTGCTTCTTTGCTTTTGCTTTGCCTTACTTCTTTGCTTTTGCTTTGTTTTTTCTTTTCTTTTCTTTGCTTTGCTTTTCCTTTGCTTTTGCTTTGCCTTGCTTCTTTGCTTTTGGTTTGCCTTGCTTCTTTGCTTTTGCTTTTCTTTTCTTTTCTTTTCTTTGCTTTTGCTTTGCCTTGCTTCTTTGCTTTTGCTTTGTTTTTTCTTTTCTTTGCTTTGCCTTGCTTCTTTGCTTTTGCTTTGCCTTACTTCTTTGCTTTTGCTTTGCTTTTACTTTTCTTTTCTTTGCTTTGCTTTTTTCTTTGCTTTTGCTTTGCCTTGCTTCTTTGCTTTTGGTTTGCCTTGCTTTTGCTTTGCTTTGCTTTTCTTTTCTTTTCTTTTCTTTTCTTTGCTTTGCTTTTGCTATGCCTTGCTTCTTTGCTTTTGTTTTGCTTTATCTTTGCTTTGCTTTTGCTTTGCCTTGCTTTTGCTTTGCTTTTTCTTTTCTTTGCTTTGCTTTTTCATTTCTTTGCCTTGCTTCTTTACATTTTCCTTGCTTTGGCTTTGCTTTGCTTTTGCTCTGCTCTGCTCCAGGAGTGGCAGATTTTTTTTTTTTTTATTGACAAGGCTCCATGGTTCACCCAGTCTAAAAAAATGGATACCAGAGATTTTCCTGGAAGTATAGGTGGTCTGGCATGATACTGACCACATCATGTGCCATTGTGATTGAAGAACTAACACCATATTCCCCGTATGCCTAGCAAGGTGTGGAGGAACCTTTATTTACCTTACTAGTTTCATACTATTATTTTTCTCCGGCTTGGTATAGAACCATTGATCAGAGGTTTAACAAGCTGCTATCGTAAAAACGATTTTGTTAATGAAACGTAGACCTGATAAGGAGTATCTTGGTCTACGCCCTATGGGCCTGCTATGGCTCGAAAGGTCAATAGATAGATAGATTGAGTTTCATACCTCATATTACATCACATGACCCAACTTACACTTTCACAATTTGAGAATTAAATGATGTAATGTACTGGTCGTTCAAGGTTATGCTGCAACATATTCTAACATACCAGATAATGTCTCCAGGATCAAGCAGTGAAGGAGGAAGCAAATGATGAGGAAGAGATTGATGAGGACAAAAATGATATGCCCACTGATGTGAACACAAGTTTCACATCTCCTTGTCCCAATGAAGACAATTTTCTGTGTAAGTCTTACATTTTATTAATAATCTGTATTCACATTTTTATTTTGACATTTAGTTTCTGTATGCCAGTTTTTTTTCAAGAATCTCAAGCCTAGCTCTCAAGTGGGGAAGCAGAGGGAAACAGAAAAAGAGCCCAGCCTAGAGAAACACTAAAGGTAACAGTGAGGCGAAAAGTAACCAAATTGGACATTAGTTCATTAAAAAATTGAAGTGTGGATTTATAGAAGAATAGGTAGAATTGGATGGAAGGAAAAGAAAACAAACGATGAAGTTTTAAAACAACTAAAAATAAAAAGAGAACTACTAAATACAATTAAGACAAGACAAATGAAATTTTTGGGGCTCGTTAAAAGACACAAAAGCCTACTAAAAGTAATATTGGAAGGGAAAATATAAAGTAAAAGAGGCAGAGGCAGACCAAGACTAACATGGACGAGTTGCATCAAAAGATGGACAAGTCAATCTATGACAATCTACATCATCAAAGCAAGAAACAGAGTGGAATGGCGATCCATGGCAGCCAATCTTCGTTGCGGAGACGGCACTCGATGATGATGATGAGCTCCCTTACCTGCATTGAGAAGTTCTTCCAGGGACATTTGGAGAGATAAAATGTGGGCCTTGTGCAAAGTCTGACACTTATTAGAAAAGATTTTCAGAAATGGAGAATCTAGAGTTTCTGCCCCTGTGTTGTCTTTGGCTTGAATGGACAATAGATAGATATTTTATTTTAAAAGATATAGATTGATTCATCATCATCATGTGCCATACTGGTTGATGTAGAGTGACCGTGTCCTTCCACAATCTTCTATTCACAGTGCATCATATGAATTCTGTTGTTGACTGTTTTCCATGCCATAGATTGATTATTAATCCTAGATCACGATACATATCTGCAAATCACTTTTTTATGAGACTAGTCAAAATTATTTATAGAAAATAAATGTCTAAGTAAAATACTTGGTATAGCATGGAACGAATTCAAAACAAACGAGGAAATGAGAGAAATTGCCAATCAACCACTAATATCTTCAGTAATAAAGAAAAGACGATGGTCATATGTTGGACATGTGATGACAAGAGATAATAACCGAATAGCAAAGCAAACCCTCATGTGGGAAACAACAGGTAATAGGAAAAGAGGAAGACCCAGAGAGACACTGAGAAGAACATTGATGAATGAGGCAAGAGCAGCAGGAATCAGCTCTCTCAATGAGATAGAGCTGCTTGCATAGAACAGAGACAAATGGCGAGATTTGATAAAATATCTTTAAAAGAATTGAAAACTGCTAGAACAAAAATTTAGATAAAAGAAGGAGTATCTTGATCTATGCCCTATGGGCCGGCTAAGGCTCGAAAGATCAATAGATAGATAGATTTTTTAAAATAGATATATTATTAAGACAGACTGATTATTAAAACAGATAAATTATTAAGACAGATAGATTATTAAGACAGATAGATTATTGAGGTATATAGATTATTGAGATAGATTATTAAGGCATATAGATTATTGAGGCATATAGATTATAAAAGACAGATATATTATTAAGGTAGATTATTAAGGCATATAGATTATTGCAATAGATAATTACTTCACACTTGGGGGTGAAGGCACCTGTCAGTACCAAGGCTACAAGCCATTGGTCAGCAACTTATAGCTGGCCATGCAGGGATTGATGAACCAGTGCTATCCAAATCCTATTCCACCTCTTTGTGGTGCCTCTAGTAACAAACTGACTAATCTGACAACATGAACATAGATCAGGAGAGAAGGCAACCTGGCACCTGCCCAAAGAAGTTGTCACTTTCATTTTTGAATGGCAATTGTGATCTAATATAACCTAGAAGACATAGTTTGAGGTTGAATGAATCGTGCCTCAGCAAGATATAGATACAACTGACAAGATAAACAAAATAAGCAACCCAAAACTAACAAGTACCATGCTGAAGACAAGTTGATTGAAGTCTTTCTTCCTACTCAGACTACTACTACAATGATTACTAAAAGAAATGACTGCCCTCTTTGTCATCCACCCTTAAAAGGATGTTAAGTGGGTGTTGATACATTGTAGGTGCCTTCATCCCCAAGTATGAAGTAATTATCTATCTATCTGACTAAAATATTACTAAGAGTAATCATGAGACACGTAAGGAACAAAATAAAACCAGAAATAAGTGAGGAACAATGTGGAAGGAAAGGGCACCAATAATGCAATATACATCTTAAGAACATTGATAGAAAGATCAATAGAGGTAAAGAAAGATCTATATATGTACTTTATCAAAAAGCATTTGACAAAGTAAAGCATGTGGAAATAATCAATATGCTGGAGAAATTAAACATTGATGGCAAGGATCTGTGAATCATAAAAAACATGTACTGGCAACAAACAGCAGCTATACGAATTAACAACCAAACAGGACAATTCCAATATATAAAGCAAGGAGTCAGACAAGGCTGTGTTATGTCGCTGGATTTGTTTTCACCTTACAGCGACAATATTATGAGATCAATAATAGACAAAAAATGAATTGAAGTCAACAGTCACAACATAAATAATTTGCGATATGCGGATGACACAGTCCTAATAGCAGAGACAGAGAATGAACTACAAGAAATGATAGACATAATAGTAAAAGAAAGCAACAAGAAAGGTCTCAGTCTGAATAGTAAGAAAACAGAAGTAATGGTTATATCGAAGAAACAATCACCACCATCATGCAGCATAAAAATAAACGAGACAAATCTGAAACAAGTGCAACATTTCAAATACTTGGGCACAATAATAACATCAGATGGGAGATGCACCACAGAAATAAAAAGCAGAATAGCTCAGGCCAAAATAGCATTTCAGAAAATGAAAAATATCTTATGCAACAAATCTATGTCAATAGAAATGAGAAAGAGAGTTCATCGATGCTATATAGAACCAATTCTGACCTATGGAAGCGAATCATGGACAATGGACAAACAAATGAAAAGACGATCAGAGGCAACAGAGATTGGATTTCTCAGAAGAATGTTGAAAGTTCCCTGGACAGCTAAAAAGACCAATGAGGAAGTTCTCAAAGAAGCCAACACAAAACGGGAGCTCTTAAAAAACATCAGAAAGAAGCAATCAACATTTCTTGGGGCACATCATGAGAAGAGGAAAGTTGGAATACTTGGTTACAACTGGCAAAATAAAAGGAAAGAGAAATCGCGGACGACAAAGAGAGAAAATACTGGATAGCTTGGTGTCATGGCATGGAAAACAGTCAACAACAGAACTCATACGATGCACTGTGGATAGAAGATTGTGGGAGGACATGATCGCCAATGCCAGTCGGTACGGCACATGATGATGATATAATGTAGCATAGCTCCCCTTTGTTTTATAATTTAATTTCTTGTCCCTATTTTTATTTCTGCTTCATTTACTTGTTACTCTCATTCTAGATGTAATACAGTTTGTCTTTATTCTATTGTCTGTTTGTGATATAATCATTCTCTGAAGGAAGTATTTTGCTGTTCTTTTTGTTTTTGTTTTTACAAGCTGTCACCTGGTAGGAGTGTACATTACACCCAACCACTTACTCTATAAACAAAATAGTCCTACTGGTACACATCTTTCATGGCGATGTTATTATTGTCCAAGTATTTATGGCTGAGTGGAAAATGCTAAAAGAATCAATGCAACAAACATCAAAAGAGTTCATACCACCAGTGAGGACAAATTCAAGAAAGAAATGGATGACAGATGACATTTTGCAGCTAATGGATACAAGAAGAAGAAATAAAGAAAATAAAGTTGAGTTTAAGAGATTATATAAAGAAATTGTAATAAAATGCAATGAAGCAAAATAAGTATGGCTAAAAGAGAGATGCAAAGAGATTGAAATGCAACAAAAAGGAGATGCTAAAGCTATATACAAACAAATTGAAGAATTAACAGGAAGAAAAACGCAATCAAAAACTGGATGTTTAAGATCAAAGGAAGGAGAACTGTTGACTGAAAAAGAAAACATAAGGGAACGATGGACAGAATACATTAAAGATCTTTATAATGATGAACGAACAGAAGTAAATATTAAGGATAATGGAGAATAACCAGAAATACTCAAAGAAGAAGTGGAAGACGCGTTGCGCAATATGAAAGCAGGAAAAGCTCCTGGACCAGATAATATAATTAAAGAAGAGATTGAAGCCATGGGTGATTTTGGTACATAAATAATAACAAAAATATTGAATGATATCTACAACACCAGATATATACCAGACGACCTGCTAAGTTCAATATTCATAGCCCTACCAAAGAAATCTGGAGCGATTGAATGCGATGATCATCACACAATAAGCCTTATGAGTGACATGACTAAGATATTACTAAGAGTCATCATGCGAAAAGTGTGAAACAAAATCTGTCCAGAAATTAGCGATGAACAGTGTGGTTTTGTTAGAGATAAAGTAACGAGCAATGCCGTATACATCATAAGATCTTTAGTAGAAAGAGCCATAGAGGTGAAATCAGATCTATACCTATTTTTCATATATTATACCAAAGCATTTGTCAAAGTAAAGCACCAAGAAATCATATATAAAATATTGTTTATTCTTCTTCTTCTACCTTTTTAGCTCCCAGTGGAGCATAGGTCTTCAACAAACACTTTCCATGTTGTTCTGTTCCCTGCCATTCCCTTAAGATCACTCCATGTCCTCCCCACCATCCCCATCTCTGCCGTTATCTGTCTTCTCCAAGAACTCCCTGGTCTTCCTCCCCGTCCTCTCACCCGGGGACTCCAAAAAAAAAGGGCCCGTTGTGCAACACTCCCTAGCTGGCTTCCGCAGCGTGTGTCCCACCCAGCGTCCTCGCCGCATCTCCCTATCCACTGGCATCTGACCGGCACACTTCCATAACTCCATGCCAGTGATCCTGTCCCGCCACCTCCACCCCTCTACTCTGCGCAAACATCCACCAATGAAAGTCTGCACCTTCGCGACTGTCAAACCCGCCGTTCTCCATGCCTCACAACAGGACCGACCCAACACTTGAGCTGAACATTTTTATTTTTGAATTTAACCCAATTTCTCTGGATCTCCACATGTTTCCCCAGTGCAATGAAAGCCCCTCCTGCCCCCGATATCCCTACCCTGGTATCACCCTCTGTCCCTCCCTCTCCATCCATACCACCGCCTATATAATTATTTATTAATATTGTTTGGCATACAGTAAATAAAAAATCTGGCAACGTAAATTAATACAGACAAGCCAGAGGTAATCAAACTTTTGTTCAGCTCAAATTTCAATATTTGTTCCCTGAGGTCTTCCCATCTTCTCTCTTGGCAGAGGAGAACGCTTGTTTACAAAACAAATAATTGCAACACTAACTTGAATTGTTCAAATGTATGACCAATATTTGTTTTATATTAAGTACATTTATTGGTTATGGAAGGCCTCGGTATCACTGCAAACGAATTAAAATCCATAATTGCTCAACCGCCCGTGCCAGTGGAATCATCAGAATTACTAACTCATCTCCCAAACAAAGAAAGGTAACTGTAGACCCCATCGTAGCAGTCTCAGCACACGCCAAAAGACATAAGGCGAACACAGCCAACTGTTCCCTGTCATACGATATCATCATTCATCGTAAACAATTGGAATATCGAAACATGATCAAAACGGATGAAACACACAGCTCACGGTGTGCACAGAGTACTTAACTCAGTAGTTCCTGCAACAATCAGGACTTTGAATATGAGGAAACTGCAACAAAAAAACACTTTTCAGACATAGCCTTCAATGGTTCCTGCCGCCTATCCACCATATACCGGAATTTAACGTCCTCCCTGGAAATGATGATCGTCATATTGAAAACAAAAAATGTATAGCGCTTAATGATATTAGGATATCGTTCTTGACTCCAACCGAACATATAAACACACAGTTAGTCATCGAATTATCCCCGTCACACATCAAACAACAGACCGTACGGTTAGCGTACAACGAACGAAACACGGTGCAAATTCCCCAAAGAGGAAAACCTTCGGTCGACTTGACGGAGCAGTCCACATTAATGCGTTTCAGCATGTAAATAACTTGCGTCAAACAATTCCAACGTCAGCCATTGAACAGCACTCAATGTGACGTAAACCGCATGTCAATACTAGATGGTGAAGGTCGCTTTTACAATACTTGACTTGTCAAAAAGGAACATTGCTGTGTGTACTTGGCAGCGCAGATTTGTCCACTTCGTCGACGCAGATTTGCTAAGTAGAACATCATTTTGATTTCAACACAGAAAATTGCACCAGAGAGCCGAAATTAATCAGACCACAGATGCATTTTTCTGCAGCGATCGAGAGAACGTGAAACGTTCCACCATTTTGAAATGGAAGTCTAAGTATATATTTATTCCACCATTTTGAAACTGAAGTCTAAGTACATGTATTCTTGTTAACCCTTTATTATTGATATACTCTACTTAATCCGCGTGAAGTAGACTTCTTCATTCCTTCTACACTGGCATTCTAGCATATAAAAGGGGGGGGGGGGAGGAGGAGAAAAGAACAGTTTGCGTCATTAGCTCTGTCATCATACCAATATGGAAAAAAGAAATTTAGCAAAAGAGACTGCAATCAATATAGAGACATATGACTTCTCATCAGCCATGTAGGAAAGTTATACACAAAAAATTGTAGGAAAAAAGCTGAGACCAATAATAGAACTACAGTTAAGTGATTATCATATGGGGTTCTGAAAAAAATTAATCAAAGGATATACTGGCGTTCTATTCACCTTAACAGAACTTGCATAACAAATGACAGAACACAATCAACATTTGTACATAGCTTTAACTGACCATGACAGAGCATTCAACTGAGTAAATAGAGAACAACTGTGGGAGATACTAACAACATACGGAGTGAGTCAATATCTAACCAACCTATAGTCCGTTTCATAACTCCTGCCCAACTTTTAAAATCGATATCTTTTTAACCGCTTTTTGTAATCTTTTCAAAATTTGCATGTAAAGTTATAATGATTAGAACCCAACAGGGAATTAATTTAATTAAAAAAAACATTTGGTTATTATTGTTGCTTATTTGATTTATACAAATTTATAACGACTCATTGATGTAGTCAAAACTTAATGTTTACAGTATTTTAAGTTAAAAATAGCGATTAAAAATCCATACACGGTACAATTGACGTTTTTGCACGCTTTCAACGTGGGCTTTTTGACACAATTAGACACTTGTAGAAAACACGAGGCATTGTGTGTTCCATTTCCGCTCATTCATAGGTGAAGACGTGGAACAATAACATTTATCATGAGTCTTAAAATGAAATTCTGCAGTTTACAAAACATCGCAATAAAAATGTATGACTATTTTTGCAAAGAGGCTAAACGAGGAAGATTATTTTATTCTTTAGAAAACCCTGAGAATAGGACAAGACACATTTTGGATTTATCTAAACGGTCATTTAATCGCTGGATTCAAGCACGTGACCGTCAATGTTCAAAATATACAAAATCACAAGGAAGAGCAAAAATGTTGGATAATTTCGACAGTGAACTTATTAGAAGTGAAATTCGCAAAATGTTGGGTATGAATGAAACTGTTACAATAAGAAAATTAAAAGTATCGCTGAAAAAGAACAACAGTATTGAAATATCAAAGTCTACATTATGGAGGAATGTGAGAGCTGCAGACTTTACATTCAGAAAGTATTCCAATGGACGAAACATCATCTGTGAGAAGCCACATATAGTAGTCATGAGAAGCAAGTACTTACGTGAAGTAAAAGAGGTGCGCAAGCAAGGTTATGATATTGTGTACTTGGATGAAACATGAATCGATGCTCACCACACTAACCAAAGGGAATGGCAGTCATCAGATGGAAAGATTAAGAGATTAATACCTAGCAGCAAAGGACAGCGCTTGATAATTGCTCATGCAGGTAGTCGACAACATGGACTAATACAGAATGCAGAGCTCATTTTTCTTTCAAAATCCATAGACAATCGGGATTATCACTCTGAGATGAATGGTCACATATTTAGACATTGGATTGAAAATTCTGTTCTCCCATCACTAGATCGACCATCTTGCCTAATAATGGACAATGCAGCGTATCACAACATTGTTGCACTTGAAGATAAAGTCCCGACGTCATCCAGTACAAAAGATGCTATTAAGATATGGCTCACAAAGGAGCACGTACAATTTAATAACATGTACTTAAAACCTGAATTACTATCTCTAGTAAAGCAAAAACAGAGGACAAAGATTGTTCAAATAGATAAGATTATCCAAGAGCACGGTCATATAAGTTTGAGGCTGCCACCTTACCATGCTCATTTAAATCCAATAGAACTAATCTGGGCAAAATTAAAAGGACAAGTGGCAGATGAAAATACAACATTCAAAATATGCGATGTAAAGACTCTTGCTAATCTCGCTTTATTAAATATAGACAAAGATTATAGGGCTAAATGTGAAGACCACGTCTTAAAACAGGAAGAGGAATATTGGAAAAATTATGGTTTGTGGAATGTTCAACCCCAAACAGTTATTAATCTTTTAGACTCGTCTGATTCGGAATGAAAGTATATAGCCCCCACAATGTTGGCCCCTATATTACCTTAAATTAGTTCAACAAACGGTCCTTTTCAGGACCACACAACTATGAAAATTGGACATACAGGTATACCTTGATATTATCGTCCGTCCTCGAACTGAGCAGACAATAATTCTCCTGGTGTTTTGTCTTATTAAGTTATTTCCCCATTACGGCCACGCCTTTACCTAGTGAAAATTAATCATAGACCAGCAACTATGGTAATTTCTATTCTTTAGGGCTTCACAATTTACAATTTTGACAAACATCAAAGAAATTCGCCGCTTTAAGAAAACTGCAGCTGCAAGATATTTGTTAAATATACATTTAAAGGGTCTTTTGCATTCTAATAACATTTGGAAAATTTCAACAGTTTTTAACAAATGGTTAGAGAGTAATAGCGTTTTGAAGTTGGGCACATGATTTGAAATGAGCTATAATTAAAAGTCTCTACATCAAAAGCTGTCATTGTAAAAAGTATTGTTATGGAAATAGAGCCATAGATTTTAGAAGCAGTGATTTCTGCAATATGTGCCATTTTGGCACGCAAAGTTTCTGTTTTTGAGATTGTGGTTCTGCCCTATGTGCCGCCATCTTCGGCTCGAAAGGACAATAGATAGATAGACATCAACAGCAGCTGCACAATCAGACCAGTAGCAGGCCACACAAACCACTTGGAAGTTATAGCTCGTTTCAAATCATGTGCACAACTTCAAAACGCTATTACTCTCTAACCATTTGTTAAAAACTGTTGAAATTTTCCAAATGTTATTAGAATGCAAAAGACCCTTTAAATGTATATTTAACAAATATCTTGCAGCTGCAGTTTTCTTAAAGCGGCGAATTTCTTTGATGTTTGTCAAAATTGTAAATTGTGAAGCCCTAAAGAATAGAAATTACCGTAGTTGCTGGTCTATGATTAATTTTCACTAGGTAAAGGCGTGGCCGTAATGGGGAAATAACTTAATAAGACAAAACACCAGGAGAATTATTGTCTGCTCAGTTCGAGGACGGACGATAATATCAAGGTATACCTGTATGTCCAATTTTCATAGTTGTGTGGTCCTGAAAAGGACCGTTTGTTGAACTAATTTAAGGTAATATAGGGGCCAACATTGTGGGGGCTATATACTCCTATATATTCCTCTTCCTGTTTTAAGACGTGGTCTTCACATTTAGCCCTATAATCTTTGTCTATATTTAATAAAGTGAGATTAGCAAGAGTCTTTACATCGCATATTTTGAATGTTGTATTTTCATCTGCCACTTGTCCTTTTAATTTTGCCCAGATTAGTTCTATTGGATTTAAATGAGCATGGTAAGGTGGCAGCCTCAAACTTATATGACCGTGCTCTTGGATAATCTTATCTATTTGAACAATCTTTGTCCTCTGTTTTTGCTTTACTAGAGATAATAATTAAGGTTTTAAGTACATGTTATTAAATTGTATGTGCTCCTTTGTGAGCCATATCTTAATAGCATCTTTTGTACTGGATGACGTCGGGACTTTATCTTCAAGTGCAACAATGTTGTGGTACGCTGCATTTCCATTATTAGGCAAGATGGTTGATCTAGTGATGGGAGAACAGAATTTTCAATCCAATGTCTAAATATGTGACCATTCATCTCAGAGTGATAATCCCAATTGTCTATGGATTTTGAAAGAAAAATGAGCTCTGCATTCTGTATTAGTCCCTGTTGTCGACTACCTGCATGAGCAATTATCAAGCGCTATCCTTTGCTGCTAGGTATTAATCTCTTAATCTTTCCATCTGATGACTGCCATTCCCTTTGGTTAGTTTGGTGAGCATTGATCCATGTTTCATCCAAGTACAGAATATCATAACCTTGCTTGCGCACCTCTTTTACTTCACGTAAGTACTTGCTTCTCATGACTACTATATGTGGCTTCTCACAGATGATGTTTCGTCCATTGGAATACTTTCTGAATGTAAAGCCTGCAGCTCTCACATTCCTCCATAATGTAGACTTTGATATTTCAATACTGTTGTTCTTTTTCAGCGATACTTTTAATTTTCTTATTGTAACAGTTTCATTCATACCCAACATTTTGCGAATTTCACTTCTAATAAGTTCACTGTCGAAATTATCCAACATTTTTGCTCTTCCTTGTGATTTTGTATATTTTGAACATTGACGGTCACGTGCTTGAATCCAGCGATTAAATGACCGTTTAGATAAATCCAAAATGTGTCTTGTCCTATTCTCAGGGTTTTCTAAAGAATAAAATAATCTTCCTCGTTTAGCCTCTTTGCAAAAATAGTCATACATTTTTATTGCGATGTTTTGTAAACTGCAGAATTTCATTTTAAGACTCATGATAAATGTTATTGTTCCACGTCTTCACCTATGAATGAGCGGAAATGGAACACACAATGCCTCGTGTTTTCTACAAGTGTCTAATTGTGTCAAAAAGCCCACGTTGAAAGCGTGCAACAATGTCAATAGTACCGTGTATGGATTTTTAATCGCTATTTTTAACTTAAAATACTGTAAACATTAAGTTTTGACTACATCAATGAGTCGTTATAAATTTGTATAAATCAAATAAACAACAATAATAACCAAATGTTTTTTTTAATTAAATTAATTCCCTGTTGGGTTCTAATCATTATAACTTTACATGCAAATTTTGAAAAACTTACAAAAAGTGGTTAAAAAGATATCGATTTTAAAAGTTGGGCAAGAGTTATGAAACGGACTATAGACCAGGTGTAAGACAGGGCTGCGTACATTCCCCCTAATGTTTATTACATACATGGACTATACATGCAAGTCAGCCAACTCATTAGAGACAGAGGAGATAAAGAAGCTTCTATTTGCGGACGATCAGACACTAATGCATTGAAAAATAGAAGACCTACAAGTACACTTAAATAGACTCAACAGCACAGGCACAAAATACAACATGAAAATCAACAAAACATAAGTCATGAATATTGCAAAAGAGGAACAGAACATCAACATAACAATAATAGAAGGCAGACAACCAAAATAAGTAGAGGAATTTAAATACATAGGAAGTCTAGTCTTGTTAAATCATTGGAGAGTTATCACCACTTTTGTCCGGACGATATATATATATACATGGTTGTTAACATGTTAGCGTATACACACAAACATACAGAATGGCAAAAGACTGCACATCATATCTTGTCTCGACGCTGAAAGGTGATTGAGGAAGGAAATAAGAAGATCTTCTAACCCCCCCCCCCCCCCCTTTTCCCCCCTCCGTTTCAAATATTCCATTAATCCATCTTTTTCCTGATTGACCCTTGGGTCTGTTGTTCTCACAGCTTCTGGTTTGATGCTTATTGTGTTGTATTTCGAATTTCTCTGTCTAATAATAAGCATATTGATCAGAGAGGCAAGAGCAGCAGGAATCAACTCCCTCAAAGAGATAGAGTTGCTTGCACAGAACAGAGACAAATGGCGAGATTTGATAAAAGATCTTTAGGATTGAAATAGCTAGAATAAAAATGTAGATAAGAGAAAGAGTATCTGGGTATATGTCCTATAGGCCGGCTATGGCTCGAAAGGTCAATAGATGGATAGAATAATAAGCAATCTAGACTTGCTATATCTAAACTATGATTACGTCTGCTGTCAAAAAAAAAAAACACTTTTAGAAGGCATGGCCTAATATTGTAAATTGTGTTTGATGTCAGTAACTGTTTATTGATGTTTTTTTTTTTAAAACAGGTTAGTGTGTCCCCGGAGAACTAGTGATATCATGTCACCAGAGAAACAATTTCCTAGCACGTTGCGCTAAGGGACCATAACGTCACAGGAGCTTAAATGCCTTCCTTCTGTCTGTCTATCTATCTATTGTCCTTTCGAGCCGAAGACGACATATAGGGCATAACCACAATCTCAAAAACAGAAACCTTGAGTGCCAAAATGGCACATATTGCAGAGATTACTGCTCTAAAATGTATGGCGCTGTTTCCATAACAATACTTTTTAAAATTACAGCTTGTCAAGTCATCGATCAACCTCCTTAGTCGCCTCTTACGACATGCCTTCTTTCTATTACAGCACAGTAATGTCACCAGCTGATTGACCCGTCACTAGTGGCGAGAGGCAGCTAGCGCCTGCTGCTAACGTACAATGGTGGTGGCGCTGTCAGTGAATCAGACCGCTAGGTGACGTTGTTTACCACCACTGCCTCTCATAGTTCAAGTGGATGAATGGCGACTCCCACACACACGTCGCCGTTGATCTCATGACCCTTGTATACTCAGTCCGGCTCGGACCGCTGGCCTGGGAAATTCGCACATCTACACCCGTGTCATGTGGTTAATTCTAGTACTTCGCTTTAGTTTGTTCTTACTCTGCCTGGTGTGATCAGCTGACTGCTTGAAACACAACACTGCACTATGTTGAGGTGAACACCCAAGTCTTTATTCTTTATTCATCTGACTTAACAAGTGGCGCCTAGTTACAACATAGGTACATGTAACTACATGATCAACAGTTCTCTCCCGCAGGGTCAGTCACACTTCTCAGTAGCAATATTACTCGCCACTGGTCCCTAGGCTCTCCTACAACTTAAAACTCCTAACCTCTGGATTGTTGGGAACTGCTCCCCATTGAACAATTTCCTAATACCTAATTCACTCTAATCTATCTACTTATGTCGCTCGACTCTAGTTCTGGTCGAACTTAGCCAAATTTCTTAAGCACTACTTGCTAGCTTGGGCTATCGTCGCCCCTTCCTAGTCCCAGGTGTGTGACTTCTCTCTCTACCAAAAGCTACCGTTTCTTTAGTCTCGTCTTCAAATACTCCTATCGTCCAATCAAAAACTACTTCCTCCGCTTTCCTCCAATCAACTCAACCCACGTCTCTGTTTATTCGTCTAACTATACCCTCTCACTAATCTCGACACGACACACTTCACATACTTTTTTTAATTTCTCGTGGACTCCCCACTTACGGCTACCTTCTCACCAATCCCGATACTCACGTTTTCACCTACTTTCCCTATTTCTCATGGTCACCCGCACTCACAACTAAAAATGGAGATGTGTTGACTCTAGAACATAATTGACAAGTAGAAGAAGCTAAACCTGAACATGAATTCAAATAGACGGGTAGACACATGGACACAACAAGAAAACAAACAGTCAACATACATTAAAACAGAAAAATAAACACATGGTAACAAAAAGAAAACAGTCAACATACATTCAGAAAGAAAGGTAGACACATGGATACAAAAAGGAAACAAATGGTCAACAAACATTCATACAGAGAGGTAAACAAATGGAAACAAAATTACTAAGGACTTAAGGCAGAAACTATGGGGCAGCCATCACGACCTGGAGAGAACTGTGAGCTTCATCATGGAAACGGGACTTCAGATCTGACCTCATGAACCAAAGACAAGATGGAAGGCCTCTCCTGCCAGGACAGGGTGGAAACAACAGATGAAACTGTTGAACCAATTAAAAAAACGCTCCATATGTCCAACGACGGGACAGACCATGCAAATAAGAGCAGCATTCAAAGCTCAACCTATGGCGAAGGACACCTCTGAAAACAAACCACTGCTGACTAGCAACAACCATCGGGAGAAGGAAAGGTCTATAGGAGAACACCCAGACATAAACCAGGGGCAGGGTGGACCCAACAGCTCTGGATGACATTCACTCCATGAGAAGGAAAGGTCTATAGGAGAACACCCAGACAGAAACCAGGGGCAGGGTGGACCCAACAGCTCTGGATGACATTCACTCTATGAGAAGGAAAGGTCTATAGGAGAACACCCAGACAGAAACCAGGGGCAGGGTGGACCCAACAGCTCTGGATGACATTCACTCTATGAGAAGGAAAGGTCTATAGGAGAACACCCAGACAGAAACCAGGGGCAGGGTGGACCCAACAGCTCTGGATGACATTCACTTTATGAGAAGGAAAGGTTTATGGGAGAACACCCAGACAGAAACCAGGGGCAGGGTGGGCCCAACAGCTCTGGATGACATTCACTTTATGAGAAGGAAAGGTTTATGGGAGAACACCCAGACAGACACCAGGGACAGGGTGGACCCAACAGCTCTGGATGACATTCACTTTATGAGAAGGAAAGGTTTATGGGAGAACACCCAGACAGAAACCAGGGGCAGGGTGGACCCAACAGCTCTGGATGACATTCACTTTATGAGAAGCAAAGGTTTATGGGAGAACACCCAGACAGAAACCAGGGACAGGGTGGACCCAACAGCTCTGGATGACATTCACTCTATGAGAAGGAAAGGTCTACAGGAGAACACCCAGACAGAAACCAGGGGCATGGTGGGCCCAACAGCTCTGGATGACATTCACTCTATGAGAAGGAAAGGTATATAGGATAACACCCAGACAGAAACCAGGGGCAGGGTGGGCCCAACAGCTCTGGATGACATTCACTCTATGAGAAGGAAAGGTTTATGGGAGAACACCCAGACAGAAACCAGGGGCAGGGTGGGCCCAACAGCTCTGGATGACATTCACTCTATGAGAAGGAAAGGTCTACAGGAGAACACCCAGACAGAAACCAGGGGCAGGGTGGGCCCAACAGCTCTGGATCACATTCACTCTATGAGAAGGAAAGGTTTATAGGAGAACACCCAGACAGAAACCAGGGGCAGGGTGGGCCCAACAGCTCTGGATGACATTCACTCTATGAGAAGGAAAGGTCTACAGGAGAACACCCAGACAGAAACCAGGGGCAGGGTGGACCCAACAGCTCTGGATGACATTCACTCTATGAGAAGGAAAACTCTTGCGTCAAACCTAGATTCAGCCTGTCAAGAACTGAGTGTGTCAGCCACTGTGCAGATTTAGGGGAAAAATCAGGACACACAAGCATAAACGAGTACTAATTAAGCGACCAGGTCACCATGTGTCATGATGCTGTCCCTACCCCTCCATCAAAAAACAGGACAAAGAGTCAGGTTTGCATTAAAACAAGACTTGAACACTGAAGAAGGATACAATTTAAAGAGTAGAACAAACGCAAGAATCTCCTTTAATGTCACTTACTCTACATCACTTGTGACAGCCAACATGTTTGATATATTAAAAGATATAGAAACTATTCCACATCCTCAGTCATTAAACTGCTATTGGTAACAAAACACACTTCTTTATGACACTATAGAAAAGATTATATTCTCAAGGTGTCCACCTGTATGTTCTAGCCTGTAAATCATGATTCAGAGACCAACCAAGTGGTATTCACTGAGCGATATAAAACTGATTACCAACAAACAATTAAAAACAATGTCCAGCAGTTTGACATAAGCCCACTAGCATGTAAATCATGAGTCAGAGATCAACCAAGTGGTACTCACTGAGCGATATAAAACTGATTACCAACAAACAATTAAAAACAATGTCCAGCAGTTTGACATAAGCCCACTAGCATGTAAATCATGAGTCAGAGATCAACCAAGTGGTATTCACTGAGCGATATAAAACTGATTACCAACAAACAATTAAAAACAATGTCCAGCAGTTTGACATAAGCCCACTAGCATGTAAATCATGAGTCAGAGATCAACCAAGTGGTACTCACTGAGTGATATAAAACTGATTACCAACAAACAATTAGAAACAGTGTCCAGCAGTTTGACATAAGCTCACTAGCAGGCCACATCAACATTTCAACCTAAAGCCATTTGTTGATAGTTCATCTGTGTTGATGGAAGTAACACTGTCATCTTTCTGTGATAGTGTGTGGGTTTAGAGATGGCTGGTGTGAACAGTCTTAGCTCACAAGATCTTATCTTATACTTTCCACATATGTTGTTGTAGAGAGTTGTGAGAAGCCTCAGTTTGTTATCATGGACCATCATTGATGTACTGATTGCTGATCAGTCAAGGAAGATTGACCTGCACAATGATCAATAT
Source organism: Megaustenia siamemsis (assembly GCA_032433765.1). Taxonomy (NCBI): domain Eukaryota; kingdom Metazoa; phylum Mollusca; class Gastropoda; order Stylommatophora; family Ariophantidae; genus Megaustenia; species Megaustenia siamemsis. Next base: position 27,299,215 of record JAVIAB010000159.1, on the reverse strand, counting down.
GGACTACCCCTTCCATTATTATTGTGGTCACACCTCAAAGCAACTACACCTGTACTTTAAACAACCTTTAAGCTTGAGTCAAGGATGGGAATGGACTTGACGGCACAGTTAAATGAGTGATACGTGACAGATTGAGTTAAAAATATATAAACAAATAGAAAGTGGCCAATGTCGCAAGTAATAGAGAATGTTCTGGAAGTTTTGAGGGGTTGACAGAATTAAGGGAGAATGGAGGTTTTGCCAAAAAAAAAAAAAAAAAAGATTAAAAAGTAAAGTAGCAGGGCAAAATCTGATTGGTTGAGGTAAGGAGTATTTAAACAAGATAAAGACAGACAAGATCACCAGTAGTCGAAGTGAGAAGGGCCTGGCCAACGCCAGTAGGGCATTAAGTTTGAGCCCGTATATGAGTGGAATGCTCAAGTACACAATAATGTGTACAGACTAAACCAACAGTTTTAGTTCATTCATATTAACACAAAATCAACCGTATTCTAAGGGAGAAAGCCTGGCCAATGCCAGAAGGGTGTTAAGTCTGAGCCCAAACATGAGCAGAAAGCTCAATTAATCAAATAATGACTAGAGACCCATAGACCAAATCAACAGTGTAAAATCAGTCTTTAGAATTAAGATGTGATCTGTTCTGTGAATGAGGACATGATATCATTCTATGAAGTGTGTCATTAGAGAGCTTATGAATTAGGACATGGTATATTATGCCCACGATAAAATGTTATGCTTCTAAGCAAAGTAATATGAAGTAGTATTCTTATGAAACTGGATGTAATATGCTGATGTGAATGGAGAATTCTCCATGTTACAAGAGAAGTATAATAGGAGGAGTGTATCAGAACCTCCTTAGTACCAAAGTGAGAAGTGGAGCGGTTATCCACACCTCCCCGGCTCGAAATGTTTGAGATTTGTATATATAATGAAGTATGTAAATAAAGCATGTTGAAGTTGTACAACTAAGGCTTGTTGTTTGTCTTAGCTCAGCAGTAGATGTTAATATAAGGCTGGATCCAAACGACCACCTAGCTCCAGTCATGGGTATTAAGAAACACAACGCAAAGTAACCACAAGATACGAACGACCAAAGGAAATGAGGCTTCCACCCAAGCACATCAGACAAGCCAGTGGATCACATCAATAAGTTGAAGGCTATTGAAAGTTATAGATGAATAAGTGTAACCTAACTCCTTTTATTTATTTATTTTTATGACATCTCATTCTATGTGGCACCACTTTTTACAAACGATCATTAAAATAAATATCAAATTAGGAAAACGTCAATGCAAAACATACTTTGGCTTTTACAACAGGAACAATATTACAATTTCTATTCAGTGGGAAGCATGTCACAGGTAAGATATTTGAATGCAAAATAAAAAAAAAAAATACAGCCACTAACACAAGTTATAAAGATCTAGAACATTAAAGGCTGACCTAAAGAACTCATGAGATGTGAACAACATTCAAAAGGTAGAGAGAAATTTATATTAAATTCTAATGAATCAGAAAAGGTTTTTTTGTAACATAAAGAGAGAGCTATGAGGAATAATAAGGAGACTATGTGATTCCTAACAAAACAGCCACAATCATAAAAGAAATCTGTACACCAATTTGATAGTCAGCATTAACCACAGAAACTGATTGATCAAAGGTAATATATAATTTATTCTGTATTTGAATTCAAGAAAAGATGAACACAATGATAAAACTAAGAGATGGAGATAGATTTAATAGATTATAAGTTAACTTCTTCCATATGTGTTAGCTTGTGTTGCAATAGACTGTGATTCTGAGTAAAATCTGAACCACACACATTGCAATTGTAAGGCTTCTCTACTGTGTGTGTTCTCTTGTGAGTTTTAAGATGCCCACTCATAGCAAAACATGCACCACACACATCACATTTGTAAGGCTTCTCTCCTGTATGTATTCTCTTGTGCTTTAATAGATTGCCATTCTCTGTAAAATCTGCACCACAAACATCACATTTGTAAGGCTTCTCTCCTGTATGTGTTCTCTTGTGCCTTTTAAGATGTCCACTAATAGCAAAACATGCACTGCACACATCACATTTGTAAGGCTTCTCTCCTGTATGCGTTCTCATGTGAGTTTTAAGATATCCACTCCTAGAAAAACTAGCACCACACACATCACATTTGTAAGGCTTCTCTCCTGTATGTGTTCTCTTGTGAGCTTTAAGATGTCCACTCCTAGAAAAACTAGCACCACACACATCACATTTGTAAGGCTTCTCTCCTGTATGTGTTTGCTTGTGAGTTTTAAGATGTCCACTAATAGCAAAACATGCACCACACACATCACATTTGTAAGGCTTCTCTCCTGTATGTGCTTGATTGTGAGTTTTAAGCTGTCCACTCTGAGAAAAACTAGCACCACACACATCACACTTGTAAGGCTTCTCTCCTGTATGTATTCTCCTGTGCTTTAATAGATTGCCATTCACTGTAAAATCTGCATCACAAAAATCACATTTGTAAGGCTTCTCTCCTGTATGTGTTCTCTTGTGAGTTTTAAGATGTCCACTAATAGCAAAACATGCACCACAAAAATCACATTTGTAAGGCTTCTCTCCTGTATGTGTTATCTTGTGAGTTTTAAGATGTCCACTAATAGCAAAACATGCACCACACACATCACATTTGTAAGGCTTCTCTCCCGTATGTGTAAACTTGTGCTTTAATAGATTGCCATTCTCTGTAAAATGTGCACCACAAACATCACATTTGTAAGGCTTCTCTCCTGTATGTGTTCTCTTGTGCTTTAATAGATTGCCATTATCTGTAAAATCTGCACCACAAAAATCACATTTGTAAGGCTTCTCTCCCGTATGTGTTCTCTTGTGCCTTTTGAGATGTCCATTCAGAGAAAAACATGTACCACACACATCACATTTGTAAGGTTTCTCTCCTGTATGTGTTCTCTTGTGAGTTTTAAGATTTCCACTAATAGCAAAACATGCACCACACACATCACATATGTAAGGCTTCTCTCCTGTATGTGTTATCTTGTGAGTTTTAAGATGTCCACTAATAGCAAAACATGCACCACACACATCACATATGTAAGGCTTCTCTCCTGTATGTGTTATCTTGTGAGTTTTAAGATGTCCACTAATAGCAAAACATGCACTATACACATCACATTTGTAAGGCTTCTCTCCTGTATGTATTCTCTTATGTATAATAAGATTTCCAACTTGAGTAAAACTTGCACCACAAGTATCACACTTATAGGGCTTCTCTTCTATGCATCTTCTGTTGTTTTTTATTGAACAACCATTGTTATCCAAATCTGTATCGCTAACACCACATTTGTGTAGCTTCTCTGCTGTATGTGTTCTATGATGTGCTATTTCAGTTACACTCAACACATCACTTAATGCCTCATTAACAGGTGATGGAAAGACCATCTCCCTTTCTGGCATGTGTTTGGGCTTGATGTCAGGTATCCAAACCTGGGGGCTAGAGTCTTGACTGCAGCCCTCACTTTGATTTACCTGAGAACAGAAAGAGATTATAATGTGAAGTAAATCAAGGCTGAATTAAATGTTGAAGTGGGACATAATTTTGTTTCTTTGATTTTGTTTCTTCTTCTGCAATCATGGCTCATTCGGACTAGGATTCCGGATTCTCTTAAGAAGGCAGCTGTCTGTTTAAGTGATTCGGTTGCCCCGTATAGTTTCTCTTCCAGGGAGGTGGGTGTGGACCACATTGTCCTTCTCAGGACTGTGTACTGGGGCCAATACTGTAGAATATGTTTTGTTGTCATATTATCCAGTGTACAGTGGCATTGGCTGGTAGTTTCTATTTTGAGTTTGTTGAACATGTGGTTTCTCATTCTGTTGTGGCCAGTGTGAAGGCAAAGTAAGATGACTTGATCCCTCCTTGATAGTTGGAGGTATCCATCCCTCTCGTTATACTTTGGGTATTCTTATTTCAATTTTTCATGATACTGGCCTTTGATGATGGATTTGGCTTCATGGCAGTATATTCTTGTGGTAAGCTCCCTCCCTCTCTAGCTAATTTGTCTGTGCATTCGTTTCTGTGTATTTTACAGTGTGATGGTATCCCCTGGATGACCACTCTCTGGAAGTTATTGCATAGTTGGTCTAGGGTTGTTCTCAAGTCATCTAACTCACTGTTCTTGAATGTTTTTAGAGCTGTTAGGACTGACAGTGCATCAGTCAGTATCACCAATTTCTTGTGCATGTTAATTTTTTGTGTTGGATAGCCAGTTTTGCAGCATCTTTGAGGGCTTCAGTTTCTGCTTTATAGTTGTTTAAGAATTTCCCAGTAGCTATTGACTTGGTGATCTCTTCCTGGTTATTCAGCCTCAATAACACACCTCCTCCTCCATTTCTGGTGGCATTTGTAGCAGAGCCATCTGTGTATATGTGTAACAAGGAGTCCTGTGGGTAGTTGTCATTTGAGTGTTTTTCTGCTATGTGTTTTCCCTTTATGTCTGTTTGGGTGCCGTTTTTCATGATTCCTATTATCTCTTTCTTAAGTTCTGGTATGTTGTGCTTCCCATGAGAAATCAATTCAGTTGGGCTTATGGGTTTCGGCATTGTTTGGGACATTACTGGGTCACTAGTTGCCAGTTCTTTAGAGATTGCAGCGAAGTTGCTCCTCTTTAGTCTTCCATTTCCTAGACCAGTTATTCTTTGGTGCATGGGGTGGCTAGGGAGCCTTTTATATTTCTCCGCTTGTTGCATTGCTTTAGTTTTCCATCTGTCATCTAAGGGTTGTAAACCTGTTATTGTTTCTAGAGTCTCGATAGGTGTAGATTTCATAGCACCAGTGATGATACGGGTAGCCTGGTTTGTGTTCTATTAATTTTGCTAAGCTGTGATTTAGAAGCTGTTGCCCAGGCTGTGACTCCATACTCTAGGACTGGTCTTACTCTTCCTACGTATAGTCGTTTCAAGATATTGCTGTCTGCTCCCCAGTCCGCTCCTGTCAATTTCTTCATATCTGTTCATTTTCTAGCTGTTTTGTTTGCTTTCTCTATCTGATTTATCCATGTCATTCTGTGATCCACGGTGACTCAAAGATATGTTGGGTTTTGGTCAATAGGAAGTGTATGGTCTTTTATTGTCAATTTTGCAGAAAGTGTGTTTCTTGATAGGCTGAAAATTGTGTATTTATTTTTCTTTTCATTAATTGGTAGTAACCAGGTGTTCGTCCATTTTTCAAGTTTTCCTAGGACATCTTGCATTCTGGAGCTAGCCACTGACATAGATTCTTCATGTGCCCATATTTCCAGGTCGTCTGCGTACATTACTGAGTGTATTCTAGGTGGAATGTCCATAATGATGTCATTTATAAAACTTAAAAAGAGCGTTGGGGATAGGACTCCACCTTGTGGGACACCTTGTTCGATTCTGGCTTTCTTTAATTAGTTGTCCACGTTGGCCGTTCTGTCTTGTAGACATTGAGATATCCAATTTAATAAACGGCCTTGGATGCCAAGTCTGAGAAGCTTGTTCTTTAAGCCTCCCAAACACTATCAAAAGCCTTCTCCATGTCGACCCCACATTGTCAGTGTGTGTTTCTTTTCTTGTAGAGTATCTTCTATTTCCTGTGTGATGTAGGTGATAAGGTCTTCAGTTGATCTGTGCTGACGGAAACCGCTTTGTTGTGGTATGATTTGTTTTGTCTCCAAATGCCACATGAGTCTTCTGTTGACCAGCCTTTCCATGGGTTTGCTCAGGCAGCTCAGTAGGCTAATTGATCTGTAGCTACATGGGTCCAGTGGGTCTTTTCCACATTTGAGGATGGGCACCATAGTGGCTTCTTTCCAGGTTGCCGGCATTTGACCTCTCTTCCAGCTCTCATTTATTATCTTTAGAAGCTGACCCTTGGCTTTCTGTTCCAGTTTTATGAGCATTTCATTGGTGATTCCATCTTTTCCAGGGAAACTCTTGAACTTCAATCCATTGAGGGCTACATCTAGTTCTGTTGGTGTAAAGATGGTCGTCTGGTGTTCTTCTGGTGCTAAAGGCATGTGTTTTGCATCTCGGTTTTCCTTTCTTGCAGCTTTCTGTTGGTCTTGAAATGTTTATTCTAATTATGTTTTTGTAAGTTTCTAACAGTATGTTTGCTGCCCTTTTGCCTGTGTGGATGTTCTGATTGTGTGCTAATGTTATTGAAGGTCGGCAGTTGTTTTCACCGTTCAGAGCTTTCGCAAGTTTCCAGAGTTTTTGTCCATTTTTGTCTAGATTGGGCTCTCTGTTTTGTCTTTACAGCCCTGTCTTGCTGATATCTTGACCTCTCTTCTGTATTTGGCAGAGGCTGCTTTATAGGCTATGTTGCTACCTGTGCTTTGTGATGTTTCAGCTAGTTCTCTTCAGTTCCTCTTCTAGTCTTTGTGTTTCCTTGCTCCAGTAAGGCTTGTAGTTTCTTCTTGCTCCTCTAGGAATTGATTCTTTAGCAGCTCTTATGATTGCCTTTGTTAACTCCTCTATCATATTATTGACTTTCTTTTCACGGGTGTTGATAGGCACAGTGTAGGCATCTGTGTGGCTGTTAAAGTCTCCTAATACCAGACACTGTGATGGTGTTATTTTCATTGACTCCAGGTTCAGCAATTTGTCATTAGGACAGTATATGTTAAATATCCATGTGCTAGTGGAGTTTGATGTATAGGTCTGTGCCAATGATCTCTGCCTCTCTGTTTGTGACTACTTCTATCTGTTTTGGATGGTATTTTTAATAAGTATAAGGATTCCATCCTTGTGACCTTCCCTGTCTTGTCTAAATGTTTGGTAGCCCCTAATGATAAATCTATGCTGGGAATTAAGGTGAGTTTCTTTGATGCAGGCAACGTCTATCTCCTCCTCTGTTAGGGCTTGTTTTTTGTGGTATATGCCCTCTGCATTCCAGTGTTTTATTTTCAGGTGTTTCTTGAAGCTTTTCTGACCAGTAGTAGTTTCCCTTTGGTCCCATTTGCTGGCTCCCCAAAATGGGTCAGGGTGACCACCAGTAGCTTAAGGTGGACCCCTTCGAGGCATGGGGCCCGGCACACCACCAGCCTGGGGGGACTCCACAGACAGGGAAATCATAATTAAAGTCCATTAGATCCACTCTGACTAAGTATATGTTAGAACGTTGCACTGTGTTTTGCGTTGATGGCCCAGTGCATCCGATTTCTGCCAGCATTTTATTCAGGTTTGCTTTCCCTAGCCTTTGATTGTCCCCAATCTTTCTGCAAGTCAGCAGATTGTCTTTTCTGTAGGGGTATTCTGCCCTTAGATAGTTGGCCCTCCCGGGTTTACGAGAACCATCTGCCTGAGCTTTGTGTAGAGTTTTTTCTCTCACAGGTGGTCTGGCCTTCTGAGCTCTTGAGCACCACCTGCCTGTTTGATAGAGGACAGAAAGAGGAGAAAAGACAGAGAAGCATTTAACCCATGAAGTGGGGATGGATTAGTTCTGACCAAAGCGTGTACCACTCGCTGGTGGGTTCTGCGTCTTCACTTAAAGGGTTCCATCTACTCCTGGCTCCTTTGTCTGGCCCCTCACCAAGGACCTCTCCAACTTGGGTGACCCTGCCAGGAGCTAAGTTCCCACTGACATAGCTCCTTGGATCCCAGAGGCACACAAGCCCTCCAGCCACAACAAGGTGAGCCTACTGTGGAGGGAGATTTTGTTTGATTCTACTTATTTTTCTCTGTTTTGTGTTCATCCCATTACTACATTAATTGATATTCCACTTATTTCTCTCTGTTTTGTGTTCATCCCATTACTACATTAATTGATATTTCACTTATTTCTCTCTGTTTTGTGTTCATCCCATTACTACATTAATTGATATTCCACTTATTTCTCTCTGTTTTGTGTTCATCCTAATACTACATTAATTGATATTCCACTTATTTCTCTCTGTTTTGTGTTTATCCCATTACTACATTAATTAATATATTCCACTTATTTCTCTCTGTTTTGTGTTCATCCCATTACTACATTAATTGATATTCCACTTCATCGTCTGCCCTTAAAAAGATGTTTAATGTGTGTAGATGTGTTGTGTTTTATTTTAGTTGCACCTTTTGGCCCAACACATCAGTCTTCAGCATGGGCATTTACTAGTACCGGGTAGCTTAAAATTCTGGAATCCCCTATTTGCTTGGTTAGACTGGACTAGTTTGTCTATTTCTAGAGGCACCACGAAAAGTAGGGCCTGGACAGTTCTACTTCACCGACCCTGGCAAAAGCCATCAACTATGAGCTGTAGGTAGCATCTATCTCTGTAGGAGTCAGATTTTTTGCCCCTTAGTCCCAAATATTTAGCTTTCCACCAAAATTGGAAAAACAAAGAACATTTTCAAAATCTAAAATCCAGTAATTTTCAATGTAAGAAACAACACACAAACATCTTCTTCTTCCTTTCAGCTCCCTGTGGAACATAGGTATTCAACAAACACTTTCCAAGTTGTTCTGTTTCTTGCCATTCTTTTCAGATCATTCCATGTCTTCTCCATCATCTTCATCTCTGCTTCTGTCTATCTTCTCCAAGAATCTCTTGGTCTTCCTCTTTGTCTTTTCCCCTGGGGATTCCAAAAAAGGACCTGTTGTGTAATACTCTCAGTTGGCTTCCGCAGTGTGAGTCCTAACCAGCACCATCATCTTCGCTGTATTTCTTTATCCACTGGTATTTGACTGGTACATTTCCATAATTCTTTGTTAACACAAACATGCTGTATTCTATATGTTCAATGTTCACTTTAGAAAATGCACAAATTTTGTTGTAAACAAATAAATAAAGACACTCACATCATTATCCAGTTCCTGTTTCAATAAATCTTGAAGGAATGGAATTTGTCTTTCTCTTTTGACTGCAATCTGAGAAGATAAAATGTCAATATTTACATTATGGGATACTTAACATTTTCTTTATATACTGAAGTGTCTGAATATTTAGGACTTACAAATATTATTTTCTACATGTTCTGAAGTTTCCTTTCAGCAAATTGTAGCAGTTTTTAGCCTTTATTTGATAAATTGTATAAGTTGTAATATTGGTACATAATAATTTGGTTTAATCAATTAAATGTATGTCAGGCTATAAAATATTAAAATATGAAGTGGAAAAAACTATACAAACAATGAAAAATGGAAAACCAGCAAGACTTGACAGCATACAAATAGAGATAATACAGGCACTAGAGGTTTTTGGCACTGTAGTGATTACAGACATATGCAACGACATATACCATACAGGATACATACCAAATGAACTAAAAACATCAACTTTCATTGCTTCGCCTAAAAGGAATGGTGCAGTTGAATGCAGTGACTTTAGAACAATAAGCCTAATGAGCCATGTTACAAAAATCTTGCTAAAAGTTATACAAGGAAGGATTCAGAATAAAATCAATACTGAATTAGATGAGCAGCAATTTGGATTTAGGAAAAATAGTGGGACAAAGAAAGCCATATTCTGCATGAAAACATTAATCAAAAAGTACAAAGAAGTAAACAAACCAATATATGCCTGCTTCATAGACTACACCACAGCTTTTGATAGAGTACACCACAACAACTTATAGAATGCTTAAAAGAGATACATCTAAATGACATGGACATACGACTAATATATAATCTACACTGGGAGCAAACAGCAATAATAAAATATAACAAAGAGAACTCTACACCCATTGATATAAAAAGAGGAGTAAGACAGGGATGCATCCTATCGCCAAGCTTGTTCAATCTATACACTGAGAAAATCTTTAAAAACATCACAGAGATGTCAGGCCCACAAATTAATGGAAAGATTAATCAATAACCTAAGATATGCTGATGATACTGTACTACTAGCAGAAAATCCTAAAGATCTACATTTACTTAATGAAATAAACATGACAAGTAAAAAATATTGACTAGATATGAATATTAAAAAGACTAAAACTATGATCATAAACAAAGATAATACTCAAAACCCACAAGTGGATATCAAAATTGATGGAATAGACCTGGAGACAGTTCAGAACTACAACTACCTTGGACATGCTAAAACCAGTGATAGAAAATGTACAACTGAAATAAACAAAAGAATAGGAATGGCAAAAAGTCATTTTAATGTCATGAAAAACATTCTAACATCAAAACAAATAACACCAGGGCTAAAACTAAGAATAGCAAAATGTTATGTCTTCAACATTCCTATATGGTGTAGAAACATGGACATTAGACAAGAAAAAAGAACAGAAAATTGAAGTCTTTCAAATGTGGACATATAGAAGAATAGGTAGAATTGGATGGAAGGAAAAGAAAACAAACAACAAAGTCTTAAAACAACTAAAAATGAAAAGAGAACTACTAAACACAATTCAAACAAGACAAATGCGATTTTTGAGCCATGTTAAAAGACACAACAGCCTACTAAAAGTAATCCTGGAGGGGAAAATACAAAGTAAAAGGCAGAGGCAGACCAAGACTAATATGGACCAGTAACATCAAAAGATGAACAAATCAGCCTATGACAACCTGCACCATCAAAGCAAGAGACAGAGCAGAATGGCGCTCCATGGTAGCCAAACTTCATTGCGGAGATGGCACTCTGATGAAAAGGAATGGTACAGTTGAATGCAGTGACTTTAGAACAATAAGCCTAATGAGCCATGTTACAAAAATCTTGCTAAAAGTAATACAAGAAAGGATTCAGAATAAAATCAGTATTAAATTAGAGGAGCAGAAATTTGAATTTAGAAAAAATTTAGAAATTTGAGTGGGACAATAAAAACCATATTCTGCATGAGGACATTAATCATAAAGTACACAGAGGTAAACGAACCAATATAAGCCTGCTTTATAGACTACACCAAAGCTCCTTATAGAATACACCATAAACAAATTATAGAATGTCTAAAAGATATACATCTACATGACACAGACATAAACTAATATGTAATTTATACTTAGAGAAAACAGCAATAAAATATAAGAACTCTACACCCATTGATATAAAAAGAGGAGTAAGATATGGATGCATCCTATCACCAAGATTGTTCAATCTATACACTGAGCAAATCTGTAAAAACATCATAGAGATGCCAGGCCTAAACATTAATGGAAAGATAATCAATAACCTAATATATGATGATGATTCTGTATTACTAGCAGAAAATTCTAAAGATTTACAATTACTTAATAAAATCAACATGACAAGCACAAAATATGGATTAGCTATGAATACCAAAATACTAAAACTATGACCATAAATAAAGATAATACTCAAAGCCTACAAGTGGATAACAAAGTTTAAGGAATACACCTGGAGATTGTTCAATCTGGATAGAGCAGTCTAGAGGTAAGGTATCACACTGGACAAGGAGGAATTTGGTTTTACTCCCATCACAGGTAGTGAAAATTTCCCATTTTGAATTCATTGTTTCTTAATGTCTTTACATACAATCCCATGGTCAAGTGAGATCCAATGTCTAACCATTTCAGGTAACAGAAGGAAACAAGGATATCTCATATTCTGCATTCATTAAAGAAGACCCTTGGCAGTTAGAAATAGAAAATAGGCCAAAAATAGCCACTGTCACAAATCTACCCAAAAACATCAAAAGCATCAACAATAAAAAGTGAGAGAAAAATGAGTCTTTGACATAAGAGAATATCTGTATTATGAGGGGCACCAAAACAAACAGCTGCCGATGTGGAAAAATAGAAAAAAGCCACATTCACACAAAATTATATTCCCCTGGTCTTCACTGGAAATATAAAATGGAGTACACAAAAATGTTTTGATGGTGTATTCAAAGCATTCACCTGCTCCATAAGGGCCATATTTGTGTTACTAAGGTGTTGAGAGCACTGCAATTAGTTTGACTTAATGACCAACATTTAAGGTTGTCGTGAAACGAAAGCTATCAAACGAAAGCATGAAAAGTTGTGTTATGGCAGCTGTCTATAGTTTCCAGAGTGGGATTCTTGACAGAAAATGAAATGAATTCAAAGATTAAAGATGCAGGCGAAAAGAGGCAAGACAATTTTTCTTTATCCATTCTGCTGCCAGACCTGCCATTTAATCATTTGTAGAGCCAGCCACAAGAGAAATTGCTTGGTAAAACAGTCCTAGCAGTTACTACTAAAGATCAACAGTTGCCAACTTACAACCATAGGTCAAGAGGAAAAAATGACTTACACAAATTCTTAACTATTGTTAGAATGAAGTACATTAGACCTGAATCTTGTATAAAGTAAACTGTAATACCTAATGGCAACAATATGGAATATAAGAATGTTAGTGAGCATTTAACAGAACAACACTCATTTACACATTTCAGCAGTTGAAACATCTTTCTATAGCAATCTATTTATCATCATCATCATCATGTACCATACCATTTGGCATAGGCAATCATGTCCTTCCACAATCTTCTATCCATCATGCATTGCATCAATTCTTTTGTTGACTGTTTTCCATGTTATGACACCAAACAATCTAATATTTTCTCTCTTTGTCGTTCGCAATCTCTCTTTCCCTGTATTTTACCAGTTGTAACCAAGTATTCCAACTTTCTTCTTCTCATGATATGCATGAAAAATGTTGATTATTTCTTTCTGATGTTTTAGGAGCTCCCTTTTGTGTTGGCCTCTTTGAGAATTTCCTTGGTCTTTTTAGCTGTTCAGGGAACTTTCAACATTTTTCTGAGAAATCAAATCTCTGTGGCCTCTAATTGTCTCTTTATTTAAACTATTTAAGCAATTTAAAAAATCTATAACCAAAGCTGTAAGTAGCTTATTCAATAATATTCCTTCTTCTTCTACCTTTCAGCTCCCTGTGGAGCATAGGTCTTCAACAAACACTTTCCAAGCCATTCTGTTTCTTGTCTTTTTTTTAAAGATCACTCCATGTCTTCCCCCATTATCTTTATCTCTGCTTCTATCTGTCTTTGGAAGAATATTTTGGTCTTTGTCTCTTCCACATGGTGATTCCAAAAATGGCCTGTTGTGTATATACTCTCAGTTGGCCTCTGTAGTGTGTGTCCTAACCAGTGCCATCACCTTCCTTGAATCACTTCTTCCACTTTTATTTGATGGTACTTTTACATAATTCTACATTAGTGATTTTGTCCTGTCATTTCCGTCCTTTTATTATATGCAAGCATCTGTCAATGAAAGTCTCTTATCTTCATGATTGTCATATTTGTTGTTTTCCATATTTCACAGCCATATGACAGGACTGCTGAGTTCCACAATTTTTATTTTTCTATTTAATCTTAACTTTTTGGATTTCCAAGTTTGCTACAATTTTTTCCTTCTCAAGTTTTATTGCAATGTAGATTGATACTTTGTTATCAGAACTTCTGGTACCATAGAAAGATGAGAACTGTCACACAGACTAGCCAGGTAATAACAGTAATTGTCATTTAATAACACTAAATGTCTTGGGCCAATTCAACTGTAACTTCTTCTTCTTGGTCTTGTTCTCATTAAAAAGCCAACATTCCAGCCAGTGACAAACATGCCAAGTAGCAACGTATAAGGCAGCAACATTATGGTATTAACTCTTAGTGCATAAGTCTAAAAAACTATAAACTACAAAAATGAGTGCACAACATATAAGGCAGCAACATTATGGTATTAACTCTTAGTGCATAAGTCTAAAAAATTATAAACTACAAAAATGAGTGCAAAACATATAAGGCAGAAACATTGTGGTATTAACTCTTAGTGCATAAGTCTAAAAAACTATAAACTACAAAAATGAGTGCACAACATATAAGGCAGCAACATTATGGTATTAACTCTTAGTGCATCAGTCTAAAAAAACCATAAACTACAAAAATGAGTGCACAACATATAAGGCAGCAACATTATGGTATTAACTCTTAGTGCATAAGTCTAAAAAAAACTATAAACTACAAAAATGAGTGCACAACATGATGTATTAACATTTTTAAAACATCAGACATCATTGTTGTGTATTAAATAACAACATCACTTATGTTTATGATCATTACTGAAAAAGTAGGTGGCTGGGTGGTCTAGAGGTCAGATGTTGGCCTCTGAACATGAAGATCTCAACGTTGGTTCCCACCACAGGCGGTGGAAAATAAAAAAAAAAATAAATAAAAATAGAATCAGTGGCTTTACCCTCCCAGGGTCTCTGGGTAGTGAGATCTGATGTCTAGCCCTCTCAGAAAATGGTGAAAAATGAGAGGCCCTGAGTGCATTCTGCGCACGTTAACGGAAACTTGGCAGTTGGAAATCAAAAACTGTAGGCCAAAAATAGCCACTGCCCCGGCAAAAAAAAATGGACAATAAAAATATACTATAAGATGGGGATTCCCGTGTGTTACCAGGGCCTCATTATGAGGGAAGTAAAGAATAGTGACACTGTGACCTTCCAGGCATGTTGTAAAAGGCGACTAAGGAGATTGATTGATTGATGGCTTGACAAGCTGTCATCGTAAAAAAGTATTGTTATGGAAACAGAACCATAGATTTTAGAAGCAGCGATCTCTGCAATATGTGCCATTTTGGCACGCAAGGTTTCTGTTTTTGAGATTGTGGTGGTTCTGCCCTATGTGCCGACTTTGGCGCGAAAGGACAATAGATAGATAGATAAGATGGGGAACACCTAACACACGGCTGCCAGTGTGTAAAAATAAGAAAAAAATCATATTCATGCAAAATTCAGTCCCACTGGACTTTGCCAGAAATATAGAGCTGGTGAACACAAAACGAAGCAAACAAAAAGTATATACTAATGTCTTGTTTTTTATAAATGAAGAGTGCAAGAATTATAAAATAAACTTGAAGAAAAAAGTAAATTGAAATAAACAAAAACTACACTGAATTTGATGTGTACTGGTTTATGCATGTCAATAACACAAGAAATGGTATTTGTTGTAAAATATATTAATATTTATACAAAAATAGTAAATATTTGAATGTCTATTCTCACAAATACTTTTTAGTCATCTTTTAAAACTTTGATGTCACGTAATAATTTTGAGTTGCGCATATTCACCTTCATTACTTCAATCTTAACTCACCATACTGGGGGAATTATCAAAATAATCAGTTACGTAATGATAAGGAGGTCATCTTTATTTTTATTAACCTTATTTTAGATCTACTATTTGAAAACACATCAGTTATTCATAGAACCAGAGCTAGTACGAGGCAATGGCCACATATCTCCCATGTCTATGCGCTGATAGCTAAAATTAACTTCACTCAACATGACTTGAAAAATAATGGATTAGAATAAATACCAAGGAATTTTATTTCAACTCCAAAGTTAGAAACTTGAGAGTAAAATCCTAATAATCAATGAGTCAAATTTGTGGAAACGATATCCACTTCTAAAATGTGGTTTGCAGAAAAATATTACTAAAAGGCTTTAATACCAACCAAGGTATTCACTTTATAATCCATCTCCTGTTTTATATTCTCAACAGGTAGCAGGTTCTGGGATTCCATATTTCTGACAATCTGAGAAAGGAAAAGTAAGGTCCCATTTAAACATGTTGAAATATTGGAATAACAAGACAAATGGAAGATATAATGAATAAGTTATATCTAACTCCTACATACCAACACATCTGAACTTTTAAATTATTTCTTATTATTGATTAAACAATTTTGTGTCTAGTCCATGAACTTGTATCTCCTCTTAATGTTTAGAAGAAATGTTACATTTGTTAGTCTGTGGGATTAATGCAAACCTGCTTAAAATGATATTTCATTTTAATGCAAGCCATGTTAGAAAAGAAACAAAATAATTTACTATGTGCATAATGATTTCATTCTTAACATATGGATGTGAATCATGGACAATAGGACAACAGACAAGAAAATCACTGGAGTCTGTAGAAATGTGGTTTTACAGAAGAATGTTGAGAATACCATGGACAGCTAAGAAGAGTAATGAAAACGTTCTGAAAGAGGCCAAAGCAAAAAGAGAACTAATTTCCAATATTAGGAAGAAACAAGAAACAATCATTATTTTTTTTATCATGTAATGAGAAGGGAACAGCTGGAATATATTGTAACAACTGAGAAGATTGAGGGACGAAGAAATAGAGGGAAGCAAAGAGAAAAGATACCAGACAGATTAAGAGAATGGCTTGGTAGAAGATCAACAACAGAAATGATAAATAACTGTCGTGATCGAAAGTTGGAGACATGATCACCTATGCCAGCAGGCCCGGTACTTGATGATGATGATTTCATGTAACGTGAATATTTTGATGGTGAAATAAGTATTTGTTGTTAGCAGCATACAACATAATAGGTGATATAGTCTGGAGGAATAAAGAAACAATCACAAGATCTGTCATTCTATGGAAGCCAAGATGAAAGCTCAAGCAAGAGACAGATAAAAGACAATCTGGTAGAGAATAGTGAAAGTAAGGATACATGACAATGGCTAAGCCTGGGTCTTATCATGTCTAATATGGACATAAAGTGATTATTGTGGCAGAGATTTTGTTGTGGACTTCTTTTTGTCACATAATGTATCAGCCAATAATTGATTGACTACACGTCAAGTACTAGAAACAGCATCATCTTTGTCTATATTTTTCTGACAATTATGTTTCAGTTAATGAGAATGAGAACAAAACATCACATAGAAAACAAGCACCACAATCAATTCTATCTATCTATCTATTGACCTTTCGAGCCGTAGCTGGCCCATCATATAGCGTAGACCAAGATACTCCTTCTCTTATCTAAATTTTTATTCTAGCAGTTTTCAATTCTTTTAAAGATATTTTATTAAATTCTCGTCAATTTCTAGAACCAGAGCTAGTATGAGGCAAAGGCCACTGATCTCTATGTGTTGATAACAAAATTAAATTCACTCAACATGACTTAAATAATCTATCTATCTATTGACCTTTCGAGCCGTAACCGGCCCATAGGGCGTAGACCAAGATACACCTTCTCCTATATGAATTTTTGTTCTAGCAGTTTTCTTTTAAAGATATTTTATTAAATCTCGCCATCTGTCTCTGTTCTGTGCAAGCAGTTCTATCTCATTGAGGGAGCCGATTCCTGCTGCTCTTGCCTCTCTCATCAATGTTCTTCTCAGTGTCTCCCTGGGTCTTCCTCTTTTTCTTTTACCTGTTGTTTCCCATATGAGGGCTTGCTTTGCTATTCGATTATTATCTCTTCTCATCACATGTCCAACGTATGACCATCGTCTTTTCTTTATTACTGAAGATATTAGTGGTTGATTGGCGATTTCTCTAATTTCCTCGTTTGTTTTGAATTCGTTCCATTCTATACCAAGTATTTTCCTTAGACATTTATTTTCGAATGCGTTCAACTTTGTTTCTATATCTCTTGTTGTTTTCCAGCTTTCACACGCATACGTAAGGGTTGATAGTACATTTGATTTGAATAGCCTAAGTTTTGTGTTTGTGCTAATGAGTTTTGATTTCCACAACTTTTCAAGGCTTCTGAAAGACATTGCTGCTTTAGCCAGTCTGATTCTAATTTCTTTGCTCGTATCCCCTTCTCGATCAATGTGACTTCCAAGATAGATAAAGTGATCGATCTCTTCTACTGGTTTGTTTTCCATGTATATTTTGTCACTTGTTGGAATTAAACTTTTCATGACTTTAGTCTTTTCATGATTGACCTCAAGCCCAATTTTGCTGGCTATTGATGATAGTTCATTTGTGTTTTCCTGCATCGTTTTTATCTGACTGCTGATGAGAACTATGTCATCAGCAAAGTCGAGGTCCTCCAAATGGTCTCCTTGTATCCATTCGATGCCTTTATTACCAGTGCAGCATTTCTTCATTATGAAGTCCATAACAATTCCAAATAACAAGGGCGATAAAATACATCCTTGTTTAACCCCAGTTTCTATTGGGAAACATTCGCTCAGTCCTTCCTCTGTTCGAACTGCACATGTGTAACCATCATACATGTCTTTGATAATATTTATGATTTTTGATGGTAAACCATATTGCTTCAGAATTTTCCACAAAGAATCTCTATGAATACTATCAAATGCTTTTTTGAAGTCGATGAAGTTAAGTACAAAAGGTTTTTGCTTTTCAATATGTTCCTCCAATATAAGTCGTAGAGTGAAAATGTGGTCAAGACAGCTTCTCCCTTTTCTAAACCCAGCCTGTTCTTCACGCATTACTGTATCTATTGAATCCTTTATTCTATTTAGGATGATTTTACAGAATAACTTTGAGGCAACTGACAAAAGTGTCACGCCTCTCCAGTTGTTACAATCTCTAAGATTGCCCTTTTTTGGGATCTTAACAATGATTCCTTTTTTCCATTTATGAGGCGTCTTCTCTGTTTTCCAAATGATGTTGAACATTTTTTGGAGATGTATTAAATTATGGCTATCAATTGCCTTGAGGATCTCAGCTGTTAACTTATCCTCTCCAGCAGCCTTGTTATTGGTCATTAGCTTTAAGGTGGTTTCTATTTCACTCAAGGTGAAGTCATCTAAATTTACATCTAATTCTGCTGCTGGTGTTTCAGCTTCAAAATCTATTAAACTGTGAGGTAGTGGACGGTTAAGAATTTCTTTGAAGTGTTCTGCCCAACGGGCTTTTATGTCTGCGCTTGTTGTTAGCATTAATCCAGATTTGTCTAGAATTGGTGTTCCACTGGATGTATAGGTGTTTGTCAGCATCTTTTGTACTGTATAGAGAGTTCTGCTGTCTCCTGTAATTGCAGCTGTCTCTGCTTTCTCTGCCAAGTTGTCTATATAAGCTCTTGTATCTCTTCTTGCCGAACTTTTCACTTTGTTGTCTAATTCTTTGTATGTTGCTTTTGCCAGAACCTTTCCAAGATCTGTCTTTACATTAGTCACGGCTCTCTTTGCTTCTCTTCTTTCTTTGATGTATTTCCATGTGGTGTCTGAGATCCAAGCTCGTTTTTCCATTTTCTTCAGTCCGGCACTTGCTTCTGCTGCTGTCATTAGTATTTTGCTCTGTGAGTCCCACATTTCATTGATATCTAAGTCTATTTCACCGAGTGCTGAATAACAATTACTTAGCTCTATGTTAAACTTTTCCTTTATGGCTTCATCTTTCAGTTTATGACTATCAATTTTATGTGTAATTGACCTCTTCTGTTGGTTTCTAAATTTTAATCTTATTTTCCCAATGCACAGGTTGTGGTCACTATTAACATCAGCACCTCTGTAAGCTCTTACATCTATTAATGATGATCTGAATTGTTGTTTAATACATAGGTGGTCAATTTGATTTGATGTTCTATCGTCAGGAGATATCCATGTTGTTTTGTGAATATTTTTGTGTGGACTTAAATAATGGATTAGAATAAATACCAACCTGTTGAGAATATAACAATAAATTATAGAAAGTTAATATTACCTGACTTATGTCTGTTTAGTTAAGTACATTTGTAACTAAATTAGTACTTTTAAAGCTAACCAATCTACTTACTTCATAATCTGGTTCCTGTTTTATATTCCAAATGGGGATAACATTCTTGGTTTCCATACTTGCGTCTGTCAGAAATTAAGTAGGAATGTTCAATATTTTGTGAGAATTAGCAGGAGATGGTAATTTTACTGTCATATTTGTTGCCTTTCATTTAGTTATGAGTTACATATCACCAATGCTCATCAAAACTAACTTGTCTATTACTTTGTCAATACTTAAGAAATGTATCACAGGACAACCCGTGTTTGATTCCCGCTGGAAGCAGTGTGAATTGCACTCGTGGTTGCCAAACCACGGTGGTTGGATATAATACCCCCATGGTTGAACCAGCACCTGGCAGAAATGGGTACTAGTGTAGCACTCTGGGAAGGTGAGAAGTGATGGTGCTTGAGGGGACATTAGACAGGAGTCTCCGAACCACTTCTGGATAGGTGGCTGAACACCAATGGGTAAAACCTGCATGCTGAGACAGCAATTAAAATCTTGTACCTTTCCATTTTCTTACCAGCATTATAGTATAGTTACTTACATGCAGCTAGCATTTATTTACTTAAATAATATTAGTACTCATTAGTACTACCCACTTTTTGTGGTAGTAAGTAGTCATATATATTATAATATATATATAGTAACCTCCGTCAGTCATAGTTGACTATGGATTTTTCAGCGCCCCTAGAAATGTTATTTTTTCTTTTCTTTTCTTTCACCGTATATTCTCTGTCTCTATGAATCTGTCTGCTTCTTGTTTGAGGTGAACCTTTCGAGTGTGTTTGCAGAGAATGCATTCTGCAGCTTTGTCTTCCCATGCTGCAGGGCACAGGGTTTACGTTCAGAGTCTTCATGTCACGTTTACACACATCTACAAATCGAAGTTTTGGGCGCCCCCTAGTTCTTTTACCATCTTCCAGTTGTCGTAAGAGTTTATCTTTCGGTATACAGCCATCTTTCATACGGTGTACATGGTCAAACCAGTGTAACCAATGTTGTTTGAGCAGCGTGTAGATATTCAGGAGGCCTGTGCAAGTCTTGATTTCCACGTTTGTCACTTTATCCTTACAAGTGATACCAAGAATATGGTGTCGACATCGGATATGGAATGCATTTAGCCTTCTCTCCTGCTTAGGTTGTCCATGATTCGCTGCCATACAGGAGGATACTAATTATGCAGGCATTGTACACTGCGGTGTTTGTTTTATTTTAATTGTCAGTTTTCTGTTTTTCCAGTCACACCTAGAAAGACGGGAAAAGGAGGTAACAGTTTTACCAATGTGAGTGTCAATTTCTGTACCTAAAGATAGTCTGTCGCTGATGATGGACCCCCAGGTACTGAGGTAGTAAAGATATACTTATATGCTGCAGGACATCAAGTTTATAGTTATAATATATCTATCTATCGTCCTTTCGAGCCGAAGACGACACATAGGGCAGAACCACAATCTCAAAAACAGAAACCTTGCAACCTTGCGTGCCAAAATGGCACTTATTGCAGAGATCACTCACACTGCTTCCAAAACTTATGGCATGGTTATATTATATATATTATATATATAATATATAGTACATTGTATATTAATTGACTTACCGATAAACTTAAGTTAATATTAGTACTTAACAATCTATCTCTCGTCCTTTAGCAGCGAAGAGACAACCATAGGACAAAAATTAAAGACTGTGTCTGACGATCAAGAATCTGATCTAAGAAGTGTACAGGACCCACATTATATCTCAAATCACTATGACAACACGTCTTTTCTCTTAATTCTGCACTCCTCTTTCATTCCAAGAATAGTCTTCATAAAGTACAACTTTGTACTTAAGTACTACACTACTATTATTTTTCCAAAATTTCTATTATTTTTTATTTTTCCAGTTCTATTTAACGTGTACACAATAACGATCACGGCCCAACAGCTGGATGGGAGGGGAAGAACTATGACTTTTGCTGATGATATTCTGGTATATCGACAGGGAAGAGACAGACGGGGAATCGCCTCCATAATGCAAGACGAACTCAATCGCATTTCTTCCTGGTGTGGGGTTTCAGGTGCCTTGGTTAATCCTAATAAAGCATCAGTTTCATGGTTCTCCCTTAACAATCATATCGTTAATACAACCACACCGGTAGTACGAATGGGAGCTGATGAGGTGACCAGGGACAAGTTGATGACATACCTCGGAGTTAGGTTTGATCGCAGCCTGTGTTTTCGGGACCATGTCGACCATGTGATAACAAAATCCCGCAAAGGATTAGCCGCCTTGAAGGTCATGGCAGCTGCCAACATCGAGCAGAGGCTACTTATTCTTCTGTTCCAGGGATTAGTCCTCGCACCAAACGAGTATGCCCTGGCCATTCTTACTGTCAGTACGACTCAAATTGATAGGCTGGAGAAAATACAAAATGAAGCCATGCGCATTATCCTGGGATGTACGAGAGACACTCCTTGTGTATCAATGAGGTATCTTCTTGACTTTCCAACCATGGATGACAGAATTAAGATCTGGAGAGCACGAGCATACCTGAAGATTAGTACAGATACAGAGCATCCATTGCACCACGTGCTCAACACAGAGAAAGGTACCAGGCTAAAATGAGGCAAATCATGGGTGGGCCGGGCAGAAGATGTCATCAAACAGGTCTGTGGGCTTACCAATATCAGCGTTGGTGAGGAGTGGATACCGGTGCCTACGTCATTCAAGGGAACTTTCTCATGTATTGTCACACTCGACAGGAAAAGTAGGGAACAGAACCCGGTCGTGGTTAATGCTGAGGTCAACGGTCTCATCTGCGATAATACCGATGAGAAAGATGCAGTCATCTATACAGACGGATCTGTAAGACGACACGAAAGAAGTGCATGGGCATTTACAGCACGCTCAGCAGGCAGAATAGCCAAGGAAGACAGTGGTGCATACGCCATGACCACAAGTAGCATGACAATGGAGGTGATGGCAGTGACCAAGGCATTCAAATGGTTAGAGTCACAAGACTACATCCACGCATGTATACTGAGTGATTCGATGAGCATGATAAAAAAAGTGGAGGCGGGCTTTGTACGCATGCAATGAGTAGAGTCTTGCAGAAATCCAAAATACGTAAGGTCACCTTTGTCTATGTCCCTGGACATGCGGGAGTACGGGGAAATGAGAGAGCGGACAGGTTGGCTAGCTGCGCTGTCGTTGAGGACGGGCAACCGATGGATCGGGCGGACATCATCAATGCCCTTCGAGATGTTGGAAGAGCACAGGACTTCGACAAACACAGATCAACGTCACTTCTTCGGATGATGGAAATGGGAGTTAAGATGGGCACAGCCAGAAATGAGAAACTTGGTGGCCGTGTAAGAAGACTTATCAACCAACATAGCAGATAGCTCTGGAGTCGTCAGTCGCTGGACACTGAGGGAATTGCTGAGGAGGGGATCTCAGCACCTATGGACATGTTCGGAGTGCAATGATGATGACCCGCAAATAACTCAATATTTTTCCAATTGACCAATTGTTTTTTTAAAAAAACCCGCTTATTTCATTTCTATAATAATATAAAATATCAATATTTAATTTTATTTCTCAAATTAGTCAAATAATTTCTTCTTTCAGAGAGTAAACTTTTAACTTTTAAACATTATTTAAACAACATATTAGTTTAGTTGAACCTACAATGGTCTTTTAGATAAGTCAAGATACAATTCTGAGTGAGATTCATATAAAAAGGAGATGGAAAATAAAACATGAAAAAGATTACGCCTGTTTAATTTAAGCTTAGTGAAAGCAACAATCACAGCAACACAAACTCGTTGACAATCGATAAAAGATGACGGTTTGGGCCTTCCGGACTCGGTCGCAAACTGAAGCTGAGCGGAAGTGACGTCAAAATTAATGACAGTGGTTGCCATTGTGGCTTTCCTAAGACACATTTTCAAAACTCATCAGCACAAACACAAAACTTAGACTATTCAAATCAAATGTACTATCAACTCTTACGTATGCGTTTGAAAGATGGAAAACAACAAGAGACATAGAAACAAGGTTGAACGCTTTCAAAAATAAATGTCTAAGGAAAATACTTGGTATAGCATGGAACGAATTCTAAACCAACTAGGAAATTAGAAAAATCACCAATCAACCACTATCTTCAGTAATAAAGAAAAGACGATGGTCATATGTTGGACATGTGATGAGAAGAGATAATAACCGAATAGCAAAGCAAGCCCTCATGTGGGAAACAACAGGTAAGAGGAAAAGAGGCCGACACAGAGAGACACTGAGAAGAATATTGATGAGAGCGACAAGAGCAGCAGGAATCGGCTCCCTCAATGATGTAGAGCTGCATGTACAGAACCGAGACATATGGCGAGATTTGCTAAAATATCTTTAAAAGAATTGAAAACTGCTAGAATAAAAATTTGCCTTGGTCTACGCCCTATTGGGCCGGCTACGGCTCGATTGATAGATAGAAGACAAATTTTAAAAAAATCAGATAATATAGTAACTAAACCTATATGGCATTCGGCGTCTTGACAGACCGTTGGTAGCAAGCAATTATGTTAAGTTAGTAGTTGGTAATAAAATATTCGTGTCTTATGTTGGATGTTGCTTTACTGAACAGCTTCACTTGTGACTGAATCTGCCAATATTGGACAGACAAATCCATCCGCAGAAAGAACAAGATGTATTTCTGGAGCCTGGCTCTTGTTTCCTTTCTCCTTGTCTTCTGAATAGTATCGGTAATGCCGCAAAAGTTGCTGTGTCGATTTTAAAATTGTGTTCTCCATGTGCTACGATCTGCGGCGAGATTTTCCGTTTCTTTCACTTATAGAGAATTCACTTAAGAAAGCCCTGCAAACATCCTTATATCTCAGCACTGGTCTGTCCTTTGGTCCCTCTCTTTTCTTAAGTTCGTCATCCAATAGTTGTTTGGGAATGCGAATGTTTACCATTCTTCTTATATGCCCCAGCCACCTTAGTCTACGACTCCTAAGTGTTGCCATGATGGATGAGAGTTTGGCTCGTTGTAAGATATAAGAATTGGTTACTTTGTCCTGCCGTGTGATGTCCATACTTTTTCGAAGACAACGTACATTAAAGCTGTTCAACTCTTTCTCCTGCCCTGCATAGGTAGTCCAAGTTTCTGATCCGTATAGAAGTTTACTAAGTGACATTTTTGGTAAACTTGAATCTTAGTCCTAAGTGTTAATTTGGTGTTGGCCCATGCCCTATCTTATAGTTTATCAAATGTGGAAACTGCCTTTCATATCCGGGAATTTATTTCCAAGGGAGACAGTGGTTGTAACCATAGAATCGAGAGAGGCAAATTTTCACACAGATTCAAGAGGTATGTTATATAAGGTTATGGCTGCGGGACTGGCTACATCTTGTTGAAGCAGTGAAATCGAGCATGTGGTGCTTGCAGAGTTCAATCAATAAGCAAACAACAATATAAAGTCCGAAGCGGTATCGAACCCGTACTCCTTGGCACAATATCTCATGCATATGCTCCTCAAACTGGCGGTGCACCCCTTCCTCATTAGATGGATCACCGCGGCACTGTTTCAGAGGAAGGTGATACTCAGATGTGGAAGTTGGTCTTCCAAGCCAACATCCATTTGTCCAGGGCTGCCACAAGGCTCACCATTTTCACCAGTTCTATTTAACGTGTACGCAATAACGATCACGGAGCAACAGCTGGATGGGAGGGGAAGAACTATGACTTTTTCTGATGATATTCTGGTATATCGACAGGGAGAGACAGACAGACGGGAATCGCCTCCACAATGCAAGACGAACTCGATCGCATTTCTTCCTGGTGTGGGTTTCAGGTGCCTTGATTAATCCTAATAAAGCATCAGTTTCATGGTTCTTCTTTAATAATCATAACGTTAATGCGACCACACCAGTAGTACGAATGGGGGCTGATGATGTGACCAGGGACAAGTTGATAACATACCTCGGAGTTAAGTTTGATCGCAGCATATGTTATCGAGACCATGTCGACCATGTGATAACAAAATCCCGCAAAGGATTAGCCGCCTTGAAGGTCATGGCAGCTGCCAACATCGAGCAGAGGCTACTTATTCTTCTTTTCCAGGGATTAGTCATCGCACCAATCGAGTATGCCCTGGCAATTCTTACTGTCAATACGACTCAAATTGATAGGCTGGAGAAAATACAAAATGAAGTCATGCGCATTATCTTGGGATGTACAAGGGACACTCCCTGTGTAGCAATGAGGTATCTTCTTGACTTTCCAACCATGGATGACAGAATCAAGATCTGGAGAGCACGAGCATACCTGAAGATTAGTACAGATAAAGAGCATCCATTGCACCAACACAGGGAAAGGTGCCAGGCTAAAATGAGGCAAATCATGGGTGGGCCGAGCAGAAGATGTCATGCAACAGGTCTGTGGGCTTACCAATATCAGCGTTGGTGAGGAGAGGATACCGGTGCCTACGTCATTCAAGGGGACTTTCTCGTGTATTGTCACACTCGACAGGAAAAGTAGGGAACAGAACCCGGTCGTGCTTAATGCTGAGGTCAAGGGTCTCATCTGCGATAACACCGATGAGAAAGATGCAGTCATCTATACAGACGGATCTGTAAGACGACACCAAAGAAGTGAATGGGCATTTACAGCACGCTCGGCAGGCAGAATAGTCAAGAAAGACAGTGGTGCATACATCATGGCCACGAGTAGCATGACAATGGAGGTGATGGCAGTGACCAAGGCAATTAAATGGTTAGAATCACAAGACTACACCCACGCATGTATACTCAGTGATTCGATGAGCATGATAAAAAAAAATGGAGGCGGGCTCTTTACGCACGCAATGGGTAGAGTCTTGCAGAAATCCAAAATACGTAAGGTCACCTTTGTCTATGTCCCTGGACATGCGGGAGTACGGGGGAATGAAAGATAGGACAGGTTGGCTAGCTGCGCTGTCGTTGAGAACGGGCAACCAATGGATCGGGCGGACATCATCAAGGCCCTCCGAGATGTGGGAAGAGCACAGCACTTCGACAAACACAGATCAATGTCACTTCTTCGGATGAAAGAGATGGGAGTTAAGATGGGCACAGCCAGAAATTAGAAACTTAGTGGCCGTGTAAGAATACTTATCAACCAACACAGAACTGTAGTTGTCAGTCGCTGGACACTGCAAGACTTGCTGAGGAGGGGATCTGAACACATATTGACATGTTCGGAGTGCAATGATGATGACCCGCAAATAACTCAATAACTCAATACCTCCTTGGCACAGCACCTTGTGAGAAATCAAACGCTAGAGTACACGGCCAACTTAGCTATCTAAAAATGTAGCTATCATTGGCGATGTATTTCACGCAGGTGTACTCATGACTGTAACATTGGGTTACGATCACAACTCGGGAATAAATTATCTGTATTTTCCTGTTACGACACGTAAGTAGTGGTGAAGGGTGTTTAGAGCTAGGATTTTAACATTTTTTCTTAATGCATTTGGGCTTGGTGCAGCCCGTTACAGGTGGTGCAGCCCGATACATGGCTTGGTGCAGCCCGATACAGGTAGATAAGCGGTTGGTCGGGTATCTCAAGTGCTCTGACCTCGTTTATCGCGGTCGGCGGTGTCTTATCTCAAGTGTCTTATCTCAAGTGTCTTATCTCAAGTTGGTGAGCGTGCTGGCTAAAGAGTGGTTCTAAAACTTCAGCGGTTCTAAAACTTGCGGGGGGTCGTGTTATTAGTATCGTGCCAGGCGAGTGCATCATGCGCCACGTCGGTCGCCACCTCAGTCATCATCATGTACCGTCTCGATCATCAGCAGCATGGGCCACCTCGGTCATCATCGGCGCTGGGGTGGTCGCTGGTCGTCGCTGGTCGTCGCTGGTCGGCTCGGGCAGCATCATCATGGGTAGTGATTAAATAGTGACGCTCTCTCTCTTATCATCATCATGTGCCACACCCTCAACACCATCATCATCCCTGCATGTCCTATCATCAAGCCACAGAAAGTATCGACCAGCGAAATTCTCTCTCTCTCTCTCTCTCTCTCTTTCACATTCACGGTATGGTCGTCGCTGGTCGGCTCGGGCAACATCATCATGGGTAGTGATTAAATAGTGACGCTCTCTCTCTTATCATCATCATCATCATGTGCCACACCCTCAACACCATCATCATCCCTGCATGTCCTATCATCAAGCCACAGAAAGTATCGACCAGCGAAATTCTCTCTCTCTCTCTCTCTCTCTCTCTCTCTCTCTCTCTCTCTCTCTCTCTCTCTTTCACATTCACGGTAAAGTAAAACAAAAAAGTCGCTCTATATTTCACATATATTTATTAATACAACAAATACACAACACATATGAGAAAATATATATTACTGTCCGATTGTTGATAATTTTAAGCGTCCGTGGGCCCCTCGAAGCCGAATTATCCACGGGGCGAGCAAACGATAAATGATACGATCGTTTATGTGCTGTCTCGATGAAAAAGGCATGAGAATTCTGTTAAGTTTCGCGCCTCGACACTTAAGAAGTATATAATAAGCACAATATAGACCGCACGTGTTGGTAAACAAATCTTGCAACACCCGCGGGTTGTAGACGAATGGAGCGTGTGAGTTTTGCTCTATAAAGTTTAAAATATCCACATGTCTGGGAGGCAAACCGTAGGAATCGAAATACTCACATTCGCCGAGCCCGTTGTAAAAGAGGGCCACCCAATGCTCACCGGGTTCGTGTGCCGGGTCGGTGTTTATGACAAAGGCGGCGGTCGCCGTTGGGTCGATGCTGGGAGGTAAGTGGTTTCGTGGAATGACACTAACAAGGGAACAACGTCGAACGAAAATATCTGACATCAAAAGGTTGTAAATCTCCATCGTGTTCATCGTCTCTCTCGCTCAAACCGTGAAGTCTGTTAGAATCTGCCTTGTCTTGGACACCTCGAGCACTGAGTCCAACTCGGCGTAGACGATGACTTGTAGGGGAGTAGTTGTGGGAGCGGCAAACTTGAGTTCTATCGACAAGGGTCCGCTTGTGGCTAGCTCAAAATGGGAGCCGTCCAGTAGACTAGACGAGAGGTCAAAACCAAATAGACAATATCCGTCCTTGAACTCTCTATAATCAACGTTATTCCCGGCGTCTTTACCAATCAGACCCATGGCCAGATTTGTGCCGAAAAAAGCTCTCGCGTATTGATTTCGTTCAAAGTCCATAGTTAGAGGCTTTCCCGAGATGCATTTCCCGTCGACCGTCAGGTTCATATAAATCAGACCAAAGTGTTGAAAATTGAACGGGTTGGCTGAATAAACGCCATTAAACGCACTGGCCGTAATCAGACCTATCACTACACGGGTCGGTGTTTGAGACAAAAATAAATTGTCTTGACTGTGGGAGAACATCCCGCTAGCGATGGAAAATGTCTTGATGGTAACCCTCTTGATCGGGTACCGAGCATTCCCGCTCAAGAGAGCCTTTTCGTGAGCCAGAGAAATCGCGGGGTTTAGCTTAGCTTTCCGGACCACGAGCGCGGCGTAGGTGATAACACTCTTATAACCCGCAGACCTATCGTGAGTCATGAGGCTGAACACATCCTTAGAGGGCGTGAGTTTTATCTTCACATCGACTCTGTTTAACATGTAACGATCCTGCACAAAGACATCAGAGTGCAAACGACCCATCATTTCAACCTCTTTACTACCCGAAGTCAAATCGCGCCGTGTTTTAAAACCCTCATTTTCTTTCAAATCGTCATGGTGGCCAGCTGTGTCTTTGTAGAACAGAGCGGCCGTCAAGTATCCCGTTTTCGCATCCTCCCCGTAGTTTAGCGTAGCCTCAAACACCGCTCTAAAAGGATATGTATTCTCCGACGGTGTAACCAACGTGTCGTTTAACGATACGTCGACTTGTGAAAATAGACTGTGAAGATAATTGTTGACCGGTCCTACCTCCGCATCGGGTGGTACACTGTCACCATTCGAGAGGGTGATCTTGACCCGCAGCTGCAAAAACGTGTTGAAAAGATCTAGATACTCCTCGCTATTTCCAGAAATGAAAAACTCTATCGGTGCGCTATGCGACAAGGCTGCGATCGGACGAATTTCAATAAACTGGCCAGAGTCTAGAGATGTCTGTGTGGGTGGAA
Organism: Megaustenia siamemsis; assembly: GCA_032433765.1. Lineage (NCBI taxonomy): Eukaryota > Metazoa > Mollusca > Gastropoda > Stylommatophora > Ariophantidae > Megaustenia > Megaustenia siamemsis. The sequence goes on along the minus strand of JAVIAB010000159.1, from coordinate 27,269,653 downwards.
CGCTAAATAAATCCAAACCAGAGTGAAGACATTCGCACGATTTGGGGTGAACGAGGGCCATTATTAGTCGAAAATATCCCTTGCCACCCTCGTCTTCTTCTTCTTCTTCTGGTTGTACACCGAATGAAGGGGGACCTGTCTAGCTGTCGATTTTATCATCTTCGTAACCGGTTCTCCCGGTGGGGGTAACTTCATAACTCGCTTTCTGATTTGTCGTAAACCACTTCCGGATTGGTTATTATCACGCAGGTGGTCTGCGGCCCCGTGTAGCAACCGCTGACCGGCCTCCTTAGCTCGGTCTTTGAAAGCTTCACCGACATTTTTCCCGGCTAATGCGTCCTGTGCGACCTGCAGACCGGTCCCCAATCCTTCTCTGAGCAAGGCCTTACCGCCGGTTTTTAACCAGGGTAAAATAGCCCTCCCGATTCCACCGAAGAAACTACCGATTCCTCGACCGCTCTGACTTCGACCTCCTATAAACACGGGCATCCCATCACCCGCCTAACAACAGTAAAAGTCTTCGTATAACTCAGCATCGCGATGAAGGGGGGTGTGTCTCACCATTATACCAGCTCGAGATGTTTCTTCACTCGAAAGTGTACCGTTAGCACCGACGTTCCGCAGGTGAATGGAATGGTTTTTCCGTGTTCGTTGGTTAAAAGGATCTCGATGGTATCGAAGGAAAATCTACTCAGGGGTAGGTAGTGAGGCTTATCGTAGATCTGAAACACCGAGGTGTGATTTCTATTGAGAACAGGTACGCTCCTTAGGAGAGGTACCATCACATCTCCGACCGGTCTGGGGGAAACGAGATCGCAGTAGACGTAGACATTCTTCGCAACGCTTTCCAAGTCCATTACCCCCACGCTGAAGATATCGGGAGCCGTGTCTGATATAGAGGTCGTGGGGAAGGCTAACATGTTTTTCAAAGTGTCGCTTATGGTAACACTGACTCCTTTTTCGTAAAGTTTCAAGATGGCTTTATTCACCTCTTTGGCGTAAATGAATCTCATTTTTTTCCCTTTCACATCGCCGTTCGACTCATCCTCCGCTTTTACGATCGACGCATTCAACGCGCCGATGAACGCATCGGGTTTCGTGTATAACCCAGGCTCCAATGTCACGTTGAAATAAAATCTAGCATCGCAAATATCGTCGTTAGCGAGAGATTCGTACCGAATCCAGACATCACCCTCTATTACATTGAAATAATTTAGCGGAAACTGTATCTCCACCAGTGCGATCTCATACTGCGCCGAAATGTCAATGGTCTGAGGGAGTTTAACGAAAAAGTGGCCGGGGTTATTATCCTTAAAAAGTTCCATAGATGCATTGCTGGGTAGGGTGACATAAAAACTCATTTTTTTACTCGTTTCACCGTCGCCTCTCCAAGTTTGGATTCGGTAGCATGTAACCCAAACAGCTGGTCAGTAGAGCTATCCACAGTTTTCCCTCCTTGGCGTCTGACTTTTCGGTGGTCAGATTGAACAGCGAAACCGCGACAACGGTATATATAACTACCACTTGACAAATAAAGACAAGTTCTATATAGGGTGATAGTTTCCCAAACACCGATCCCCTGCGTGGTTCGCTCTCTATCCTCACTCCCGAGTTTACGGCTCGCAAATCGGACTCTCCACCAAAAGTTTCCACTTCTTCGTCTTCTTCTGCTCTCATCTCTAGTTTTTGTACCTGACTATGTCTTTGGACGGTATCCAAGTGTTAAATGAGGAATCATATCCAAACTATTTGACTAAACTCTCTTTTCGCCCGAATGATGTGCGACGCTCTGTTATGATACTCTCGATTCTGTACTCGTGCTTGTCTCCAACATTTTGAATTTCGGGTGTGTAGAATGACCCCTCTATCTCATCACCCTTATCGTCTTTCAACACATAGGTAACGGGGTTTGTTTCATTTACTCGACTGATGGAAAACAGTTCCTCCGTCCAAGCCGGGGCATAACCCTTTTTAAAATTGGCTCTGCCCAGGACCAGTCTAAGTCGGTCACCGGGCTTATACAGGGGTCTTTGAAATTTTAAGTTGCGTTTGTTATTATTATACAACGTGTTCCATACCTGTTCGTGATTGTCTGCGTTGACGTCGACCGGTGCCATTTTTATACTTCTGTGATACGAATGGTTATAACTTCGAAGTAGGGCGGGTAGGACTCGGACATAAGACAGCTTATTGGATTTCGTGAAATATCGCCACATCCGTTGTTTGAGAGTCCTATTAAAGCGTTCTACCACGGCGGCCTTAATATCTTCGTTCTGCGTAGTGAAAAAGTGAACGTTGTTGTCTGCGAGGAATTTCTGAAATGTTCTGTTCAGAAACTCTGACCCCTTATCCGTTTGAAAACTCGCAGGTTTCCCATCGCGAAATATCTTTCCGACGGCTTCCACTAAGGATTTCCCCGTTTTGGTTCGTATCGGTACAGACCACGCGAATTTACTGAAAACGTCCACGTAAGAAACCAAATAGGAATAGCCGTCGTTGTGGTTTTTCAAATGTCGCAAATCAATTAGGTCTGCCTGATATTGCTGTTGGGGGCCACTCGTTATAATGGGACGCCTTTCAAATCTGCGACGAATTGGTTTATGAAGGGTATAGGTATCCTGATGACTCAACCATGGTTTGATCTTTGCGAGTCCCAGTTTGGTGTTACGTTGCAGGGCCGTTGCACCACTATAAGCCCCCGGTCGACTAGGGTCAAAGTAATGACGTCTCAATATTTTCTCCACCGTTCCCATTTTGGTGTTGGGATTCCGCTCTTTCTTTTTTTAGGTCTCAGTTTATACGTGGTTACGGGTGGAGTGGTTTCATTACCTAGCTTTGGGGTTTCGGCTGCTGGTGGTGTCTTGGTCTGCGCTGGTGATACTTCGATTGGTGGTGGTGGTGGGGAATGTGTTTTTTCGGTTGCCGTGTTGTGTTGAATGAGATCGACCGAACCCAATGAGCGACGTTTATACTGCTCCAATCTAGTTAAATATTGATGCAGGGTACGTTGGTACACTCTGGCCTTATCGGCGGTGCTAAATCATCTCGGAATAGGATACGTTGCATTTCATCATCTAAATCTCTCAAGTTGTCACCGATCGCCTCGGGTGGGCTATACGACGTGCTAGTAGTCTGTTTAAGACCCTCGAGGAATCGAGGATCCATCAATATCATTTTTTTGGCCATTGTTACGCACTTAGTACGCCCCCGAGAATACTTAATATAGGCCGGATCAAAGCCCCTATGAACCCACCAGTTTGTAGAATCTCTTTCCGCCGCTTAAGATTCGGTTTCTTTTTAGTGAGAAGTCTCAATTTGTGCTTGTGTCGACGTAGCTCGCACTTCTGTCGCTGCGTGAGTCTAACATTACCTTTTAATATGTTATGACAACACTCGCACAAAAAGTTAATGAGTTTGGGAGAGGCTGTTTTTAATATGGCTCTTAAACCGCTCGGCGAGGCGGCGCGCATACATTTCAATATTTCACCGTACCGTCTAAGTGATTCATCACACATGATTCTTCTCTACTTTGGCACGTAGACGATTTGTCTCTCCCTGGGAATATTTTTGTTTTCAACCTAAGATTATCAGGTGTGTCCTGACGAAGATCAATCAGCAAATAACCGTGAGGAGACGCTGTCGCATCCTTAAAACTATCTCGGAGGTACCCCGCCTGTCCTGGGTACATTTGTTTGGCCAGATTTATAATTTGACTCCCATCTCTCGGGTTCTTGAAAAGGACTAAATAGTGCGTATTGAGACTTATGGTTCGATGTTCTTTATTTTTTCCAAATAGGTTTTGCACAATGTACATCACACTAATATCTCTGTGATGACTACCTTTGGTGAATAATTTTGTTACCCTCTCGTCCGTCTCAGACATCAAGTCATCGATGACGATCAGTCTTCTCTTCTTACCACCTTCCAATTTATCGACGTTTGGTAGACCCTCGATAAATCTCACTGACCTCATAGTCTCGTATATCGGTTGCCATTCCGCATAACACCATATAACTTCCTCCGGTACGGGGACAGCTAACTCGTGAAGGTTCTGTATAAACTTTTGTACAAATACCATTTTCCCACACCCGGTAGGACCGGCTATCAGAGCTGTGAAACGATGATTCCATCGGGGATCCATCCTCACAAGTGCTACCAACTTTAGTGATTATACCACCGACAAAAATAACAAGGAGTGATTTTAGATCAGCACGCCAGGTTTCCCCTCTTCAATTAACACTTATTTTAAAAAAAACCACATCCTATATAAACACTACAGGGGCGTTTCCTAGTCTCAAGCCGCAATACCTGAGACCGAGTTGTTACACGCACATACATACACACATCATATTTCCCACCTATCACCCTGTTTGGACCCTTCCTGAAGTCACGGAACATGTCGCAACACGACTGATAACGTATTACCTCGCCTGATAACATATTACCTCGCCTGATAACATATTGCGTTAGCTACTATAAATAGACGGTCCTCGATACGATAAACGTAGCAGGTATAAAAACCCCAGCCGAGCAGTGTACACACATAGATAACCAGCGTCTGTTGCCAGGTGGCTTGTGTTTGTTTTCTTTGAATATGGAGTCGTGTAGCTTGAATACGCCAATTTCGTTTGATGCCAGTGATCAGCGCATATTTATGTCACGCGGAAATGAGACTGTAGTTCCGTTGTCTAAAGATGGCGTTAAGGCAGTCTCGGTTTGTGTTTTTCGTAACAGACCGTTGATAAATATAAGGACATATAGCGGTGAGAGTTTTTTTAAGTTTCCTACCCGAACTGGGATAACACTATCGAGAGAGGAATTTATCGCTTTAGTTGATATGCGAGAAGACATTTTAACCGCTTATGCTAACCTCAACTACACGCCACCTGTTGTTAACCACCAGATCAGCTACACGCCACCTCTCCTTAACCAGCTCAACTACACGCTGCCTGTTGTTAGCCAGATCAACTACACACCATCTCTTGTTAACCCGAATCTCACCAACTACACGACCCCTCCTTTTGTTAACCAAGGGAACCTCGCTCTTGTTAATCAGACGACAGATCCGGCGGCCACTATGGATGTCCCGGGTGTTTCAGCTGAGTCACCAATTACCTATTCCAGCTTTGATCAAGGTTTTGTCAAAATGGAGGGCGGTTGTGTTGTGAAGGCTAATGAAACTTCCTACGTCCCTGTGTTTGATAGACATTTAACACAAACAGACAGTACCGCCAAAACAGGAGGGAGGAAACCCAGACGCTTAAAATTATCAACAATCGGACAGTAATATATATTTTCTCATATGTGTTGTGTATTTGTTGTATTAATACATATATGTGAAATATGGAGCGACTTTTTTGTTTTACTTTACCGTGAATGTGAAAGAGAGAGAGAGAGAGAGAGAATTTCGCTGGTCGATACTTTCTGTGGCTTGATGATAGGACATGCAGGGATGATGATGGTGTTGAGGGTGTGGCACATGATGATGATGATGATAAGAGAGAGAGCGTCACTATTTAATCACTACCCATGATGATGTTGCCCGAGCCGACCAGCGACGACCATACCGTGAATGTGAAAGAGAGAGAGAGAGAGAGAGAGAGAGAGAGAGAATTTCGCTGGTCGATACTTTCTGTGGCTTGATGATAGGACATGCAGGGATGATGATGGTGTTGAGGGTGTGGCACATGATGATGATGATGATGATGATAAGAGAGAGAGCGTCACTATTAATCACTACCCATGATGATGTTGCCCGAGCCGACCAGCGACGACCAGCGACCACCGATCAGCGACCGCCCCAGCGCCGATGATGACCGAGGTGGCCCATGCTGCTAATGATCGAGACGGTACATGATGATGACTGAGGTGGCGACCGATGTGGCGCATTATGCACTCGCCTGGCACGATACTAATAACACGACCCCCCGCAAGTTTTAGAACCGCTGAAGTTTTAGAACCACTCTTTAGCCAGCACGCTCACCCACTTGAGATAAGACACTTGAGATAAGACACCGCCGACCGCGATAAACGAGGTCAGAGCACTTGAGATACCCGACCAACCGCTTATCTACCTGTATCGGGCTGCACCAAGCCCTGTATCGGGCTGCACCACCTGTAACGGGCTGCACCAAGCCCAAATGCACCAAGCAAAAATGTTAAAATCCTAGCTCAAAACACCCTTCACCACTACTCACGTATCTCCCGGATAGGGTAGGGCTTAATACTTGGGCTGCATACACACAGTTATAGGAAGAAACAACACGTTTAGTAGTTTCCTGTGGTTTAGACAGGAAACAAATAATAATAAATGAATATTATTTGATAGGGAAACTTTCGAGACGATCAAGATGATCAGCGAATCATTTCAGAGGAGGAGATATGTTTACAGCACTCAGAAAAAATCACAAATAATCAACAAAAGATTGTCTTAATAGGAAAATACAGATTCACACTTTATTATTACTCTATTTTGAGTAGTGAACATGTCACTTCTCATTCTGTTGTTGCCAGTGCAATTGAGAAGTCTTTAAAGTTTAGCTATTTTCTTGCGTTCCTTGGAGACTCCGTGTGTGTGTTCAGATTTAAGCAAAAACAATTTTTGAATTTCAGTTTAGAGTTTGGAATCAATGTTAAGTAGTCAGAGATACACAGTCAAAGTTAACATCTACAATCATAACTTTAGACTCAGCTTGTGTATTGAAGTTGGGTTTGTGTTGTGATATGCTCCATACCGTTTTATTTTTATTTTGCATGTTTACTGCAGGGGGTGCGTACTATCCCCCCTCCCCCTTCTCTCTTGAAAGATCAAAACACAACACAACGAGCCTTCGGCAAACGTTGTGAGAACACCAGACCCAAGGGTCGACCACGAACAAGATGAATTGATGGAATATTAGAAGCACTAGGAAACATAACAGCAACAGAGGCGAACAGAAGAGCAAAAGACCGCAAATTATATCTCCCCTCGACGCTGAAAGGCAGATGAAGAAGGAAAGAAGAAGAAGACTGCAGTTCTACTGGTGGTCCCGTATAGGTATAACATAATAAAATTCGTGTTGTATTTCCTGGCTTGGATCTATTTGTTTAATTTCTATAGTTTGTTGTTATACCTGATGATGCCTTTTGCCGAAACGTTGTAGTTTTGTCTTGCCTTTCTATTTGTTTAGCTACTTCATAAAATTTTATGTTTATTTGACAAGTTCTCTGCAGCTCTACTCGCGGGACGAGTGTTAGACAAGGTGTTGTGTGCTGTCACCAGATTTGTTTAATATTTATAGTGAGATTATTTTAAGATCCATTAGGGGCATGCCTGGAATAATAATTGGACTCATAATATAAATAATCTAAGGTATGCTGATGATACAGTCTTAATCGCTAAGAGTGAAAATGAGTTCCAAGAAATGTTGGACATTATAGTGAAAGAAAGCAAAAATAAAGGACTCAGCCTTAATAGCAAAAAGACAGAGGTAATGGTAACAACAAAGAAAAAGACATCACCTCAGTGCAAAATAAAGACAAGTGGAAGAATATTAAAACAGGTAAATGAATTTAAATATTTGGGAACTTTGTTAACCTCAGACGGAAGATGTACAAAAGAGGTGAGATGCAGAATGTCTCAGGCAAAAGCAGCTTTCCAAAAAATGAGGAAGATACTATGCGATCCATTTTTGACAATAGAAACAAGGAAAAGAGTTCTTAAATGTTATGTAGAGCCAGTCTTAACATATGGATGTGAACCATGGACAAAAAGACAACAGACAAGGAAATCACTGGAGTCTGTAGAAATGTAGTTTTACAGAAGAATGTTGAGAGTACCATCGACAGCTAAGAAGGGTAATGAAAACGTTCTGAAAGAGGTCAAAGCAAAAAGAGAGTTAATTTCCAATGTTAGGAAGAAACAATCATCATTTTTTGGCCATGTAATGAGAAGGAGCAACTGGAATATATTGTAACAACTGGGAAAATTGAGGGACGAAGAGATAGAGGGAAGCAAAGAGAAATTATATCAGACAGCTTAAGAGAATAGCTTGGCAGAAGGTCAACAATAGAAATGATAAATAACTGTCGAGATCGAATATGTGGAGAGACATGATCACCTATGCCAACAGGCCCGGTCTTTGATGATGATGATGTATGGCTCTGCACGTTTTTTTTTTTTCAGATTTGTCCCGTCAAAAAGTTTTTCTTTTTCTCATTAAAATAAAAATGTGTAATAAGTTGTTAATAGCAAAAAGCATGCCCGGTATTTGACGACGATGAGTTGTTTCAACAACAATGTTCATTTCCTTCTGTGCTCATGCAGCCATGCTAAAGCGTTCAGTTTGCTGCCTTCACAAGTTTTAACTCTGCAATAACCACACTGGTGTCCCGTAGTCTCGAATACTGTCATGGCCTAATACTGTCGGCCTATTTGAAACTATATGTGGTAGCCTGACCTCTTGGCCCTTTCGCTTTAATAATTATCCTTGAACAGTTCTGAAATCTGTGTCCGTCGACTCGCATTAATTCAGCCGATGTCTCTGTTTCCCTGCATCGGGTTCTATTTTTTTTATAGTTGCCTGTTCTTTGTTAAATTGTCATTCCCCAAGAAGGTGTGTTGACTGTTGATGTTCTTTCATAGAACATCTTTGACTTGAGTTCATTGACTATCATTTTATGCAGTTGTATCGTGATTCTTCTTTGAGAAAGTGAAATAATTTGTGTTATTAATTATTGTTCTTATTTTTTGTAAACTACCTTCCTTACTACTTGAGTTTGTAGTTTAAGTTAGTACTATTATAGTTTGATTCAGCTTGAAGTTTTAACTCAGACATTTTTGATCAACTCGGCAACTGCTAGGACCAGCATGATGATGTCCCCTAAACTTTGAGTAGTTTTAGTTTGACTAAATACTTTATTATTGACTTGAAACACTCTCCAGATAAGTATTTTATTTAAGTATAGGCAATTGATTACTTGAATATATGGGATCATAATATTTACGAGATTTAGGTACCTACATTATTTCTGTCGACGAGAGTGATCTCCTCTACCGCTCAGTCTCTACTTTACAGTACAGTTACTGGTACCGTAAATTGCTAGTTTAGGTACCTAAATTACTGCTAAACGAATAATCTCCCCAGATTGGCCGCACGCAATTTAAATGAATGTTATATGTATTATAATGTATCAACTACTTCTAGTTTTTGTGCATGTAGTTAATTTTTTGTTTCAACAAGGGTTACTAAGTAAGACTACTGGTACTGGTTCGGGATAAGTTTAGTTTAGGTACCTTCTAACCCAGAGGTCTTCTATGCCTTATATGTAGTGGCCACATATAATGTGATACTAGTTGCGTGATAGTATTCACTGTGCATTATGGACACCCAGCATGTTTGTTCCATTCAATAAAAATAGCTATTGTTTTGATTTAAATAAATCTGTATTTTAAAATTCACTAATAGATGAACATGTATAGTTAAGTATCTATCTATCTATTGACCTTTTGAGCCGTAACCGGCCCATAGGGCGTAGACCAAGATACACCTTCTCCTATATGAATTTTTTGTTCTAGCAGTTTTCTTTTAAAGATATTTTATCAAATCTCGCCATCTGTCTCTGTTCTGTGCAAGCAGTTCTATCTCATTGAGGAATCCGATTCCTGCTGCTCTTGCCTCTCTCATCAATGTTCTTCTCAGTGTCTCCCTGGGTCTTCCTCTTTTTCTTTTACCTGTTGTTTCCCATATGAGGGCTTGCTTTGCTATTCGGTTATTATCTCTTCTCATCACATGTCCAACGTATGACCATCGTCTTTTCTTTATTACTGAAGATATTAGTGGTTGATTGGCGATTTCTCTAATTTCCTCGTTTGTTTTGAATTCGTTCCATGCTATACCAAGTATTTTCTTTAGACATTTATTTTCGAATGCGTTCAACTTTGTTTCTATATCTCTTGTTGTTTTCCAGCATTCACACGCATACGTAAGGGTTGATAGTACATTTGATTTGAATAGCCTAAGTTTTGTATTTGTGCTGATGAGTTTTGATTTCCACAACTTTTCAAGGCTTCTGAAAGACATTGCTGCTTTAGCCATTCTGATTCTAATTTCTTTGCTCGTACCCCCTTCTCGATCAATGTGACTTCCAAGATAGATAGAGTGATCAATCTCTTCTACTGGTTTGTTTTCCATGTATATTTTGTCACTTGTTGAATTGAACTTTTCATGACTTTAGTCTTTTCATGATTGATCTCAAGCCCAATTTTGCTGGCTATTGATGACAGTTCATTTGTGTTTTCCTGCATCGTTTTTATCTGACTGCTGATGGTGAACTATGTCATCAGCAAGTCGAGGTCCTCCAAATGGTCTCCTTTTATCCATGCAGCATTTCTTCATTATGAAGTCCATAACAATTCCAAATAACAAGGGCGATAAAATACATCCTTGTTTAACCCCAGTTTCTATTGGGAAACATTCGCTCAGTCCTTCCTCTGTTCGAACTGCACATGTGTAACCATCATACATGTCTTTGATAATATTTATGATTTTTTATGGTAAACCATATTGCTTCAGAATGTATAGTATATATATATATATATATATATATATATATATATATATATATATATATATATATATATATATATATATTGACCATCTAGTGAATTTTAAAATACACTAATACAGATTTATTTGAATAATAACCATGTATCTTTTGATAGTAATATAGATCAAGAAACAAGAAAGTGAAACAAAAAGAGAGATCAGAAACTGGATAGCAAAAACTGCAGCAAATTTAAAAACCCTGGACAAAATGTGATTTGAATACTCACCTTCAACATAATATACTTATGCATGTGAAAGCTGGAAAACAACAAAAGAGTTTGAGGAAAAAAAACTAAACGCTTTTGAACACAAATGTCTAAGAAAGTGTACTCTGTGCACAAAGGAATGAATTCAAGACTGATATAGAGGTAAGAGAAATTGCCATGCAACCTACGGTCTCATCTACAATGGAATGAATTCAAGACTGATATAGAGGTAAGAGAAATTGCCATGCAACCTACGGTCTCATCTACAATGGAATGAATTCAAGACTGATATAGAGGTAAGAGAAATTGTCATGCAACCTACGGTCTCATCTTCAATGGAATGAATTCAAGACTGATATAGAGGTAAGAGAAATTGCCATGCAATCTACGGTCTCATCTTCAATGGAATGAATTCAAGACTGATATAGAGGTAAGAGAAATTGCCATGCAACCTACGGTCTCATCTAGAATTAGGAAGAGAAGATGGACATATGTCAGACATGTACTGAGAAGAGACAACAAGAGAAGATGGACATATGTCAGTCATGTACTGAGAAGAGACAACAAGAGAAGATGGACATATGTCAGACATGTACTGAGAAGAGACAACAAGAGAAGATGGACATATGTCAGACATGTACTGAGAAGAGACAACAAGAGAAGATGGACATATGTCAGACATGTACTGAGAAGAGACAACAAGAACATGTCAAAACAGGCTCTTCTATGAGAAGGGGTTTGTTTATAAAACTTGAAAAAAAAAATAACAAATTTCCAATTTTTTTTTCTGTTTTAAACATACCTATTTTATAGAAGACCCAGTATTGCAGTACCTCTGGGCTGGACTAGTAGTTTCCCAGCATAGCCTGGGATAGACGAACTCCAACCTCTCCAGTAAGAGCCAGGAATGTCAAGAAAGCCATTACGACCCGCCACATCAAAGGGCAACCTGCCCGCATGAACTCGTGGCAATCCGTCAACAACAACAACAAACATACCTCTTTATTCTGAAATTATTCGCTGATCTATCGCCTCGGAAGTTTACCTCCATAATAATAATAATATTCATTTATTATAATTTGTCCTCTCTATAGGAAACATCAGGATACAAAAAAAGAGGAAAACCTAGAGAGACACTGAAAAGAACACTTATAAGTGAAGCAATGATAGCAGGCATAGACTCATTAGGTAAAGCAGAACATCTCGCCCAGAATAGAGATGGTTGGCAACAAACACTACAAGCCCAATGCGACATCTAACGGAAGGATCAAGATGATCATTTCCACTTGTTAGTCCTAGAAGTATGTGGCACAATGTAGTAGTGTTATGTCATTTTTCTCAATTTTGTTGCGGAAATGTAAATGAAACTCACCTACATCTGATCCTTTTGTGTTGCTTTGTGTACATTTTATATGGTTTATTTACCAAATCTCATAGTGTAAAATTTGTAATGTTTTATATATATTATTTGTCCTTTAAATTGATGAATTCACATGGATTCTCTTTGTCTAAGGGTATCATTTCAAAATAAAAGTGGTTTTTCATTTTGATGGTCAAAGGATTTATTCAGTACTGTAAAGCGATAGTAAAAAAGTAAAGTACCCCCGTCACGCCAAGTGGCGTATAGGGAATATGGTGTTACTGACCATATATTTTACAGACCTTTTAGAAATTTTTTGGGGTAATGTGGTCGGTATTACCGAAAGCGTGCCGCTTTACTTTCCCAGAAAAAAATCTGGTACCCATTAAAGGCTGGGTGAACCCGGAAGCCGTTGGTTGGGATCGAACCCTATCTCTTGTCCTTTGTAGTCCAGTTCACTAACCAACGAGCTATCGCGGCTCCTCTGTAAAGCGATAGGTGAAACCAATTTCTGAATTTATTTGTTTTCAATTTTTAACAGCATATCACTTTGAATGGTAATAAATATGTTGCTGTGCCTTTAAATGATTGAAATTCATAAAAATGTGTATATTTGGATAAACTATAAGTTAAAAAAAAAGGAGATTTTAATATTATTGTTGATTAGATGTATTTTAGTGGAAATTTAGTTTGTATTTTGTGGGTTTTTGTTCGTATATAGCACATTTTTAATGTGATTTTAAAAGTACAAACGGAGGCAAAGGCAAGCCTCCCAGCACCAGAGTTGGAAGTTGTCAGCGACCCACAGCTGATGGTTTGCGCCAGGATCGGTGAACCAAAACCATCCAGTCCCTGCTCCACCTCTCCGTGGTGTCTCCAGTAATAGACTAACCTGTTCTGTCTGGCCAAGCGAGCAGGGATCGAAGAGGGAAGACAACCCGGTACTCAAAAATGTCGTGCTGAAGTCGGATGTCTTGGGCCGAAAGGCGCAAATATAACAGTTATACTGTAAACCACAACACAACACAGACACACGCCCACTTAATGTCCTTTTAAGGATGGATGACGAAGAGGAATTCTACAGTCTACGAATACTCTAGAATACTTTAGTCATCGGGCGAACGCAAGCAAGCAAATACAAACAGATCATAAAATTGTAAATTAATAGAGCAGTTATTCCTTTTTGATGTAACATTTTGGTACATGCTACACGAACAAACAATAACAAGCTGCATATATGATTGATTGCCAGATTTCTTGAAGCATACACACAGATATTCTTTCCCTGTTTCAAAATTTTCTTTTCTTGAAGTCTCAATCCTTGCAAAGGTCCTTTATCAAATCTCACCATTTGTCTCTGTTCTGTGCAAGCATCTCAATATCTTTCAGGGAGCCGATTCCTGCTGCCTTTGCCTCTCAGATCAATGTTCTTCTCAATGTTTCTCTGGGTCGGCTTCTTTTATTCCTACCTGTTGTTTCCTATTTGTGGGCTTGCTTTGCTATTGTTATTATCTCTTCTCATCACATGTCCAACATATGATATGTCCATCGTCTTTTCTTGATTACTGATGATATTAGTGGTTGAATGGGGATTTTTCTAATTTCCTCGTTTGTTTTGAATTCGTTCCAAGCCATGCAAAGTATTTTCCTTGGACATTTATTTTTAAATGCATTCAACTTTGTTTCTATGTATTTTGTTGTTTTCCATCTTTTGCATGCAAACGTAAGGGTTGATAGTGCATTTGATTTGAATAGTCTAGTTATGTTTTTGTGTTGATGAGTTTTGATTTCCACAACTTTTCAAGGCTTCTGAAAGACATTGCTGCTTTAGCCATCATTTTACTATACATCTACATTAAACAAATTTCGCCTTTGAAATGTGGTCATCAGTAGGAGTTGAAATTGAAAAAAATCAATATTGTGGCTAAACAAAATAACTGTGAAGAACCTACAAGACCTTCCCGGCAGAACGCTGAAATAGGATTATAAATGCCTGAAATGTTATATATTTTTTCCCACACCTTTATTTTCCTTTTCCAGAGATTGCAAGAATTTTCTGTGAGATACATGAAATTTCAACTTGGATATATATATATAATATATATATATATATATATATATATATATATATATATATATATATATATAATATAATATATGTAATTACACTTTTGATGCTGCTTTTACTTAACTTATTTACTCTTGACAGGCCAAACAATGAATTCAGTTACCACAGAGAGCCTGATACCAAATGTGAATATGAAGCAGGAACCAGATTATGAAGTGAGTTGACTGGTTATTTAAATAAAGCTTTTAGTAATTGTATATGGCCTTTTGTCTTGACAGACAGTTGGTAGCAAGCAATCATTAGTCAGTCATCATCATCAAGTACCAAGCCTGCAGGTGTAGGTGATCATGTCTCTACATAACTTTTGATCTCGACAGTTATTTATAATTTCTGTTGTTGACCTTCTGCCAAGCCATTCTCTTAAGCTTTCTGGTATGTTTTCTCTTTACTTCCATATATCTCTTCGTCCCTCGATTTTTCCAGTTGTTACAATATATTCCAGCTGTTCCTTTCTCATTACATGGCCAAAAAATGATGATTGTTTCTTCCTAATATTGGAAATTTGCACTCTTTTTGCTTTGGCCTCTTTCAGAACATTTTCCGTGCTGAAGTCGGATGTGTTGGGCCGAAAGGCGCAAATATAACAGTTATACTGCAAACCACAACACAACGCAGACACGCCCACATAACGTTCTTTTAAGGGCGGATGACGAAGAGGAATTCTACAGTCTACGAATACTCTAGAATACTTTAGTCATCGGGCGAACGCAAGCAAGCAAGAACATTTTCATTACTCTTCTTAGCTGTCCATGGTATTCTCAACATTCTTCTGTAAAACCACATATTTACAGTCTCCAGTGATTTTCTTGTCTGTTGTCCTATCATTAGTCAGTAGTTTGGTAAAATATTAGTGCCATATGCTGGATGCTGTTTTACTGAACAGCTTCTCTCGTGACTGAATCTGCCAATATTGGATAAATTCATTTAACTGCATAATGAACAAGGTGTATTTGTGGTGCCTGGCCTCGTCTCCTTTCTTTTACACCTGTTTGTCTTCTGAATTTAAAATCAACGCTTCCTCAAATGTTGCTGTGCCCATTTTTATTTTTATTCTCCATGTGTTACAATCTGATGCCAGATTTTTCCAGTTTCTTTCGCTGATAGAGATTCACTCATGGAAGCCCTACAAACATCCTTATATCTCAGTGTTGATCTCTCCTTTGGTCTCTTTCCATCCCAAAGTTTGTCATTCTTCTTACATAACCCAACCACCATAGTCTCTGACTCCTAAGTGTTGCCATGATGGATATAATACTTAACTGATTAATTTGAACCAAAGAACACCTTTGTCAGTTCTTCTTCCTTAAGAGAAGAGGAGGATGTGTTGGATAAGAGTGTATATATTAAGAGACTGATAGTCTACAGGTAGGAATGACATCTGATTGATCCACTTAGTTGTAAAAGACGATGTATCTACAATCAACACGTTACAGGAACAATCAATTTGCATATGCTTCGAGAAATTCTAGGACGAGCGGTGGAGCAGATACTAGGATGCCCCAACTGCAATGAAACTAATTCCTTGAAAAATGTAGACGAGAATAGAATTGAACCAAACTAAAACTTATTGCACTATAAATATACAAATATTGCATTTTTTGTGGAATTACTTTCTTGGCTTGGTCAGAATGTCCCGGAGAAGTTTAATGTTAAATTTATTGTATGTTCATTTTCCTCGGACATTTTGTATGTTCTTTCTTTTATATTGAAAGCTGCACCACAGCCCTGTATTTGTTATTTGGTTGGTTATTTGGTTATGGAAGGCCCCGGTATCACTGCAAATGAATTAAAATCCATAATTGCTCTACCACCTGTGCCAGTGGAATCATCTGAATTACTAACTCATCTCCCAAACAAAGAAAGGTAGCTGTAGTCCCCATCATAGCAGTCTCAGCACACGCCTAAAGACATAAGGCGAAACTGCACAGAAAGTGAACACAGCCAACTGTTCCTTGTCATACGATATCATCATTCATCGTAAACAATAGGAATATCAGAACATGATCAAAACGGATGAAACATACAGCTCACGGTGTGCACAGAGCACCTAACTCAGTAGCTCCTGCAACAAGCCGGACTTGGAATATGAGAAAACTGCAACCAGGAACACTTTTCAGACATAGACTTCAATGGTTCCTGCCGCCTATCCACCATATTGACCGGAAGTTCACGTTCTCCTGAAAATGATGATCGTCAAATTTTTTAAATGCATAGCGCTTGATGATGTTAGGACATCGTGTTTGACTCCAATTCCGAACATATAAAACACAGCCCTATATATTTATGCCAATCACCTTTCATATCTAAAGTGTTGAAGGTGTGATCTACCTGATGTAATCAAGTTACAGTTTGTATATAATAATTTGTTCTAAATTACAACTTGTTGGATTAGAAATTAAAAACTAAGGACTCAGCCTTAATTGCAAAAAGACAGAAGTAATGGTAACAACAAAGAAAAAGACATCACCTTGGTGCAAAATAAAGACAAGTGGAACAATATTAAAACAGATAAATGAATTTAAATATTTGGGAACTTTGTTAACCTCAGACGGAAGATATACAAAAGAGGTGAGATGCAGAATGGCTCAGGCAAAAGCAGCTTTCCAAAAAATGAGGAAGATACTATGCAATCCATTTTTGACAATAGAAACAAGAAAAAGAGTTCTTAAATGTTATGTAGAACCAGTCTTAACATCATAAACAATAGGACAACAGAGAAGAAAATCACTGGAGTCTGTAGAAATGTGGTTTTACAGAAGAATGTTGAGAATACTATGGACAGCTAAGAAGGGTAATGAAAACGTTCTGAAAGAGGCCAAAGCAAAAAGGCAGCTAATTTCCAATATTAGGAAGAGACAATCATCATTTTTTGGCCATGTAATGAGAAGAGAACAGTTGGAATATATTGTAACAACTGGGAAAATTGAGGGACGAAGAGATAGAGGGAAGTAAAGAGGAAAGATACCAGGCAGCTTAAAAGAATAGCCTGGCAGAAAGTCAACAACGGAAATTATAAGTAACTGTCGAGATCAAAATTTGTGGAGAGACATGATCACCTAAGCCATCAGGCCCGGTACTTGATGATGATGATGATGGATTAGAAATTAATTTAGAGAAAGTTGCACAACACAAAAACATTAATGGTACATAACTGGATATGATAATTCATAATATCAAGAACATTGGTCCAAAGTTAAAGCTTTAACACATTCCGTACCTTGAACCGCAAAACACTGTTTGAGTTACCCATTGAATTGAACCTAAAAACTAGTTATTGCAGGTTTTAATTTTATTGTTGTTTCTGCATTTATTTGCACTAAATACCTTGTTATTCTTTTTTTTAACCTCTTTTCCAACTTTTAGATCAATTTGTCAAGGATTGAGTTATTTGCGGGTCATCATCATTGCACTCCGAACATGTCCATAGGTGCTCAGATCCCCTCCTCAGCAATTCCCTCAATGTCCAGTGACTGACGACTCCAGTTCTATGTTGGTTGATAAGTCTTCTTACACGGCCACTAAGTGTCTCATTTCTGGCTGTGCCCAACTTAACTCCCATTTCCATCATCCGAAGAAGTGACGTGGATCTGTGTTTGTTGAAGTCCTGCGCTCTTCCCACATCTCAGAGGGCATTGATGATGTCCACCCGATCCATTGGTTGCCCGTCCTCAACGACAGCGCAGCTAGCCAACCTGTCCGCCCTTTCATTTCCCCGTACTCCCGCATGTCCAGGGACATAGACAAGGATCTTTCATAGTGGATGTGGATCTAAGGTAGCACAACTGTGGAATAGATATGAGGCTAATGCCATTCGGAGTAAAGTTTTCATTAAGTATAGATTCTGTTTATGTGCACAATAAGTGCAGCGGACAGAGTGGCTAGCTGCGCTGTTGTTGAAGACATTTAATTAATGGATTAGCCGGACATCATCAATGCCCTCCAAGATGTGCGAAAGGCACAGGATTTTGACAACCAACTACATTACCCAAAAAATGTCCTGTGGTTGTAGAAAAATATGCTCACTAATCCCCATGTACCTAGCAAGCATGAAGGGAACCTCTTTTTTCTTTTCTTTTCTTTTCTTTTCTTTTCTTTTCTTTTCTTTTCTTTTCTTTTCTTTTCTTTTCTTTAATTTCCTTTCCTGTCCTTTCCTTTTCTTTTCTTTTCTTTTCTTTTCTTTCTTTTCCTTTCCTTTCCTTCTCTTTTCTTTTCTTTTCTTTTCTTTTCTTTTCTTTTCTTTTCTTTTCTACTGCTGTTCAGTATGTTCTAGCTGATCTCATTGAATCACCTAAAACTTTTCATTATTGTCATTAGCTCTAATTTTTTTTTCAGGTTACCACAGATTCTGACAGCACAATCTCAGCCCATCAGATTGTCAGAATAAAGCAAGAGGTTTTTCATGTAAGCTGTTGCAAATTAAAATGGGTTAAGTAAAGACAACATACCTGCTAAATTGTAGCTTCTCTAAATACTCACTGATTTATATCTTACATCTCTTTGTGAAGCAAAGGGCACCACACTCTACAAACTGATCAGGTTTTTCAGTTACTATTTGCACTTTTCTTGAAAAAAATATGTTTGTAAATACATTTTTATAAACAAATTTATAAAATGTTAAAAATTTTGATATAAAATATATCATAGTAATGTTTGAGGTTACACATTTTTATGATATTAAGATATTCACTTATACCCTAATTTTGTGTAAGTGTAACAAATATACATTTTTCAAATTGTTTTCCTGGAAAAGAGGAATATTTTTTGGGACTTCCAGTTAAAATGGCAGATAGGCAACAGAAACAGTTGAAGTACTGTGTTTCTTGTTGCAGTTTCCTCATATTCTAAGTCCAGCGCTTTCTGCCAAAGCTACTGAGATTAGTGCTCTGTGCACACCATGAGCTGTGCTTTTCATGAATGGTGTTTTTATATTTAGATTGCTTACGATGAATGATGATATCATATGTCGAAGGACAGTTCAGCTGCGTTCACTTTCATTGCTGGTACATCTTGTGTCTTTTGACATGTACTGTGTTTGCTATGATGGGGACTGCAGCTGCCTTTCTTTGTTTGGATATTAGATGAGATGTTAATTCGGATGATTCCACTGGAATGGGCGATTAAGCAATTATGGATTTTAATTTTTTTGCAGTGAAACTGGAAATTATAACCCTCATTGTTTTTTCCTTAAAAATTCCCTGTAAAACATTGTAAACAGTCACAAGAAATAAATATAATAAAAACTAAAAGAATAAAGAGAAAACAAAACATACCAAAGAAAACCTGATCTATGAGGTAGAAACTGTTCTGTTCATGGAACCAGTATCACCTCAGTCAGGAATTCACCAATATCCACTTCAGTCATGACACAGCTTTTGTCAAAGCACGTTGGCAAATTCTGTTGTTGTCAAGATCAACTATTGTGCAGCCCTAATTGGGACACAAATGATGATTCCAAACAATTTCCATTGAATAGAGTTCCACAGTCACTTCATTACACCATTTTCCCTGAAAATACACATTTAAGACAAACAAAACAACTGAAATGGTTTAAACGATGATGGTCTATGTTAGTCTCGGCAAAAGCAGGGCAACATGCAGCTATTTTGATTTTGCATTATGGGTCGGCGTTAGCAAATTTGAACTTCAGTGTGAGCCAATTTGGCTGCATGGGTGATATTGGTTATTGGTTATGGAAGGCCTCGGTATCACAGCAAACAAATTAAAATCCATAATTGCTTAACCGCCCGTGCCAGTGGAATCATCCGAATTACCAACTCATCTCCCAAACAAAGAAAGGTAACTGTAGTCCCCATCGTAGCAGTCTCAGCACACGCCAAAAGACATAAGGCGAAACCGTGCAGAAAGTGAACACAGCCAACTGTTCCCTGTCATACGATATCATCATTCATCGTAAACAAGCGGGATATCGAAGCAGGATCAAAACGGATGAGACACACAGCTCACGGTGTGCACAGAGCACTTAACTCAGTAGCTCCTGCAACAAGCCGGACTTGGAATATGAGGAAAATGCAAGAAGGAACACTTTTCAGACATAGCCTTCAATGGTTCCTGCCGCCTATCCACCATATACCATGGGAGTTCACGTCCTCCCGAAAATGATGATCGTCATAGCACTTGATGATGTTAGGCCATCATTGATGACTCCAATTCCAAACATATAGACACACAGTGGTGGTAAGTTATCATTTCCAATCCAACAGAAGCCACATGATCTGTAGTTAGTAAAACCACAGAGAGAATATGATTTTGTGACCTTCACTGATTCACTCTTAGATGTGAATGTGTAGTTTACACAAGAGGAGAAGTTTTCAACTACAGTGATCCCATTTAAGGCAATTCTGGGATAGCAAGGCAAGTCTCCTTTATAGCAGCAGAACTTGATGTTCTCCGCTCCCTTCTTGTAGCTGCCGCCACATGATTCTGATGTCTCATTAACTTGGACATCATTCAAGAACAATGTCAGATTAACGTTCCATAGATATGGCTCTGCTGATGAAATGCTTGGTGCAACAGTTGTATCAATCATACTGGAGGCTCCTGGTCTGTGGTCATTAATATCACAGACGGCACATGATGTTGTTATATTCAGTATTTCTTTCTGGGGTGTAAATATGTGGCACACACATGGAGAGTGGTTTGTGGTCACAGTAATCCCATTAAAGGCAATTCTAGGGTAGCATGGCATAGCTGTTTCAGAACAGCACAATCCTATGATGTTTTCTGTGTTCGCTATAAAGCTGCTGCTGCTACACAATCCTGACCAATTATAGGTGTGGACATTATTCACTTGCAATGACAAAACTGCTTTGTTTACATCACAAACCTCTGGAAGCGAATCATTTTGGCTGCATGGGTGATAATTTCAAATTACATCAGCAAAAAGAGATTGCTCACAGTCACTTCCAACTTCAATTCACTAAAATAAATTGAAAAAACACATAAAACTTGTCAAAACACTAAAAAAAAAACTGTTGTTGACACTCTCTAAACAGACCTGCTCCTTAGGCTGTCATCTTTCCCGGAAGGATTGTGGAAAAAGAGATGGCAAATGTGAGATAAATATGGGGCACCCTGTGAACTGCTTTACTGTTGCCTTTTAAGATGTCATAAAACAATCAGGTGACTGACTGCTTTGGTCAAGGAAAAAAGAAGATGTAGAAGCTGCAAATCTTTTATGGTGTCAGAGTACATTGAAAGTAAAATCTTTAACAATTCACACAAATAAGAAGACATAATCTGTTAAAATTTACTATATAGAGATGTACCTTAATTGTTAAAATGTTATGTACAGATGTACCTTAAGTCTTTCCGTATGGAAGCTTTTTTTTTTTATCGGCACAACGGAAGATTAAGATTCCCCAGATTAAGAGGAAGACAGAGAAAGAGATGGATAAAGGGAATACTAGAGTCACTAGGAGGGAGACGCGATAGCTCAGTGGTTAGTGAACTGGACTACAAAGGACAAGAGGTAGGGTTCGATCCCAACCGACGGCTTCCGGGTTCACCCAGCCTTAAATGGGTACCGGATTTTTTCTGGAAAAGTAAAGCAGCACGGGCGTAATACTGACCACATTACCCCAAAAATCATGTGCTGAAGGTCTGTAAAATATAGGGTCACTAACACCATATTTCCCTATACGCCACTTGGCGTGACGGGGATAAAAAAGAAAAAAGAAATGAGAGTCGCTAGGAGGGATAACACCAGAAGAGGCCAACAGAGGAGCAAAGAATCACAGATTGTATCTCCCCTCGACGCCAACAGCAATGGAGGAAAGATAGAAGAAGAAGAATGGAAGAGATTTCAGAAACAAAATTTGTCACGATTTTAAGAATCAATCTACATATTTATCTAACATATAACTTATTATATATGAATGTTTAGATAATTGAACAAGGTATTAGATTTCACCAATATTAAGATGATACAAGACATGGAAAAAGAAAATGGTTTGATGGCGTTCACACTAATCAAAATGAGCGTGGCGCACTATGTGGCGAAACGTACGCTGCCGAAATCAGCATGGAGCACAGTGTGGCAAAACGTACAGAAAGAGTTAACTGATAAATGTTATATAGAAATGTAGCTTAATTATTAAAATGTTATATAGAAATGTAACTTAATTATTAAAATGTTATATAGAAATGTAACTTAATTATTAAAATGTTATATAGAAATGTAACTTAATTATTAAAATGTTATATAGAAATGTAACTTAATTATTAAAATGTTATATAGAAATATAACTTAATTATTAAAATGTTATATAGAAATGTAACTTAATTATTAAAATGTTATATAGAAATGTAGCTTAATTATTAAAATGTTATATAGAAATGTAGCTTAATTATTAAAATATTATATAGAAATGTAGCTTAATTAATAAAATGTTATATAGAAATGTAGCTTAATTATTAAAATGTTATATAGAAATGTAACTTAATTATTAAAATGTTATATAGAAATGTAACTGAAATATTAAAATATTATATAGAAATGTAGCTTAATTAATAAAATGTTATATAGAAATGTAGCTTAATTATTAAAATGTTATATAGAAATGTAACTTAATTATTAAAATGTTATATAGAAATGTAGCTTAATTATTAAAATGTTATATAGAAATGTAGCTTAATTATTAAAATGTTATATAGAAATGTAGCTTAATTATTAAAATGTTATATAGAAATGTAACTTAATTATTAAAATGTTATATAGAAATGTAACTTAATTATTAAAATGTTATATAGAAATGTAGCATAATTATTAAAATATTATTTAGAAATGTAGCTTAATTATTAAAATGTTATATAGAAATGTAGCATAATTATTAAAATATTATATAGAAATGTAGCATAATTATTAAAATGTTATATAGAAATGTAGCTTTATTATTAAAATGTTATATACTGAAGGGAGGTCAAAAAGTAATGCACACCAATGTTTTTCTCGGCTAATAATAAAGATAGGAATATGAAATTTTGCACACTTGGAATATGACATGTTCCAATTATGTGCACCAAATTGCACAGCATTCTGATAAATATTACGCAATCTATGAACCGTTAAAATGGAGCTTGCCAACAATGTCCGTTACAAACAGCGAATTGTCATAGAATTTCTGGTTGCGGAAAAAGAAACTGTGGCAAACATTCATAAACGACTGTGTGCAGTGTACAAATGTTCTGCAGTCGATAGGAGCACAGTTAGTCGCTGGGTTCAGAGAATTAAAGCTGCAGAAAGTGTACGAGTGGAGCTGCATGATTTACCGCGTTCTGGACGTGTTGCCTCGGCTACCAGCACAGACATGTTAAACCGGGCTGATGCCATTATTCGTAAGGATAGGCGTATCACTAGTCAGCAATTGGCATTGCAGCTTACAGTCAGCAAGGGAAGTGCAATCGCAATTTTTAAAACTCTCGGATATTCAAAGATTTGCGCTCGATGGGTTCCTCGGTGCCTAACAAATGATCACAGAGTTCAAAGGAAAACATTCTGTTCTGAATTGTTGGAGCGTTTTGGTGTTGAAGGAGAAATGTTTTTGTCAAAAATTGTTACCGGTGACGAAACGTGGGCACATTATTATGAGCCTGAAACAAAAATGCAGTCAATGGAATGGCATCATCCGCAGTCACCAAAAAGAAAAAAAATTCAAAACATCTCCATCAGCCGGAAAGGTGATGATCACTGTCTTCTGGGACATTGATGGTGTGATTCTTGTTGATGTAATGACAAGAGGTGAGACAATCAACTCGACAGCTTACATCAATACACTGACAAAACTCAAAAATCGGTTCCACAGAGTTCGGCCTAATAAGCCATCTGCAGATTTGTTGCTTCAACATGACAATGCACGCCCTCACACAAGTCTGGTAACACGGGAAGCAATCAACAAATTTGGTTGGACTGTACTGCCCCATCCTCCTTACAGCCCTGATCTGGCTTCCTCAGATTACCATCTGTTTGGACCACTCAAAAAATTCCTGCGTGGGACACACTTTGACAATGATGAGGATGTGATCCGTGCAGTTAAAAAATGGCTTCGCGAGCAGGACAAAACTTGGTACAAACGAGGCATTCATGACCTAGTTTCGCATTGGCGTAAGGCAATACGCTTGGACGAGGATTATGTTGAAAAATAGGTAGTGTAAAGGGGATGTTCAGCTGCAATCTGTGAAAATTTCACACATTTTGCCCAAATAGTTTCCGAGAAAAAAATTGATGTGCATTACTTTTTGACCTCCCTACGTAGAAATGCAACTGAATTATTAAAATGTTATATTGAAATGCAACTTAATTGTTAAAATGTTATTTTTTCAGGTTAAGCTTGAAGCAACTGTTCCATTCCTTCATGATATATTAAAAAAAGAGCATGATGATGTGAGTTTTCTAATTAATTTTTGTTTAACCTGGTTGTCAATTTAAGACTAGTGCAGATACAAGAGAAATGACAAAGTATCCAAAAATATCTATAATCAAGAAAAGTTTGGCCTTTTGATGAAAAGAGGCAACAAGTGAATCTCAAAGCAAGCCCTAAAATAGGAACCAGAGAATAAAAGAAAAATATGCAGATCTAGAGAAACACTGAAAAGAACATTGAGGCGAGAGGCAACCAGTGAATCTCAAAGCAAGCCCTAAAATAGGAACCAGAGAATAAAAAAAAAATATGCAGATCTAGAGAAACACTAAAAAGAACATTAAGACGAGAGGCAACAACAGTAATCAACAGCTCCTTTACCAAGATTGAGTAACTCGCCTAAGATAGGGATGTGTGGCAAGATACAATGCAGGTCCTGTGCAAGGTCTGACACTTGATAACAAAGATCGTTGGACATAGTCTAGAATTTCTGTCTTTCTGCCTAAATCTTTGGCTCAAAAGGACAATAGACAGATAAATAAAACTCAGTTGTCAGATTTTTATACTGGCTAATGGTTAGGGTCCTGTGTGTTACCGGGGCCTCATTATGAGGGAAGTACAGAATAGTGACACTGTGACCTTCCAGGCATGTCGTAAGAGGCGACTAAGGAGGTTGATCGATGGCTTGACAAGCTGTCATTGTAAAAAGTACTGTTATGGAAACAGCGCTATATATTTTAGAGCAGTGATCTCTGCAATATGTGCCACTTTGGCACGCAAGGTTTCTGTTTTTGAGATTGTGGTTCTGGCCTATGTGCCGTCTTTGGCTCGAAAGGACAATAGATAGATAGATAGAATTGTTAGGACTGAAGATTAATAGAGATAAGACCAACATTATGAGAATTAATGCAGTTGACAATAACTAAATAAAACTAGGAGAAATACCTCTACTAGACATACAATCTTACATATATCTGGGCAGTGATATAGATAAAGAGGGAGGAACAGAAAATTATACCAAAATAAGGATATCAAAAGCAGGAGGAGCTTTCGTTGCACTGGGAAACATGGAAGTCCAAAGAAATTAGGTTAAATACAAAAATAAAAATTTTCAACTCAAATGTTAAGTCGGTGCTATTATATGGCTGTGAAACATGGAGAACAATAAAATTGACAATCATGAAGTTACAGACTTTCATTAATGGGTGCTTACGCAGGATAAAAGGATGGAAATGGCAGGACAAAATCACTAACATAGAATTATGGAAATGTACCAGTCAAGTACCAGTGGATAAAGAGATACAGCGAAGGCGATGGCGCTGGATAGGACACACACTGTGGAAGCCAACTGAGAGTATTACACAACAGGCCCTTTTTGGAATCCTCAGGGGAAAATACAAAGAGGAAGACCAAAGAATTCTTGGAGAAGACAGATAGAAGCAGAGATGAAAATGATGGGGAAGACATGGAATGATCTTAAAAGAATGGCAAAAAACAGAACGACTTGGAAAGTGTTTGTTGAAGACCTATGCTTCACAGGCAGCTAAAAAGGTAGAAGAAGAAGAATGGTTATACAGCCTCGATGACTGAGTAGTTAGTGAACTCTCTTCCTCATCAGAAGAGCCCAGGTTCGATTCCCTGAAGTACATGTTTTGTATACAGATTTTTTTTTTCTAAGTTAAAGGCAACCTGGCATGATAGCAACACATCACCCAAAAATGTGCTGTGGTCATGAAGAACTATGGTCACTAACATCATATTCCTATTAACTCTTTCTGTATGTTTCACCGCACTGTGTGCCATGCCGATTTCAGCAGCATACGTTTCACTGCATAGTGTGCCACGCTCAATTTGATTAGTGTGAATGCCATAAAACCATATCTTTTTTAACATGTCTTGTATCATCTTGATATTGGTGAAATCTAATACCTTGTTCAATTATCTAAAAATTCATATATAATATGTTATATGTTAGATAAATATAAATATGTAGATTGATTCTTAAAACCATGAACAGTTTTGTCTCTGAAATCTCTTCCGTTGGGTTGATAAAAAGCTTCCGTACAGAAAGAGAGAAAGGCATGGATGGAACCTTTACTTTACTTTGCTTTTGCTTTTTCTTTTCTTTGCTTTGCTTTTGCTTTTTCTTTTCTTTGCTTTGCTTTTGCTTTGCCTTGCTTCTTTGCTTTGCTTTTCTTGGCTTTTTCTTTTCTTTTCTTTGCTTTGCTTTGCTTTTTATTTTATTTTCTTTGCTTTTCTTTTCTTTCCTTTTCTTTTCTTTTCTTGGCTTTTTCTTATCTTTTCTTTGCTTTTTATTTTCTTTTCTTTGCTTTGCTTTTTCTGTTCTTTTCTTTGCTTTGCTTTTTTTTTCTTTGCCTTGCTTCTTTGCTTTTGCTTTGCTTTTACTTTTCTTTGCTTTGCCTTGCTTCTTTGCTTTTGCCTTGCTTTTTATTTTATTTTCTTTGCTTTTGCTTTGCTTTGTCTTTTCTTTTCTTTTCTTTTCTTTTCTTTGCTTTGCCTTGCTTCTTTGCTTTTGCCTTGCTTTTTATTTTATTTTCTTTGCTTTTGCTTTGCTTTGTCTTTTCTTTTCTTTTCTTTGCTTTGCCTTGCTTCTTTGCTTTTTCTTTTCTTTTGTTTGCTTTGCTTTTGCCTTGCTTTTTATTTTATTTTCTTTGCTTTTGCTTTGCTTTGTCTTTTCTTTTCTTTTCTTTGCTTTGCCTTGCTTCTTTGCTTTTGCCTTGCTTTTTATTTTATTTTCTTTGCTTTTGCTTTGCTTTGTCTTTTCTTTTCTTTTCTTTGCTTTGCCTTGCTTCTTTGCTTTTTCTTTTCTTTTGTTTGCTTTGCTTTGCTTTGCTTTTTATTTTATTTTCTTTGCTTTTGCTTTGCTTTTTCCTTTTCTTTTGTTTGCTTTGCTTTGCTTTTTCTTTGCCTTGCTTCTTTGCTTTTGCTTTGCTTTTTCTTTTCTTTTGTTTGCTTTGCTTTGCTTTGCTTTTTATTTTATTTTCTTTGCTTTTGCTTTGTTTTTTCTTTTCTTTTGTTTGCTTTGCTTTGCTTTGCTTTGCTTTTTCTTTGCCTTGCTTCTTGCTTTTTCTTTTCTTTGCTTTGCTTTGCTTTGATTTTTATTTTATTTTCTTTGCTTTTGCTTTGCTTTTTCTTTTCTTTTCTTTGCTTTTGCTTTGCCTTGCTTCTTTGCTTTAGCTTTGCTTTTTTCTTTTCTTTTCTTTGCTTTTGCATTGCCTTGCTTCTTTGCTTTTACTTTGCTTTTTATTTTATTTTCTTTGCTTTTGCTTTGCTTTTTATTTTATTTTCTTTGCTTTTGCTTTGCTTTTGCTTTGCTTTTCTTTTCTTTTCTTTGCTTTGCTTTGCTTTTCCTTTCTTTTCTTTTCTTTTCTTTTCTTTTCTTTTCTTTGCTTTGCTTTGCTTTTGCTTTGCCTTGCTTCTTTGCTTCTTTGCTTTGCTTTTCTTTTCTTTTCTTTTCTTTTCTTTTCTTTTCTTTTCTTTTCTTTTCTTTTCTTTGCTTTTTCTTTTC
Source organism: Megaustenia siamemsis (assembly GCA_032433765.1). Taxonomy (NCBI): domain Eukaryota; kingdom Metazoa; phylum Mollusca; class Gastropoda; order Stylommatophora; family Ariophantidae; genus Megaustenia; species Megaustenia siamemsis. The sequence goes on along the minus strand of JAVIAB010000159.1, from coordinate 27,241,468 downwards.
TTTGCTTTGCTTTTTCTTTTCTTTGCTTTGCTTTGCCTTGCTTCCTTGCTTTTGTTTTGCCTTTTCTTTGCTTTGCTTTTGCTTTGCCTTGCTTCTTTGCTTTTTGTTTTTCTTTTCTTTGCTTTGCTTTGCTTTTGCTTTGCCTTGCTTCTTTGCTTTGCTTTTTCTTTTCTTTGCTTTGCTTTTTCATTTCTTTGCCTTGCTTCTTTACATTTTCATTGCTTTGGCTTTGCTTTGCTTTTGCTCTGCTCTGCTCCAGAAGTGGCAGATTTTTTTTTTTTATTGACAAGGCTCCATGGTTCACCCAGTCTAAAAAAATGGATACCAGAGATTTTCCTGGAAGTATAGGTGGTCTGGCATGATACTGACCACATCATGTGCCATTGTGATAGAAGAACTAACACCATATTCCCCGTATGCCTTGCAAGGTGTGGAGGAACCTTTATTTACCTTACTAGTTTCATACTATTATTTTTCTCCGGCTTGGTATAGAACCGTTGATCAGAGGTTTAACAAGCTGCTATCGTAAAAATGATTTTGTTACTGAAACGTAGACCTGATAAGGAGTATCTTGGTCTACGCCCTATGGGCCTGCTATGGCTCGAAAGGTCAATAGATAGATAGATTGAGTTTCATACCTCATATTACATCACATGACCCAACTTACACTTTCACAATTTGAGAATTAAATGATGTAATGTACTGGTCGTTCAAGGTTATGCTGCAACATATTCTAACATACCAGATAATGTCTCCAGGATCAAGCAGTGAAGGAGGAAGCAAATGATGAGGAAGAGATTGATGAGGACAAAAATGATATGCCCACTGATGTGAACACAAGTTTCACATCTCCTTGTCCCAATGAAGACAATTTTCTGTGTAAGTTTTACATTTTATTAATAATCTGTATTCACATTTTTATTTTGACATTTAGTTTCTGTATGCCAGTTTTTTTTCAAGAATCTCAAGCCTAGCTCTCAAGTGGGGAAGCAGAGGGAAACAGAAAAAGAGCCCAGCCTAGAGAAAAACTAAAGGTAACAGTGAGGCGAAAAGTAACCAAATTGGACATTAGTTCATTAAAAAATTGAAGTGTGGATTTATAGAAGAATAGGTAGAATTGGATGGAAGGAAAAGAAAAACAAATGATGAAGTTTTAAAACAACTAAAAATAAAAAAGAGAACTACTAAATACAATTAAGACAAGACAAATGAAATTTTTGGGGCTCGTTAAAAGACACAACAGCCTACTAAAAGTAATATTGGAAGGGAAAATATAAAGTAAAAGAGGCAGAGGCAGACCAAGACTAACATGGACGAGTAACATCAAAAGATGGACAAGTCAATCTTTGACAATCTACACCATCAAAGCAAGAAACAGAGTGGAATGGCGATCCATGGCAGCCAACCTTCGTTGCGGAGACGGCACTCAATGATGATGATGATGATGATGAGCTCCCTTACCAGTGTTGAGAAGTTCTTCCAGGGACATTTGGTGAGATAAAATTTGGGTCTTGTGCAAAGTCTGACACTTATTAGAAAAGATTTTCAGATATGGAGAATCTAGAGTTTCTGCCCCTGTGTTGTCTTTGGCTTGAATGGACAATAGATAGATATTTTATTTTAAAAGATATAGATTGATTCATCATCATCATCATGTGCCATACTGGTTGACGTAGAGTGACCGTGTCCTTCCAGAATCTTCTATTCACAGTAAAGTAAGTACCCCCCGTCACGCCAAGTGGCGTATAGGGAAATATGGTGTTAGTGACCCTATATTTTACAGACCTTCAGCACATGATTTTTGGGGTAATGTGGTCGGTATTACGCCCGTGCTGCTTTACTTTCCCAGAAAAAATCCGGTACCCATTTAAGGCTGGGTGAACCCGGAGCCGTCGGTTGGGATCGAACCCTACCCCTTGTCCGTAGTAGTCCAGTTCACTAACCACTGAGCTATCGCGGCTCCCACTAATTCTTAGGGAATTAGTAAAACCCAGGTGTCCTCGCCAGGGTACGAACCCCGGCTGTTGCCGTGGTAAGCCAACCGCCTATCGATTGCGCTAACCGGACACCCTCTATTCACAGTGCATCATATGAATTCTGTTGTTGACTGTTTTCCATGCCATAGATTGATTATTAATCCTAGATCACGATATATATCTGCAAATCACTTTTTTATGAGACTAGTCAAAATTATTTATAGAAAATAAATGTCTAAGTAAAATACTTGGTATAGCATGGAACGAATTCAAAACAAACGAGGAAATGAGAGAAATTGCCAATCAACCACTAATATCTTCAGTAATAAAGAAAAGATGATGGTCATATGTTGGACATGTGATGAGAAGAGATAATAACCGAATAGCAAAGCAAGCCCTCATGTGTGAAACAACAGGTAATAGGAAAAGAGGAAGACCCAGAGAGACACTGAGAAGAACATTGATGAATGAGGCAAGAGCAGCAGGAATCAGCTCTCTCAATGAGATAGAGCTGCTTGCATAGAACAGAGACAAATGGCGAGATTTGATAAAATATCTTTAAAAGAATTGAAAACTGCTAGAACAAAAATTTAGATAAGAGAAGGAGTATCTTGGTCTATGCCCTATGGGCCGGCTAAGGCTCGATAGATCAATAGATAGATAGATTTTTTAAATTAGATATATTATTAAGACAGACTGATTATTAAAACAGATAAATTATTAAGACAGATAAATTATTAAGACAGATAGATTATTGAGGTATATAGATTATTGAGATAGATTATTAAGGCATATAGCTTATAAAAGACAGATATATTATTAAGGTAGATTATTAAGGCATATAGATTATTGCAATAGATAATTACTTCACACTTGGGGGTGAAGGCACCTGTCAGTACCAAGGCTACAAGCCATTGGTCAGCAACTTATAGCTGGCCATGCAGGGATTTATGAACCAGTGCTATCCAAATCCTATTCCACCTCTTTGTGGTGCCTCTAGTAACAAACTGACTAATCTGACAACATGAACATAGATCAGGAGAGAAGGCAACCTGGCACCTGCCCAAAGAAGTTGTCACTTTCATTTTTGAATGGCAATTGTGATCTAATATAACCTAGAAGACATAGTTTGAGGTTGAATGAATCGTGCCTCAGCAAGATATAGATACAACTGACAAGATAAACAAAATAAGCAACCCAAAACTAACAAATACCATGCTGAAGACAAGTTTATTGAAGTCTTTCTCCCTACTCAGACTACTACTACTACGATGATTACTAAAAGAAATGACTGCCCTCTTTGTCATCCACCCTTAAAAGGATGTTAAGTGGGTGTTGATACATTGTAGGTGCCTTCATCCCCAAGTATGAAGTAATTATCTATCTATCTGACTAAAATATTACTAAGAGTAATCATGAGACATGTAAGGAACAAAATAAAACCAGAAATAAGTGAGGAACAATGTGGATTTGTGGAAGGAAAGGGCACCAATAATGCAATATACATCTTAAGAACATTGATAGAAAGATCAATAGAGGTAAAGAAAGATCTATATATGTGCTTTATAGACTACACAAAAGCATTTGACAAAGTAAAGCATGTGGAAATAATCAATATGCTGGATAAATTAAACATTGATGGCAAGGATCTGTGAATCATAAAAAACATGTACTGGCAACAAACAGCAGCTATACGAATTAACAACCAAACAGGACAATTCCAATATATAAAGCAAGGAGTCAGACAAGGCTGTGTTATGTCGCCGGATTTGTTTTCACCTTACAGCGACAATATTATGAGATCAATAATAGACAAAAAATGAATTGAAGTCAACGGTCACAACATAAATAATTTGCGATATGCGGATGACACAGTCCTAATAGCAGAGACAGAGAATGAACTACAAGAAATGATAGACATAATAGTAAAAGAAAGCAACAAGAAAGGTCTCAGTCTGAATAGTAAGAAAACAGAAGTAATGGTTATATCGAAGAAACAATCACCACCATCATGCAGCATAAAAATAAACGAGACAAATCTGAAACAAGTGCAACATTTCAAATACTTGGGCACAATAATATCAGATGGGAGATGCACCACAGAAATTAAAAGCAGAACAGCAGAATAGGTGCTATATAGAACCAATTCTGACCTATGGAAGCGAATCATGGACAGTAGACAAACAAATGAAAAGACGATTAGAGGCCACAGAGATGGGATTTCTCAGAAGAATGTTGAAAGTTCCCTGGACAGCTAAAAAGACCAATGAGGAAGTTCTCAAAGAGGTCAACACAAAAAGGGAGCTCTTAAAAATCATCAGAAAGAAGCAAACAACATTTTTCGGGCACATCATGAGAAGAGGACAGTTGGAATACTTGGTTACAACTAGCAAAATAAAAGGAAAGAGAGATCGCGGGCGACAAAGAGAGAAAATACTGGATAGCTTTGTGTCATGGCATGGAAAACAGTCAACAACAGAACTGATACGATGCATTGTAGATTAGATAGAAGATTATGGAGGGACATGATCACCTACGCCAACCGGTATGGCACATGATGATGATGATCTATCTATCGCAATACTCTATATGTCAAAATAATTTATATCCTTAATAATCTATATATCTTAATAATCCATATGCCTTAATATATCTATCTTAATCATTTAAAGAATAGTAACACTGTGACCTTCCAGGCATGTCGTAAGAGGCGACTAAGGAGGTTGATTGATGGCTTGACAAGCTGTCATTGTAAAAAACATTGTTATGGAAACAGAACCATAGATTTTAGTAAGCAGTGATCTGTGCAGTATGTGCCATTTTGGCATGCAAGGTTTCTGTTTTTGAGATTGTGGTTCTGCCCTATGTGCCGTCTTCGGCTCGAAAGGACAATAGATAGATAGATAGAATCATTTTTCTGCCTTAACTCTTTCAGGACTATTATCCGACACCTCGGTTCTATAAAACTGATGATTTCCATCTATTCACCAATACATCGGATATTTTGGGTGTAGTTGAATATTTGATTCGTTTTCACTTATTTTCGTTTTTTTTTTTAACCAATACTGATTTCCGGAAGTAGGAGAGTTCTCACTTGATCTTCCAGCTGATACTGGCATGGTTTGAGCTTTGAACTTTGGAAAATTTAAAATTTATATTCATTGTTTATTTCTCAAATTTCTGTCACATAATGGCCACGCCCACTGCTGGTACTTCTTGCAGTTGACCAAAACGGTATAGAGTAGAACAAGCTAGATCTATGTTCGAAACCCTGTTATTGAGTGATTCAGAAATAGAGTATTCATAGTATTTAGACTCGGACAATAATTTTGTTGTTGTGATAATCATCATCATGTGCCATACCGGTTGGCGTAGGTGATCATGTCCCTCCACAATCTTCTATCTACAGTGCATCGTATCAGTTCTGTTGTTGACTGTTTTCCATGCCATGACACCAAGCTATCCAGTATTTTCTCTCTTTGTCGCCCGCGATCTCTCTTTCCTTTTATTTTTACCAGTTGTAACCAAGTATTCCAACTTTCCTCTTTTCATGATGTGCCTGAAAAATGTTGATTGCTTCTTTCTGATGATTTTTAAGAGCTCCCTTTTTGTGTTGACCTCTTTGAGAACTTCCTCATTGGTCTTTTTAGCTGTCCAGGGAACTTTCAACATTCTTCTGAGAAATCCCATCTCTGTGGCCTCTAATCGTCTTTTCATTTGTTTGTCTACTGTCCATGATTCGCTTCCATAGGTCAGAATTGGTTCTATATAGCACCGATGAACTCTCTTTCTCATTTTTATTGACATAGATTTGTTGCATAAGATATTTTTCATTTTCTGAAATGCTATTTTGGCCTGAGCTATTCTGCTTTTTATTTCTGTGGTGCATCTCCCATCTGATGTTATTATTGTGCCCAAGTATTTGAAACGTTGCTCTTGTTTCAGATTTGTCTCGTTTATTTTTATGCTGTATGATGGTGGTGATTGTTTTTTCGATATAACCATTACTTCTGTTTTCTTACTATTCAAACTATTGTACTGTTTGGTTGTTAATTCATATTAATTCGTTTGTTGCCAGTACATGTTTTTTATGATTCGCAGATCCTTGCCATCAATGTTTAATTTCTCCAGCATAATGATTATTTCCACATGCTTTACTTTGTTAAATGCTTTCGTGTAGTCTATAAAGCACATATATAGATCTTTCTTTACCTCTATAGATCTTTCTATCAATGTTCTTAAGATGTTTATTGTATTATTGGTGCCCTTTCCTTCCACAAATCCACATTGTTCCTCACTTATTTCTGGTTTTATTTTGTTCCTTACACGTCTCATGATTATTCATAGTAATATTTTAGTCATATGGCTCGTGAGACTAATAGTGCGATGGTCTTCACAATCAGTGGCTCCTGACTTCTTCGGTATGGCTACAAAGATAGATTTTAGTAGATCTTCGGGTATGTGTCCAGTGTTATATATGTCATTGAGTAATTTTGTTATGACTTGTACTCCCAGCTCTCCTAATGTATTTATCTCTTTGATTGTTATATTGTCAGGACCTGGAGCTTTGCCTTTTCTCATGTGTTAAATTGCGTCCTCCACTTCACTCTGCATTATTGGTGATCCTGTGTCTTCATTTGAATTGTTTAATTCTGGTCTTTCATCATCATAGAGTTGACTGATATATTCTGTCCATCTTTCCATTGTCTTCTCCTGTCCCATTATTATATTTCCTTCCTTTGATTTCACACATCCTGAAACTTTGACTTCTTTTCTTCCTGTTAATTCATTTAACTGATTGTGCATAAATTTTGAGTCTTTCTTTTGTTGTTTTTCCATTTCTTCATATTTCTGTTTTAACCATCCTTCCTTTGCTTCACTGTTGTTTTGGATCTCTTTGTGCAATATTTTGTATGTCCATTCTTCTTTCTTATGGTTTCTTCTTTCTTCCATTAGTTGTAATATTTCTTCTGTCATCCATTTCTTTTTGTTGATTCTTTTAGTCACTGGTATTACTTCTTTTGATGTTTGTTGAATCGATTGTTTGAGCATTTCCCACTGCTCCTGGATGTCCTGTATTTTCTCAATAGCATTATATCTATTTTGTACTATCGTGCTGTACTTATCACTCATCTGTTTATCTACTCTTAGTATATCTAGTTCTAATTGTATATTTCTTGGTGATTTCTGTGCCTTCCGCAGTTTTATTCTTATCTTTCCAACTACTGGTACATGGTCACTATTGCAATCGGCTCCTGGCCTTGTTTTAACAGACGTTAGCCCATTCCTGAATCTTCTCTGTACCAGTATAAAATCAATTTGATTGTGTACTTTTTTGTCTGGGCTTTGCCATGTCCATAGTCACCTAAGGTGTTGTTTGAACAAGGTGTTACCTATAATCATTTCATGTGTCTTTGCCCAATCTATCAATCTATCCCCTCTGTCATTCATCTCTCCAAGGCCATGTCCCCCAGTCACATTTTGCACTTTAGCTGTTCCTACCTTTGCATTGAAATCCCCTAATATAATAGTTATTTCTTGGGGTTTACACTGTTCCATGGTCGCCTCTAGCTCCTCGTAAAAAGTGTCAATGTCTTCTTCTTCGCTATTACTTGTTGGTGCAATAATCTATATGCCTCAATAATCTATACGCCCCAATAATCTACATGACTCACTAATGTATCTGTATGAATAATCTATATGCCTCAATAATTTATATACCTCAGTAAACTATATGCCTCAGTAAACTATATGCTTTAATAATCTATCTCAATAATCTATATACCTTAAGATGCGTTGTGTTGAGGTTTGCAGTAGAACTGTGATATTTGCACCTTTCAGCCCAACACACTGAACTTCAGCATAGCATTTTTGAGTACTCAGTTGCCTTCTCTCTCAATCCATACTGAGACTAGACTGGTTAGTCTGTTTCTAGAGGTACCGCTACGATCTGGAGCAGGGTCTGGATGGTTCACATTTGTTTAAATGAAAGGCATAAATGTTACAGCTTGATGTAAATCACAACACAGTAAACCACTTAATGGTTTTTTTAAGAATTGACAATAAAGAGTAGTTGACGAGTGAACACAGAAGATTTCACAATTTGTCTGACATTTGTCACTGTTATCTGTAACAACCATGATTATTTAAGAAACATGCTGCACAGTTGTTTGTTTTTATCTGAAAGTGAAATTTTAGTTATAATCTTTAAAGTTTTACAGCATTTATAGATGAAGATATTATGAGCCTGGTATTCTATCTATCTACCTATTGTCCTTTCGAGCCAAAAATGGCACATAGGGCAGAACCACAATCTGAAAAACAGAAACCTTGCGTGCCAAAATGGCACATATTGCAGAAATCACTGCTTCTAAAATCTATGGTTCTGTTTCCATAACAATACTTTTTACAATGACAGCTTGTCAAGCCAACTGACAAGCCAAGTACATTCTACTCATTCTTAAAAATTATATTTTATGGAAGTGGTTTCAATTTGTGACACCACACATACACACAAACTCAAATACAAAATGTAAATCTTTAGCTAAAATAAATATTTAATGTACGAATTATATTTTAGCAGCTAATGCTTGTAATAAAAATAATGAAAGACTGGCAAATCGAGAGGTTCAGGAGATGCAATATTCAATTTTGAACCACAAAATTGATTAAATTAAGATGTACTTTCTTCTAATCACTTTGAATGTACAAACTTCTGGTCAATATTGTGGATAGGTTGGCAGGAACCATTGAAGGCTATGTCTGAAAAATGTTCCATGTTGCAGTTTCCTCATATTCCAAGTCTGGCTTGTTGCAGGAGCTACTGAGTTAAGTGCTCTGTGCACACCGTGAGCTGTGTGTCTCGTCCGTTTTGATCATATTTCGATATTCCAATTGTTTACGATGAATGATGATATCGTATGACAGGGAACAGTTGGCTGTGTTCACTTTCTGCACGGTTTCGCCTTATGTCTTTTGGCGTGTGCTGAGACTGCTACAATGGGGACTACAGTTACCTTTCTTTGTTTGGGAGATGAGTTAGTAATTCGGATGATTCCGCTGGCACGGGCGGTTGAGCAATTGTGGATTTTAATTCGTTTGCAGTGATACCAAGGCCTTCCATAACCAATAACCACTTTGAGTGTACAATAGAAGAAGAATGTTTATTTCATCTTCCTGGAATAACACAAATGGAAAAAAAAATCATCTAAAGTATAAATATCAGGTCTATGTTTCATTAACAAAAGAGTTTTTATGATAGCGGCTTGTTAAACCTTTGATCAACGGTTCTATACCAAGTGGGAAAAAAACAAATCCTCCATCTTGGGTGTGGGAAACAATAGGTAAGAGGAAAAGAGACTGACCCAGAGAGACACTGAGAAGAACATTGATGAGAGAGGCAAGAGCAGCAGGAATCGGCTCCTTCAATGAGATAGAGTTGCATGCACAGAACAGAGATAAATGGTGAGATTTGATAAAAGATCTTTACAAGGATTGAAAACTGCTAGAATAAAAATTTAGATAAGAGAAAGAGTATCCAGGTCTATGCCCTGTGGGCTGGCTATGGCTCGAAAAATCAATAGATAGATATGTAGAAAGTATAAGTGATGTATCATCCTAGATGTAGTAGAGTTTATCTTTATTTCCTTGTTTGTGTTGTTCTCATTTTCGGAGAAAGGCTGCATGTAGGCCGACACGTTAGTACTTTGTTGTGTACCTTTTTAGAAAAGCTGTCATCATGCATTGTAGGAGTGTACATTACATCCATGTACTCAGTGACAAATGAGTGTGACTAAAATGTTAACTAATATTCATTTATCAGCATCCAGTGCCATCTCCGCAACGAATGTTGACTACGAAGGAGTGCCATTCTGCTCTGTCTCTTGCTTTGATGGTGCAGGTTGTCATAGGTTGATTTGTCCATCTTTTGATGTTACTTGTCCTTGTTAGTCTTGTTCTGCCTCTGCCTCTTTTACCTTGTATTTTCCCCTCCAGGATTACTTTTAGTAGGCTGTTGTGTCTTTTAACATGGCCCAAAAATTGCATTTGTCTTGTTTGAATTGTGCTTAGTAGTTCTCTTTTTATTTTTAGTTGTTTTAAGACTTCATTGCTTGTTTTCTTTTCCTTCCATCCAATTCTACCTATTCTTCTATAAATCCACATTTCAAAGGCTTCAATTCTCTGTTCTGTTTTCTTGTCTAATGTCCATGTTTCTGCACCATATAGGAATATTGAGAAGATGTAACATACAATTTGTTTTTAGATTGTGTGAAATGCCATGTGAAATATGAAGGAGGATGCCCTGACCATGGACCAGTCATTTATGTTGATAATGCTGAGGTAAAGTACGTAATTAGAGCAACTACAACTGAATAATCATGAATTTTAATTATCTTGCTGAATTTTACTTCTGCATTCAATTTTCTCAACAGCTTATTCACGGAGATGAGTTGTCTTTAATCTGTTGCTCTGGAGGTCGGAGGTCCTCAGAGTTTCCCAGAATTTTCTGCCAGTTTAAATACAAAAATAACATTTTCAACTCCAATGTTGAATAAAAAAATAATATTTTCAACTCCAATGTTGAATTAAAAAAAATAACATTTTCAACTCCAATGTTGAATAAAAAAAATAACATTTTCAACTCCAATGTTGAATAAAAAAAATAACATTTTCAACTCCAATGTTCAATAAAAAAAAATAACATTTTCAACTCCAATGTTGAATAAAAAAAAATAACATTTTCAACTCCAATGTTGAATAAAAAAAAAGCAAAAAAACCCCTATCCTACAACACATCAACCATACACATCCGATGATGTATGTTGGGGGATGGGTTGGGTTCTCAGTGTGACCAGAGAAATAAAGGCAGCTCGGTCACAGCAGTCGCCACGACAAGTGAGACTCAGGATTTTTATAATGTTGAATCAGTCCTATTATATGGCTGTGAAACATGGAGAACAACAAAATTGACATTCACAAAGATACAGACCTTCATGTGATGCTTGTGCAGGATAAAACCACTAACGTAAAATTATTGGAAAGCACCAGTCAAATACAAGTGGATAAAGAGATACAACAATGGCACTGGATAGGACACACACTGCGGAAAACCATCTGAGCATATTACTTGATCAGCCCTTTTTTGGAATCCCCAAAGAAAAAGACAAAGAGGAAGACCAAAATATTCTTGGAGAAGATATATGGAACAAGAGATGAAGATGATGGGGAAGACATGGAATGATCTTAAAAGAAAAGCAAAAAACAGAATGACTTGGAAAGTGTTTGTTGAAGACCTATGCTCCACAGGGATCTGAAAATAAGAAGAGAGAGAAATTGCAGTAATGTTTATGTTGCAAATTACCAAGTAAAAGTTTAACCAAAAAGTTTGATTTCAAGTCCTGGCCTCTTCACATTTTGAAACTACAATCTGCTGCTGCTGTAGCAAATAAAAGTCTTAAAAGAGGAGGCCAAAATGGCAACTGCTCAGGCAAAATTAAATAAATCTGCCTACACTGAAGATGAATGTGCTGGGCTGAAAGGCACAGATTATTGGGGCTTTGATGTAAAACTAGCATAGCAATGCATTCACAAACGGGTGAACACTGAGATAAGAAGAAATATAGTGGACTTTAAAGTAAAAGGAAGACATTAGAAAAGGAGGTCAAGGACAATCTGACAGAGAAGAGTTTAAACAGGGATTAATAGTTGGGGTCAGACAAGGGGCACCAATTGAAGAATCACCACAGAATGCACAAAGTGAAGGAGCTCTGTTGTTGCTCCAGAAGCAACCTCAAGGCATACCACTGACTGCTTAGTCAATCTAGAAAGAATAAAATGAAGTCACAGCTGGAGAAGTCAGTCACACACTTATATTTTAACATATGAATGTTAGGTAAGCTTAACTCTTTATGCACCTTTCAACGCACTGTGTGCCATGCCGATTTTGGCAGCATATGTTTCGCAGCATAGTGCACCATGCTCAATTTGATTAGTGTGAACGCCATCAAACCATATTCTTTTTACATGTCTTGTATCATCTTGATATTTGTGAAATCTAATACCTTGTTTAATTATCTAAAAATTCATATATAATATGCAATATGTTAGTTAAAAATAAATATGTAGATTGATTCTTAAAATCATTAAAAATTTTGTCTCTGAAATCTCTTCCGTTGGGTCGATAAAAAGCTTCCGTACGGAAAGAGTTAAGAGAACTCAAAGCAAGCCCTCAAATAAGGATGTAAAAGGAAAAGAGAGAGATCTAGAGTAACACTAAAGAGAACACTGAGGTACGAAGGAACAATTAGGCACCAGGTCCCTCGCTGAGTTTGAGAGGTTAATCCAAAACAGGGATAAGTAGACTGGAAATGGCTGCTAACTAACCTAGAAATATTGATAGGAATAATGAAAAAAATATCAAAACCCTCAAAAATGACAAATGTGAGTACCTCTGAAGTTGGAGAATATCTGCCTGTACAAGGAGGGACACCTGAGAACATGGCTGCCTGTATTGAAAATTTAAAAAAAGTAATATTCACACTAAAGTCAGTCTTCGCTAGAGATATGAAGCTGGCATATGCTGTAATAGTATACTGGCTAGAGTGTCTATGGGTGAGGGGATTGTGGAAATTGTGCAGGCAAGGGCAGACTTAGATCATTTTAATAAAATGTATCCATGAATGTGTCCAAGGTCGAAAGTTCAAAGAGAGCAATCTGGAAGGTTCTCGGGGGAAAAAGGCTGTGGCGTGTTGTTTGACAAATAAGAGACAAAGGAATTTGGAGGGGCGAAATTTGATTGGATGCACGAAAGAGCTTGGGATTGCAATTAGGGGGAAATATAAAAGAGCTAAGACACAGGGAAATCTCTCTCACTTGTTAGTAAAAGCTCTCTCTCACTAGTAATAGCTTAGTCAAGCTCAGTTTCTCTCGTTAGTAAAAGTTAGTCACTCAGCTAAGTAAGTGAGACAATTTTTCGTGAAGTGTGGTGACACGATGTCAAGATTATTTTGAAAAAATATTATTGATATTGTTCTGATGAAGTGTGATGATGATTAAACTCTTTGCTATTTTTATGACGACCGTTGTTGTTCCATGCAGAGAAGTACGCGAGAGAAGATCTTGAAGTGTGGTGACACTAAAGTTCAAGGAGAGCAATCTGGAAGGTTCTCAGGGGAAAAAGGCTGTGGCGTGTTGTTTGACAAATAGGAGACAAAGGAATTTGGAGGGGCGAAATTTGATTGGATGCATGAAAGATGCATGAACAATGCAAACAACAATAAGCTTATATATTTTAATACTTTCACAGCTGTCTTTTTTCCATCTCAAAGTGGTTTTTAGTTCTAATCTCAGAAATTATACACCCTTTTTTTGTGACGGGCCTCATCAATTCCACATATTCTGAAAATTGATATTTTATGGAAGTGGTTTCAATTTGTGACACCAAACACAAAAAGTAATAAGTTTTGACTAAGTTAAATATTTATCTATAAATTATATTTTAGAAGTAAATCCTCGTAATGATGGATGAAAAATCTAATATTTATATATTTAAGAGTTTTAAGGTGTGCAAAATATAAAAAAAAAAGATAAATAAAAAACCCACAAAAATTTAAACTGTGTTGTAAATCATCTTTTTCTTATCTCTCTTCTTCTTCTTCCTCATCTGCCTTTCAGTGTCGAGGGGAGATACAATTTGCGGTCTTTTGCTCTTCTGTTCGCCTCTGCTGCTGTTATGTTTCCTAGTGCTTCTAATATTCCATAGATCCATCTTTTTCGCGGTCGAACCTTGAGTCTGGTGTTCTCACAACGTTTGCTGAAGGCTCGTTGTGTTGTGTTTTATTCTTTCTGCCTTGTCACTTGACCAAACCATTGTATCTGTTGTTTCCTTATATATTCTATGGCGGGGGCTATTCCTAGCTTTTATTCTCAGTTCTTCATTTCTGATCTTATCTCTCAGACTGTTTCCTGTCATTCGTCTAACACATTTCATCTCAGTAGAGGTTACTTTTCTTATTGTTCTTGCACAATACTGAGTGATTTGATAAGCGTGATAAAAAAAGTGGAAGCAGGCTCTGTACGCATGCAATGGGTAGAGTCATTGCAGAAGTCCAAAATACGTAAGGTCGCCTTTGTCTATGTCCCTGGACATGCGGGAGTACGGGGAAATGAAAGAGCGGACAGGTTGGCTAGCTGCGCTGTCGTTGGGGATGGGCAACTAATGGGTCGGGCGGACATCATCAATGCCCTCCGAGATGTGGGAAGAACACAGGACTTCGACAAACACAGATCCACGTCACTTCTTCGGATGATGGAAATGGGAGTTAAGATGGACACAGCCAGAAATGAGAAACTTAGTGGCCGTGTAAGAAGACTTATCAACCAACATAGAACTGGAGTTGTCAGTCGCTGGACACTGCGGGAATTGCTGAGGAGGGGATCTGAGCACCTATGGACATGTTCGGAGTGCAATGATGATGACCCGCAAATAACTCAATAACTCAATTGTTCTTGCATCTAGGGTACAGGTCTGGCATTGGTAGCACAACGTTGGGGTGAAGATTGTATTGTATAGTGCTCGTTTTGCCTCCAGAGTTATTTCCTTGTTGGACAATAATGGTGATAACTGTCATATGATTTGACAAGCTTTCGTGCATCTTGATTCCATCTCTGCTGTTTGAGAATTATCGTTTGTCACTAAACTTCCTAGGTATTTTAATTCCTCTACTTGTTTTAGTTGCCTGCCTTCTATAGTAATGTTGATGTTCTGTTTATTTTTGGCGACATTCATGGCTTCTGTTTTGTTGATGTTGATTTTTATGTTGTATTTTGTGCCTGAGCTGTTGAGTTTGTTTAAGTGTTCTTGTAGGTCTTCTGTTGTTTCATGTATTGGTGCCTGATCAGCTGCAAATACAAGCTCTTTGATCTCCTCTGTCTCTGATGGGTTGGCTAGCTTGCATATATAGTCCATGTATGTAATAAACAGTACGGGGGATAGTATTTGTATTTTATCTTCAGTAGAAGAAACAAAATGATTGAGCAAATCAACTAAAGTATCCTTGACAAGCAGCTGTGTTTAATCTTCGTCTGTTTTCAGGCAGGTCAAGGTGAAGGCTACAGTCAGTATTCTGATCTCATGGTTCAGGAACCAAACAGTAAAAGCACTAGACAAATAACAGGAAGAAAGAATCTGCTTTAGTCTGGTATTTGTGAGGCTCGTGTTGATGATGTGCGGACATCACCAAATAGAGAGTGTAACACAGAGTCAGATCACATTTTTTCTGTGTTTGAGATGAATACTGAACTCTGTGTGGCTGGTAATAGTTGTGGTTTACAGAGTAATGCTGAGACTAAAACACTTGAGAAAATACTTAATAAAAGGAAGCTTTTTACCTGTGATATATGTGGAGATGTATTTACTAGTGATTCTAAATTAAAGAATCACAAAAGAGCACATACAGGAGAAAAGTCTTACAAATGTGATGAGTGTAATGCTGTCTTTGCTAAAAAGATTAGTCTAATTAGTCACAAAAAAACACATACAGAAAAAAAGATTTATGTATATGGTGTTGCCTTTGCTCAAAATTGTCGTTTGATTATGCACAAAAGAATACATACGGGAGAGAAGCCTTACGTGTGTGATGTATGCGGTGTTTGTTTTAGTCGAGTTTATAGTCTAAAATGTCACAAGATAATGCATACAGGAGAGAAGCCTTACATATGTGATGTATGTAATGCTGGTTTTGCTAAAAAATATTCTTTAATTAGTCACAAAAGAACACATACAGGAATTAAGCCTTACATATGTGATGTATGTAATGCTGGTTTTGCTCAAAACATTTCATTAATTAGTCACAAAAGAACACATACAGGAGAGAAGCCTTACGTATGTGATGTATGTGGTGTTTGTTTTAGTCGAGTTTATAGTCTAAAATGTCACAAGATAATGCATACAGGAGAAAAGCCTTACTTATGTGATGTGTGTAATGCTGGTTTTGCTCACAAAAATTCTTTAATTAGTCACAAAAGAACACATACAGGAGAGAAGCCTTACATATGTGATGAGTGTATTGCTGGTTTTGCTCAAAATCATTCTTTAATTACTCACAAAAGAACACATACAGGAGAGAAGCCTTACATATGTGATGTGTGTAATGCTGGTTTTGCTCAAAAAAATTCTTTAATTAGTCACAAAAGAACACATACAGGAGAGAAGCCGTATGTATGCGATGTATGTGGTGTTTGTTTTAGTCGAGTATATGGTCTTAATTATCACAAGAATTTGCATACCGGAGATAAACCTTACAAATGTGATGTGTGCGGTGCTGGGTTTATTCAGAGCGGACATTTAAAGACTCACAAAAGAAGACATTCAGAAGAAAGGCCTTACAAATGTGATGTTTGTGGTGTAGATTTTGCAGAAAGTAGCACTCTAGTAAAACACAGAAAAAAACATTCCGGGAGGAAACCTTTTCAGCGCGATGTTTATGGTGTATGTTTTCTTGAGAGTAGCACATTAAAAAATCACAAGATATCACACACTGGAGAGAAACCTTACAAATGTGTTTTCTGTAATGCTAAATATGTTGTATATTCATCCATTTCAAAACATATGAGAGCATACATAGGAGAGTAGTCTTACAAATGTGATGTATGTGGTACTGGATTTATTGAAAGTGAACATTTAAGGATTCATATGAAAACACATACAGGAGAGAAACCTTACAAATGTGATGTATGTGATATGAGGTTTTCTATGAATTGCACTCTAAAAGCACACACGAGAATACATACAGAAGAGAAACCACACAAATGTGATGTTTGCGGTATTATTTTTGCTGTGAGCTACACTCTAAATGTACACAAGAAAATGCCTGCAGGAGAGAAACCTTACAAATGTGATATATGCAATGCTGCATATGCACATGCTTATAGCCTAACAAAACATAAGAGAACACATATGGGAGAGAAACCTTTCACATTTGTTTTGTGTAATGCTAAATTTATTGTGTATGCTTCTCTTTCAAAACACATGAGAGTACACAGAAGAAAGAAGGCTTACAAATGTGATGTGTGTGGTGCTGAATTTATTAAAAGTGAACATTTAAAGTATCACAAGAGAACACATACAGAAGAAAAACCTTATAAATGTGATGTATGTGGTATTAGTTTTACTGTGAGCTACAATCTAAAATCACATAAGAGAACACATACAGAGGAGAAACCTTACAAATGTGATGTATGTGGTGTTAGTTTTGCTAGTAGCTCCATACTTAAAAAACACAAGAGAACACATACATGAGAGAAACCTTACCAATGTGATGTATGCAATATTAGATATACATGAGCTTATGACCTAAACAAACACAAGAGAACACATACAAGAGAGAAACCTTACCAATGTGATGTATGCAATATTAGATATACACGAGCTTATGACCTAAACAAACACATACAAGAGAGAAACCTTACCAATGTGATGTATGCAATATTAGATATGCTCAGGCTTGTGACCTAAACAAACATAAGAGAACACATACATGAGAAATGCCATATAAATATGATTATGTTTTCTGTAGACACATGTGAGGATGTAACTGGGTAAACTACTTTTTTTAAAAGCCACAATGACTTGATGCCTGCTTCCTCTATTGGTAAATGAAAGATAGGGAAAAGGAGAAAGAGGCAGACCTAGCGAAACACTAAAATGAGCATTAAGGCAAGAGGCAATGACAGTAGGCATTAATTTCCTCACTGAGTTTGAGCAGATTGCCCAGATCCGAGCAGTGATGAGATACAATACAGAGCCCGTTCAAGGCTTGACAGTTGAAATAATGTTGATCAAGAGTCTAGAATTTCTGCCCTCTGTGTCATATTCGGTTCGAAAGGACAGTAGATAGGTAGATAGACTTCCTCTATGCCTCATGTTTGTAGCTTTTCTGTCTTTGTAGGAACTTTCCTCATTTATTATTCTTACAAGACTGTAACTCTGTGTTGATATAAACAAAATTAAATTGCTATTAATAATACAAATACACAGCCTTTTGTTATGAAAATAAATGTGGCTAAAGTATCCATTTGTGTTGGTTATTCCATTAGTTCTTTTCAGGAACACGTATACCACCATGTATATGAAAACTGTAATACAATGTTTTATATTTGCTATTTTCGGCATCTTTCTGAGGGGACTGGTTGGTCTGGATGTAAGACTTTGGCTTCTAAACAAGAAAGTTCCAGGTTTTAATCCTGACACAGATGATTAGAGTACAGAGGGAGTACGGGGAAATGAAAGAGTGGACAGGTTGGCTAGCTGCGCTGTTGTTGAGGATGGGCAACCAATGGATTGGGCGGACATCATCAATGCCCTCCGAGATGTGGAAAGAGCACAGGACTTCGACAAACACAGATCCACGTCACTTCTTCAGATGATGGAAATGGGAGTTAAGATGGGCACAGCCAGAAATGAGAAACTTAGTGGCCGTGTAAGAAGACTTATCAACCAACATAGAACTGGAGTCGTCAGTCCTGTACACTGCGGGAATTGCTGAGGAGGGGATCTGAGCACCTATGGACATGTTCGGAGTGCAATGATGATGACCCGCAAATAACTCAATAACAGATGATTATAGTTTTTCATTTCAAATCTGCCTTCTATGTGGTTTTACACTCACTGATCTCTGAGTAGTGAGATCCGATGTCTAATCCTCTCAGATAACAGAAGAAATCAGGAAATCCCATTTGTGTTATGCACACATTAACTCTTTCAGTACGGAAGGTTTTTACCGTTTTAGCGGTAGAGATTTTAGAGACAAAATGTTTCATGTTTTAAAATATTAATCTCACCATATTTTATATGAATTTTTAGATAATTGAACAAGGAATTAGATTTCACCAATACCAAGATGATATAAGACCTATAAAAAGAATATGGTTTGATGACATTTTACACAAATCAAATTGAGAGGGACGCACTGTGCGGCTAAATGTACATGACCAAAATTGGTGTGTCAAAATGTACGGAAAGATTTAAAGAACCCCTGGAAGTTAGAATTTGAAATAAGTAGGCCTAAAAATGTAGCTGTCCAGAAAAATTTGACGGGGAAAAAAATGTAATCAGAAACATCAAAATTCACAAGGATAAAAATGAAATTACCCCGACGCTGAGAATACCTGCCTCTATGGATGATAAATAGGAAAAAGTGACATCCAAATGACATGTAAAATTCGGTCCCTCTGGCCTTTGCTTGAATTATAAAATTAGCATAAGCAAATAACATAAACATTGTGTATTTTCATATTTCACTCTTTGTCTGTTTTCAGGCAGACCAAGGTGAAGGCTACAGTCAGTATTCTGATCTCATGGTTCAGGAACCAAACAGTAAAAGCACTAGACAAATAACAGGAAGAAAGAATCTGCTTCAGTCTAGTATTTGTAAGGCTCATGTTGATGATGTGCGGACATCACCAAATAGAGAGTGTAACACAGAGTCAGATCACATTTTTTCTGTATTTGAGATGAATACTGAACTCTGTGTGGCTGGTACTAGTTGTGGTTTACAGAGTAATGCTGAGACTAAAACACTTGAGAAAATACTTAATAAAAGGAAGCTTTTTACCTGTGATATATGTGGAGATGTATTTACTAGTGATTCTAAATTAAAGAATCACAAAAGAGCACATACAGGAGAAAAGTCTTACAAATGTGATGAGTGTAATGCTGTCTTTGCTAAAAAGATTAGTCTAATTAGTCACAAAAGAAAACATACAGAAAAAAAGTGTTATGTATGTGATGTATGTGGTGTTGCCTTTGCTCAAAATTGTCATTTGATTATTCACAAAAGAATACATACAGGAGAGAAGCCTTACGTATGTGATGTATGTGGTGTTTGTTTTAGTCAAATTCATGGTCTTAATTATCACAAGAGTTTACATACAGGAGAGAAGCCTTACAAATGTGATGTATGTGGCATGGAATTTATTCACAATAGTCGTTTAAAGTATCACAAAAAACTTCATACAGGTGAGAAACCTTACGTATGTGATGTGTGCGGTGCTGGATTTATTCAGGTAGGACATTTCAAAATTCACAAAAGAAAACATACAGGAGAAAAGCCTTACAAATGTGATATTTGTGGTGTACATTTCGCAACAAGTAGCACTTTATCAAGACACAGAAGAACACATTCAGGGGTGAAGCCTTTTCGATGTGATGTGTGCGGTGTATGTTTTGCTGAGAGTGTTACGCTAAAAAATCACAAGAGTACACATACAGGAGAAAAACCTTACCAATGTGTTTTGTGTAATGCTAAATATGCTGTATATTCATCTCTTTCAAAACACACGAGAGCACACACAGGGGAGAAGTCTTACAAATGTGATGTCTGTGGTGCTGGATTTTCTCAAAATGGACATTTAAAGATTCACAGGAGAACACATACAGGAGAGAAACCTTACAAATGTGATGTATGTGGCATAAGTTTTTCTATGAGCAACACTCTAAAATCACACAAGAGAACACATACAGGAGAAAAACCTTACAAATGTGATGTATGTAATGTTGTATATGCACATGCATATAGTCTAATGAAACATAAGAAAACACATACAGGAGAGAAACCTTACAAATGTGATGTATGCAATGTTATTTGTACACAAGCTTATAGCCTAATGAAACATAAGAGAACACATACAGGAGAGAAACCTTACAAATGTGTTTTGTGCAATGCTAAATTTACTGTGTATTCATCTCTTTCAAAACACATGACAGCACACGTAAGAGAGAAGTCTTTCAAATGTGATGTGTGTGATGCTGGATTTATTAATAGTGAACGTTTAAAGTATCACAAGAGAACACATACAGGAGAGAAACCTTACAAATGTGATGTATGTGGTATAAGTTTTGCTCTGAACAGCAGACTAAAAAAACACAAAATAACACATACAGGAGAGAAACCTTACAAATGTGATGTATGTGGTATTAGTTTTGCTTTGAGCTACACTCTAAAAGTACACATGAGAACACATACAGGAGAGAAACCTTACAAATGTGATGTATGCAATGTTGAATATACACGAGCTTATGGGCTAAACAAGCATAAGAGAACACATACATGAAAAGTCCCATATAAAGAGAACACATACATGAAATTAACAAGATCTTAATGATATTAAAAGTTTGTGTATGTCAAGATCTGCATGAAATAAAATATATTTTTATAACAAGATCTGCATGATATAATGTGTATGTGCATGACAAGATCTGCATGATATAATGTGTATGTGCATGACAAGATCTGCAATGTACAAAATGTATTTTTAAAAACAAATTCTTCAGGATAGAAAATGTATTTTTATAACAAGATCTGCATGATATAATGTGTATGTGCATGACAAGATCTGCATGATATAATGTGTATGTGCATAACAAGATCTGTAAGGTACAAAATGTATTTTTATAACAAATTCTTCAGGATATAAAATGTATTTTTATAACAAGATCTGCATGATATAATGTGTATGTGCATGACAAGATCTGCATGATATAATGTGTATGTGCATGACAAGATCTGCAAGGTACAAAATGTATTTTTAAAAACAAGTTCTTCAGGATATAAAATGTATTTTTATAACAAGATCTGCATGATATAAAGTGTATGTGCATGACGAAATCTGCAAGGTACAAAATATATTTTTGTAACAAATTCTTCAGGATATAAAATGTATTTTTATAACAAGATCTGCATGATATAATGTGTATGTGCATGACAAGGTCTGCAAGGTACAAAATGTATTTTTAAAAACAAGTTCTTCAGGATATAAAATGTATTTTTATAACAAGATCTGCATGATATAAAGTGTATGTGCATGACATGATCTGCATGATATAATGTGTATGTGTATAAGATCTATAGATTTTATGTTTATGATGTGGTTATCATCATCATCGAGTGCCATCTCCGCATCGAAGGTTGGCTACCATGGAACACCATTCTGCTCTGTCTTTTGGTTTGATGGTGCAGGTTGTCATAGGCTGACTTGTCTTTGCTAAAACAATTAGTCTAATTAGTGACAAAAAAAAACAAAAACAAAAAAACACTCTAATGTTAAGTCGGTCCTATTAAATGGCTGTGAAACATGGAGAACAACAAAATTGACAATCACGAAGATACAGACTTTCATTAATGGATGCTTACGCAGGATAAAAGGATGGAAATAGCAGGACAAAATCACTAACATAGAATTATGGAAATGTACCAGTCAAACACCAGTGGATAAAGAGATACAGCGAAGATGATAGCGCTGGATAGGACACACACTACGGAAGCCAACTGAGAGTATTACCCAACAGGCCCTTTTTTGGAATCCCCAGGGGAAAAGACAAAGAGGAAGACCAAGGAATTCTTGGAGAAGACAGATAGAAGCAGAGATGAAGATGATGGGGAAGACATGGAATGATCTTAAAAGAATGGCAAAAAATAGAATGACTTGGAAAGTGTTTGTTGAAGACCTATGCTCCACGGGGAGCTAAAAAGGTAGAAGAAGAAGTGACGAAAAAAAGAAAACGTACAGAAAAAATTTTTTATGTATGTGGTGTATGTAGTGTTGCCTTTGCTCAAAATTGTCATTTGATTATGCACAAAAGAATACATACAGGAGAGATTTTTTTTTAATGATGTGGTTCACACGACACAAAATGTATATGTATGACAATATCAGCAAGACAAGAAGTATATTATTTTCATGAAATAAATTTACATATAAAGAGGAAACCCTTTATATAGAGCTTCACAGCAGGAGGTAATCTGATCATCAGAAATAGACCTCACTGAGTATTTGTTATATATTAATATACATACATATAAATGTATGTAAAGAGCCCGTCACGCCAAGTGGTGTATAGGGAATATGGTGTTAGTGACCATAAATTTTGCAGATCTTCAGCACATGACTTTGGGGTAATGTGGTCGGTATTACACCCGTGCTGCTTTACTTTCCCAGAAAAAAAATTTGGTACCCATTTAAGGCTGGGTGAACCCGGAAGCCGTCGGTTGGGATCAAATTCTACCTCTTGTCCTTTGTAGTCCAGTTCACTAACCACTGAGCTATCGTGGCTCATATATGCATACATTGGAATGAATTTATCTGGGAACAATGTTAATATCAGATGATAGATGTACAATAGAGGTCACTACTTTTGGTTAATATGGCGGATAGACGATATGGAGTCGTTGAGGCACTGTCTGAAAAGTGTTCCTTGTTGCAGTTTCCTCATATTCCAAGTCTGGCTTACTGCCAGAGCTACTGAGTTTAGTGCTCTGTGTGAGCTGTGTGTTTCATCCAGATGGTGTTTCTATATTCAGATTGCTTACAATGAATGAAATATCATATGACGAAGGACATTTGAGTTGCATTCACTGTCTGTGCTATAATATGCCTTATGTCTTTTGACGTGTGCTGTGTTTGCTAAAATGGGAATGCAACTGCCTATATTTGATTGGATATTCGATGAGATGTCAATTCTGATGATTCCACTAGCATGGGCGGTTGAGCAATTATTTCCATTCGTTTGTAGTGACATTGGGGCCTTCGAATAACCATAACATACATTAGAAGTGCTATATAAAGAGAACACATACTTGAGAAGTGCCTTTTAAAGAGAACACATACTTGAGAAGTGCCTTTTAAAGAGAACACATACTTGAGAAGTGCCATATAAAGAGAATACATACTTGAGAAGTGACATATAAAGAGAACACATACTTGAGAAGTGCCTTTTAAAGAGAACACATACTTGAGAAGTGCCATATAAAGAGAATACATACTTGAGAAGTGAAATATAAAGAGAACACATACTTGAGAAGTGCCATATAAAGAGAACACATACTTGAGAAGTGCCATATAAAGAGAACACATACTTGAGAAGTGCCTTTTGAAGAGAACACATACTTGAGAAGTGCCAATATGAAGAGAATACATACTTAAGAAGTGACATATAAAGAGAACACATACACGAGAAGTGCTATATAAAGAGAACACATACACGAGAAGTGCCATATAAAGTGAACACATACATGAGAAGTGCCATATAAAGAGAACACACATGCAAGAAGTGCTATATAAAAAGACCACATACACGAGAAGTGCTATATAAAGAGAACACATACATGAGAAGTGCCATATAAAGTGAACACACATGCAAGAAGTGCTATATAAAGAGAACGCATACACAAGAAGTGCTATATAAAGTGAACACATACATGAGAAGTACTATATAAAAAGAACACATACATGAGAAGTGCTATATAAAGAGAACACATACACGAGAAGTGCCATATAAAGAGAACACATACATGAGAAGTGCTATATGAAGAGAACACATACATGTGATGTGCTATATAAAGTGAACACATACATGAGAAGTGCCATATAAAGAGAACACATACACGAGAAGTGCCATATAAAGAGAACACATACACGAGATTGCTACATAAAGTGAACACATACATGAGAAGTGCCATATAAAGAAAACACACATGTGAGAAGTTCCATATAAAGAGCACACATACACAAGAAGTGCTATATAAAGTGAACACATACATGAGAATTGCTATATAAAGAGAACACATATATCAGTAGTGCTATATAAAGTGAACACATACACAAGAAGTGCTATATAAAGTGAACACATACATGAGAATTGCTATATAAAGAGAACACATACATCAGAAGTGCCATATAAAGAGAACACATACACGAGAAGTGCCATATAAAGAGAACACATACATGAGAAGTGCTATATAAAGTGATACGTTTCTGTAGACACTGCTGAGAGTGTAGCTACTCTCTTTAAGGGCCACCATTACTTGATGCCTACTTCCTCTATGCCTGATAGTGCTGGCTTTTCTGTCTTGGTAAGAACTTTCCTCATTTATTGTTCTTTCAAGACTGTAACTGTGTGTTGTTATAAACAAAATAAAATTGCTATTTATAATACACATATACAATCTTTTGTTTTGAAAATCATCATCATGTGCCGTACCGGTTGACGTTGGCGATCGTGCCCTTCCACAATCTTCTATCCACAGTGCATTGTATGAGTTCTGTTGTTGACTGTTTTCCATGCCATGACACCAAGCTATCCAGTATTTTCTCTCTTTATCGTCCGCGATCTCTCTTTCCTTTTATTTTGCCAGTTGTAACCAAGTATTCCAACTTTCCTTTTCTTATGATGTGCCCAAAAATGTTGATTGCTTCTTTCTGATGTTTTTTAAGAGCTCCCTTTTTGTGTTGGCCTCTTTGAGAACTTCCTCAATGGTTTTTTTTAGCTGTCTAGGGAACTTTCAACATTCTTGTTTTTGAAAATGTTTAAAGTGTCCATTTGTTCTGATTACTCCATTTGTTCTATTTTATCTGCTATTTTCAGCAACTTTCTGAGGGGACTGGTTGGTCTGTGGGTTAGATTTTAGCTTCTGAACAGGGAGGTCCCAGGTTTAAACCCTAGCTCTGGTGGTGGAAATTTTTCATTTCAAATCCATGCCTTATTACATACCCCCATATTCCCAGTCCAGCTTGTTGCAGGAGCTACTGAATTAAGTGCTCTAGCACACCGTGAGCTGTGTGTTTCATCCGCTTTAATTGTGTTTCAATATTCCGATTATTTACGATGAATGATGATATCGTATGACAGGGAACAGACAGTTGTGTTCACTTTCTGTGCCGTTTCACCTGTCTTTTGGCGTGTGCTGAGACTGCTACGATGGGGACTACAGTTACCTTTCTTTGTTTGGAAGATGAGATAGTAATTCGGATGATTCCACTGGCACGGGCGGTTGAGCAATTATGGATTTTAATTCATTTGCAGTGATACCGAGGCCTTCCATAACCATACTTACCCTAAGTCTGGGCAATGAGTCCCATGTCTAGCCCTCTCGAATAACAACAAAAAAACAAAAGCATGTTAATGAACCCCTGTCAGCTAAAAGTGAAATAAGAGTAACCCAAAAAAATGATTACTGTCAGGGTAAAATCTGTTAAGCAAATCTTTGAATGCTGAAGAATGGATTTGTCAGGCCCATAGATACAAATATATTGCAGCTTTACTTTAAAATAGTGGCACAATATATCAACACCTAAATAGTGGGTGAACCCTAAAGGAAAAGAAGCCATCTTTTCTGTGGCATTGACAAAAAATTCTTCATTTTAGAAAGTTGGATGAGATTCTCTTCTTCCTTTCAGCTCCCTGTGGAGCATAGGTCTTCAATAAACACTTTCAGCTCCCTGTGGAGCATAGGTCTTCAACAAACACTTTCAGCTCCCTGTGGAGCATAGGTCTTCAACAAACACTTTCAGCTCCCTGTGGAGCATAGGTCTTCAACAAACACTTTCAGCTCCCTGTGGAGCATAGGTCTTCAATAAACACTTTCAGCTCCCTGTGGAGCATAGGTCTTCAACAAACACTTTCCAAGCTGTTCTGTTTCTTGCCATTCTTTTAAGAAAAATGCATAAATCCCTAGTTGGGAAAACCACCCGACTGGGCTACCGACATTCGGACAACCCGTGTTTTATTCCCGCTGGAAGCAGCGCGAGTTGTGCTCGTGGTTGGAAACAAAAAATACCACCATGGTTGACCCAGCCGCTGGAAGAAATGAGTACTAGGGTAGTACTCTCGGAGGGGTGAGGAATGCTGCCTCACATCACAAGTTTTGATGCTTGAAGCGACACTAACCAGAAATCTCTTGATTGGTGACCGAGAACATATGGGTGAAAACTTGCGTGTTAAGATACAGATTCAAGTCTTGTACTTTATCTTACCTCTTCATTTCTACTTCTGTTTCCTTCAAGTATATTTTGGTCTTCCTCTACTGGTGATAAAAAAATAAAAGGCTTGTAATGTAATACTCTCAGTTTAAGTTCCACAATGTGTGTCCTATCCAGCGCCATCATTGTATCTCTTTGTCCACTTGATATAAATTAAGATTTGGTTATTTTAGTATCATTTTTTTAATGAGTAACAAAGTGTTTTGTTTAATTTGTGCATTAATAATAAAGAACGTTTATATACCAGTGAACTTATCTTTGCATGTGATTTTGAAATCTGAACTTGTACATGTCTCAGTTGTTTGTCTTTGATACTAAAGTTTAACTTGCTCATTCAAGTCTTTCTAGGGATATAAAATACACATTATTCTATTATTATAGATATTCTTCTACCTTTTTTAGCTCCCTGTTGAGCATAGGTCTTCAACAAACAATTTCCAAGTCGTTCTGTTATTTGCCATTCTTTTAAGATCATTCCATGGCTTCCCCATCATCTTCATCTCTGCTTCTATCTGTCTTCTCCAAGAATGTTTTGGTCTTTCTCTTTGTCTTTTCCCCTGGTGATTCCAAAAAAGGGCCTGTTGTGTAATACTCTCAGTTGGCTTCCGCAGTGTGTCCTATCCAGTGCCATCGTCTTCGCTGTATCTCTTTATCCACTGGTGTTTGACTGGTACATTTCCATAATTCTATGTTAGTGATTTTGTCCTGCTATTTCCATCCTTTTATTCTGCGTAAGCATCCATTAATGAAAGTCTGTATCTTCATGATTGTCAATTTTGTTGTTCTCCAAGATTCACAGCCATATAATAGGACCGACTTAACATTTGAGTTGAAAATTTTTATTTTTGTATTTAACCTAATTTCTTTGGATTTTGATATGTTTCCCAGTGCAACGAAAGCTCCTCTTGTTTTTGATATCTTTATTTTTTTATCATTTTCTGTTCCACTCTCTTTATCTATATTATTGCCCAGATATATGTAAGATTGTACGTATTATAGATATAGAGATATCTGTAAATCATCTCTGAATGATTTCTCCATTTGTGAAAATGACTGTGAACATCTGGCAAGTGATTGCACACAATGGAGAGCATATACAAGGAATGGTATAACATCATTTGAGACTGTGCGAAGGCAAAAATTAGAAGAGAAAAGACTCATGAAAAAGGATGGAAAACCCTGTGGATCAGTGGGCCTGACTTGTTCATTTTGTGGCCTTGTGTGTTTGCTAAACATTGATAGAATTAGCCACGAGAGAAGCTGTTCGATAAAAACAAAAATTAAAAAAATACAAAAATACACAAAAGCCTCCACTAGAGCGTCTGACATGACGACAAGGGCCATATATATTATATATTCTATTATTTTAGTGATTGGGCAAAACTCAATCTGAAAAGTTGACACATGGTCACAAGTAAGAGTTGGCACATAAATGAGTCGACACAAGTAAGAGTTGGCACATAAATGAGTCAACACAAGTAAGAGTTGGCACATAAATGAGCTGACACAAGTAAGAGTTGGCACATAAATGAGTCAACACAAGTAAGAGTTGGCACATAGATGAGCTGACACAAGTAAGAGTTGGCACATAAATGAGCTGACACAAGTAAGAGTTGGCACATAAATGAGTCGACACAAGTAAGAGTTGCCACATAAATGAGTCGACACAAGTAAGAGTTGGCACATAAATGAGTCGACACAAGTAAGAGTTGGCACATAAATGAGCTGATGCAAGTAAGAGTTGGCACATAAATGAGTCAACACAAGTAAGAGTTGGCACATAGATGAGCTGACACAAGTAAGAGTTGGCACATAAATGAGTCGACACAAGTAAGAGTTGGCACATAAATGAGCTGACACAAGTAAGAGTTGGCACATAAATGAGTCAACACAAGTAAGAGTTGGCACATAAATGAGTCGACACAAGTAAGAGTTGGTACATAAATGAGTCGACACAAGTAAGAGTTGGTACATAAATGAGTTGACACAAGTAAGAGTTGGCACATAAATGAGTCGACACAAGTAAGAGTTGGCACATAAATGAGTCGACACAAGTAAGAGTTGGCACATGATGCATAGACACATGGACACAAGTAAGAGTTGGCATATAAAAGAGTCAACACATGGGCACAAGTAAGAGTCGGCACATAAAAGAGTCGACACATGGACACAAATAAGAGTTGACACATGGAAACAAGAGTTGAGACATGAACACAAAAGTTGACGCATGGACACAAGAGTTGACCTGGACACAAATAAGATTAGACACATATTAGAGTTGATACATGGGCACAAGAGATGACACATGGACACAAGAGTTGAGACATGAACACAAAAGTTGATGCATGGACACAAGAGTTGACACATGGATACAAGAGTTAACACATGGACACAAATAAGAGTTGACACAGACACAAGAGTTAACAAATGGACACAAAAGATGACACATGGATACAAGAGTTAACACTTGGACACAAATAAGAGTTGACACAGACACAAGAGTTAACACATGGACACAAAAGATGACACATGGACACAAGAGTTAACACATGGGCACAAATAAGAGTTGACTCATGGACACAAGAGTTAACACATGGGCACAAATAAGAGTTGACACAGACACAAGAGTTAACACATGGACACAAATAAGAGTTAACACATGGGCACAAGAGTTGACACATGGACACAAGAGATGACACAAGAGTTAACACATGGACACAAGAGTTAACACATGGACACAAAAGATGACACATGGACACAAGAGTTGACTCATGGACACAAGAGTTAACACATGTGCACAAGAGATGACACACAGACACAAGAGTTGACACATGGACACAAGAGTTAACACATGGACACAAGAGTTCACACATGGACACAAGAGTTCACACATGGACACAAAAGATGACACATGGACACAAGAGTTAACACATGGACACAAGAGTTGACTCATGGACACAAGAGTTGACACATGGACACAAGAGTTAACACATGGACACAAGAGTTAACACATAGACACAAATAAAAGTTAACACATGGACACAAATAAGAGTTGACACATGGAAACTAAAAAGTAGAAGAACCAATCCTCCAAACATTTCTGGAAGCATATACAAACTGACTGTTTCTGTAATGCATTGATTATAGATACATCCACTTTTCTTATTAAGCTCTCCAAATTGACTAAACTTCTTTTCCACTTCTAGACTTATCATTCTCTCAATATATACATCCTTGTTCATCCCCCCATCTCTTCTCTTAAGGAATGAACAAACTTGGCAATGTTCTCTTTGTGCAGAATCAGGCCACACTCAGTGCCAGGAAAGCTTATCAGCTATTTCATTTGCATGCAGTTCAAACACAGTTTAACATACAAAGACTGAAGACAAAAATATCAAATGAGAAAAACAAATGCAGTAAAATAGACATGCTTTATTATAAATACATTTCTTCTTTTGCAAACAGTTTTAAACATTAGTCTTAATAAATTCAAAGAAAGCATTGATCAGCTTCAAACTGGTAACTACACATCATCATCACTGTAGAAATGTGGTTTTGCAGAAGAATTTGAGAATACCATGGATAGCTAAGAAGATTAATGTAAAATGTTCTGAAAGAGGACAAAGCAAAAAGAGAGCTAATTTCCAATATTAGGAAGAAACAAACATCATTTTTTGGCCATGTAATGAGAAGGAAACAGCTGGAATAATTGTAACAACTGGGAAAATATGAAGGATGAAGAGATAGAGGGAAGCAAAGAGAAAAGATACCAGACAACTTAAGGGAATGACTTGGCAGAAGGTCAACAACAGAAATGGTAAATAACTGTTGAGATCGAAAGTTGTGGAGAGACATGATCAGGCATGGTACTTGATAATAATGATGATGACATCATCATCATGTGGCTTATCCCTGTTGGATCTTGACTCCCATGACAGCTACTCTCAACTTCTGGGTGAGGTGTCCAGCTTCTGCAGCAGCCAATCCCAGTTCACTTGTGTTATCTTCCATCCACCTTGCTCACTATCTTTCATTTATTAGAACTATTTCCACCATAATTATCTTCTCCTCACTTTGTATCCCCCTCCAGTCTCTCCATTTTCCTACTTCTCTCCTCCTCTCTTTGTATCCCTCTCTAGTCTCTCCATTTCCCTACTTCTCTACCTCTCTAGGCACTACTTCCTGCTTACAGTCACTCTATTACTCCACTTCTTTTGGACTCCCCCTCCATTCACTCCTGACCCACCGCCTCTCCTCCTGTCCACTTTACCCATACCATATTCTTACCCTTCTTATTCTTCCTCTCTATTTCTCTTCCCCTGGTTATTATTTTCTCCCTCCTCTCATCTCTCCATCCAGCTATTTTTAGCCCACCTATGACTACCTCTATTGCTCATCCCCCAGTTCTCCCCCTCGTCTTTTGCTCCTCCGATTCCTTTGTTTGGATTTTCCCTTCCTGTTAGGCCCCATTTATTTTATGGGACCTATTATCTTCTACTCCTCCCGCCCATTTGTCTGGTCACTGACATGCCTTACCTGAGCCGCTGTTGGGACCTTTTTCTTTATTTCTACTAGTGTTGTTACACTAGTCTGGCTACCCGCCATTTCTTCTCCCCCCTCCCCCCCTCTCTATCGTTTCTCCCACTATCCTGTTCTTGGCCTCCCTCGTGTCCATTTGGTTCGATTGCTTCACGGCAGACAGTCAAGTTATCTCAGCTAAGTGTTTGATTTTTCTTATACGTTTTACGATATATTTACCCACATTGTACTATTATCATTTCTATCTCTTCCTCATTTTTCCTATCCTTCTATTCTACACATCTTGACACTCATCCTACCTCCCCTCATGTAGCCTCCTTTCTTATTTCTACATCCTACTCTCTTCTCTTCTTTTCTGTCCACCTCTCCATTTCTCCTGATCATCTACCATGTAGTTATAGATAATTGTGCTTCATCGTTTGTTGTCGTTGTCCCTGTTTTCTGAAGAAGGGCACAGGCCGAAATGTCAGTATTGTGTTGTGTTCCTTTTTTGTAAAGTTGTCACCATACCTTGGAGTGTCTAACACTCCCCATCACTGGCTCCTTGCTACCAGCTTTACTGCAGCATTGCAATTGTTTGCCTGTTCCCCACCATTCACTCTGAAACTAATGTTCTATATTCAATGGTCATAGGCACCATTCACTCTGAAACTAATGTTCTATATTCAATGGTCATAGACACCATTAACTCTGTAACTAATATGCTATATGGCTGGTAGTAGGCATCATTCTCCTATACCATAATGTTCTGTACTTCATTTGTGCATGCAGTTGTTTCTGACAAACCATTCAAACTCATAATCAATTTTACTTGTATCTCACCCCATTAATCTTTATATTTTCATATTTTCTTTAAATAAAACTTTCTGACAAACACGCCCCCTCCAAAAAATAAATATATAAATAAAAAATGTGTTAAAATCTCATGGAATGTTCACTTCAATCCAACACATGCACTAGAAACATTATATAAATTATCTGTTAAAATATATATTTATTTGAATGTTCATAACAAGTAATTTTACACAATTTGCAGACATATAACAATACTGATGGTATCAGAGTGGTAGTGAGATCACTGTTGATTAATAATGTCCAGGTTCAATTCCCATCTAAAACCAAATTTTATTTTTAGCTTTGTGGTTTACCAAGCCCCTGAAAATAGGATACAGTGACTTTTCTGGGAAAGCTGGGCAGCATGGCAAGATAGTGACCATGTCCCACACAAAATGTGCACTCACAGTGTTTTGTCACTGATGCTTTAGTTCATTTGCTCATTTGTGTTTTTATCATCATCATCATGTGCCATACTGGTTGGCGTAGGTGATCGTGTCCTTCCACAATCTTCTATCTACAGTGCATCGTATCAGTTCTGTTGTTGACTGTTTTCCATGACACCAAGCTATCCAGTATTTTCTCCCTTTATTGTCCACGATCTCTCTTTCCTTTTATTTTGCCAGTTGTAACCAAGTATTCTAACTTTCCTCTTCTCATGATGTGCCCGAAAAATGTTGATTGTTTCTTCCTGATGTTTTTTTGGAGCTCCCTTTTTGTGTTGGCCTCTTTGAGAACTTCCTCAATGGTCTTTTTATCTGTCCAGGGAACTTTCAACATTCTTCTGAGAAATCCCATCTCTGTGGCCTCTAATCATCTTTTCATTTGTTTGTCTACTGTCCATGATTCACTTCCATAGGTCAGAATTGGTTCTATATAGCACCATTGAACTCTCTTTCTCATTTCTATAGACATAGATATGTTTTTATAGGAAAATAGAATACACATGCTTCAATTATATATTCAAATGGTTAGAAGAAGCTGTATCTTAAAATTTAAAAAAAAACATCAGTAGTTAAAAATTGAATATTGCATCCCTGAAAACCCTGAGATTTCCTCATCTTTTATATTATATGTTACAAGCATTAACTACTAACATTTCATTTGTACATAATTGAATATAATAAATATTAATTTAGATGAAAATATTACCTTTTTATGCATGGCAAAATTGAACTTTCATACAATATAGATTTTAAGAGTTAGGGGAATGTACTAGACTCATGATATCTTCACCTATATAAGGTGTTAAGTTTAATGACTAGAGCTATAATGTCACGTTGAGATGAAAACTAACAGTTATGGCACTGCTCATGGAGAAATATGGGCACTAACTGAACGTTGTACCCGTGCGCTGCCAAGGCCCAAAAGGGGAGTAAAGAATTGTGGCGCTGTTCCCTACCAGGCATGTTATTGAGGCGACTAAGGAGGGTTGGGCGTGGGGCTGGCTATTCTGTACTGTAAACATATAAGCAGCAAAAACTTCACAAACAGGGACAAGTCAAAGAAAAAAAATAATAAATCTGTCATCGAGGAAAGATAAGGGCTCGCTGTCTAAGAGATGTATGAGAAGACGGAAGCAAAGATGAAGATGGTGGGGAAGACATGGAATGAACTTAAAAGAATGGCAAGAAACAGAATGGCTCAGAAAGTGTTTGTTGAAGACCTATGCTCCACAGTGAGCTGAAAGGTAGAAGAACTGCATGTTTCCCATGTGCCCAAATTGTGTGCAGGAGAAAATCCCTTTCAACTGTAAATGTCAGCGATGTTGGAAAGATGAGAACATCATTCTTGGTTCTAAAATAAGGCTGATGCACACTCTTGTTATATAAATTTGTTCTATACGCTTGCCAATTATGGACAATTACAGCTGGGCTTCAGAAGAAATTACAAGCTATGGAGATGGAATGTTATAATAAAATTTTTGTGCATTTCTTACTTAGATCATATTACAAATAAAAAATTGTGGGCATTTCTTACTTAGATCGTATTACAAATAAAAAATTTTGCAAAAAGATACAAAAAGTAACTGGAATACATGATTATCTTTGACTATTTTGAAGAAATGCAAATTAAATGATTTGACCATATATCCTGATCATCTGGTCTAGCAAAATACCATTAAGCAGATAAATTTGAAAGGAAGGAAAAATAGACAGGAAAGTAAATAAGTAATGGTGTTGTTTTCTTTGAATTAAGGTTATGAAAGCTGGGTTAAAGACGCCAAATAGTACCTGAGCTAGAAGTGGTAGACAGTGAATAGTACCTGAGCTAGAAGTGTTGGACAGTGAATAGTACCTGAGCTAGAAGTGGTAGACAGTGAATAGTACCTGAGCTAGAAGTGGTAGACAGTGAATAGTACCTGAGCTAGAAGTGGTTGACAGTGAATAATAAATGAGCTAGAAGTGGAAGACAGTGAATAGTACCTGAGCTATAAGTTTTGGACAGTGAATAGTACATGAGCTAGAAGAGGTAGACAGTGAATAGTACCTGAGCTAGAAGTGTTGGACAGTGAATAGTACCTGAGCTAGAAGTGGTTGACAGTGAATAATAAATGAGCTAGAAGTGGAAGACAGTGAATAGTACCTGAGCTAGAAGTTTTGGACAGTGAATAGTACCTGAGCTAGAAGTGTTGGACAGTGAATAGTACCTGAGCTAGAAGTGTTGGACAGTGAATAGTACCTGAGCTAGAAGTGTTGGACAGTGAATAGTACCTGAGCTAGAAGTTTTGGACAGTGAATAGTACCTGAGCTAGAAGTGGCAGACAGTGAATAGTAAATGAGCTAGAAGTGGAAGACAGTGAATAGTACCTGAGCTAGAAGTGGTTGACAGTGAATAGTACCTGAGCTAGAAGTGGTTGACAGTGAATAGTACCTGAGCTAGAAGTGGAAGACAGTGAATAGTACCTGAGCTAGAAGTAGAAAACTGTGAATAGTGCCTGAGCTAGAAGTAGAAGACAGTGAACAGTACCTGAGCTAGAAGTGGCTGACAGTGAATGAGCTAGAAGTGGTAGACAGTGAATAGTACCTGAGCTAGAAGTAGTAAACAGTGAACAGTACCTGAGCTAGAAGTGGCAGACAGTGAATAGTACATGAGCTGCAAGTGGTTGACAGTGAACATTACCTGAGCTAGAAGTGGTTGACAGTGAACAGTACCTGAGCTAGAAGTAGAAGACAGTGAATAGTACCTGAGCTAGAAGTGGCAGGCAGTGAATAGTACCTGAGCTAGAAGTAGTAGACAGTGAACAGTACCTGAGCTAGAAGTAGAAGACAGTGAATAGTACCTGAGCTAGAAGTAGAAGACAGTGAATAGTACCTGAGCTAGAAGTAGTAGACAGT
Organism: Megaustenia siamemsis; assembly: GCA_032433765.1. Taxonomy (NCBI): domain Eukaryota; kingdom Metazoa; phylum Mollusca; class Gastropoda; order Stylommatophora; family Ariophantidae; genus Megaustenia; species Megaustenia siamemsis. Next base: position 27,205,968 of record JAVIAB010000159.1, on the reverse strand, counting down.
GAATAGTACATGAGCTAGAAGTAGAAGACAGTGAATAGTACATGAGCTAGAAGTAGTAGACAGTGAACAGCACCTGAGCTAGAAGTAGAAGACAGTGAACAGTACCTGAGCTAGAAGTAGAAGACAGTGAATAGTACCTGAGCTAGAAGTGGCAGACAGTGAATAGTGCATGAGCTGGATGTGGCAGACAGTGAATAGTGCATGAGCTGGAAGTGGTTGACAGTGAACAGTACCTGAGCTAGAAGTGGTTGACAGTGAACAGTACCTGAGCTAGAAGTAGAAGACAGTGAATAGTACCTGAGCTAGAAGTGGAAGACAGTGAATAGTACCTGAGCTAGAAGTAGAAGACAGTGAATAGTACCTGAGCTAGAAGTAGAAGACAGTGAATAGTACCTGAGCTAGAAGTGGCAGGCAGTGAATAGTACCTGAGCTAGAAGTGGTAGACAGTGAATAGTACCTGAGCTAGAAGTAGAAGACAGTGAACAGTACCTGAGATAGAAGTGGAAGACAGTGAATAGTACCTGAGCAAGAAGTGGAAGACAGTGAATAGTACCTGAGCTAGAAATGGAAGACAGTGAATAGTACCTGAGCTAGAAGTGTTGGACAATGAATAGTACATGAGCTAGAAGTTTTGGACAGTGAATAGTACCTGAGCTAGAAGTGGCAGACAGTGAATAGTACCTGAGCTAGAAGTATAAAACTGTGAATAGTATCTGAGCTAGAAGTGGCAGACAGTGAATAGTACCTGAGCTAGAAGTAGAAGACAGTGAATAGTACCTGAGCTAGAAGTTTTGGACAGTGAATAGTACCTGAGCTAGAAGTGGCAGACAGTGAATAGTACCTGAGCTAGAAGTATAAAACTGTGAATAGTATCTGAGCTAGAAGTGGCAGACAGTGAATAGTACCTGAGCTAGAAGTAGAAGACAGTGAATAGTACCTGAGCTAGAAGTAGAAAACTGTGAATAGTACCTGAGCTAGAAGTAGAAGACAGTGAACAGTACCTGAGCTACAAGTTTTGGACAGTGAATAGTACCTGAGCTAGAAGTGGTAGACAGTGAATAGTACCTGAGCTAGAAGTAGTAGACAGTGAACAGTACCTGAGCTAGAAGTGGTTGACAGTGAATAGTACATGAGCTAGAAGTGGCAGACAGCGAATAATACATGAGCTGGAAGTGGCAGACAGCGAATTATACATGAGCTTGAAGTGGCAGACAGCGAATAATACATGAGCTAGAAGTGGCAGACAGTGAATAGTACATGAGCTGGAAGTGGTTGACAGTGAACAGTACCTGAGCTAGAAGTAGAAGACAGTGAATAGTGCATGAGATGGAAGTGGCAGACAGTGAATAGTGCATGAGCTGGAAGTGGTTGACAGTGAACAGTACCTGAGCTAGAAGTGGCAGACAGTGAATAGTACCTGAGCTAGAAGTGGCAGACAGCGAATTATACATGAGCTTGAAGTGGCAGACAGCGAATAATACATGAGCTAGAAGTGGCAGACAGTGAATAGTACATGAGCTGGAAGTGGTTGACAGTGAATAGTACATGAGCTTGAAGTGGCAGACAGTGAATAGTACATGAGCTAGAAGTGGCAGACAGCGAATAATACATGAGCTGGAAGTGGCAGACAGCGAATAATACATGAGCTGGAAGTGGCAGACAGTGAACAGTACATGAGCTGGAAGTGGCGGACAGTGAATAGTACATGAGCTGGAAGTGGTTGACAGTGAATAGTACATGAGCTAGAAGTGGCAGACAGCGAATAATACATGAGCTGGAAGTGGCAGACAGCGAATAATACATGAGCTGGAAGTGGCAGACAGTGAACAGTACATGAGCTGGAAGTGGCAGACAGTGAATAGTACATGAGCTGGAAGTGGCAGACAGTGAATAGTACATGAGCTGGAAGTGGTTGACAGTGAATAGTACATGAGCTAGAAGTGGCAGACAGTGATTAGTATATGAGCTTGAAGTGGCAGACAGCGAATAATACATGAGCTGGAAGTGGCAGACAGTGAATAGTACATGAGCTAGAAGTGGAAGACAGTGAATAGTACCTGAGCAAGAAGTAGAAGACAGTGAATAGTACCTGAGCTAGAAGTGGCAGGCAGTGAATAGTACCTGAGCTAGAAGTAGAAGACAGTGAATAGTACCTGAGCTAGAAGTGGCAGGCAGTGAATAGTACCTGAGCTAGAAGTGGTAGACAGTGAATAGTACCTGAGCTAGAAGTAGAAGACAGTGAACAGTACCTGAGATAGAAGTGGAAGACAGTGAATAGTACCTGAGCAAGAAGTGGAAGACAGTGAATAGTACCTGAGCTAGAAATGGAAGACAGTGAATAGTACCTGAGCTAGAAGTGTTGGACAATGAATAGTACATGAGCTAGAAGTTTTGGACAGTGAATAGTACCTGAGCTAGAAGTGGCAGACAGTGAATAGTATCTGAGCTAGAAGTGGCAGACAGTGAATAGTACCTGAGCTAGAAGTAGAAGACAGTGAATAGTACCTGAGCTAGAAGTAGAAAACTATGAATAGTACCTGAGCTAGAAGTAGAAGTAAGTGGACAGTACCTGAGCTACAAGTTTTGGACAGTGAATAGTACCTGAGCTAGAAGTGGAAGACAGTGAATAGTACCTGAGCTAGAAATGGAAGACAGTGAATAGTACCTGAGCTAGAAGTGTTGGACAATGAATAGTACATGAGCTAGAAGTTTTGGACAGTGAATAGTACCTGAGCTAGAAGTGGCAGACAGTGAATAGTATCTGAGCTAGAAGTGGCAGACAGTGAATAGTACCTGAGCTAGAAGTAGAAGACAGTGAATAGTACCTGAGCTAGAAGTAGAAAACTATGAATAGTACCTGAGCTAGAAGTAGAAGACAGTGAACAGTACCTGAGCTACAAGTTTTGGACAGTGAATAGTACCTGAGCTAGAAGTGGAAGACAGTGAATAGTACCTGAGCAAGAAGTGGAAGACAGTGAATAGTACCTGAGCTAGAAATGGAAGACAGTGAATAGTACCTGAGCTAGAAGTGTTGGACAATGAATAGTACATGAGCTAGAAGTTTTGGACAGTGAATAGTACCTGAGCTAGAAGTGGCAGACAGTGAATAGTACCTGAGCTAGAAGTATAAAACTGTGAATAGTATCTGAGCTAGAAGTGGCAGACAGTGAATAGTACCTGAGCTAGAAGTAGAAGACAGTGAATAGTACCTGAGCTAGAAGTAGAAAACTGTGAATAGTACCTGAGCTAGAAGTAGAAGACAGTGAACAGTACCTGAGCTACAAGTTTTGGACAGTGAATAGTACCTGAGCTAGAAGTGGTAGACAGTGAATAGTACCTGAGCTAGAAGTAGTAGACAGTGAACAGTACCTGAGCTAGAAGTGGTTGACAGTGAATAGTACATGAGCTAGAAGTGGCAGACAGCGAATAATACATGAGCTGGAAGTGGCAGACAGCGAATTATACATGAGCTTGAAGTGGCAGACAGCGAATAATACATGAGCTAGAAGTGGCAGACAGTGAATAGTACATGAGCTGGAAGTGGTTGACAGTGAACAGTACCTGAGCTAGAAGTAGAAGACAGTGAATAGTGCATGAGATGGAAGTGGCAGACAGTGAATAGTGCATGAGCTGGAAGTGGTTGACAGTGAACAGTACCTGAGCTAGAATTGGAAGACAGTGAATAGTACCTGAGCTAGAAATGGCAGACAACGAATAGTACATGAGCTGGAAGTGGTAGACAGTGAATACTACATGAGCTGGAAGTGACAGACAGTGAATAGTACATGAGCTGGAAGTGGTTGACAGTGAATAGTACATGAGCTAGAAGTGGCAGATAGTGATTAGTATATGAGCTGGAAGTGGCAGACAGCGAATAATACATGAGCTGGAAGTGGCAGACAGTGAATAGTACATGAGCTAGAAGTGGCAGACAGTGAATAGTACCTGAGCTAGAAGTGGCAGACAGCGAATTATACATGAGCTTGAAGTGGCAGACAGCGAATAATACATGAGCTAGAAGTGGCAGACAGTGAATAGTACATGAGCTGGAAGTGGTTGACAGTGAATAGTACATGAGCTTGAAGTGGCAGACAGTGAATAGTACATGAGCTAGAAGTGGCAGACAGCGAATAATACATGAGCTGGAAGTGGCAGACAGCGAATAATACATGAGCTGGAAGTGGCAGACAGTGAACAGTACATGAGCTGGAAGTGGCGGACAGTGAATAGTACATGAGCTGGAAGTGGTTGACAGTGAATAGTACATGAGCTAGAAGTGGCAGACAGCGAATAATACATGAGCTGGAAGTGGCAGACAGCGAATAATACATGAGCTGGAAGTGGCAGACAGTGAACAGTACATGAGCTGGAAGTGGCAGACAGTGAATAGTACATGAGCTGGAAGTGGTTGACAGTGAATAGTACATGAGCTAGAAGTGGCAGACAGTGATTAGTATATGAGCTTGAAGTGGCAGACAGCGAATAATACATGAGCTGGAAGTGGCAGACAGTGAATAGTACATGAGCTAGAAGTGGAAGACAGTGAATAGTACCTGAGCTAGAAGTAGAAGACAGTGAATAGTACCTGAGCTAGAAGTGGCAGGCAGTGAATAGTACCTGAGCTAGAAGTAGAAGACAGTGAATAGTACCTGAGCTAGAAGTGGCAGGCAGTGAATAGTACCTGAGCTAGAAGTGGTAGACAGTGAATAGTACCTGAGCTAGAAGTAGAAGACAGTGAACAGTACCTGAGATAGAAGTGGAAGACAGTGAATAGTACCTGAGCAAGAAGTGGAAGACAGTGAATAGTACCTGAGCTAGAAATGGAAGACAGTGAATAGTACCTGAGCTAGAAGTGTTGGACAATGAATAGTACATGAGCTAGAAGTTTTGGACAGTGAATAGTACCTGAGCTAGAAGTGGCAGACAGTGAATAGTATCTGAGCTAGAAGTGGCAGACAGTGAATAGTACCTGAGCTAGAAGTAGAAGACAGTGAATAGTACCTGAGCTAGAAGTAGAAAACTATGAATAGTACCTGAGCTAGAAGTAGAAGACAGTGAACAGTACCTGAGCTACAAGTTTTGGACAGTGAATAGTACCTGAGCTAGAAGTGGTAGACAGTGAATAGTACCTGAGCTAGAAGTAGTAGACAGTGAACAGTACCTGAGCTAGAAGTGGTTGACAGTGAATAGTGCATGAGCTAGAAGTGGCAGACAGCGAATAATACATGAGCTTGAAGTGGCAGACAGCGAATAATACATGAGCTAGAAGTGGCAGACAGTGAATAGTACATGAGCTGGAAGTGGTTGACAGTGAACAGTACCTGAGCTAGAAGTAGAAGACAGTGAATAGTGCATGAGATGGAAGTGGCAGACAGTGAATAGTGCATGAGCTGGAAGTGGTTGACAGTGAACAGTACCTGAGCTAGAAGTGGCAGACAGTGAATAGTACCTGAGCTAGAAGTGGCAGACAGCGAATTATACATGAGCTTGAAGTGGCAGACAGCGAATAATACATGAGCTAGAAGTGGCAGACAGTGAATAGTACATGAGCTGGAAGTGGTTGACAGTGAATAGTACATGAGCTTGAAGTGGCAGACAGTGAATAGTACATGAGCTAGAAGTGGCAGACAGCGAATAATACATGAGCTGGAAGTGGCAGACAGCGAATAATACATGAGCTGGAAGTGGCAGACAGTGAACAGTACATGAGCTGGAAGTGGCAGACAGCGAATAATACATGAGCTGGAAGTGGCAGACAGCGAATAATACATGAGCTGGAAGTGGCAGACAGTGAACAGTACATGAGCTGGAAGTGGCAGACAGTGAATAGTACATGAGCTGGAAGTGGTTGACAGTGAATAGTACATGAGCTAGAAGTGGAAGACAGTGATTAGTATATGAGCTTGAAGTGGCAGACAGCGAATAATACATGAGCTGGAAGTGGCAGACAGTGAATAGTACATGAGCTAGAAGTGGAAGACAGTGAATAGTACCTGAGCAAGAAGTAGAAGACAGTGAATAGTACCTGAGCTAGAAGTGGCAGGCAGTGAATAGTACCTGAGCTAGAAGTAGAAGACAGTGAATAGTACCTGAGCTAGAAGTGGCAGGCAGTGAATAGTACCTGAGCTAGAAGTGGTAGACAGTGAATAGTACCTGAGCTAGAAGTAGAAGACAGTGAACAGTACCTGAGATAGAAGTGGAAGACAGTGAATAGTACCTGAGCAAGAAGTGGAAGACAGTGAATAGTACCTGAGCTAGAAATGGAAGACAGTGAATAGTACCTGAGCTAGAAGTGTTGGACAATGAATAGTACATGAGCTAGAAGTTTTGGACAGTGAATAGTACCTGAGCTAGAAGTGGCAGACAGTGAATAGTATCTGAGCTAGAAGTGGCAGACAGTGAATAGTACCTGAGCTAGAAGTAGAAGACAGTGAATAGTACCTGAGCTAGAAGTAGAAAACTATGAATAGTACCTGAGCTAGAAGTAGAAGACAGTGAACAGTACCTGAGCTACAAGTTTTGGACAGTGAATAGTACCTGAGCTAGAAGTGGAAGACAGTGAATAGTACCTGAGCAAGAAGTGGAAGACAGTGAATAGTACCTGAGCTAGAAATGGAAGACAGTGAATAGTACCTGAGCTAGAAGTGTTGGACAATGAATAGTACATGAGCTAGAAGTTTTGGACAGTGAATAGTACCTGAGCTAGAAGTGGCAGACAGTGAATAGTACCTGAGCTAGAAGTATAAAACTGTGAATAGTATCTGAGCTAGAAGTGGCAGACAGTGAATAGTACCTGAGCTAGAAGTAGAAGACAGTGAATAGTACCTGAGCTAGAAGTAGAAAACTGTGAATAGTACCTGAGCTAGAAGTAGAAGACAGTGAACAGTACCTGAGCTACAAGTTTTGGACAGTGAATAGTACCTGAGCTAGAAGTGGTAGACAGTGAATAGTACCTGAGCTAGAAGTAGTAGACAGTGAACAGTACCTGAGCTAGAAGTGGTTGACAGTGAATAGTACATGAGCTAGAAGTGGCAGACAGCGAATAATACATGAGCTGGAAGTGGCAGACAGCGAATTATACATGAGCTTGAAGTGGCAGACAGCGAATAATACATGAGCTAGAAGTGGCAGACAGTGAATAGTACATGAGCTGGAAGTGGTTGACAGTGAACAGTACCTGAGCTAGAAGTAGAAGACAGTGAATAGTGCATGAGATGGAAGTGGCAGACAGTGAATAGTGCATGAGCTGGAAGTGGTTGACAGTGAACAGTACCTGAGCTAGAAGTGGAAGACAGTGAATAGTACCTGAGCTAGAAATGGCAGACAACGAATAGTACATGAGCTGGAAGTGGTAGACAGTGAATACTACATGAGCTGGAAGTGACAGACAGTGAATAGTACATGAGCTGGAAGTGGTTGACAGTGAATAGTACATGAGCTAGAAGTGGCAGATAGTGATTAGTATATGAGCTGGAAGTGGCAGACAGCGAATAATACATGAGCTGGAAGTGGCAGACAGTGAATAGTACATGAGCTAGAAGTGGCAGACAGTGAATAGTACCTGAGCTAGAAGTGGCAGACAGCGAATTATACATGAGCTTGAAGTGGCAGACAGCAAATAATACATGAGCTAGAAGTGGCAGACAGTGAATAGTACATGAGCTGGAAGTGGTTGACAGTGAATAGTACATGAGCTTGAAGTGGCAGACAGTGAATAGTACATGAGCTAGAAGTGGCAGACAGCGAATAATACATGAGCTGGAAGTGGCAGACAGCGAATAATACATGAGCTGGAAGTGGCAGACAGTGAACAGTACATGAGCTGGAAGTGGCGGACAGTGAATAGTACATGAGCTGGAAGTGGTTGACAGTGAATAGTACATGAGCTAGAAGTGGCAGACAGCGAATAATACATGAGCTGGAAGTGGCAGACAGCGAATAATACATGAGCTGGAAGTGGCAGACAGTGAACAGTACATGAGCTGGAAGTGGCAGACAGTGAATAGTACATGAGCTGGAAGTGGTTGACAGTGAATAGTACATGAGCTAGAAGTGGCAGACAGTGATTAGTATATGAGCTTGAAGTGGCAGACAGCGAATAATACATGAGCTGGAAGTGGCAGACAGTGAATAGTACATGAGCTAGAAGTGGAAGACAGTGAATAGTACCTGAGCTAGAAGTAGAAGACAGTGAATAGTACCTGAGCTAGAAGTGGCAGGCAGTGAATAGTACCTGAGCTAGAAGTAGAAGACAGTGAATAGTACCTGAGCTAGAAGTGGCAGGCAGTGAATAGTACCTGAGCTAGAAGTGGTAGACAGTGAATAGTACCTGAGCTAGAAGTAGAAGACAGTGAACAGTACCTGAGATAGAAGTGGAAGACAGTGAATAGTACCTGAGCAAGAAGTGGAAGACAGTGAATAGTACCTGAGCTAGAAATGGAAGACAGTGAATAGTACCTGAGCTAGAAGTGTTGGACAATGAATAGTACATGAGCTAGAAGTTTTGGACAGTGAATAGTACCTGAGCTAGAAGTGGCAGACAGTGAATAGTATCTGAGCTAGAAGTGGCAGACAGTGAATAGTACCTGAGCTAGAAGTAGAAGACAGTGAATAGTACCTGAGCTAGAAGTAGAAAACTATGAATAGTACCTGAGCTAGAAGTAGAAGACAGTGAACAGTACCTGAGCTACAAGTTTTGGACAGTGAATAGTACCTGAGCTAGAAGTGGTAGACAGTGAATAGTACCTGAGCTAGAAGTAGTAGACAGTGAACAGTACCTGAGCTAGAAGTGGTTGACAGTGAATAGTACATGAGCTAGAAGTGGCAGACAGCGAATAATACATGAGCTGGAAGTGGCAGACAGCGAATTATACATGAGCTTGAAGTGGCAGACAGCGAATAATACATGAGCTAGAAGTGGCAGACAGTGAATAGTGCATGAGCTGGAAGTGGTTGACAGTGAACAGTACCTGAGCTAGAAGTGGAAGACAGTGAATAGTACCTGAGCTAGAAATGGCAGACAACGAATAGTACATGAGCTGGAAGTGGTAGACAGTGAATACTACATGAGCTGGAAGTGACAGACAGTGAATAGTACATGAGCTGGAAGTGGTTGACAGTGAATAGTACATGAGCTAGAAGTGGCAGATAGTGATTAGTATATGAGCTGGAAGTGGCAGACAGCGAATAATACATGAGCTGGAAGTGGCAGACAGTGAATAGTACCTGAGCTAGAAGTGGCAGACAGTGAATAGTACCTGAGCTAGAAGTGGCAGACAGCGAATTATACATGAGCTTGAAGTGGCAGACAGCGAATAATACATGAGCAAGAAGTGGCAGACAGTGAATAGTACATGAGCTGGAAGTGGTTGACAGTGAATAGTACATGAGCTTGAAGTGGCAGACAGTGAATAGTACATGAGCTAGAAGTGGCAGACAGCGAATAATACATGAGCTGGAAGTGGCAGACAGCGAATTATACATGAGCTGGAAGTGGCAGACAGTGAACAGTACATGAGCTGGAAGTGGCGGACAGTGAATAGTACATGAGCTGGAAGTGGCAGACAGCGAATAATACATGAGCTGGAAGTGGCAGACAGTGAACAGTACATGAGCTGGAAGTGGCAGACAGTGAATAGTACATGAGCTGGAAGTGGTTGACAGTGAATAGTACATGAGCTAGAAGTGGCAGACAGTGATTAGTATATGAGCTTGAAGTGGCAGACAGCGAATAATACATGAGCTGGAAGTGGCAGACAGTGAATAGTACATGAGCTAGAAGTGGCAGACAGTGATTAGTATATGAGCTTGAAGTGGCAGACAGCGAATAATACATGAGCTGGAAGTGGCAGACAGTGAACAGTACATGAGCTGGAAGTGGCGGACAGTGAATAGTACATGAGCTAGAAGTGGCAGACAGCGAATAATACATGAGCTGGAAGTGGCAGACAGTGAACAGTACATGAGCTGGAAGTGGCAGACAGTGAATAGTACATGAGCTGGAAGTGGTTGACAGTGAATAGTACATGAGCTAGAAGTGGCAGACAGTGATTAGTATATGAGCTTGAAGTGGCAGACAGCGAATAATACATGAGCTGGAAGTGGCAGACAGTGAATAGTACATGAGCTGGAAGTGGCGGACAGTGAATAGTACCTGAGCTAGAAGTGGTTGACAGTGAATAGTACATGAGCTAGAAGTGGCAACAGTGAATAATACATGAGCTTGAAGTTGCAGACAGTGAATAGTACATGAGCTAGAAGTGGCAGACAGCGAATAATACATGGGCTGGAAGTGTCAGACAGCAAATAATACGTGAGCTGGAAGTGGTTGACAGTGAACAGTACCTGAGCTAGAAGTAGAAGACAGTGAATAGTACCTGAGCTAGAAGTGGTAGACAGTGAATAGTACCTGAGCTAGAAGTAGTAGACAGTGAACAGTACCTGAGCTAGAAGTAGAAGACAGTGAATAGTACCTGAGCCAGAAGTGGCAGACAGTGAATAGTGCATGAGCTGGAAGTGGCAGACAGTGAATAGTGCATGAGCTGAAAGTGGTTGACAGTGAACAGTACATGAGCTAGAAGTGGCAGACAGTGAATAGTACATGAGCTAGAAGTGGTTGACAGTGAATAGTACATGAGCTGGAAGTGGCAGACAATGAATAGTACATGAGCTAAAGTGGCGGACAGCGAATAATACATGAGCTGGAAGTGGCAGACAGTGAATAGTACATGAGCTGGAAGTGGCAGACAGTGAACAGTACATGAGCTGGAAGTGGCAACAGTGAATAATACATGAGCTTGAAGTGGCAGACAGTGAATAGTACCTGAGCTAGAAGTAGAAGACAGTGAATAGTACCTGAGCTAGAAGTGGCAGGCAGTGAATAGTACCTGAGCTAGAAATGGAAGACAGTGAATAGTACCTGAGCAAGAAGTGGCAGACAGTGAATAGTACATGAGCTGGAAGTGACAGACAGTGAATAGTACATGAGCTGGAAGTGGTTGACAGTGAGTAGTACATGAGCTAGAAGTGGCAGACAGTGAATAGTACATGAGCTGGAAGTGACAGACAGTGAATAGTACATGAGCTGGAAGTGGTTGACAGTGAGTAGTACATGAGCTAGAAGTGGCAGACAGTGATTAGTATATGAGCTTGAAGTGGCAGACAGCGAATAATACATGAGCTGGAAGTGGCAGACAGTGAACAGTACATGAGCTGGAAGTGGCGGACAGTGAATAGTACATGAGCTGGAAGTGGCAGACAGCGAATAATACATGAGCTGGAAGTGGCAGACAGTGAACAGTACATGAGCTGGAAGTGGCAGACAGTGAATAGTACATGAGCTGGAAGTGGTTGACAGTGAATAGTACATGAGCTAGAAGTGGCAGACAGTGATTAGTATATGAGCTTGTAGTGGCAGACAGCGAATAATACATGAGCTGGAAGTGGCAGACAGTGAATAGTACATGAGCTAGAAGTGGCAGACAGTGATTAGTATATGAGCTTGAAGTGGCAGACAGCGAATAATACATGAGCTGGAAGTGGCAGACAGTGAACAGTACATGAGCTGGAAGTGGCGGACAGTGAATAGTACATGAGCTAGAAGTGGCAGACAGCGAATAATACATGAGCTGGAAGTGGCAGACAGTGAACAGTACATGAGCTGGAAGTGGCAGACAGTGAATAGTACATGAGCTGGAAGTGGTTGACAGTGAATAGTACATGAGCTAGAAGTGGCAGACAGTGATTAGTATATGAGCTTGAAGTGGCAGACAGCGAATAATACATGAGCTGGAAGTGGCAGACAGTGAATAGTACATGAGCTGGAAGTGGCGGACAGTGAATAGTACCTGAGCTAGAAGTGGTTGACAGTGAATAGTACATGAGCTAGAAGTGGCAACAGTGAATAATACATGAGCTTGAAGTTGCAGACAGTGAATAGTACATGAGCTAGAAGTGGCAGACAGCGAATAATACATGGGCTGGAAGTGGCAGACAGCAAATAATACGTGAGCTGGAAGTGGTTGACAGTGAACAGTACCTGAGCTAGAAGTAGAAGACAGTGAATAGTACCTGAGCTAGAAGTGGTAGACAGTGAATAGTACCTGAGCTAGAAGTAGTAGACAGTGAACAGTACCTGAGCTAGAAGTAGAAGACAGTGAATAGTTCCTGAGCCAGAAGTGGCAGACAGTGAATAGTGCATGAGCTGGAAGTGGCAGACAGTGAATAGTGCATGAGCTGAAAGTGGTTGACAGTGAACAGTACATGAGCTAGAAGTGGCAGACAGTGAATAGTACATGAGCTAGAAGTGGTTGACAGTGAATAGTACATGAGCTGGAAGTGGCAGACAATGAATAGTACATGAGCTAAAGTGGCGGACAGCGAATAATACATGAGCTGGAAGTGGCAGACAGTGAATAGTACATGAGCTGGAAGTGGCAGACAGTGAACAGTACATGAGCTGGAAGTGGCAACAGTGAATAATACATGAGCTTGAAGTGGCAGACAGTGAATAGTACCTGAGCTAGAAGTAGAAGACAGTGAATAGTACCTGAGCTAGAAGTGGCAGGCAGTGAATAGTACCTGAGCTAGAAATGGAAGACAGTGAATAGTACCTGAGCAAGAAGTGGCAGACAGTGAATAGTACATGAGCTGGAAGTGACAGACAGTGAATAGTACATGAGCTGGAAGTGGTTGACAGTGAGTAGTACATGAGCTAGAAGTGGCAGACAGTGAATAGTACATGAGCTGGAAGTGACAGACAGTGAATAGTACATGAGCTGGAAGTGGTTGACAGTGAGTAGTACATGAGCTAGAAGTGGCAGACAGTGATTAGTATATGAGCTTGAAGTGGCAGACAGCGAATAATACATGAGCTGGAAGTGGCAGACAGTGATTAGTATATGAGCTTGAAGTGGTTGACAGTGAATAGTACATGAGCTAGAAGTGGCAGACAGCGAATAATACATGGGCTGGAAGTGGCAGACAGCGAATAATACGTGAGCTGGAAGTGGTTGACAGTGAATAGTACATGAGCTGGAAGTGGCAGACAGTGAATAGTACATGAGCTGGAAGTGGTTGACAGTGAATAGTAGACGCTGGACAGTACCTGAGCTGGAAGTGGTAGACACTGGACAGTACCTGAGCTGGAAGTGGTAGATGCTGGACAGTACCTGAGCTGGAAGTGGTGGATACTGGACAGTACCTGAGCTGGAAGTGGTAGACACTGGACAGTACCTGAGCTGGAAGTGGTAGACACTGGACAGTACCTGAGCTGGAAGTGGTGGATACTGGACAGTACCTGAGCTGGAAGTGGTAGATGCTGGACAGTACCTGAGCTGGAAGTGGTAGACAGTGAACAGTACCTGAGCTGGAAGTGGTAGACACTGGACAGTACCTGAGCTGGAAGTGGTAGACGCTGGACAGTACCTGGAGTCAAAGCACCAGACAGCAGCAGAGCTGGAAGCTATCAGCAACTCATAGCTGAAATTTTGTGCCAGGATTGATCAACCATAAACATCCAGATCCTACACCACCTCTTCAAGGTGCCTCCAGAAACAGACTAACTTGTCAGGCCTGGGCCCGGTGAGTAGAGATCAAAGAGGAAAGACAATGTGGTTTCCAAAAATGACACGCTGAAGTCAGGTGTTAGACATCAACATTACCTTGAACACAACAACAGAAGAAGTAGCAGATCTGGCTAGAGACAGAGATTCTTTGGCTGTAGTGAATGCAATGTTTGCAAAAGACATGTGACTTGTTGATGATTTACAATTTTCAAAGATTTCGAGTTCCGGTACAAGATGTCGGATTTCCTCATCTTTTATATTATATGTTACAAGCATTAACTACTAACATTTCATTTGTACATAATTGAATATAATAAATATTAATTTAGATGAAAATATTACCTTTTTATGCATGGCAAAATTGAACTTTCATACAATATAGATTTTAAGAGTTAGGGGAATGTACTAGACTCATGATATCTTCACCTATATAAGGTGTTAAGTTTAATGACTAGAGCTATAATGTCACGTTGAGATGAAAACTAACAGTTATGGCACTGCTCATGGAGAAATATGGGCACTAACTGAACGTTGTACCCGTGCGCTGCCAAGGCCCAAAAGGGGAGTAAAGAATTGTGGCGCTGTTCCCTACCAGGCATGTTATTGAGGCGACTAAGGAGGGTTGGGCGTGGGGCTGGCTATTCTGTACTGTAAACATATAAGCAGCAAAAACTTCACAAACAGGGACAAGTCAAAGAAAAAAAATAATAAATCTGTCATCGAGGAAAGATAAGGGCTCGCTGTCTAAGAGATGTATGAGAAGACGGAAGCAAAGATGAAGATGGTGGGGAAGACATGGAATGAACTTAAAAGAATGGCAAGAAACAGAATGGCTCAGAAAGTGTTTGTTGAAGACCTATGCTCCACAGTGAGCTGAAAGGTAGAAGAACTGCATGTTTCCCATGTGCCCAAATTGTGTGCAGGAGAAAATCCCTTTCAACTGTAAATGTCAGCGATGTTGGAAGATGAGAACATCATTCTTGGTTCTAAAATAAGGCTGATGCACACTCTTGTTATATAAATTTGTTCTATACGCTTGCCAATTATGGACAATTACAGCTGGGCTTCAGAAGAAATTACAAGCTATGGAGATGGAATGTTATAATAAAATTTTTGTGCATTTCTTACTTAGATCATATTACAAATAAAAAATTGTGGGCATTTCTTACTTAGATCGTATTACAAATAAAAAATTTTGCAAAAAGATACAAAAAGTAACTGGAATACATGATTATCTTTGACTATTTTGAAGAAATGCAAATTAAATGATTTGACCATATATCCTGATCATCTGGTCTAGCAAAATACCATTAAGCAGATAAATTTGAAAGGAAGGAAAAATAGACAGGAAAGTAAATAAGTAATGGTGTTGTTTTCTTTGAATTAAGGTTATGAAAGCTGGGTTAAAGACGCCAAATAGTACCTGAGCTAGAAGTGGTAGACAGTGAATAGTACCTGAGCTAGAAGTGTTGGACAGTGAATAGTACCTGAGCTAGAAGTGGTAGACAGTGAATAGTACCTGAGCTAGAAGTGGTAGACAGTGAATAGTACCTGAGCTAGAAGTGGTTGACAGTGAATAATAAATGAGCTAGAAGTGGAAGACAGTGAATAGTACCTGAGCTATAAGTTTTGGACAGTGAATAGTACATGAGCTAGAAGAGGTAGACAGTGAATAGTACCTGAGCTAGAAGTGTTGGACAGTGAATAGTACCTGAGCTAGAAGTGGTTGACAGTGAATAATAAATGAGCTAGAAGTGGAAGACAGTGAATAGTACCTGAGCTAGAAGTTTTGGACAGTGAATAGTACCTGAGCTAGAAGTGTTGGATAGTGAATAGTACCTGAGCTAGAAGTGTTGGACAGTGAATAGTACCTGAGCTAGAAGTGTTGGACAGTGAATAGTACCTGAGCTAGAAGTTTTGGACAGTGAATAGTACCTGAGCTAGAAGTGGCAGACAGTGAATAGTAAATGAGCTAGAAGTGGAAGACAGTGAATAGTACCTGAGCTAGAAGTGGTTGACAGTGAATAGTACCTGAGCTAGAAGTGGTTGACAGTGAATAGTACCTGAGCTAGAAGTGGAAGACAGTGAATAGTACCTGAGCTAGAAGTAGAAAACTGTGAATAGTGCCTGAGCTAGAAGTAGAAGACAGTGAACAGTACCTGAGCTAGAAGTGGCTGACAGTGAATGAGCTAGAAGTGGTAGACAGTGAATAGTACCTGAGCTAGAAGTAGTAGACAGTGAACAGTACCTGAGCTAGAAGTGGCAGACAGTGAATAGTACATGAGCTGCAAGTGGTTGACAGTGAACATTACCTGAGCTAGAAGTGGTTGACAGTGAACAGTACCTGAGCTAGAAGTAGAAGACAGTGAATAGTACCTGAGCTAGAAGTGGCAGGCAGTGAATAGTACCTGAGCTAGAAGTAGTAGACAGTGAACAGTACCTGAGCTAGAAGTAGAAGACAGTGAATAGTACCTGAGCTAGAAGTAGAAGACAGTGAATAGTACCTGAGCTAGAAGTAGTAGACAGTGAATAGTACATGAGCTAGAAGTAGAAGACAGTGAATAGTACATGAGCTAGAAGTAGTAGACAGTGAACAGCACCTGAGCTAGAAGTAGAAGACAGTGAACAGTACCTGAGCTAGAAGTAGAAGACAGTGAATAGTACCTGAGCTAGAAGTGGCAGACAGTGAATAGTGCATGAGCTGGATGTGGCAGACAGTGAATAGTGCATGAGCTGGAAGTGGTTGACAGTGAACAGTACCTGAGCTAGAAGTGGTTGACAGTGAACAGTACCTGAGCTAGAAGTAGAAGACAGTGAATAGTACCTGAGCTAGAAGTGGAAGACAGTGAATAGTACCTGAGCTAGAAGTAGAAGACAGTGAATAGTACCTGAGCTAGAAGTAGAAGACAGTGAATAGTACCTGAGCTAGAAGTGGCAGGCAGTGAATAGTACCTGAGCTAGAAGTGGTAGACAGTGAATAGTACCTGAGCTAGAAGTAGAAGACAGTGAACAGTACCTGAGATAGAAGTGGAAGACAGTGAATAGTACCTGAGCAAGAAGTGGAAGACAGTGAATAGTACCTGAGCTAGAAATGGAAGACAGTGAATAGTACCTGAGCTAGAAGTGTTGGACAATGAATAGTACATGAGCTAGAAGTTTTGGACAGTGAATAGTACCTGAGCTAGAAGTGGCAGACAGTGAATAGTACCTGAGCTAGAAGTATAAAACTGTGAATAGTATCTGAGCTAGAAGTGGCAGACAGTGAATAGTACCTGAGCTAGAAGTAGAAGACAGTGAATAGTACCTGAGCTAGAAGTTTTGGACAGTGAATAGTACCTGAGCTAGAAGTGGCAGACAGTGAATAGTACCTGAGCTAGAAGTATAAAACTGTGAATAGTATCTGAGCTAGAAGTGGCAGACAGTGAATAGTACCTGAGCTAGAAGTAGAAGACAGTGAATAGTACCTGAGCTAGAAGTAGAAAACTGTGAATAGTACCTGAGCTAGAAGTAGAAGACAGTGAACAGTACCTGAGCTACAAGTTTTGGACAGTGAATAGTACCTGAGCTAGAAGTGGTAGACAGTGAATAGTACCTGAGCTAGAAGTAGTAGACAGTGAACAGTACCTGAGCTAGAAGTGGTTGACAGTGAATAGTACATGAGCTAGAAGTGGCAGACAGCGAATAATACATGAGCTGGAAGTGGCAGACAGCGAATTATACATGAGCTTGAAGTGGCAGACAGCGAATAATACATGAGCTAGAAGTGGCAGACAGTGAATAGTACATGAGCTGGAAGTGGTTGACAGTGAACAGTACCTGAGCTAGAAGTAGAAGACAGTGAATAGTGCATGAGATGGAAGTGGCAGACAGTGAATAGTGCATGAGCTGGAAGTGGTTGACAGTGAACAGTACCTGAGCTAGAAGTGGCAGACAGTGAATAGTACCTGAGCTAGAAGTGGCAGACAGCGAATTATACATGAGCTTGAAGTGGCAGACAGCGAATAATACATGAGCTAGAAGTGGCAGACAGTGAATAGTACATGAGCTGGAAGTGGTTGACAGTGAATAGTACATGAGCTTGAAGTGGCAGACAGTGAATAGTACATGAGCTAGAAGTGGCAGACAGCGAATAATACATGAGCTGGAAGTGGCAGACAGCGAATAATACATGAGCTGGAAGTGGCAGACAGTGAACAGTACATGAGCTGGAAGTGGCGGACAGTGAATAGTACATGAGCTGGAAGTGGTTGACAGTGAATAGTACATGAGCTAGAAGTGGCAGACAGCGAATAATACATGAGCTGGAAGTGGCAGACAGCGAATAATACATGAGCTGGAAGTGGCAGACAGTGAACAGTACATGAGCTGGAAGTGGCAGACAGTGAATAGTACATGAGCTGGAAGTGGCAGACAGTGAATAGTACATGAGCTGGAAGTGGTTGACAGTGAATAGTACATGAGCTAGAAGTGGCAGACAGTGATTAGTATATGAGCTTGAAGTGGCAGACAGCGAATAATACATGAGCTGGAAGTGGCAGACAGTGAATAGTACATGAGCTAGAAGTGGAAGACAGTGAATAGTACCTGAGCAAGAAGTAGAAGACAGTGAATAGTACCTGAGCTAGAAGTGGCAGGCAGTGAATAGTACCTGAGCTAGAAGTAGAAGACAGTGAATAGTACCTGAGCTAGAAGTGGCAGGCAGTGAATAGTACCTGAGCTAGAAGTGGTAGACAGTGAATAGTACCTGAGCTAGAAGTAGAAGACAGTGAACAGTACCTGAGATAGAAGTGGAAGACAGTGAATAGTACCTGAGCAAGAAGTGGAAGACAGTGAATAGTACCTGAGCTAGAAATGGAAGACAGTGAATAGTACCTGAGCTAGAAGTGTTGGACAATGAATAGTACATGAGCTAGAAGTTTTGGACAGTGAATAGTACCTGAGCTAGAAGTGGCAGACAGTGAATAGTATCTGAGCTAGAAGTGGCAGACAGTGAATAGTACCTGAGCTAGAAGTAGAAGACAGTGAATAGTACCTGAGCTAGAAGTAGAAAACTATGAATAGTACCTGAGCTAGAAGTAGAAGACAGTGAACAGTACCTGAGCTACAAGTTTTGGACAGTGAATAGTACCTGAGCTAGAAGTGGAAGACAGTGAATAGTACCTGAGCTAGAAATGGAAGACAGTGAATAGTACCTGAGCTAGAAGTGTTGGACAATGAATAGTACATGAGCTAGAAGTTTTGGACAGTGAATAGTACCTGAGCTAGAAGTGGCAGACAGTGAATAGTATCTGAGCTAGAAGTGGCAGACAGTGAATAGTACCTGAGCTAGAAGTAGAAGACAGTGAATAGTACCTGAGCTAGAAGTAGAAAACTATGAATAGTACCTGAGCTAGAAGTAGAAGACAGTGAACAGTACCTGAGCTACAAGTTTTGGACAGTGAATAGTACCTGAGCTAGAAGTGGAAGACAGTGAATAGTACCTGAGCAAGAAGTGGAAGACAGTGAATAGTACCTGAGCTAGAAATGGAAGACAGTGAATAGTACCTGAGCTAGAAGTGTTGGACAATGAATAGTACATGAGCTAGAAGTTTTGGACAGTGAATAGTACCTGAGCTAGAAGTGGCAGACAGTGAATAGTACCTGAGCTAGAAGTATAAAACTGTGAATAGTATCTGAGCTAGAAGTGGCAGACAGTGAATAGTACCTGAGCTAGAAGTAGAAGACAGTGAATAGTACCTGAGCTAGAAGTAGAAAACTGTGAATAGTACCTGAGCTAGAAGTAGAAGACAGTGAACAGTACCTGAGCTACAAGTTTTGGACAGTGAATAGTACCTGAGCTAGAAGTGGTAGACAGTGAATAGTACCTGAGCTAGAAGTAGTAGACAGTGAACAGTACCTGAGCTAGAAGTGGTTGACAGTGAATAGTACATGAGCTAGAAGTGGCAGACAGCGAATAATACATGAGCTGGAAGTGGCAGACAGCGAATTATACATGAGCTTGAAGTGGCAGACAGCGAATAATACATGAGCTAGAAGTGGCAGACAGTGAATAGTACATGAGCTGGAAGTGGTTGACAGTGAACAGTACCTGAGCTAGAAGTAGAAGACAGTGAATAGTGCATGAGATGGAAGTGGCAGACAGTGAATAGTGCATGAGCTGGAAGTGGTTGACAGTGAACAGTACCTGAGCTAGAATTGGAAGACAGTGAATAGTACCTGAGCTAGAAATGGCAGACAACGAATAGTACATGAGCTGGAAGTGGTAGACAGTGAATACTACATGAGCTGGAAGTGACAGACAGTGAATAGTACATGAGCTGGAAGTGGTTGACAGTGAATAGTACATGAGCTAGAAGTGGCAGATAGTGATTAGTATATGAGCTGGAAGTGGCAGACAGCGAATAATACATGAGCTGGAAGTGGCAGACAGTGAATAGTACATGAGCTAGAAGTGGCAGACAGTGAATAGTACCTGAGCTAGAAGTGGCAGACAGCGAATTATACATGAGCTTGAAGTGGCAGACAGCGAATAATACATGAGCTAGAAGTGGCAGACAGTGAATAGTACATGAGCTGGAAGTGGTTGACAGTGAATAGTACATGAGCTTGAAGTGGCAGACAGTGAATAGTACATGAGCTAGAAGTGGCAGACAGCGAATAATACATGAGCTGGAAGTGGCAGACAGCGAATAATACATGAGCTGGAAGTGGCAGACAGTGAACAGTACATGAGCTGGAAGTGGCGGACAGTGAATAGTACATGAGCTGGAAGTGGTTGACAGTGAATAGTACATGAGCTAGAAGTGGCAGACAGCGAATAATACATGAGCTGGAAGTGGCAGACAGCGAATAATACATGAGCTGGAAGTGGCAGACAGTGAACAGTACATGAGCTGGAAGTGGCAGACAGTGAATAGTACATGAGCTGGAAGTGGTTGACAGTGAATAGTACATGAGCTAGAAGTGGCAGACAGTGATTAGTATATGAGCTTGAAGTGGCAGACAGCGAATAATACATGAGCTGGAAGTGGCAGACAGTGAATAGTACATGAGCTAGAAGTGGAAGACAGTGAATAGTACCTGAGCTAGAAGTAGAAGACAGTGAATAGTACCTGAGCTAGAAGTGGCAGGCAGTGAATAGTACCTGAGCTAGAAGTAGAAGACAGTGAATAGTACCTGAGCTAGAAGTGGCAGGCAGTGAATAGTACCTGAGCTAGAAGTGGTAGACAGTGAATAGTACCTGAGCTAGAAGTAGAAGACAGTGAACAGTACCTGAGATAGAAGTGGAAGACAGTGAATAGTACCTGAGCAAGAAGTGGAAGACAGTGAATAGTACCTGAGCTAGAAATGGAAGACAGTGAATAGTACCTGAGCTAGAAGTGTTGGACAATGAATAGTACATGAGCTAGAAGTTTTGGACAGTGAATAGTACCTGAGCTAGAAGTGGCAGACAGTGAATAGTATCTGAGCTAGAAGTGGCAGACAGTGAATAGTACCTGAGCTAGAAGTAGAAGACAGTGAATAGTACCTGAGCTAGAAGTAGAAAACTATGAATAGTACCTGAGCTAGAAGTAGAAGACAGTGAACAGTACCTGAGCTACAAGTTTTGGACAGTGAATAGTACCTGAGCTAGAAGTGGTAGACAGTGAATAGTACCTGAGCTAGAAGTAGTAGACAGTGAACAGTACCTGAGCTAGAAGTGGTTGACAGTGAATAGTGCATGAGCTAGAAGTGGCAGACAGCGAATAATACATGAGCTTGAAGTGGCAGACAGCGAATAATACATGAGCTAGAAGTGGCAGACAGTGAATAGTACATGAGCTGGAAGTGGTTGACAGTGAACAGTACCTGAGCTAGAAGTAGAAGACAGTGAATAGTGCATGAGATGGAAGTGGCAGACAGTGAATAGTGCATGAGCTGGAAGTGGTTGACAGTGAACAGTACCTGAGCTAGAAGTGGCAGACAGTGAATAGTACCTGAGCTAGAAGTGGCAGACAGCGAATTATACATGAGCTTGAAGTGGCAGACAGCGAATAATACATGAGCTAGAAGTGGCAGACAGTGAATAGTACATGAGCTGGAAGTGGTTGACAGTGAATAGTACATGAGCTTGAAGTGGCAGACAGTGAATAGTACATGAGCTAGAAGTGGCAGACAGCGAATAATACATGAGCTGGAAGTGGCAGACAGCGAATAATACATGAGCTGGAAGTGGCAGACAGTGAACAGTACATGAGCTGGAAGTGGCAGACAGCGAATAATACATGAGCTGGAAGTGGCAGACAGCGAATAATACATGAGCTGGAAGTGGCAGACAGTGAACAGTACATGAGCTGGAAGTGGCAGACAGTGAATAGTACATGAGCTGGAAGTGGTTGACAGTGAATAGTACATGAGCTAGAAGTGGAAGACAGTGATTAGTATATGAGCTTGAAGTGGCAGACAGCGAATAATACATGAGCTGGAAGTGGCAGACAGTGAATAGTACATGAGCTAGAAGTGGAAGACAGTGAATAGTACCTGAGCAAGAAGTAGAAGACAGTGAATAGTACCTGAGCTAGAAGTGGCAGGCAGTGAATAGTACCTGAGCTAGAAGTAGAAGACAGTGAATAGTACCTGAGCTAGAAGTGGCAGGCAGTGAATAGTACCTGAGCTAGAAGTGGTAGACAGTGAATAGTACCTGAGCTAGAAGTAGAAGACAGTGAACAGTACCTGAGATAGAAGTGGAAGACAGTGAATAGTACCTGAGCAAGAAGTGGAAGACAGTGAATAGTACCTGAGCTAGAAATGGAAGACAGTGAATAGTACCTGAGCTAGAAGTGTTGGACAATGAATAGTACATGAGCTAGAAGTTTTGGACAGTGAATAGTACCTGAGCTAGAAGTGGCAGACAGTGAATAGTATCTGAGCTAGAAGTGGCAGACAGTGAATAGTACCTGAGCTAGAAGTAGAAGACAGTGAATAGTACCTGAGCTAGAAGTAGAAAACTATGAATAGTACCTGAGCTAGAAGTAGAAGACAGTGAACAGTACCTGAGCTACAAGTTTTGGACAGTGAATAGTACCTGAGCTAGAAGTGGAAGACAGTGAATAGTACCTGAGCAAGAAGTGGAAGACAGTGAATAGTACCTGAGCTAGAAATGGAAGACAGTGAATAGTACCTGAGCTAGAAGTGTTGGACAATGAATAGTACATGAGCTAGAAGTTTTGGACAGTGAATAGTACCTGAGCTAGAAGTGGCAGACAGTGAATAGTACCTGAGCTAGAAGTATAAAACTGTGAATAGTATCTGAGCTAGAAGTGGCAGACAGTGAATAGTACCTGAGCTAGAAGTAGAAGACAGTGAATAGTACCTGAGCTAGAAGTAGAAAACTGTGAATAGTACCTGAGCTAGAAGTAGAAGACAGTGAACAGTACCTGAGCTACAAGTTTTGGACAGTGAATAGTACCTGAGCTAGAAGTGGTAGACAGTGAATAGTACCTGAGCTAGAAGTAGTAGACAGTGAACAGTACCTGAGCTAGAAGTGGTTGACAGTGAATAGTACATGAGCTAGAAGTGGCAGACAGCGAATAATACATGAGCTGGAAGTGGCAGACAGCGAATTATACATGAGCTTGAAGTGGCAGACAGCGAATAATACATGAGCTAGAAGTGGCAGACAGTGAATAGTACATGAGCTGGAAGTGGTTGACAGTGAACAGTACCTGAGCTAGAAGTAGAAGACAGTGAATAGTGCATGAGATGGAAGTGGCAGACAGTGAATAGTGCATGAGCTGGAAGTGGTTGACAGTGAACAGTACCTGAGCTAGAAGTGGAAGACAGTGAATAGTACCTGAGCTAGAAATGGCAGACAACGAATAGTACATGAGCTGGAAGTGGTAGACAGTGAATACTACATGAGCTGGAAGTGACAGACAGTGAATAGTACATGAGCTGGAAGTGGTTGACAGTGAATAGTACATGAGCTAGAAGTGGCAGATAGTGATTAGTATATGAGCTGGAAGTGGCAGACAGCGAATAATACATGAGCTGGAAGTGGCAGACAGTGAATAGTACATGAGCTAGAAGTGGCAGACAGTGAATAGTACCTGAGCTAGAAGTGGCAGACAGCGAATTATACATGAGCTTGAAGTGGCAGACAGCAAATAATACATGAGCTAGAAGTGGCAGACAGTGAATAGTACATGAGCTGGAAGTGGTTGACAGTGAATAGTACATGAGCTTGAAGTGGCAGACAGTGAATAGTACATGAGCTAGAAGTGGCAGACAGCGAATAATACATGAGCTGGAAGTGGCAGACAGCGAATAATACATGAGCTGGAAGTGGCAGACAGTGAACAGTACATGAGCTGGAAGTGGCGGACAGTGAATAGTACATGAGCTGGAAGTGGTTGACAGTGAATAGTACATGAGCTAGAAGTGGCAGACAGCGAATAATACATGAGCTGGAAGTGGCAGACAGCGAATAATACATGAGCTGGAAGTGGCAGACAGTGAACAGTACATGAGCTGGAAGTGGCAGACAGTGAATAGTACATGAGCTGGAAGTGGTTGACAGTGAATAGTACATGAGCTAGAAGTGGCAGACAGTGATTAGTATATGAGCTTGAAGTGGCAGACAGCGAATAATACATGAGCTGGAAGTGGCAGACAGTGAATAGTACATGAGCTAGAAGTGGAAGACAGTGAATAGTACCTGAGCTAGAAGTAGAAGACAGTGAATAGTACCTGAGCTAGAAGTGGCAGGCAGTGAATAGTACCTGAGCTAGAAGTAGAAGACAGTGAATAGTACCTGAGCTAGAAGTGGCAGGCAGTGAATAGTACCTGAGCTAGAAGTGGTAGACAGTGAATAGTACCTGAGCTAGAAGTAGAAGACAGTGAACAGTACCTGAGATAGAAGTGGAAGACAGTGAATAGTACCTGAGCAAGAAGTGGAAGACAGTGAATAGTACCTGAGCTAGAAATGGAAGACAGTGAATAGTACCTGAGCTAGAAGTGTTGGACAATGAATAGTACATGAGCTAGAAGTTTTGGACAGTGAATAGTACCTGAGCTAGAAGTGGCAGACAGTGAATAGTATCTGAGCTAGAAGTGGCAGACAGTGAATAGTACCTGAGCTAGAAGTAGAAGACAGTGAATAGTACCTGAGCTAGAAGTAGAAAACTATGAATAGTACCTGAGCTAGAAGTAGAAGACAGTGAACAGTACCTGAGCTACAAGTTTTGGACAGTGAATAGTACCTGAGCTAGAAGTGGTAGACAGTGAATAGTACCTGAGCTAGAAGTAGTAGACAGTGAACAGTACCTGAGCTAGAAGTGGTTGACAGTGAATAGTACATGAGCTAGAAGTGGCAGACAGCGAATAATACATGAGCTGGAAGTGGCAGACAGCGAATTATACATGAGCTTGAAGTGGCAGACAGCGAATAATACATGAGCTAGAAGTGGCAGACAGTGAATAGTACATGAGCTGGAAGTGGTTGACAGTGAACAGTACCTGAGCTAGAAGTAGAAGACAGTGAATAGTGCATGAGATGGAAGTGGCAGACAGTGAATAGTGCATGAGCTGGAAGTGGTTGACAGTGAACAGTACCTGAGCTAGAAGTGGAAGACAGTGAATAGTACCTGAGCTAGAAATGGCAGACAACGAATAGTACATGAGCTGGAAGTGGTAGACAGTGAATACTACATGAGCTGGAAGTGACAGACAGTGAATAGTACATGAGCTGGAAGTGGTTGACAGTGAATAGTACATGAGCTAGAAGTGGCAGATAGTGATTAGTATATGAGCTGGAAGTGGCAGACAGCGAATAATACATGAGCTGGAAGTGGCAGACAGTGAATAGTACCTGAGCTAGAAGTGGCAGACAGTGAATAGTACCTGAGCTAGAAGTGGCAGACAGCGAATTATACATGAGCTTGAAGTGGCAGACAGCGAATAATACATGAGCAAGAAGTGGCAGACAGTGAATAGTACATGAGCTGGAAGTGGTTGACAGTGAATAGTACATGAGCTTGAAGTGGCAGACAGTGAATAGTACATGAGCTAGAAGTGGCAGACAGCGAATAATACATGAGCTGGAAGTGGCAGACAGCGAATTATACATGAGCTGGAAGTGGCAGACAGTGAACAGTACATGAGCTGGAAGTGGCGGACAGTGAATAGTACATGAGCTGGAAGTGGCAGACAGCGAATAATACATGAGCTGGAAGTGGCAGACAGTGAACAGTACATGAGCTGGAAGTGGCAGACAGTGAATAGTACATGAGCTGGAAGTGGTTGACAGTGAATAGTACATGAGCTAGAAGTGGCAGACAGTGATTAGTATATGAGCTTGAAGTGGCAGACAGCGAATAATACATGAGCTGGAAGTGGCAGACAGTGAATAGTACATGAGCTAGAAGTGGCAGACAGTGATTAGTATATGAGCTTGAAGTGGCAGACAGCGAATAATACATGAGCTGGAAGTGGCAGACAGTGAACAGTACATGAGCTGGAAGTGGCGGACAGTGAATAGTACATGAGCTAGAAGTGGCAGACAGCGAATAATACATGAGCTGGAAGTGGCAGACAGTGAACAGTACATGAGCTGGAAGTGGCAGACAGTGAATAGTACATGAGCTGGAAGTGGTTGACAGTGAATAGTACATGAGCTAGAAGTGGCAGACAGTGATTAGTATATGAGCTTGAAGTGGCAGACAGCGAATAATACATGAGCTGGAAGTGGCAGACAGTGAATAGTACATGAGCTGGAAGTGGCGGACAGTGAATAGTACCTGAGCTAGAAGTGGTTGACAGTGAATAGTACATGAGCTAGAAGTGGCAACAGTGAATAATACATGAGCTTGAAGTTGCAGACAGTGAATAGTACATGAGCTAGAAGTGGCAGACAGCGAATAATACATGGGCTGGAAGTGGCAGACAGCAAATAATACGTGAGCTGGAAGTGGTTGACAGTGAACAGTACCTGAGCTAGAAGTAGAAGACAGTGAATAGTACCTGAGCTAGAAGTGGTAGACAGTGAATAGTACCTGAGCTAGAAGTAGTAGACAGTGAACAGTACCTGAGCTAGAAGTAGAAGACAGTGAATAGTACCTGAGCCAGAAGTGGCAGACAGTGAATAGTGCATGAGCTGGAAGTGGCAGACAGTGAATAGTGCATGAGCTGAAAGTGGTTGACAGTGAACAGTACATGAGCTAGAAGTGGCAGACAGTGAATAGTACATGAGCTAGAAGTGGTTGACAGTGAATAGTACATGAGCTGGAAGTGGCAGACAATGAATAGTACATGAGCTAAAGTGGCGGACAGCGAATAATACATGAGCTGGAAGTGGCAGACAGTGAATAGTACATGAGCTGGAAGTGGCAGACAGTGAACAGTACATGAGCTGGAAGTGGCAACAGTGAATAATACATGAGCTTGAAGTGGCAGACAGTGAATAGTACCTGAGCTAGAAGTAGAAGACAGTGAATAGTACCTGAGCTAGAAGTGGCAGGCAGTGAATAGTACCTGAGCTAGAAATGGAAGACAGTGAATAGTACCTGAGCAAGAAGTGGCAGACAGTGAATAGTACATGAGCTGGAAGTGACAGACAGTGAATAGTACATGAGCTGGAAGTGGTTGACAGTGAGTAGTACATGAGCTAGAAGTGGCAGACAGTGAATAGTACATGAGCTGGAAGTGACAGACAGTGAATAGTACATGAGCTGGAAGTGGTTGACAGTGAGTAGTACATGAGCTAGAAGTGGCAGACAGTGATTAGTATATGAGCTTGAAGTGGCAGACAGCGAATAATACATGAGCTGGAAGTGGCAGACAGTGAACAGTACATGAGCTGGAAGTGGCGGACAGTGAATAGTACATGAGCTGGAAGTGGCAGACAGCGAATAATACATGAGCTGGAAGTGGCAGACAGTGAACAGTACATGAGCTGGAAGTGGCAGACAGTGAATAGTACATGAGCTGGAAGTGGTTGACAGTGAATAGTACATGAGCTAGAAGTGGCAGACAGTGATTAGTATATGAGCTTGAAGTGGCAGACAGCGAATAATACATGAGCTGGAAGTGGCAGACAGTGAATAGTACATGAGCTAGAAGTGGCAGACAGTGATTAGTATATGAGCTTGAAGTGGCAGACAGCGAATAATACATGAGCTGGAAGTGGCAGACAGTGAACAGTACATGAGCTGGAAGTGGCGGACAGTGAATAGTACATGAGCTAGAAGTGGCAGACAGCGAATAATACATGAGCTGGAAGTGGCAGACAGTGAACAGTACATGAGCTGGAAGTGGCAGACAGTGAATAGTACATGAGCTGGAAGTGGTTGACAGTGAATAGTACATGAGCTAGAAGTGGCAGACAGTGATTAGTATATGAGCTTGAAGTGGCAGACAGCGAATAATACATGAGCTGGAAGTGGCAGACAGTGAATAGTACATGAGCTGGAAGTGGCGGACAGTGAATAGTACCTGAGCTAGAAGTGGTTGACAGTGAATAGTACATGAGCTAGAAGTGGCAACAGTGAATAATACATGAGCTTGAAGTTGCAGACAGTGAATAGTACATGAGCTAGAAGTGGCAGACAGCGAATAATACATGGGCTGGAAGTGGCAGACAGCAAATAATACGTGAGCTGGAAGTGGTTGACAGTGAACAGTACCTGAGCTAGAAGTAGAAGACAGTGAATAGTACCTGAGCTAGAAGTGGTAGACAGTGAATAGTACCTGAGCTAGAAGTAGTAGACAGTGAACAGTACCTGAGCTAGAAGTAGAAGACAGTGAATAGTTCCTGAGCCAGAAGTGGCAGACAGTGAATAGTGCATGAGCTGGAAGTGGCAGACAGTGAATAGTGCATGAGCTGAAAGTGGTTGACAGTGAACAGTACATGAGCTAGAAGTGGCAGACAGTGAATAGTACATGAGCTAGAAGTGGTTGACAGTGAATAGTACATGAGCTGGAAGTGGCAGACAATGAATAGTACATGAGCTAAAGTGGCGGACAGCGAATAATACATGAGCTGGAAGTGGCAGACAGTGAATAGTACATGAGCTGGAAGTGGCAGACAGTGAACAGTACATGAGCTGGAAGTGGCAACAGTGAATAATACATGAGCTTGAAGTGGCAGACAGTGAATAGTACCTGAGCTAGAAGTAGAAGACAGTGAATAGTACCTGAGCTAGAAGTGGCAGGCAGTGAATAGTACCTGAGCTAGAAATGGAAGACAGTGAATAGTACCTGAGCAAGAAGTGGCAGACAGTGAATAGTACATGAGCTGGAAGTGACAGACAGTGAATAGTACATGAGCTGGAAGTGGTTGACAGTGAGTAGTACATGAGCTAGAAGTGGCAGACAGTGAATAGTACATGAGCTGGAAGTGACAGACAGTGAATAGTACATGAGCTGGAAGTGGTTGACAGTGAGTAGTACATGAGCTAGAAGTGGCAGACAGTGATTAGTATATGAGCTTGAAGTGGCAGACAGCGAATAATACATGAGCTGGAAGTGGCAGACAGTGATTAGTATATGAGCTTGAAGTGGTTGACAGTGAATAGTACATGAGCTAGAAGTGGCAGACAGCGAATAATACATGGGCTGGAAGTGGCAGACAGCGAATAATACGTGAGCTGGAAGTGGTTGACAGTGAATAGTACATGAGCTGGAAGTGGCAGACAGTGAATAGTACATGAGCTGGAAGTGGTTGACAGTGAATAGTAGACGCTGGACAGTACCTGAGCTGGAAGTGGTAGACACTGGACAGTACCTGAGCTGGAAGTGGTAGATGCTGGACAGTACCTGAGCTGGAAGTGGTGGATACTGGACAGTACCTGAGCTGGAAGTGGTAGACACTGGACAGTACCTGAGCTGGAAGTGGTAGACACTGGACAGTACCTGAGCTGGAAGTGGTGGATACTGGACAGTACCTGAGCTGGAAGTGGTAGATGCTGGACAGTACCTGAGCTGGAAGTGGTAGACAGTGAACAGTACCTGAGCTGGAAGTGGTAGACACTGGACAGTACCTGAGCTGGAAGTGGTAGACGCTGGACAGTACCTGGAGTCAAAGCACCAGACAGCAGCAGAGCTGGAAGCTATCAGCAACTCATAGCTGAAATTTTGTGCCAGGATTGATCAACCATAAACATCCAGATCCTACACCACCTCTTCAAGGTGCCTCCAGAAACAGACTAACTTGTCAGGCCTGGGCCCGGTGAGTAGAGATCAAAGAGGAAAGACAATGTGGTTTCCAAAAATGACACGCTGAAGTCAGGTGTTAGACATCAACATTACCTTGAACACAACAACAGAAGAAGTAGCAGATCTGGCTAGAGACAGAGATTCTTTGGCTGTAGTGAATGCAATGTTTGCAAAAGACATGTGACTTGTTGATGATTTACAATTTTCAAAGATTTCGAGTTCCGGTACAAGATGTCGGATTTTTTTTCTTCATCTTGCTAGAGATTGAACAATGTTTTCATTTTCAGGAATCAGAGGCCTACCTTGAAAGACACTAAAAAGAAAACTTGGGTGAGTGGCAACAACAGGAGGCATCAGCCACCTTATAGAGTTTGGGAGGCTTGTCCAGAACAGGGACATGTGGTAAGATACAATGCGGGTCCTGTGCATAGTCTGACAAACAAAAATCGTTGAACATCAAGAGTCTAGAATTCTGCCGTTGTGGCAACAACAGGAGGCATCAGCCACCTTATAGAGTTTGGGAGGCTTGTCCAGAACAGGGACATGTGGTAAGATACAATGCAGGTCCTGTGCATAGTCTGACAAACAAAAATCGTTGGACATCAAGAGTCTAGAATTTCGCCGTTGTGGCAACAACAGGAGGCATCAGCTACCTTATCGAGTTTGGGAAGCTTGTCCAGAACAGGGACATGTGGTAAGATACAATGGGGGACCTGTGCAAAGTCTGACACTTGATAACAAAAATCGTTGGACATCAAGAGTCTAGAATTTCTGCCGTTCAGCTCAAAAAGACAACAATAAATAGATAAATGTACAAGTCTTGATATCACAAAACTGCCACAACTTGTGCAAACCATCATGTTTTATAACAATGACAATTACTCAATAAAATTACTTTAAAAAATAAAAATATTCATAAAAACAGCAGTTGTTATATGTAAAAAATATAACAATCACCACACAACACATACAAGATCATAACCAAAGCAAAGTTATAAGAAATGTGGGTTTTGATGAGTGCTGCTGTGCATGAAGAAGATCTGGTGGACTGAGTTTATTGTTTGTCTGTGTATTACAGCTTTCTATCTCTAAACAAGTCCAGAGGAACTGAATTTTACATGAATATCAGATTTACCTATTTCTCACACTTGCAGCAGTACTGCTCAGGTGTTCCTCGCCATTCTTTTCTTTTCTCTTTCTCACTGATACCTAAAAGGTGTCGTGGTTTATATCATTTGTCGTTCTTGAGCTGCTCGAACTGTCTGAATTAGTGATTTTCCTTTGTTGTTACATGTCTCTGTCACTGCATCTATCCATCTTCTTCTTTTCTCTTTCTCACTGATACCGAGAAGGTGTCGTGGTTTATATCATTTGTCGTTCTTGAGCTGCTCAAACTGTCTGAATTAGTGATTTTCCTTTGTTGTTACATGTCTCTGTCACTGCATCTATCCATCTTCTTCTTTTCTCTTTCTCACTGATACCTAAAAGGTGTCGTGGTTTATATCATTTGTCATTCTTGAGCTGCTCAAACTGTCTGAATTAGTGATTTTCCTTTGTTGTTACATGTCTCTGTCACTGCATCTATCCATCTTCTTCTTTTCTCTTTCTCACTGATACCTAAAAGGTGTCGTGGTTTATATCATTTGTCATTCTTGAGCTGCTCAAACTGTCTGAATTAGTGATTTTCCTTTGTTGTTACATGTCTCTGTCACTGCATCTATCCATCTTCTTCTTTTCTCTTTCTCACTGATACCTAAAAGGTGTCGTGGTTTATATCATTTGTCATTCTTGAGCTGCTCAAACTGTCTGAATTAGTGATTTTCCTTTGTTGTTACATGTCTCTGTCACTGCATCCATCCATCTTCTTCTTTTCTCTTTCTCACTGATACTTAAAAGGTGTCGTGGTTTATATCATTTGTCATTCTTGAGCTGCTCAAACTGTCTGAATTAGTGATTTTCCTTTGTTGTTACATGTCTCTGTCACTGCATCTATCCATCTTCTTCTTTTCTCTTTCTCACTGATACCTAAAAGGTGTCGTGGTTTATATCATTTGTCATTCTTGAGCTGCTCAAACTGTCTGAATTAGTGATTTTCCTTTGTTGTTACATGTCTCTGTCACTGCATCTATCCATCTTCTTCTTTTCTCTTTCTCACTGATACCTAAAAGGTGTCGTGGTTTATATCATTTGTCATTCTTGAGCTGCTCAAACTGTCTGAATTAGTGATTTTCCTTTGTTGTTACATGTCTCTGTCACTGCATCTATCCATCTTCTTCTTTTCTCTTTCTCACTGATACCTAAAAGGTGTCGTGGTTTATATCATTTGTCATTCTTGAGCTGCTCAAACTGTCTGAATTAGTGATTTTCCTTTGTTGTTACATGTCTCTGTCACTGCATCTATCCATCTTCTTCTTTTCTCTTTTCACTGATACCTAAAAGGTGTCGTGGTTTATATCATTTGTCATTCTTGAGCTGCTCAAACTGTCTGAATTAGTGATTTTCCTTTGTTGTTACATGTCTCTGTCACTGCATTTATCCATCTTTTTCTGGGTCTTCCTCTTGGTCTTTTTCCATGCATTCTCGAGAAGAATGCCCTTGATGGTGATTGGTAAGGATTCGTTCTGACCAGGTGGCTAAACCATTTAAGTTGTTGTTGTTCTATATATTCTTGGCAGGGTGTTCCTCGCCATACAGGCAGATATCTTACTTCAGAAGTATACTCTTGACATTGTTGAGAATTTTGACGTTCTTAAGCAGATTTTTTTTGTTTCCTATAAATTTTCCCTAACAGCATGTATTTTTGGCCTACTCTTTATGACATTTAATTGTCAAGGGCTTTTTAACATGCATGTATTCACACAGTAAAAAAAAGTAGTAAAGTACCCCAGTCACGACAAGTGGCATATAGGGAATATGGTGTTAAAAACCATCAATTTTATAGACCTTTGGCACATGATTTTTGGGATAATGTGGTCGCTATTACGCCCGTGCCGCTTTACTTTCCCAGAAAAAAATCCGGTACCCATTTAAGGCTGGGTGAATCTGGAAGCCGTCGGTTGGGATCGAACCCTACCGCTTGTCCTTTGTAGTCCAGTACACTAACTACTGAGCTATCGTGGCTCCCTTATTCACACAGTACCTCCTGTTTTTTTTGTTTTTTTTTTTGTTCTCCATGAGGGCTTGACCTCAGATCTTACTACCCAGAGACCAAGGGGAGATAAAGCCATGAGAAAACCACAAACTGGAAATGAAAGGTAAAGTACGAGACTTGAATCAGCGTCTTATCATGCAAGTTTTCATCCATATGTGCTTGATCGCCTATCCAGAAGTGTTCGGAGACTTCTGGACAGTGTCACTTCATGCATTCAATCTCACAATGTCAGGCGGCATTCCTCACCTTCACAGAGTACTACCTTGGTACCCATTTCTGCCAGTGGCTGGGTCAACTGCGGGTGGTATTTTTTTTTCCAACCATGAGTACAATTCATGCTGCTTCCAGGAGGAATTGAACACGGGTTGTCCGAACATCGGTAGCCCAGTCAAGTGGTTTTCCGAACTAGACTACTGAGGCCCTTGAAATGAAAAATTACCATCACCTATGATGAGATTCAAACATGAAACCTTCTTGTCCAGTGGCCAATGTCTCAGTGGAACACTTTTCAGACTGAGTCTCAATGATTCCTGTCAACTATCCGCCACTGGAACTGGAAGGCATCTTCATATCATGTCACATCAATGACATTAACATCACATCACATCAGTGACATTGATAAGGAAGAAATGCATAAAAGGTAACTGTCAAGCTATTCAATAGGTTTTCAACACTTTCTAAGCTGTCCTGTTTGGTGCCATTCTCGATCACTCCATTCTTGCTCCATATGTCTTAGAGTATATTTTTTGCCTTCCCCTTTTTCTCTTCTCCTAAGAATTCCAAAATAAAGCTTGTTGTGTAATGATAAAAAATTAACAAAAAAAGAGGGAAAAGTGATATGGTAATAGTTTTACGTCGGTGAGAAAGAAAACAAAAGTAGAACAACGAACGCTTCGACCAAAAGCCTTTCAGCAGGAACAGTCCACAACACAATATTTCCTTATATTGTTCCTCATATATTTTTGTGCTTCTTGTTTTTGTTATTTCTGCTAAAGGCTTTTTGGACGAAATGTCATTCTACATTTGTTTTGTTTCTCACCTTCGTAAAGCTGTTACCATACCACTTTTTCTTTCTTTTTTTTTTTAATTTTCATTATTATCAACTTTACAGTAGCTTTGTATTTCTGTGCATCTTGGTGTCTTTATCCATTTACTTGTAACACTATGTCTTCTGCAGTGTGTGTTCTATTCAGCAGCTCTGTCTTTGTCTTATCTCTTTGTTCACTAGAATTTGTCTGGTTCTTCATCTTTCCTTCCTCATCTGCCTTTCAGCATTGAGGGGAGATATAATTTGCAGTCTTTTGCTCTTCTGTTTGCCTCTGCTGCTGTTATGTTTCCTAGTGCTTCTAATATTCCATCGATCCATATTTTTCGTGGTCAACCCTTGGGTCTGGTGTTCTCAGAACGTTTGCTGAAGGCTCGTTGTGTTGTATTTTGATCTTTCTGCCTTGTCACGTGGCCAAACCATTTTATCTGTTGTTTCCTTATATATTCTATGGTGGGGGCTATTCCTAGCTTTTTACTCAGTTCCTCATTTCTGATTTTATCTCTCAGACTGTTTCCTGTCATTCGTCTAACACATTTCATCTCTGTAGAGGTTATTTTTCTTATTGTTATTGCATCTAGGGTCCAGGTCTGGCATTGGTAGCACAACGTTGGGATGAAGATTGTATTGTATAGTGCTTGTTTTGCCTCCAGAGTTATTTCCTTGTTGGACAATAGTGGTGATAAATGTCCAATGATTTGACAAGCTTTGTTTGGTTTATTACACATATCACATTTAGCTGATTTTATTTATGTGTGCTTTCATGTGCTTTTGTAGAATGCAATTCATAGCAAAACATACACCACATACATCACATACGTAAGGCTTTTCTCCTGTATGTTTTCTCTTGTGGTACTTTAATTGATAGCTTTGAAAAAATCTATTACCACATACATCACATATGAAAGGCTTTTCCACTGTATGTGTTTTCTTGTGTCTTATTAGAGCGTCAGCTCGTGTAAACCCCATACTACATACATCACATATGAATGATTTCTTGACTGCATGTGTGCTCATGTGTCTTTTCAGATTACAATTCATAGTGAAACATGCACCACAAACATGACATATGTACGATTTCTCTTCCATATGCCTTCTCTTGTGACAATCCAAGTAAAAACTTTGATCAAATCCAACACCACATACGTCACATTTGTACGGCTTCTTATCTGTATGTGTTCTCTTGTGTAGCATAAAAGATCTAAATGCAGCAAACTCAACCCGACACAAATTACATTTGTAAGGTTTCTCTCCCGTATGTGCTCTCTTATGAGATTTTAATTGATTATTATGAAAAAACGCAATACCACATACATCACATTTGTAAGGTTTCTCTCCCGTATGCTTTCTTTTGTGATATTTTAGCTGATAACTTTGAATAAATGCAATACCACACACGTCACATATAAAATTCTTTTCTCCTGTATGTCCTCTCTTGTGTCTAATTATAGCATCAATTCGTGCGAATTCCATATTGCAAACATCACACTTGTATTGTTTAATCTTCGAGTGTGTTAACTTGTGTAGTTTTAGACTGCGGCTTAGACGGAAACATAAACCACACACGTCACATTTGTAAGGCTTCTCTTTTGTATGTTTTCTTTTGTGACATTGTAAGAGAAAACTTTGAATAAACGCAACACCACACACATCACATTTGTAAGGCTTCTCTCCTGTGTGTGTTCTCTTGTGTTTTATCAAACCTCCACATGCAGTAAACCCCACACCACACACATCACATTTGTAAGGCTTCTCTCCTGTGTGTGTTCTCTTGTGATTATTAAAAGAAGTACTTTCAGCAAAACCAACACCACACACATCACATTTGTAAGGCTTTTCTCCTGTATGTATTCTCTTGTGTTTTACTAGCGTACTACTATCAGAAAAACCGACACCACAAACATCACATTTGTAAGGTTTCTCCCCTGTATGTCTCTTTTCATGCCTCATTAAATGTCCACGCTGAATAAACCCAGCACCACAGACATCACATTTGTAAGGTTTCTCTCCCGTATGAAGCATCTTATGATTTTTAAAACTATTACTTCGACTAAATTCAGTACCACATACATCACATTTATACGGCTTCTTCTCTATATGCATTTGATTATGACTTTTCAAAGAAGCTTTCACAGCAAAACCTTTCCCACATACGTCACATTTGTACGGCCTCTCTCCTGTATGTGCTGCCATGTGATTCTTTAATTTATAATTACTAGTAAATCCAGTTCCACATATATCACAGATAAAGTGCTTCTTTTCTTTCGGTACTTTCTGCCGTATTTTAATCTTACCATTACTCTGTAAACGACAACTAGTACCAACTGCACAGAGTTCTGTCTTCATTTGACACACAGAAACAGTTTGATCGACCTTTGTGCTACAGTCTCTATTTGCAAGCTTCCCAACATCATCACAATGAGCCTCACAAATCCCAGTCTGTAGTACATTCTCTATTCCTGGAACTTGTGAACCCTCAATGACCTTGGGACTAGAATATTGCCTGCAGCCTTCACCTTGATCTGCCTGAAAACAGAAGAAGGTAAAAATGTAACCAAAATAAAAGAAAATGAATTCTTTCTTTCTCTCTTTCTCTCTCTGACATTCCCCTGATGATTACTAATGAATGAACAGACTTCTTTGTCATTCATTCATCATCATCATCAAGTACCGGGCCTGCTGGCGTAGGTGATCATGTCTCTCCACAACTTTCGATCTCGGCAGCTATTTATCATTTCTGTTGTTGACCTTCTGCCAAACCATTCTCTTAGGCTGTTTGTTATTTTTCTCTTTGCTTCCTCTATCTCTTCGTCCCTCAATTTTCCCAGTTGTTACAATATATTCCAGTTGTTCTCTTCTCATTACATGGTTAAAAAATGATGATTATTTCTTCCTAATATTGGAAATTAGCTCTCTTTTTGCTTTGACCTCTCTCAGAACATCTTCACTACTCTTCTTAGCTGTCCATGGTACTCACAACATTCTTCTGTAAAACCACATTTCTACAGACTCCAGTGACTTTGTCATTCACCCACACAAGGACTTTAAGTGGGTGTAGATGAATTGTGTAGAGGATTATTTTTCTCCTGCTTGATACAGAACCCTTGATCAGAGGTCTAACAAGCCGCCATCATAAAAAAGCCTTTGTTAATAAAATGTAGACCTGATTAATCAAGAAATGATGTTCGACATATGTTGAACATGTGATGAGAAGAGATAGTAACTGAATAACAAAGTAAGCCCACATGTGGGAAACAACAGGTAATAGGAAAAGAGGAAGACCCAGAGAGACACCAAGAAGAACATTGATCAGAGAGGCAAAAGCAGCAGGAATCGGCTCCGGCAATGAGACTGAATTGCTTGCACAGAACAGAGACAAATAGCAAGATTTGAGAAAAGATCTTTGCAAGGATTGAGACTGCTAGAAAGAAAATTTAGAAAAAGAGTATCTGGGTCTATGCCACTATGGGCCAGCCACAGTTCGAAAGGTCAATAGATAGATAAATGAATTGTATTGTGGTTGCACCTGTTGGCCCCAAACATTCGACTTCTTCAATCCCTACTCGCTTAGCTGGTTAGTCTGTTTCTAGAGGCACCAGAAAGAGGTGGAGTAGGATTTGAATGGTTCTGGTTCACCAGTCAGCTATGAGTCGCTGACAGCTTTCAGCTCTGCTGCTGTAAAGTGTCTTGCCTTCTGAATTAATTCAAAGTTGAGGTGGAACATGACTCTCAAGGGTTTCAAACTTTATTTGTTGCGGTTCTGGATATTTACAGTTTAATTGAGTTTTTGAGTTATTTGAGGGTCATCATCATTGCACTCCCAACATGTCCATAGGTGCTCTGATCCCCTCCTCAGCAAGTCCTGCAGTTTCCAGTTGAATGACCATAACTATCTACTGAATGTGATATACCTAGATTACAATACTTCACTGTGAATTACGTTATTATGAAACTGACATAACCATAGACTATAATACTTCACTGTGAATTACGTTATTATGAAACTTACTTAACTATAGACTAAAATACTTCACTGTGAATTACGTTATTATGAAACTGACATAACCATAGGCTACAATACTGCACTGTGAATTACGTTATTATGCAACTGACATAACCATAGACTACAATACTTCACCGTGAATTACGTTATTATGAAACTGACATAACCATAGACTACAATACTTCACTGTGAATTACGTTATTATGAAACTGACATAACTATAGACTACAATACTTCACTGTGAAATACATTATTATGAAACTGACATAACCATAGACTACAATACTTCACTGTGAATTACGTTATTATGAAACTGACATAACTATAGACTACAATACTTCACTGTGAATTATATTATTATGAAACTTACATAACCATATAACTCTCTCTCTGCGATCAAGACTCAATCAGAGTAGGATTCCAGACTCTCATGAATTCAGCTGTCTGTTTAAGTGAATCGATTGCCCCATATAGTTTTTCTTCCAGGGAGGTGGGCGTGGACCACACTGCTCTTCTCAGGTGTGTATACTGGGGGCAATCCTGTAGAGCATATTTCGTAGTCATATTGTCCAGTGTACAGTGGCATAGGCTGGTTGTACCTATTTTGAATTTGGTGAACATGTGATTTCTCATTCTATTGTGGCCAGTGTGTAGGCGAAGTATGATGACTTGATCCCTCCTTGATAGTTGGTGGTATCCGTCACTCTCGTTATGCTTTGGGTGTTCTCATTTCCATTTTTCATGGAACTGACCTTTAAGGATGGATTTGGCTTCATCATAACTGAACGGATGGTTCTCTTGTGGTAATCTCCCTCCCTCTTTAGCTAATTTTTCTGCGTGTTCGTTCCCGTGTATATTACAATGTGATGGTATCCACTGAATGACTACTCTCTGGAAGTTATTGCATAGTTGGTCCAGGGCTGTTCTCAAGTCATCTAGTTCATTGTTCTTATGGCTTTTTAGTACTGACAGTGCATCAGTCAGAATCATATTGTGCATGTTATTTTTATGTTGGTAATAAAACAACAGGTAAGAGAAAAAGAGGAAGACCCAGGGAGACACTGAGAAGAACATTGATGAGAGAGGCAAGAGCAACAGGATTCGGTTCCCTCAATGAGATAGAGCTGCTTGCACAGAACAGAGACAAATGGCGAGATTTGATAAAATATCTTTAAAAGAAAACTGCTAGAACAAAAATTCAGATATGAGAAGGTGTATCTTGGTCTACGCCCTATGGGATGGCAACGGCTAGAAAGGTCAATAGATAGATAGATAGATAGCCAGTCTTGTAGCATCTCTGATGGCCTCAGTTTCTACTTTAAAGTTGTTTGAGAATTTTCCAGTAGCTATTGACTTGGTGATCTCGTCCTGATTATTCAGCGTCAAGAACACACCTCCCCCTCCATTTCTGATGACATTTGTAGCAGAGCCATCTGTGTATATGTGGGACCAAGAGTCCTTTAAGTTCTGGTATTTTATGTTTTCCATGAGGAGACATATCAGATGGGCCCAAGGGTTTCGATATTGTTTGGGAAAGTACTGGGTCTCCAGTAGTTAGTTTATTGGCAATTGCAGCGAAGTTGCTCCTCTTTAGTCGTACAATTCCGGAACCAGTTATTCTTTGGTGAATAGGGTGGCTAAGGAGCCTTCTATATTCCTCCGTTTGTTGCTATACTTTAGTGACCTGTCATCTAAGGGTTGTAAACCTGTTACTGTTTCTAGAGTCTTGATGGGTGTAGATTTCATCGCACCAGTGATGATACGGGCAGCTTGGTTCTGTGTTCTGTTAATTTTGCTAAGGTGTGATTTGGAAACCATAGCCCAGGCTGTGACTCCATACTCTAGAGCTGATCTGACTCTTCCTACGTATAGTCTTTTCAAAATATTGCCCCCCAGTTCATTCCTGCCAATTTCTTCATAATATTTGTTCATTTTCTGGCTTTTTTTCCTTGCTCTGTCTGTCTGATTTTTCCAAATCATTCTGCGATTCATGGTGACACCAAGATATGTTGGGTTTTGGTCAATAGGGAGTGTATGGTCTTTTATCTTCAAGTTTGCAGAGAGTGTGTTTCTTGATAAGCTGAAAATTGTATATGTAGTTTTTTTTTTTTTGATTGGTAAGAACCAGGTGTTCGTCCATTTTTCAAGTTCACCTCGGGCTTCTTGCATCCTGGGTCCAGCCACCGACACACTTTCCTCGTGAGCCCATAACGCCAGATCATCAGTGTATATTGCTAAGTGTATTCTGGGTGGAATGTCTATTACAATGTCATTCATGAAAATTTAAAAAGTGTTGGGGACAAGACTCCACCTTGTTCGATAGAGACCTTCTTACTTAGATGACTTTGAACTTGTACTCTGGCCATTCTATCCTGAAGGTATTGAGAGATCCAAATGAATAAACGACCCTGGATGCCAAGTCTAAAAAGTTTGTTCTTTAAACCCTCTCGCCATACCCTATCAAAAGCCTTCTCCATGTCAACCCACACTGCCAGTGTATGTTTCTTTTCTTGTAGAGCATCCTCTATTTCCTGTACAATGTAGGTGACCAGGTCTTCAGTTGATCTGTGCTGACGGAAGCCACTTTGTTGTGGTACGATTTGTTGTTTTGTCTCCAAATGCTCCATAAGTCTTCTGTTAACCAGCCTTTCCATGAGTTTACTCAGGCAGCACAGTAGGCTAATTGGTCTGTAGCTACTTGGGTCTAGTGGGTCCTTTCCACGCTTGAGGATGGACACCATAATATTATAATACTTTACTGTGAATTACGTTATTACGAAACTTACTTAACCATATATTACGATATCATCATAAAAATTACCACCTCAATATACAAATTATAGGAATTCGACAGTTTGCCATGTGCAAACATTCCCACTCTCCCTATACCTTACTAATTACTACCGGTGACTGCAGAGCGCTGGAATTGATTCCTTTGATATTGGATCAGACATAAATGTACGCATCATAAAAAGTACTATGCTACCATATAAAAGGGGCTATTTTTTTTTAAATTTTGCTACTTTTCAAGAAATTTTTAAAAAATTTTTTTTTCTTATTTCTTCAGCTGTCGACGCAGACACCAAACAAACCTTTGTAACATGGGATAACCAGTAAATGATGCTAAGAGAAAGCCGAACATACAGTGGATTGACGGACTGATGGCAGCCATGTCGATAGACAACCTAACACCTCCAGTAGCCACAGTGTGATGGGGTCGAATTTAAGGCCATCATCATCAAGTACTGAGCCTGCTGGCGTAGGTGATCATGTCTCTCCACAACTTTCGATCTCGACAGTTATTTATCATTTCTGTTGTTGACCTTCTGCCAAGCCACTCTCTTAAGCTGTCTGGTATCTTTTCTCTTTGCTTCCCTCTATCTCTTCATCCCTCAATTTTCCCAGTTGTTACAATATATTCCAGTTGCTCTCTTCTCATTACATGGCCAAAAAATGATGATTGTTTCTTCCTAATAATATTATTATTAAGGCCATAAATGTAAGCTAACCCAGGAAATGATTACAACATCCGATTCCTGTGTCTCTGCTAGGGTAAACACACAGCTGTGTAACAAAAATTCAAAGAAAATCTTATTTTCCGAACTCAATATGTAACAATTAAGTGGTAGTAATTTTTACTATGGTATTGTAAAAAAAAAGAGTTCTTAAATGTTATGTAGAGCCAGTCTTAACATATGGATGCGAATCATGGACAATAGGACAACAGACAAGAAAATCACTGGAGTCTGTAGAAATGTGGTTTTACAGAAGAATGTTGAGAGTACCAGGAACAGCTAAGAAGAGTAATGAAGATGTTCTGAGAGAGGTCAAACAAAAAGAGAGATAATTTCTAATATTAGGAAGAAACAATCATCATCTTTTGGCCATGTAATGAGAAGAGAACAACTGGAGTATATTGTAACAACTGGAAAAATGAGGGATGAAGAGATAGAGGGAAGCAAAGAGAAAAATATAACAGACAGCTTAAGAGAATGGCTTGGCAGAAGGTCAACAACAGAAATGATAAATAGCTGCCAAGATCGAAGGTTGTGGAGAGACATGATCACCTACGCCAGTAGGCCCGGTACTTGATGATGATGATTGTAAAAACATGACTCATTGATAGGTATTGCAATCCAGAGTTTAAAATGCACTACTCAAAGAAAAGGGAGTCGCGATAGCTCAGTGGTTAGTGAACTGGACTACAAAGGACAAGAGGTAGGGTTCGATCCCAACTGATAGCTTCCAGGTTCACCCAGCCTTTAATGGGTACCAGATTTTTTTTCTGCGAAAGTAAAGTGGCACGGGCGTAATACCGACCACATTACCCAAAAAAAATCATGTGCTGAAGGCCTGTAAAATTTATGATCACTAACACCATATTCCCTATACGCCACTTGGCGTGACAGGGGAACTTTACTTTTTTTTTTACTCAAAGAAAACCCAGTGTAATTTGGAGAAATAATATATTTATTGACCTTTTGGTACAAATCATTGGAACAATTACACTTTGGAAGAACTACAACCTGAAAGTAATTAAAACAATTAAGGAGCACAGCCAGGACAAATGCTAATACCACAGGCAGAATAAAGGTTCTGAGAGATAAGATCAGAAATGAAGAACTGTGAAAAAAGCTACAAATAACCCCCACTATAGAATATATGAAGAAACAAAAGTAAAATGGTTTGGCCAGATGATAAGGCAGAACGATAAAGACACAACAATAAATGTTGCGAGAACACCAGACTCAAGGGCTGACCATGAAAAAGATGGACTGAAGGAATATTAGCAACACTAGGAAACATAGCAGCAGCAGAGGCAAACTGAAGAGGAAAAGATTGCAAATTACATCTCCCCTCGATGCTGAAAGACAAAAGAGGAAGAAAAGAAGAAGACAGCCAGGACAAAGGTTAATGTTATGTGCATG
The DNA here is from genome assembly GCA_032433765.1 of Megaustenia siamemsis. Lineage (NCBI taxonomy): Eukaryota > Metazoa > Mollusca > Gastropoda > Stylommatophora > Ariophantidae > Megaustenia > Megaustenia siamemsis. The sequence goes on along the minus strand of JAVIAB010000159.1, from coordinate 27,163,085 downwards.
ACATGTAGCTTTTTACAAAGAACACAAAAGATTGTTATTATTTTTCTGGACTTTTTGAGACACAGGGTACAACCTTTATGTCAGGGATCAAAACCAACTCAATACTCTTGTTTTCAATATTATTAGAGCACATAAAATAACACAAAAAATCTCTTCAACTTACTGATAAATAAATAACTATCATAATTATTAAAGCACTATCATAATTTTTAAAGCAAACAAAATTAATTAAAGAGCCCCCGTTAATCCAAATGGCGTATAGGGAATATGGTGTTGATAACCATAATTTTTATAGACTTTCGGCACATGATTTTTGGGGTAATGTGGTCGGTATTACGCCCGTGCCACTTTATTTTCACAGAAAAAAAGCAGGTATCAATTTAAGGCTGGGTGAACCCAGGTTGCTGTCGGTCAGGATTGAACCTGACCTCTTGTTCTTTGAAGTCCAGTTCACTAACCACTAAACTATTGTGGCTCTGTGCTTTTGTTGCATTTTTTTTTTTAAAAGTCTGGTCACAATAACACATCAAGGGTCATTAGTGTGAACAATTAGGAAGGCACATGTTGAGGGAAGAGCACTCATGCACAGTAAACTGTTGAATTTTACAAATTTGTCATTTGAGTTCATAATTGTTATGACATTATCATAATCTAGGGTTAAATTGGTGACTGTCCCAGCTATGATATTATAAAGGGAACAGGCAAATAATTGCACTGCTGCGGTAAAGCTGGTAGCAAGGAGCCAGTAGTGGTGTGTGATAAAGCTGGTAGCAAGGAGCCAGTAGTGGTGTGTGATAAAGCTGGTAGCAAGGAGCCAGTAGTGGGGTGTGATAAAGCTGGAAGCAAGGAGCCAGTAGTGGTGTGCGATAAAGCTGGTAGCAAGGAGCCAGTAGTGGTGTGTGATAAAGCTGGTAGCAAGGAGCCAGTAGTGGTGTGTGATAAAGCTGGTAGCAAGGAGCCAGTAGTGGGGTGTGATAAAGCTGGTAGCAAGGAGCCAGTAGTGGTGTGTGATAAAGCTGGTAGCAAGGAGCCAGTAGTGGTGTGTGATAAAGCTGGTAGCAAGGAGCCAGTAGTTGTGTGATAAAGCTGGTAGCAAGGAGCCAGTAGTGGGGTGTGATAAAGCTGGTAGCAAGGAGCCAGTAGTGGGGTGTGATAAACACTCCAAGGTATGGTGACAGCTTTACAAGGAAAGAACACAACACAATACTGACGTTTCCACTTGTGGCCTTCCTCATAATACAGGGACAACATCAAATGGTAAAGCACAATTATCTACAACTACATGCTAGATGATCAAGTGGAGGGAGAGGTGGACAGAGAGAGGAAAGTAAGATGTTGAAATAAGAAAGGAAACTACATGAGGGGAGGTAGGATGAGCGTCGAGATATATAAAATAGAAAGATTAGAAAATGATATTATATACTTTACCTCAGCATTATCAATATAGATGAGTGGTCCATGCTCGGGGCAGCCTCCTTCATATTTCACATGGCATTTCTCACAATCTGAACAAAGCAAATGGTTCTCTTTGTAATATTATAAAGAAAAATCATATCAAAATTGTTATTAAATGGGACAGTGGATATAAAAGATCATGAGTATTTACTGAACAAATGAAAGAATACACACTCAAGTTATATAACTCTAACTGGCATGAGCTAGCTCTGAGGGCCTCAGACATGACCAATCAGATCTGACACTGTCAACATTATAACCCAATAGATGCTCTACTATAAAATGTTGCCTTATGCATTAAAGCCTTACCAGTGGAGAATATATACAAATTTGCTTCTCTGGCGTGTCTTCACCACAAATTGATAGAGGAGCCTATGTGCCAAGAGCTGTTCTACCCATAGCAAAGCTACCAAGTGATTACCTAGGTTGGACAGGTGAAAGGGCTAGGTAAAGTGAAACACAAATATGTTGAGTTGAATGCACTGGGTTACATGCCTAACATAACAGTGCCATGTAATTAATGTTTGTTTGTTTGTTCCTGCTAAAGGCCTATTATGCTGAAACATCGTTCATATTTGTGTCATCCATTAATCATGTAGAGCTTTAACCATACCATTTTGTTCTTATTTCTCCTTCTCCAATGTAATTCATACCATGAAGCCATTCTTCTTTCTTCTTCTATCCTTCCTCCATTGCTGTTGGCGTCGAGGGGAGATACAATCTGCGATTCTTTGCTCTTCTGTTGGCCTCTTCTGGTGTTATCCCTCCTAGTGACTCTAGTATTCCCTTTATCCATCTCTTTCTCGGTCTTCCTCTTAATCTGGCATTTTCGTAGCGTTTGTTTATGGCTCTTTGAGTCATTGTTAGTTCTTTTTGTCTTATTATGTGGCCGCCCCAATTTATCTGTTGTTTCTTTATGTATTCGATGGCTGGTTCAATTTCGAGTTTCTTCCTCAGGTCGGTGTTTCTTACTCTGTCCCTTAAGCTGTTTCCTGTCATTCTTCTGACACATTTCATTTCGGTGGTCGTTATCTTTCTTATTGTTCTAGAGCCAAGCATCCAATTCTGGCACTGATAGCACAGAGTTGGTAGAAATTTTGATTTGTATATTGCCCTTTTTGCTTCCATAGTTATTGGCATAGTAAGCCATTACAAACTAGAAAAAAGTGATATGATGTATATTCCATGGAGTCTTACCAGTGGTTTGAGCTCACTGGGCCCTTGACTTGAAAGGGTCCAATCAATGCTACCTCTCTGTGTGTTGTGGATTCAAGGCACAGAGAGAAAGAGCAAGAGCTAGCTATTCACAAAAACATCAACATTAAATAAGAGAGAAGGCCTTTGTGGCAATCACTGGTACCATACCATAACAATCTATATGGAGAAGTCACCAGCCTTAAACACCTTCAAACTTATTAACTCTTTCCATACAGAAGCTTTTTATCAATGCAACGGAAGAGATTTCAGAGACAAAATTTTTCATGATTTTAAGAATCAATCTATTTTTATCTATTTGTATTTATTTATATTTATCTAACATATAACATATTATATATGAAGTTTTAGATAATTGAACAAGGTATATGATTTTGTCAATACCTAGATGATACAAGACGTGTAAAAAAAAGTATGGTTTGATGATGGTTCACACTAATCAAATTGAGAGTGACGCACTATGTGGCGAAATGTACAGAAGGAGTTAATATTAACATTTAGAGGTGTGACCATCACGGGTACCAAACCATAAGAATCTATATGGAGATGTCATGAGCTGACAAATGCTTTCTTCAAACTTATTGATGTCTAGAGGTGTGACCATCACGGGTACCAAACCATAAGAATCTATATGGAGATGTCATGAGCTGACAAATGCTTTCTTCAAACTTATTGATGTCTAGAGGTGTGACCATCACGGGTACCAAACCATAAGAATCTATATGGAGATGTCATAAGCTGACAAATGCTTTCTTCAAACTTATTGATGTCTAGAGGTGTGACCGTCACGGGTACCAAACCATAAGAATCTATATGGAGATGTCATAAGCTGACAAATGCTTTCTTCAAACTTATTGATGTCTAGAGGTGTGACCGTCACGGGTGCCAAACCATAAGAATCTATATGGAGATGTCATGAGCTGACAAATGCTTTCTTCAAACTTATTGATGTCTAGAGGTGTGACCATCACGGGTACCAAACCATAAGAATCTATATGGAGATGTCATGAGCTGACAAATGCTTTCTTCAAATTTATTGATGTCTAGAGGTGTGACCATCACGGGTACCAAACCATAAGAATCTATATGGAGATGTCATGAGCTGACAAATGCTTTCTTCAAACTTATTGATGTCTAGAGGTGTGACCATCACGGGTACCAAACCATAAGAATCTATATGGAGATGTCTTCAAACTTATTGATGTCTAGAGGTGTGACCATCACGAGTACCAAACCATAAGAACCTATATGGAGATGTCTTCAAACTTATTGATGTCTAGAGGTGTGACCATCACGGGTACCAAACCATAAGAACCTATATGGAGATGTCTTCAAACTTATTGATGTCTAGAATGGTGTACGCAGCAGAAGAAGTAACTAATAAAAACGTAAAAATGATTAGCAAAAACTTACACAGAAAACTGCAATCATTAGAGCAAGAAAGAGATGTGGAACTTCTCCTTGTTATAATAGTTGCAGTATCACTTTCATCTTCTCCAGTATTTTCCTCCTTCAGTGTCAGACTCTGAAAACATTATTTTGTATATTTACAATATGCAACAGGATTCTAAATGAAAAGACGATTAGAGGCCACAGAGATGGGATTTTTTAGAAGAATGTTGAAAGTTCCCTGGATAGCTAAAAAGACCAATGAGGAAATTCTCAATGAGGCTAACACAAAAAGGTAACTCCAAAAAAACATCAGAAAGAAACAATCAACATTTTTCTGGCACATCATGAGAAGAGGAAAGTTGGAATACTTGGTTACCCTTGACAAAATAGAAGGAAAGGGAGATCGTGAATGACAAAGAGAGAAAATACGGGATAGCTTGTTGTCATGGGATGGCAAACAGTCAACAACGGAATTGATACAATGCACTGTAGATAGAAGATTGTGGAAGGACATGATCGCCTACGCCAACCAGTACGGCACATGATGATGATGAATAGGATGGCATTGAGCAACCAACACAGAGACAACATCAGTACATTATATGAAGACGGGCTGGTCTAAAGGTAAGATATTAGCCTCTGAGCTGGAAGGTCCCAGGTTCGAATTCCACCACAGGTGGTTAATATTTTTCAAAAATTGAATCCACGGTTTCCTCATAGGTTTACCTTCTCTCGAGTAATGAGATCCAATGTCTAGCCCTGTCAGATAAAGGTGATAAACAGGAGGTTTTATGTGTACGTTAGAAGAACCCTTGGCAGTTATGACTAACATTACAGCATTTTCCCCATTACTAGTGTCTGCTGGAGAGATTTATAGGACTAGAGAATAAGGGTAGCTTGTCCAGTGTAGTCACCATGAGGTGGAATTGAAAGGATGAAACTTAACACAGGAGAGATAATTTTAAACATCAGGACACCAGGAACCTGGAGCACAACATAGTGAAGGGGTAGCTATAATGTTATCAAAAATGACCACAGACCATGCAAAAAATTGTTACGTAAAATCTATCCATGCTGAGGACATCAGGTCATAAGGTACATATATTGTGGCTTTGCCATAAAACTAGTGACACATCACAGGTTAATGAGTTAACACTAGGAAGAAGCAGAAGAACTATTTTATTGAATCAATATTTCTTAGCCTGTCTGTACATTCTGCATATCTTTCTATCTGTTCTGATATAGTAAAGTAAAGTACTCCCATCACGCCAAGTGGCATATAGGGAATATGGTGTTAGTGACCATAAATTTCACAGACCTTCGGCACATGATTTTTGGTGTAATGTGGTTGGTATTACACCTGTGCCGCTTTACTTTCCCAGAAAAAAATCCGGTACCCATTAAAGGCTGGGTGAACCTGGAAACCATCGGTTGGGATCGAACCCTACCTCTTGCCCTTTGTAGTCCAGTTCACTAACCACTGAGCTAATGTGGCTCCCTGTTCTGATATAATGACTAGTATTTTTCCACTGTTTTTTTTGTCAAGATGGCTCTAGTCACCACTTTTACTTTCTGTTATTCTCCTTGTCTAACACAAAGTCATTGGCTACTTGTATACTTTTCTTTATGCTAGCTTGTTGCTATTCTACTAGTGGCAGATGTCGACAACCTTCTCCATTTCTCTTCAACTTCAGTCATTCTTTAGGACTCTACAATTTTGAAGCCTGTACGTTCTATTGTTGTTATATTCCCATCTCTTTCACTGCATGCCTCTCCTTCTTGCTTCTTCCACAGTTCCCTGATAAACGGTTTTTGCTAGACCAGACAATCAAGATAATTGGCCAATAACATTTCATTTTGTGTTTCTTCACGATAGTCAAATGTAGTCAAATGATCATCATGTACTCTCATTGATGTCATTTGTCATATGATCTAAGTAAGAAATGCCCAAAATCTGATAACATTTCATCTCCATAGCTAGTATTTTCTTCTGTAGCACTGTTGTAAGGGTCCATGTTTGACTAATGTATAGAAAAACGTATGTATACGCAAATGTATAGAAATATTTTGCACTATTCTAGCTGATTCATGATTCATTAAAAATAAATAAAAATAAAAAAATAACAAGACAACTTAAGAGAATGGCTTGGCGGAAGGTCAACAACAACAGAAATGATAAATAATTGCTGAGATAGAAAGTTGTGGAGAGACATGATCACCTACGCCAGCAGGCCCTGTACTTGATGATGATTCTAACTGATACTTCAACTTTTAAGCCTACCTGCTGCTACATAGAGAGGTAAGAAATAAAACTGTCACTCTGAGAGAATGTCTGGTGACTCCATACACAGCAGTTTGTCACTTGTATTTTACTTGTCTTCCTCATTATAATTCTTGTATAACGCATTCATGATGAGAGAGACAAGAGCAGCAGGATTCGGCTCCCTCAATGAGATAGAGCTGCTTGCACAGAACAGAGACAGATGGCGAGATTTGATAAAATATCTTTAAAAGAAAACTGCTAGAACAAAAATTCAGATAGGAGGTGTATCTTGGTCTATGCTCTATGGGCCGGCTACTCCCATTGACTCGAAAGGTCAATAGATAGATAGATAGATAATGCATTCAAATGAATTAATCCAAGCTTTAACTTAAGCTTCCAGTGGTATTTATGTAGCTGTGTTCTACCTTGCATGTTTTACTACACCATTTACTACAAGTATATCTCATGAATTAGTGATTTAAATATTTCTCCAAACAACTTTTGTATAACCTAATAGTGGAGATCCTGTATGTTACCGGGGCCTCATTATGAGGGAGTAAAGAATAGTGACACTGTGACCTTCCAGGCATGTCATAAGAGGCGACTAAGGAGGTTGATCGATGGCTTGACAAGCTGTCATTGTAAAAAGTATTGTTATGGAAACAGAGCCATAGATTTTAGAAGCAGTGATCTCTGCAATATGTGCCATTTTGGCACGCAAGTTTTCTGTTTTTGAGATTGTGGTTCTGCCCTATGTGCCGTCTTTGGCTTGAAAGGACAATAGATAGATATATAGATATTTATGGTGTTAAATTGACTGACTCTAGAAAGTAACAATTAAGTCAGTTTTTGGAATGTGTCTTCTCATAAGTATTCTACCTATCTCTATCTATTGTCCTTCCAAACCGAAGATGGCACATCGGGCAGAACTACAATCTAAAAACCAGAAACCTTGTGTGCCAAAATGGCACATAATGCAGACATCACTGCTTCTATAATATTTGGCTCTGTTTCCATAACAATACGTTTAACAATGACAACTTTAATAAGTATTACAAAGTAAAGGTAAAGTACGAGACTTGAATCAACGTCTTAGCATGTGAGTCTTCACCCATATGTGCTCGGCCGACTATTCCGAAGTGTTCGGAGATTTCTGGATAGTATCGCTTCAAGCATCGAAACTCATGATGTGAGGCAGCATTCCTCACCTTCCCAGAGTACTACCTGGTACCAATTTCTGCCAGCAGCTGGGTCGACCACGGGGGTATTTTTTTTTCCAACAGCGAGTACAATTCACCATGCTTCCAGCAGGAATTGAACACGGGTTGTCCGAACGTCGGTAGTCCAATCAGATGGTTTTCACAACTAGGCTACCCAGGAATTAAAGAGTAAGGAAAGTTAAAAATATATAGAACCGTTGATCAGAGGTTTAACAAGCCGCTATCGTAAAAACGATTTTGTTAATGAAATGTAGACCTGATACAGAATGTGTAAATTAGCAGTAGTAACAAACTAGGAAATTAGAGAAATCGCCAATCAACCACTAATATCTTCAGTAATAAAGAAAAGACGATAGTCATATGTTGGACATGTGATGAGAAGAAATAATAACCGAATAGCAAAGCAAGCCCTCATGTGGGAAACAACAGGTAAGAGGAAGACCCAGAGAGACACTGAGAAAAACATTGATGAGAGAGGCAAAAGCAGCAGGAATCGGCTCCCTCAATGAGATAGAGCTGCTTGCACAGAACCGAGACAAATGGCGAGATTTGATAAAATATCTTTAAAATAATTGAAAACTGCTAGAATAAAAAATTTAGATAAGAGAAGGAGTATCTTGGTCTACACCCTATGGGTCGGCTATGGCTTGAAAGGTCAATAGATAGATAGAAAGGTAAAAAAAACTCAGATGACTACTGCTATTACGTTTATTGGATTACAACTAAAATGCCACTTTTAGAATACAAGAATCAGCTGTGGGCAATAGAAAAAGTGAGTGGAGAAGCTGAGAGAGACCCAGAGTTATATGAGTGAGAGTGATAACATAAGAGAAAAGAGTTGTAACACAGAGAAATGCATGATAACATTAGAGAATTAACTAATTATTAATTAGAACTAGAGAAATGAGCGATAACACCACAGAAATGAGTGATACCAGAGAAATAAGTGACGACACTAGAGGAATTAATGATGACACTAGAGATATGAGTGGTAACACCACAGAAATGAGTGATAGCACCAGAGAAATAAGTGATGACACTAGAGGAATTGGTGATGACACTAGAGAAATTAGTGATAACACCACAGAAATTAGTGATAGCACCAGAGAAATAAGTGATGACACTAGAGGAATTAGTGATGACACTAGAGAAATGAGTGATAACACCATAGAAATGAGTGATAGCACCAGAGAAATAAGTGATGACACTAGAGGAATTGGTGATGACACTAGAGAAATGAGTGATACTATCATCAGAAAAATGAGTAATAACATCAGAGAAGTGAGTGATAATACCAGAGAATTGAGTGATGACACTGGAGAAATTAGTGATATCAGAGAAACTCTACAACATCACATGACATTTAGAGAATAGAGTTTGATAACTCACACATTTCTCTTTAACCTCTTTTAATTTTGTGCAGTTAACTGTAGACACTTGTTCCTGCTTTATTCCTCCAGCCCCAACTGAGACTTTGCTATAATAGTCCATTGTTACCTGGAAAGAACGAGAACTTTGTATCACTCAAATTATAACTATTCGCTGCTTTATGTGTATGAAAACAGCAATTTCTTCATATTTTTTGGTGTCTGCGTCTACAACCGAAGAAATAAGAAAAATAAATTTATAGAAAAGTAGCAAAATAAAAATAAAAAAAAAACAGCCCCTTTTATACGGTTGCATAGTACTTTTTATGATGTGTACATTTATGTCTGATCCAATATCAAAGGAATCAATTCCAGCGCTCAGCAGCCACCGGTAGTAATTAGGAAGGTATAGGGAGAGTGGGAATGTTTGCACGTGGCAAACTGTCGAATTCCTATAATTTGTATATTGAGGTGGTAATTTTTATGATGATATCGTGATCTATGGTTAAGTAAGTTTCGTAATAACGTAATTCACAGTAAAGTATTATAATATCATGGTGCCCATAAAGTATGACAGCGATTTGAAAAATGTTGTCCCAAGGCAATAATTTTAATCATCATCAATGAGTGCCATCTCAACAATGAAGATTGGCTACCCTGGAGTGATGTTATGCCATTCCGATCTCTCTCTCTTTTGCTTTGATAGTGCAGGTTTTCATAGGCTAACTTGTTCATCATTTGATGTTACTCGACCATTTTAGTCTTGGTCTGCATCTCCCTTTTTCACCTTGTATTTTAATATAGATAATTTTAATGATAATTATATTCAGATATATATATATATTCATTATATAGATAATTTTAATTATTTCCCATGTGTTACCGGAGCCCCATTATGAGAGAAGTAAAGAATAGTAACTCTGTGACCTTCCACATGACTAAGGAGGTTGATCGATGGCTTGACAAGCTGTCATTGTAAAAAAGTATTGTTATGGAAACAGAGCCATAGATTTTAGAAGAATCAATCTCTGCAATATGTGCCATTTTGGTATGCAAGGTTTCTGTTTTTGAGATTGGGGTTCTGCCCTATGTGCCGTCTTTGGCTCAAAAGGACAATAGATAGATAGACTGAATTTTAATGATGTGCAATATACACAAAAAAGTTGAACATTTTAAATCTTGCTAGGATCAGTGAATGAGAACTATCCAGATTCTACGCCACCTCTTCATGGTGTCTCCAGAAACAGACTAATCAGTTTAATCTGGCCAAGTGATTAATAAGGATTGAGAAGAAGGTAATCTGTCACTCTTCTAAAGTTGGCAACCTGGCACTCTTCTGAAGTTGGCAACCTGACACTCTTTGAAAGTTGGCAACCTGGCACCCTTCTGAAGTTGGCAACCTGGCACCCATTTGAAGTTGGCAACCTGGCACCCTTCTGAAGTTGGCAACCTGGCACCCTTCTGAAGTTGGCAACCTGGCACCTATCAATAGTTGGCAACCTGGCACCCTTCTGAAGTTGGCACCCTGGCACCCATTTGAAGTTGGCAACCTGGCACCCATTTGAAGTTGGCAACCTGGCACCTATCAAATGTGGCAACCTGGCACTCTTCTGAAGTTGGCAAACTGGCACCCATTTGAAGTTGGCAACCTGGCACCCTTCTGAAGTTGGCAACCTGGCACTCTTCTGAAGTTGGCAACCTGGCACCCTTCTGAAGTTGGCAACATGGCACTCTTCTGAGGTTGGCAACCTGGCACCCTTCTGAAGCCGGATGCATTGGGCTGAAAGGCACAAATATCACAGTTCTACTACAAACCACAACACAGTGCATCTACAGCAAGGAGAAATGAAAAAAAAAATATAGAGAGAAAAAATAGAATAAAAAAAACGGTATGGTTAAAGCTTTACATAATAAGTGGACAACACAAATCAGAACAACATTTCGGCTCAATAGGAATTCAGCAGGAACAAACATACAACATACACACACAGATATGTATTTAAAATTTAAAAAATAATTAATAATTTAAAAAATATTAAAATAATTTCAAACTAGAATGAGAAATAAAAATAAGAATAAAATGTGTTCCCTGTGTACTGCGCTGTTGACAGAGAGAAAATGAACATTAGTGCACACAGGGTACATGGCCGAGCACTCAAGTGAAAATCCTGTGCGCACTAAAGTCCATTTTCCTTCTGTCCACAGCGCAGTATACAAGCAAGACATTTTATTCTTATTTTTATTTCTTATTCTAGCTCAAAATTATTATTTTATCATTATTTTTATTTTAAATATATATCTGTGTGTGTTGTATGTTTGTTCCTGCTGAAGGCCTATTGAGCTGAAACATCTTAATTTGTGTCGTCCATTTATTACATTCACTTTATCTATCTTGGAAGTCACATTGATCGAGAAGGGGATACAAGTAAAGAAATTAGAATCAGAATAGCTAAAGCAGCAATGTCTTTCTGAAGCCTTGAAAAGTTGTGGAAATCAAAAACTCATCAGCACAAACACAAAACTTAGACTATTCAAATCAAATGTACTATCTACCCTTACGTATGCGTGTGAAAGCTGGAAAACAACAAGAGATATAGATGTAGAAGAGAGATAAATAAAAGATAGGACAAGGGGAAGTAATGATGAAAATTAAGGAGATGTTGAGAGGGGAGATAATTGGAATATTAGATGTGATTAAAAGTGACAGACCACGGGGAAATCATGCAAGGGGAGACAAGTGAGGGGGAGCAGTAGATTCACGGGAATTAGAAAGGTCAAGGAGAAAGCGTGCGGGGCGAGACATGAGTGACCGAAATTGGAGAGAAAGAACAAGGGAAAATATAGTTTAGTCGAGCTTAAGTCGGGGCCCAATGCAGACGTTGTGTCCAAAACACCAACGGGACTGTGGGCAGGGGCAGATGGAACAGATTCATTTATTTGATAGGTTAGTGTGTGGCTAGTGTTAGAGCTAGACGGTTGAGTAACTGAGTGACAGTAGGGATTGGAATATAGCAACGAGTGATAGGATGACCCTAGTGAAGAGTTAGATATCAATGTGAGACACATAGATAGATGAGCTTAATTGAAGCTAGGTCTAATGTAGACTTTCATCAGTATCAAGGTGTTCAGTATGAACTGTCGGCTATGAGCCATTATGACTAATTAGAAACCTTCATCAGTATCAAGGTGTTAGGCATGAACTGTCGGCTATGAGCCATTATGACTAATTAGAAACCTTCATCAGTATCAAGGTGTTAGGCATGAACTGTCGGCTGTGTGCCATTATGACTAATTAGAAACCTTCATCAGTATCAAGGTGTTAGGCATGAACTGTTGGCTGTGTGCCATTATGACTAATTAGAAACCTTCATCAGTATCAAGGTGTTCAGTATGAACTGTTGGCTGTGTGCCATTATGACCAATTAGAAACCTTCATCAGTATCAAGGTGTTAGGCATGAACTGTTGGCTGTGTGCCATTATGACCAATTAGAAACCTTCATCAGTATCAAGGTGTTAGGCATGAACTGTTGGCTGTGTGCCATTATGACTAATTAGAAACCTTCATCAGTATCAAGGTGTTAGGCATGAACTGTTGGCTGTGTGTATTATGACTATAGCTCGTTTCAAAACATTTGCCCAATTTCAAAACGCTATTACTCTCTAACCGTTTGATAAATACTTTTGAAATTTTCCATATGTTATTAGAATGCAAAAGACCCTTTAAATCTATATTTAACAAATATCTTGCAGCTGCAGTTTTCTTAAAGCGGCGATATTTCTTTGATGTTTGTCAAAATTGTAAATTGTGAAGCCCTAAAGAATAGAAATTACCGTAGTTGCTGGTCTACGATTAATTTTCACTAGGTAAAGGCGTGGCCGTAATGGGGAAATAACTGGATAAACAAAACACCAGGATAATTATTGTCTGCTCAGTTCGAGGACGGACGATAATATCAAGGTATACCTGTATGTCCAATTTTCATAGTTGTGTGGTCCTGAAAAGGACCGTTTGTTGAAATAATTTAAGGTAATATAGGGGCCAACATTGTGGGGGCTATATACTTTCATTCTGAATCAGACGAGTCTAAAAGATTAATAACTGTTTGGGGTTGAACATTCCACAAACCATCATTTTTCCAATATTCCTCTTCCTGTTTTAAGACGTGGTCTTCACATTTAGCCCAATAATCTGTGTCTATATTTAATAAAGCGAGATTAGCAAGAGTCTTTACATCGCATATTTTGAATGTTGTATTTTCATCTGCCACTTGTCCTTTTAATTTTGCCCAGATTAGTTCTATTGGATTTAAATGAGCATGGTAAGGTGGCAGCCTCAAACTTATATGACCGTGCTCTTGGATAATCTTATCTATTTGAAAAATCTTTGTCCTCTGTTTTTGCTTTACTAGAGATAATAATTCAGGTTTTAAGTACATGTTATTAAATTGTATGTGCTCCTTTGTGAGCCATATCTTAATAGCATCTTTTGTACTGGATGACGTCGGGACTTTATCTTCAAGTGCAACAATGTTGTGGTACGCTGCATTGTCCATTATTAGGCAAGATGGTCGATCTAGTGATGGGAGAACAGAATTTTCAATCCAATGTCTAAATATGTGACCATTCATCTCAGAGTGATAATCCCGATTGTCTATGGATTTTGAAAGAAAAATGAGCTCTGCATTCTGTATTAGTCCATGTTGTCGACTACCTGCATGAGCAATTATCAAGCGCTGTCCTTTGCTGCTAGGTATTAATCTCTTAATCTTTCCATCTGATGACTGCCATTCCCTTTGGTTAGTGTGGTGAGCATTGATCCATGTTTCATCCAAGTACACAATATCATAACCTTGCTTGCGCACCTCTTTTACTTCACGTAAGTACTTGCTTCTCATGACTACTATATGTGGCTTCTCACAGATGATGTTTCGTCCATTGGAATACTTTCTGAATGTAAAGCCTGCAGCTCTCACGTTCCTCCATAATGTAGACTTTGATATTTCAATACTGTTGTTCTTTTTCAGCGATACTTTTAATTTTCTTATTGTAACAGTTTCATTCATACCCAACATTTTGCGAATTTCACTTCTAATAAGTTCACTGTCGAAATTATCCAACATTTTTGCTCTTCCTTGTGATTTTGTATATTTGGAACATTGACGGTCACGTGCTTGAATCCAGCGATTAAATGACCGTTTAGATAAATCCAAAATGTGTCTTGTCCTATTCTCTGGGTTTTCTAAAGAATGAAATAATCTTCCTCGTTTAGCCTCTTTGCAAAAATAGTCATACATTTTTATTGCGATGTTTTGTAAACTGCAGAATTTCATTTTAAGACTCATGATAAATGTTAGCGTTCCACGTCTACACCTATGACTGAACGGAAATGGAAAACACAATGTCTCGTGTTTACTACAAGTGTCTATTTGTGTCAGTTTAACTCACAGGGAAAGCGTGCAAAATCCTAAATTGGAACGTCTATAGATTTGTAATCGCTATTTTTAACTTAAATACCGTAAACACTAAGTTTTGACGACATCAATGGGTCGTTATAAATTTATATAAATCAAATAAGCAATAATAATAACCAAATGTTTGTTTTTAATGAAATTAATTCCCTGTTGGGTTCTAATCATTATAACTATACATGCAAATTTTGAAAAAATTACAAAAAGCGGTTTAAAAGATATTGATTTTTAAACTTGGGCAAGACTTATGAAACAAGCTATAATTAGAAACCTTCATCAGTATCAAGGTGTTAGGTATGAACTGTTGGCTGTGTGCCATTATGACTAATTAGAAACCTTCATCAGTATCAAGGTGTTAGGTATGAACTGTTGGCTGTGTGCCATTATGACTAATTAGAAACCTTCATCAGTATCAAGGTGTTAGGCATGAACTGTTGGCTGTGTGCCATTATGACCAATTAGAAACCTTCATCAGTATCAAGGTGTTAGGCATGAACTGTTGGCTGTGTGCCATTATGACTATATAGAAACCTTCATCAGTATCATGGTGTTCAGTATGAACTGTTGGCTGTGTGCCATTATGACTAATTAGAAACCTTCATCAGTATCAAGGTGTTCAGTATGAACTGTCGGCTGTGTGCCATTATGACTAATTAGAAACCTTCATCAGTATCAAGGTGTTAGGCATGAACTGTTGGCTGTGTGCCATTATGACCAATTAGAAACCTTCATCAGTATCAAGGTGTTAGGCATGAACTGTTGGCTGTGTGCCATTATGACCAATTAGAAACCTTCATCAGTATCAAGGTGTTAGGCATGAACTGTTGGCTGTGTGCCATTATGACTATATAGAAACCGTCATCAGCAGTCAGCTGTGAGGTATGAATGTTGGATGTGAGCCTGTAGTATTATAAAGAGACTGTCAATGCACATTTATGCCTGTCAAGGGAAGACCTTCCTTACATCTAGATATCGAACATGAATAGTTGGCGGTGTGCCATGGTAATGTGGGCGAATTGTTTTAATTATTAAACTGTTATTACTAGCCCTGGTGTTGTTCCTTGCTGTTGTCGAAAGGGTGATGTGTCCTACGAAGAACGAGCCAGGAGTTGTCAACTATAGAGTCACAACGCGAAGTCGATCAACGGGCGAACCTGAACCTGGAGGTACCAGCAGCGGCAGATCTTGAGTCCACGAGAAGGCGTGAAGCCTGACCCTGAGTGTACCAATCAAGTGTTCAAGAAGTAAATAGCGAGAAGGGCTATTTCGCTGTTACATAATTGGACCTGCGACCTGCGCAGGACAGTCACCAACGTCCACAACAGCAGCGACAGAGGCGGCCAACATCAAGACAGGAGTAGTAGAAATTAATTAGAGTGCATAATTAATGAAGGGACATTTTTGTTCTTGAGTGTTGAGAGTGTATTAAAAAAGGGAAAAGTTATGTATTGAATAGACACAATTTTTCTTCGTGAAAACTATTGGTGTATTGAATTGAAAAAGTGCTTGTGTAGTGAATTTAAATTTTGTTTATATTCAATTGAAAAATTGTTTGTGTATGGAATTGAATTTTTTTAAAAATATTGAATTGAAAAATTGCTTGTGCATTGAATTGAATATTTTCTGGTATACTGAAGTGGAATTTTATTGCTTCTGTATTAAATTGAATTTTTTTGGATAATAGATTTGAATTCTTCTCCTGAGGTATTGAAGTGGAAAATTTTGTCCCTTGTGTGTTGAATTGGAAAATTTTGTTCTTGTCAGTATTGAATTGGAAAATTTTGTTCCCTTGTGTATTGAATTGGAAAATTAGGTTTTCTGGTGTAGTGAATTGGAAAATTAGGTTTTCTGGTGTAGTGAATTGGAAAATTAGGTCCCTTTCTGCAGTGAATTGGGAAATTGTGTTTCCCTGATGTATTGAATTGGAAAAATTTTTTTTCTGGTATATTGAATTGAAAATTGGTTTCTTATGTATTAAATTTGACATTTTTTCTTCATGGTGTATTGGGAAGTTTCCTGAGTATTGAATTAAAAATTTTTTTTCAGGTATTGAACTGGAAAAGTTCTGGTGTATTGAACTGAAACTTTTGCTATTGAATTGAAAATTTTTGTGTGTATGGGTGCATTTTTGTGCGATCACCACAATATAAATAAGATTGCAAATCAATAAGGTATTCAACATAAAGTGTACTAATGAATTGAACATTCTGGTAGGGGAAATTCTTATACAGGGGTAAGTTGAACAGCAGATGTTGCTAGAAAATTGAACAAAGCTTATCCTGTTGGGTGCTGAGGATTATTGAAGTAAATAATAAGGCTGATGGGATATTAAGTTCAATAATAGGGCGAGAAATAAGGTAGAGCACAAAGGACAAACAGACCGGAGATAGTGGAATAGAAAGAAGAATTATTGCAGATCAATTAATTGAATTTTTTAAATATATTGAAGTGTAAAATGGTTGATTCTATATTGAAGAGAAAAATTATTGCTGGGTGATTGATTGAAAATTTTTTTGCTGGTTATATTGAAGTGTAGAAGTTGTGACTTCTGTATTGAATAGAACAATTATTGCTGGTCCATTGATTGGAATTTTATGGAATTGTAAAACTGTTGAGTTTGTACTGAAAAAAAAATTTTTTATTACAGGTTAATTGATTGAAAATTGGTTATACCAAATTGTGAAATTGGTTGGTTCTGTAGTGAGCAGAAAATCATTGATTGGAAAATTTTTTTTTGAGCCACTGAATTGTAAAATTGTTGATTGTGTATTGAAGAGAGAAATTATGATGGTCTATTGATTGACATTTTTTTGAGATACTGAATTGTAAAATTGTTGATTCTGTATTGAATAGAAAAATTAATGCAGGTCAATTGATTGAAAATTTTTGGTGATATTGAAGTGGAAAGAAAAAAGGGTCAGAATATTGAACTCATTTTTGGAGCCGATGTATTGAATCCATTTTAGCTGATAGATTGAAATAGGAAATGGAGGGAATGACGCAGGAAGGGTTTATGTGGCAGACTATGCAAAAGATGGGGGAAGTGGTAGAGAGATTAGGTGGTAATTTACAAATGCAGGAGATAACAAGAAGAGTACCGTTGTTTCTGGGAGACCCAGGGAAATTTGAAGAATGGATACAAGCTATAGAATTCTGGGGGAAATGCAAGCACTTAGCGCAAATGGAATGGAAGGAATTGGCGGTGGCCACGAGTCAAGGTGGCGTAGCAAATTGCATGAGAAGAAGGATAGAAGAAATGCAAGAGGAATCATGGCAAGACTTCAAACTCTATTTAGCAAAGCGTTATGGGAAATATAGAGATGAGCAACATGCAATAATGCATTTAACAGGGGCGCAACAAGGAAGAAACGAAACAATACAGGAGTATGGAGAGAGGGTGAGAGAAATGGCACAAACAGGGTTTGGAGCAGGAGTAGAGTCAGAACAGGTGAATAAACTGTTGATAGCAAAATTCATATAAGGAATTCGGGATAAAGAGTTAAAATTGATGCTGGCAAGAAAAAGGTTATCAACAATTTCCCAGTTGATAAATGCGGCAGTTGAAGAAGGTTAACAAAAAGATTTGAGGAGGAGCAAACAGAACATAAACAGACGAGGATGGTATACAGCCAAGAAAGTCCAATGGAGGTGGATCATGTGAGACTAGGAAGGGAGCGACAAAGAGAAACAAGAGTAATGAATGTAGTACAGGAAGTGAGAAGGTGTTACGGGTGTGGAAGGAGAGGACATATTGTTAAACAATGTAGAGAAAGAGGAGGTAGACAAGAAAGGCAAGGAAAATATCAGGTCGCGGGAAACGGAACAGGTACTCAAAGAACCAGGCGATTTTGAGTACACAAACAAAGCCTGAACAAATTGGACAATATAGAAGAAGAGGGGATCCATGCTCGTGTATAGTGCAGATAAAGAAACACAAATTTAGGGCAATGATAGACACGGGAGCGACCATCAGTGTCATTAAAGAAAGTGCATATAGGTTGCTAAAAGAAAAAGGGAGAATAAATAAAACAACAAAGCAACTGGAGTCCATAAGTGGACAACAATTACACGTGGTAGGAGAAGCATGGATATAAATACAGATAGGGAAGTGTAGAATGCAACAGAAGTTTGTAATAATAAGGAAAATGAATAGAATGATGGTGCTAGGTAGGGACTGGTTGAATAAGAATAGAATAATAGTGAACTACAGAACACAGATGTTGAAGATAGGGAAAGTGGAAATACCAATGGAAGATGACATACATATGTCAACGTTAGTTAGAGCAAAGGAAGATATAATACTGAAACCACAGACGGTACACATTGTAATAGCGAAAATAAAACGGAATGAATACGTTAAACCAGGCATGGCAGTAGAAACTACGAAAGCGAAGGAGATAATGGAGGAGCCAAGCATAAGCGTCATCGATGGGGTAGTAACGATAAGCAAAAGAAACACGTGCCCAGTAATGATAATTAACTACTCAGGAAAAACAATAAAGGTAGGAAAAGGAAAAGTAATCGCACAGATCAAACGACAACAGATGAATAAATTAGATGCACGGAAAAAAGGGCAAACGAGGGAATATATACAATCAACAGAGGAGAGGAGGAGAGGAGAAAGGCAAAAATACCTAGAATGGGTAAGACAGATTTAGGAGAGACAACAAAGACATAATAGAACAAGAAACAGGAGTTAAAGAGAAAACGGTAAACAGAGCAACAAAACAAGTTAAATTGACAAAGGAAAGGAAAGAACAATTGATAAAACAAATACAAGCTAAGGAGAGTGATAAGGAGCAAGTACAGAGGTTAGTGTTGAGAAATCACGACATGTTCGCGCTAACAGACTTCGAGTTAGGAAGGACAAAGACAGTAGAGTTAGAGATAGACACGGGAATGGCACAACCAACAAATGTAAGAACATATCGAACGCCCCTAAAAGATAGAGAGGTAGTAGAAAGTACGATAGAAGAAATGTTAAAGGCGGGAATAATCACCAGAACAACGTCTCAATGGTCGTCACCGGTGGTGATAGTGAAAAAAAGGATGGAACAAAGAGATTTTGTTGTGACTATAGAGCGTTGAACCAGGTGACAAAGGACATTAGTTACCAAATGCCAAGGGTGGACGACATAGTAGCGTTATTCCAAGGGACCAATTTCTATACGACCTTAGACTGCAAATCCGGATATTGGGCCATCCAGGTGAAGGAAAATACCAGAGAGAAACTTGCATTCAACACCCACGTAGGAACATTCACGTGGAATGTAATGCCGTTTGGGTTAAAAGGGTCCCCAGCAACATACATGAACCTGATGAATCAAGTATTGCAAGGACTAGGGAATTTTGCACAGGCGTACGTAGATGATATAATAATTTTTACGAAGGGTGACAAGGAACAACATGTTCAACACATCAAAACGGTAATTGAAAGGTTAAGACAGCATGACATAAAACTTAAGTTGAATAAGTGTCAGTTCTTGAGAGAAGAAGTCAAGTATCTAGGCTTTGTAGTCAACAGAAAAGGGATACTACCGGATGCAGGATATACTTTGTCTGCATCCGGTAGTATCCCTTTTCTGTTAAGTACAAATAATTAAACAGATGCAACCACCAACGAAGGTGAGAGAAGTGCGAAGTTTCTTAGGGATGTGTGGATATTATAGGAGATTCATACCGAGATTTGCAGAGGTGGCAGAACCACTAACAACATTAACAAAGAAATTTGTGAAATTTCTGTGGTCGCCAAGGTGCCAGGAATCGTTTGATACACTTAAAGAGGGATTAGTAAAGGTACCATTTTTAGCACATCCCAGCAAAGAGGGCAGAATGATTTTATACACTGATGCATCAGATGGGGCAATAGGAGCATGACTGGTGTGCGAAAAAGAAGTGGACACCAACACGGGAATAATGAAAAAGGAAGAGTGGCCAATTTATTTCTTGTCTCACAAGTTGAATAGAACACAAATCAGATGGCCCACCATAGAAAAAGAGGCATATGCAATTCATTATGCAATGCAGAAATTACATTTTTACATATATTAGGACAACCCATAGTGATAAGAACTGACCACAAACCGCTAAAAGCGATATTAGAATCTCCCATCAAAAACAGGAAAATAGACACATGGTCTCTAACTATACAGAACAGTGGAGCGAAAGTAGAATATATAGAGGGGGCAAAGAACATTTGTGCAGACTGGTTATCGAGAATGCCAAGCAATAAAGAGGAAGAGGTAATACAAGAAGCATCAGGGACGGACGTCGATGACAGAACGTTCCAAATCAACATAATAGACACTAATAGAGTGAGACAAGGAAACACAACTACAGAAGAAGAGGAAGAGAAGGGAAGGGAGAGGACTCAAAACGAGTCAAATATAATGAAACAACAGAAGAGAGATAGAGAACTAGGTAGAATAATAAAAGACATAGAAGGAGGGAAAGCACAGAAATGGAGGAAGTTTATCATAGATAAGGACGGAATATTGGGTTATATAGGAGACAAGGACGACATACAACTGAGGGTGTGTGTTCCGCAAGAATACAAAGAGCAACTGTTAAAAGAGGATCATGAAGAAAATGGACACATGGGACGGGATAAGATGTTGGATGCGATAAAGTTAAAGTATTATTGGGCAGGACTATATAGGTCAGTGGATGAACACACAAAGAAATGTAGAATATGCAAGACAAGGAATTTGGTAGAAAAAGGAGGACCAATAATGACAATGGAGAATCAGTATTTTCCAATGCAGAAAATCAGCATGGACATAACGGGACCGTATCCCACAACCATATCGGGAAATAAATATATACTGCATGTGACAGACTGTTATAGTAGATGGCCAGAAAGCATACCAATAGCGAATAAAGAAACAGACACCATAATAAACATATTATTAAACAACATAATTCCCAGATATAGTTGCCCACAAAGCATTTTAACTGATAATGGAGGAGAATTTACAAGTACAAAATTTAGACAAACACTACAAAAATTAAATATCCAACACATAAGAACATCAGTATACAACCCCCAGGCAAATGGAATCAATGAAAGACAACACAGAACGCTGAATGATATCATATCAAAACTGACCAGAGGGCAAGAACTAGAGTGGGATGTAAAATTGAATCAAGCATTAGCGGCAATTAAAATGAACAAGAATGAAAGCACACAATTTTCCCCATTTTTTTTCTACTCTATGGGAGACACCCAATGTTACCAATAGACAACATATTACAGCCAAGAAGAAGGTACATGGGGGAGGAAATACACGAGATAATATTACAACAAATGCACGACACACAAAGAATGGTATGGAGGAATTTAAAGAGAGCGGAGAAGAAAAATCAGCAGAAAAGTAAGGATAAGGAAAAATTGAATTATGCAGTGGGAGACAGAGTATACTATAAGAACCAAACAGCTACGTCGAAAATCAGCCCGAAGTGGAAAGAGGGCTACGTGGTAATAAGAAAAACGGGAGAAGCAAACTATGTCATTAAACATATATATAATAAAAAGGAGATAAGGACACATAGAAGGAATATAAGAAGGGATGAAGCACTATGGTCAGAAAAAGAACAAGAGCAGACAAATAGGCCAAGGAGGAAATGTACTATATACAGGGGAATGGAATCTACGGAAGACACACAAAGTGAAGAACAGAAGAGTAAAAGAGATACGAGGAAACAAGTAGAGGAAACAGATGATAGAGATGACAGTACAAACGAAAGTAAGGAGGAACAAGGGGAGAGTAGTGAGGGTAAAAGAGACCAAATAGAAGAGGCACCTTACAGAAATACGAGGAGCCAGGTCAGGAGGAGGCAAGAGCAAAGAGTAAGAAAAGAAAGGGAGACGTCATCAGAAGACGACATACCAAGACTGGAGAGGCGAGTGAGGGTAAATCGCAGAGAACAAGAGAGGAAACGGAAGGGGGAAACAGAAGAGCAAACAGAGCAGGAGGTGGAGATGGGTGCAGAAGGTGAGAGGAAATCCGGTGTTAGGAAAAGGCAAGGGGGATGGTCATCAGGAGAATCACCAGAGGAAAAAAAAAATAAGGAGCAAGACAGTGAGCAGTGGGAGAGTGAAGAAAATGATGAAACAATAGAGCAGGACGAGCAATGGGAAACAGTAGGTCAGGGAGATAGTAATGAGGAAAGGGGATAGGATAGAGTAAAATAAAGGGAGAGGAGCGGCCTCCAGAAGTTCTGTCAAGGGCCCTGGCGGAAATTGTGAAGGCGGCTCCTACCTGAAGTTAGAGGGATAGTTAAGAAAGGAGATAGTACACATTAGTTATTATGGTGGATAAATAACTAAAAAGGGGTAAGAAGGTGGTGTAGAAGAGAGATAAATAAAAGATAGGACAAGGGGAAGTAATGATGAAAATTAAGGAGATGTTGAGAGGGGAGATAATTGGAATATTAGATGTGATTAAAAGTGACAGACCACGGGGAAATCATGCAAGGGGAGACAAGTGAGGGGGAGCAGTAGATTCACGGGAATTAGAAAGGTCAAGGAGAAAGCGTGCGGGGCGAGACATGAGTGACCGAAATTGGAGAGAAAGAACAAGGGAAAATATAGTTTAGTCGAGCTTAAGTCGGGGCCCAATGCAGACGTTGTGTCCAAAACACCAACGGGACTGTGGGCAGGGGGCAGATGGAACAGATTCATTTATTTGATAGGTTAGTGTGTGGCTAGTGTTAGAGCTAGACGGTTGAGTAACTGAGTGACAGTAGGGATTGGAATATAGCAACGAGTGATAGGATGACCCTAGTGAAGAGTTAGTTATCAATGTGAGACACATAGATAGATGAGCTTAATTGAAAGCTAGGTCTAATGTAGACTTTCATCAGTATCAAGGTGTTCAGTATGAACTGTCGGCTATGAGCCATTATGACTAATTAAAAACCTTCATCAGTATCAAGGTGTTAGGCATGAACTGTCGGCTATGAGCCATTATGACTAATTATAAACCTTCATCAGCATCAAGGTGTTCAGTATGAACTGTCGGCTGTGTGCCATTATGACTAATTAGAAACCTTCATCAGTATCAAGGTGTTAGGCATGAACTGTTGGCTGTGTGCCATTATGACTAATTAGAAACCTTCATCAGTATCAAGGTGTTAGGCATGAACTGTTGGCTGTGTGCCATTATGACTAATTAGAAACCTTCATCAGTATCAAGGTGTTCAGTATGAACTGTTGGCTGTGTGCCATTATGACCAATTAGAAACCTTCATCAGTATCAAGGTGTTAGGCATGAACTGTTGGCTGTGTGCCATTATGACCAATTAGAAACCTTCATCAGTATCAAGGTGTTAGGCATGAACTGTCGGCTGTGTGCCATTATGACTAATTAGAAACCTTCATCAGTATCAAGGTGTTAGGCATGAACTGTCGGCTGTGTGCCATTATGACTAATTAGAAACCTTCATCAGTATCAAGGTGTTAGGCATGAACTGTTGGCTGTGTGCCATTATGACCAATTAGAAACCTTCATCAGTATCAAGGTGTTATGCATGAACTGTTGGCTGTGTGCCATTATGACTATATAGAAACCTTCATCAGTATCAAGGTGTTCAGTATGAACTGTTGGCTGTGTGCCATTATGACTAATTAGAAACCTTCATCAGTATCAAGGTGTTCAGTATGAACTGTCGGCTGTGTGCCATTATGACTAATTAGAAACCTTCATCAGTATCAAGGTGTTAGGCATGAACTGTTGGCTGTGTGCCATTATGACTAATTAGAAACCTTCATCAGTATCAAGGTGTTCAGTATGAACTGTTGGCTGTGTGCCATTATGACCAATTAGAAACCTTCATCAGTATCAAGGTGTTAGGCATGAACTGTTGGCTGTGTGCCATTATGACCAATTAGAAACCTTCATCAGTATCAAGGTGTTAGACATGAACTGTTGGCTGTGTGCCATTATGACCAATTAGAAACCTTCATCAGTATCAAGGTGTTAGGCATGAACTGTTGGCTGTGTGCCATTATGACCAATTAGAAACCTTCATCAGTATCAAGGTGTTAGGCATGAACTGTTGGCTGTGTGCCATTATGACTAATTAGAAACCTTCATCAGTATCAATGTGTTAGGTATGAACTGTTGGCTGTGTGCCATTATGACTAATTAGAAACCTTCATCAGTATCAAGGTGTTAGGCATGAACTGTTGGCTGTGTGCCATTATGAACAATTAGAAAGCTTCATCAGTATCAATGTGTTAGGCATGAACTGTTGGCTGTGTGCCATTATGACCAATTAGAAACCTTCATCAGTATCAAGGTGTTAAGCATGAACTGTTGGCTGTGTGCCATTATGACCAATTAGAAACCTTCATCAGTATCAAGGTGTTAGGCATGAACTGTTGGCTGTGTGCCATTATGACCAATTAGAAACCTTCATCAGTATCAAGGTGTTAGGCATGAACTGTTGGCTGTGTGCCATTATGACCAATTAGAAACCTTCATCAGTATCAAGGTGTTAGGCATGAACTGTTGGCTGTGTGCCATTATGACCAATTAGAAACCTTCATCAGTATCAAGGTGTTAGGTATGAACTGTCGGCTGTGTGCCATTATGACCAATTAGAAACCTTCATCAGTATCAAGGTGTTAGGCATGAACTGTTGGCTGTGTGCCATTATGACCAATTAGAAACCTTCATCAGTATCAAGGTGTTAGGCATGAACTGTTGGCTGTGTGCCATTATGACCAATTAGAAACCTTCATCAGTATCAAGGTGTTAGGCATGAACTGTTGGCTGTGTGCCATTATGACCAATTAGAAACCTTCACCAGTATCAAGGTGTTAGGCATGAACTGTTGGCTGTGTGCCATTATGACCAATTAGAAACCTTCATCAGTATCAAGGTGTTAGGCATGAACTGTTGGCTGTGTGCGCCATTATGACTATATAGAAACCGTCATCAGCAGTCAGCTGTGAGGTATGAATGTTGGATGTGAGCCTGTAGTATTATAAAGAGACTGTCAATGCACATTTATGCCTGTCAAGGGAAGACCTTCCTTACATCTAGATATCGGTGATGTGTCCTACGAAGAACGAGCCAGGAGTTGTCAACTATAGAGTCACAACGCGAAGTCGATCAACGGGCGAACCTGAACCTGGAGGTACCAGCAGCGGCAGATCTTGAGTCCACGAGAAGGCGTGAAGCCTGACCCTGAGTGTACCAATCAAGTGTTCGAGAAGTAAATAGCGAGAAGGGCTATTTCGCTGTTACATAGAAACAAAGTTGAACGCATTCAAAAATAAATGTCTAAGGAAAATACTTGGTATTGTGTGGAACGAATTCAAAACAAACGAGGAAATTAGAGAAATCGCCAATCAACCACTAATATCTTCAGTAATAAAGAAAAGACGATGGTCATATGTTGGACATGTGATGAGAAGAGATAATAACCGAATAGCAAAGCAAGCCCTCATATGGGAAACAACAGGTAAGAGAAAAGAGGAAGACCCAGAGAAACACTGAGAAGAACATTGCTGAGAGAGGCAAAAGCAGCAGGAATCGGCTCCCTCAATTAGATAGAGCTGATAGCACAGAACAGAGACAAATGGCGAGATTTGACAAAATATCTTTAAAATAATTGAAAACTGCGAGAACAAAAATTCAGATAAGAGGAGGAGTATCTTGGTCTACGCCCTATGGGCTGGCTACGGCTCGAAAGGTCAATAGATAGATAGATAGATTTATTACATTCAGCTTTAACTATACCATTTTTTTCTCTATATTTGTTTCATTTCTCCTTACAATTAGCTTTAATGCAGCTTCACATTTTTATACCTTTCTTTGCTTTGACCTGCATTTACAGCTACATTTTACGGGTGGATGGCAAAGAGACAATTAATTCCTTTAGTAGTCATTGGGAGAATGCAAAAAAGAGGTTATCAATGCTGTTATCAGCCTTGATAAATAAGAATAAGACAAAATGTTATTAAACAGATAATAAGAAAAGGTAATAAGGTAAGGTAAGTAAGGTAACCGGCGTCTTAGCACGCGAGTTTCCACCCATATGTGCTCGGCCGCCTATCCAGAAATGTTCAGAGATTTCTGGATAGTGTCACTTCAAGCATCGAAACTCATGATGCGAGAGGACATTCACCTTCCCAGGGTAATACCTGGTACCCATTTCTGTCAACGGCTGGGT
This sequence comes from Megaustenia siamemsis, assembly GCA_032433765.1. Taxonomy (NCBI): domain Eukaryota; kingdom Metazoa; phylum Mollusca; class Gastropoda; order Stylommatophora; family Ariophantidae; genus Megaustenia; species Megaustenia siamemsis. Next base: position 27,136,521 of record JAVIAB010000159.1, on the reverse strand, counting down.
CGACAGTGGGGGTATTTTTTTTTCCCCAACCATGAGCACAATTCACACTGCTCCCAGCGGGAATCGAACACCGGTTGTCCGAATGTCGATAGTCCAGTCAGGTGGTTTTCTCAATTGGGCTACCGAGGCTCCCAGAAGGTAATAAGAATTTAACAAAATTATCACTTAATTAAAAGAGTTAAGTTCATCAAATAATAGCAAATTAAAAACTAACCAACCAACTCACTTCATAATCTAGTTCCTGTTTGATACTAGCACTTGGTATAATTTCCTCTGATTCCATACTTTAGGCTGTCTGAAAATAACATGTTTTCTGTATTAGTAAAATGACATATCATACATATTGAAGTTAATGTAAGGTGATACTAATACAAAAATGATACTTAAACAAAGATTATACTGATGCAAAGGTGATATTAATATAGAGGTGATACTAATACAAAGATGATATTAATACAAAGATAATACTAATACAAAGGTGATACTAATACAAAGATAATACTAATACAAAGATAATACTAATACAAATGTGAAGCTAATAAAAGATTTTCCTATAAGTTATCTGTGGTGTAAACTATAATTTTTTTCATTGAAAATAAGTGATTTGTCACCTAACATTTTTAACTCCAATGTTAAATCAATTCGATTTTATGGTTGTGAAACATGGAGAAAAACAAAAGACAGTCACAAAGACACACTTTCATTAATGGATGCTTGCACATAATGAAAATAGCAGGACAAAATTACTAACTTAGAACTATGGGAAAGTACCAGACAAGTACCAGGGAGTCAAAGAGATGGAACAAAGATGATATCTTTGAATAAGGCACACATTGTGGAGTAATACATGACAGGCTCTTTCTGCAAACCCCAATCAAGGAGTTGACAAAGGAAAGGCCAAAATATACATGGAGAAAACAGGTGGAAGAAGAAATGAAGAATATGAGGAAGATATAGAGTGATCTTAAAAGAAGAATAGTACCAAAAAGGATAGCTGGAAACAATATATCATCAAGCGATATACATTTTAAAAACTTGTGACGATCATCGTTTTCAGGAGGACGTGAACTTCCGGTCAATATGGTGGATAGGTTGGCAGAAACCATTGAAGGCTATGTCTGAAAAATGTTCCTTGTTGCAGTTTCCTCATATTTCAAGTCCGGCTTGTTGCAGGAGCTACTGAGTTAGGTGCTCTGTGCACACCGTGAGCTGTGTGTTTTATCCGTTTTGATATTCCAATTGTTTACGATGAATGATGATATAGTATGACAAGGAACAGTTGGCTGTATTCACTTTCTGTGCGGTTTCACCTTATGTCTTTTGGCATGTGCTGAGACTGCAATGATAGGGACTACAATTACCTTTCTTTGTTTGGGAGATGAGTTAGTAATTCGGATGATTCCACTGGCATGGGCGGTTGAGCAATTATGGATTTTAATTCGTTTGTAGTGAAACCGAGGCCTTCCATAACCATAACACATATTTCAGAATATTTAAGCTCTACAGCTTGGACATATAACGTGTTTACCTGCAAATAGCACTCCACACCAGGCACTAATAACCAAATCAAAAACAAAGAAGAGGTAGAGGAGGTCCATCCAATAGATGAATGTGTGAAATAGGTGAGATTACACAAAACACCAAATAAGAAGCAACAAAAGGACATTAACATGAACGCTATATTCAAAAAGAGGACAGAGAATAAGAGCAAGTTGTAGCAGTGCAGGAGAAAATTTAAATTGCACTGAAATCTATTGACCTTTCCAGCCGCAGCCAGCCCATAGGGCATAGACCCAGATACTCTTTCTCTAATCTACATTTTTATTCTAACAGTTTTCAATCCTCGTAAGGATCTTTTATCAAATCTCGCCATTTGTCTCTGTTCTGTGCAAGCAGCTCTATCTTATTGAGGGAGCCGATTCCTGCTGCTCTTGCCTCTCTGATCAATGTTCTTCTCAGTGTCACTCTGGGTCAGCCTCTTACCTGTTGTTTCCCACATGAGGGCTTGCTTTGTTATTTGGTTATTATCTCTTCTCATCACATGTTCAACATATGACCATCGTCTTTTCTTTATTACTGAAGATATTAGTGGTTGATTGGCGATTTCTCTAATCTCCTCGTTTGTTTTGAATTCGTTCCACACTATACCAAATATTTTCCTTAGACATTTATTTTTGAATGCATTCAACTGTTTTTCTATGTCTCTTGTTGTTTTCCAGCTCTCACATGCATACATAAGGGTTGATAGTACGTTTGATTTGAATAGTCTATGTTTTGTGTTTGTGCTGATGAGTTTTGATTTCCACAATTTTTTAGGCTTCTGAAAGACATTGCTGCTTTAGCTATTTTGATTCTAATTCTTTACTTGTATCCCCTTCCTGATCAATGTGACTTCCAAGATAAATAAAGTGATCGATCTCTTCCACTGGTTTGTTTTCCATGTGTATTTTGTCATCTGTTGGAATGAAGCTTTTCATGACTTTAGTCTTTTCATGATTGATCTCAAGCCCAATTTTACTGGCTATTGATGATAGTTCATTTGTGTTTTCCTGCATCGTTTTTATCTGACTGCTGATGAGAACTATGTCATCAGCAAAGTCGAGGTCCTCCAAATGGTCTCCTTGTATCCATTTGATGTCTTTGTTACCAGTGCAGCATTTCTTCATTATGAAGTCCATAACAACTCCAAATAACAAGGGCGATAAAATACATCATTGTTTAACCCCAGGTTTCTATTGGGAAGCATTCGCTCAGTCCTTCCTCTGTACGAACTGCATATGTGTAGCCATCATACATGTTTTTGATAATATTTATGATTTTTAATGGTAAGCCATATTGCTTCCGAATTTTCTACAAAGAATCTCTATGAATGCTGTCAAATGCTTTATTTGAAGTACAAAAGGGTTTTCAACCACTAATATCTTCAGTAACCAAGAAAAGAGGATGGTCATATGTTGGACATGTGATGAGGAGAGATAATAACCGAATAACAAAGCAAGCCCTCATGTGGCAAACAACAGGCAAGAGGAAAAGAGGCAGAGCCTGAGAGACACTGAGAAGAAAATTGATCAGAGAGGCAAGAGCAGCAGGAATCAGCTCCCTCAATGAGATATTGCTTGCACAGAACAGAGATAAACGGCAAGATTTAATAAAAAGATCTTTACAAGGATTGAAAACCGCTAGAATAAAAATTTAGATAAGAGAAAGAGTATCTGAGTCTATGCCCTATGGGCCAGCTACAGCTCGAAAGGTCAATAGATAGATAGAATGACTCTGCCCATTGCATACATACAGATCCCGCCTCCACTTTTCTTATCATGCTCATCGAATCACCCAGTATACACACGTGGGTGTAGTCTTGTGACTTTAACTAGACGAGTGCCTTGGTCACTGCCATCACCTCCATCGCCATGCTACTCATGGTCATAACATATGCACCTCTGTCTTCCTTGACTTCTGCCTGCCGAGTATGCTGTAAATGCCCGTGCACTCTTTTGGTGTCGTATTACAGATCCGCCTGTACAGATGACTGCATCTTTCTCATCTGTGTTTTCCCAGATGAGACTGTTGACCTCCGCATTGACCATGACTGAGTTCTGCTCCCTACATTTCCTGTTGAGTATGACAATACAATGAATGTGCCCCTGAATGACATAGGCATTAGTATCCACTCCTCGCCAGCATTGATATTGGTAAGCCCACAGACCTGTTTGATGACATCTTCTGCTCGGCCCACCCATTATTTGCCTCTTTTTAATCTGTCATTTTTCTCTGTGATGAACTCATGATGCAATGGATGCTCTTTATCTGCACTTATCTTCAGGTATGATGTGAATATATCAATGAGTTATAAACACAATTTTAAATATACAATGGTGCCATTCAAATTAATTACAAAGTATCGTTGCATGGATCCATGCCAATTTTAAAGAAATAAACAACCTGAAAAGAAAATAAACAGCAAAAGTAGACAGATATGTATATAGAACATCTTGAACATAATTTCATAGAAATCGGCTAAAGATACCACTGTCTCCAGTCATGTATATATTAAGCATGTGTAGACTCAAGTATGTGTCCTAAGAAATAATGTCCAAGCTGAGTGCGCAGTGATCTAAGAACTTAAATCTGGTTACTGGGGGCCTCGGTAGCCTAGTTGGGAAAACCATCCGACTGGACTACCGATATTCTGACAACCCGTGTTCGATTCCTGCTGGGAACAGTGTGAATTGTATTCGTTGTTGGGAAAAAAAAAATACCCCCACGGTCGACCCAGCCGTTGGCAGAAATGGGTACCAGGGTATTACCCTGGGAAGGTGAGGAATGTCGCCTCGTATCGTGAGTTTCAATGCTTGAAGCGACACTATCCAGAAATCACTGAACATTTCTGGATAGGCGGCCGAGCACATATGGGTGGAAACTCGTGTGCTAAGATGCTGGTTCAAGTCTCGTACTTTACCTTTATTTGGTTACTAAGAATAGCAACTGGCAGGAAAATTGCTCTGTCAATTTCTTTGTGGTTGTGCCATGTATAGCTACATGCCACTATCTTTGCTATGAGTGTCAAGCGAGGAAGTGGAATAATTTACACATTTGTGCAGCATTGTCAACAAAAGGAGGAGGATCAGAGACAATAAGCTGAGAACAAATAAAACAAAAGAAAAGCTGTCATCCAACTTAATAAAATATGGGCATAAGTAAACAAAAAAAAAACACAAAAATAAGACTATGTAATACAAATGCAAAAACAGTCCTCTTATATGGCTCAGAGATGTAGACATTAAATAATACAAACTAAACAAAAATTTAAAAAATTTGTAAGAAATTTTTTGAGGAAAATTCTGAACAACAGATGGTGTGAAAAGATGAAAAATCAAGATTTGTGGAAAAGATCAAAAGAAGGGGCCATGCAAACAGATTATGTTAAGAACAATGACCTAGACTAAAGGTAAGTCTAGAAAATGTCCAAGAACAGGGATGGGTGGATAGACCTTGCCTGTGCATATGCTTCAAAAGGGGTTTAAGTGGCTTTGATTGATAGAAGCAAATTGCAAATTACAGAAACATGATTATTATGAATGAGGATCTGTTAACTACTAGATTCATAGAGTCCATTCTCTCATCTTTCTCAGTCTTTTTTTTTTTAATATCTGCTGAACAATGACAATTAAACACAACTTAAAATGAAGCAGGCTAAAAATATGGAATCGGCTAGAAGGTTAATATGTATTAATCAATGTAATTTAAAGTATATGTGATAATTAATGTAAAGCATGCAACATAGAAGAAATTAGGTAACCTATACAACAGTTATCAAAATGTTGCAATTTATTATAGGTGACCAAATACTCATCGCATGGGGGCCTCGGTAGCCTAGTTGGGAAAACCACCCGACTTGGCTACGGACGTTTAGACAACCCATGTTTGATTCCGCTGGAAGCAGTGTGAGTTGAACTAGTTGAAAAAAATATCCCTGCTGGCAGAAATGGATACCAGGGTAGAACTCTGGGAATGTGAGAAATGCCGCCTCACATCATGAGTTTCAATGCTTGAAGCGACACTATCCAGAAGTCTCAGAACACTTCTGGATAGGTGGCCGAGCACATATGGGTGAAAATTCACGTGCTAAGACACAGATTCAAGTCTCGTACCTTACCTTTACTATCGTATTAAATTATTATACACTATAGATATCATTACTCATTAAACACTCAGATACTGAATTAATTATCAATATATTATGAAAGTTATGATTTATATTTATTTGTGACCATTGTGAAGATTTAAACACAAAATGAATCAGAAATGGGTTGGTCAGTAAGTATCTCGATCATTTGGCCTGGCAAAGACCATGACTCGGCAAAAAACTGTGAAAGGAGGGAGAAAAAGAGGCAAGCTTCAACTGGAAGGAAATGAGAAAACATCAATGAATTAAAATGAACACTTATGCAGGGCAGGCATCTACTTCTAGAATGTCATTAAAAAGTAAAGACTCAAGACTTGAAGACTCAAAGTTCAAAGAAATTTAGACTTGCAAAGGAGAAGGTCAGAAGGTTGGTGAAGTCCTTAGTCCGATAGTGCTCCAACGATATACAACGATGCCTAAGATTACGCCAGTTTCGGGATGAGCAAGGAAACGTTTACTTCACTGAGTACTAAGTTAGGTCAAAGTGAAGAGTGAAGTGAATTACTCAACTCAGTTACACACACTCTACTACTATCACTAGAATCTTGGGATCTGCCCACAACAGACTACTGTGATTACTCCATTTACTGTGAATGTGAATCAGAATAACTGAGAATCTGAATAGTGTGACTGTGAAGCCTAGCGATCAATGAAAAAGTTAAGTTTGAAAACAATAAACATAAACTGCACAAGTGACAACATTTACACACTACCTTGAAAAAAAAAAAACATACACAATATTCCTATGTAATATGTAATATTTGTTCTCCTTTAAGAGTTGCCTGCAAACATGATTGCTTTGTTTGTGTTTGTTTGTTGTCCAGTCCATGGACCACAGCAGAAGCCAGACTGGATGTGACGTCACAGTTCTTGCCAGACGACAGTCACAAAATATGTTAAATTCACGCCCACTGGAAAGAAAAAAATAAGTTAAAATTCAAATGTTGTTTTCCCTATCTCAACATTTTATTACATTGAGTTATTATTTTATTATTATTTATTTTATTACATTTAAGTTATGATTTGACTTATTTCTCATCGATATCAAGAATAAAATAAAAGTAACATCTCTATCATCTCAATGAGGTTAAAATATATATTTTTAATTTTACAGACAAAATGTAAGTTACAATAAGTCACTCCGAAAATGGCTCGATCTTGTAGATGCTTGGGAGCCGCGATAGCTCAGTGGTTAGTGAATTGGACTATAAAGGACAAGGTGTAGGGTTCGATCCCAAAGGACGGCTTCCGGGTTCACCCAGCCTTAAATGGGTACCGGATTTTTTTCTGGGAAAGTTAAGTAGCACGGGCGTAATACCGACCACATTACCCCAAAAATCATGTGCTGAAGGTCTATAAAATATAGCGTCACTAACACCATATTTACCTATACGCCACTTGGCGTGACGGGGGTACTTTACTTTTTTACTTTACTTATAGATGCTTGCCGGGGTACTAAAATCCCAGTTCTCAATGAAACTTCTCTTAATGTTGTCGTAGATTTGTGTACAAACTTGTTGATGCAGGTCAACAACATGGGAAGTTTTATTATTTTTAAACCTTCAGCAACACGGAAACGAGAGTGACATTTTGTCGGAAAACTTGGTTCTTTCAGTTTGAGCAAAATAATTAGCACAAAAAAGATCAACAAAGTACACCGCACAAGATCGAAGGTTATGAAGGGACCTGATCATCCAACGCCTCTTAGAATAGACCTTGAATGAATCAATGAAAACAGTTAAAGTGTGACTTGTAATAAAAGTTATGTATGGAGTTATTTAGCTTATATTATCGAAGTTATGGGGTAACCCAATGACAACGCCCAGGGTAGAGCCTTAGATTTTGTGAATAACTTCAGGGGAAGGAGTACATTTACAAACCTCGGGAAAAAAATTACAAATACTCAACAATAGAAAAAAAAACAATAGATGGTCCGAAGCAGGATCGAACCAGTACTCCTCGGTTCAGAACCTTGCCACGAGAACCAAATGCTAGAGCACACGGCTAATTCCGCTGCCTCAAACTTAGATTCTGTAAATACAAGACCTGATCGTGGTGAACTGTGAGATGATGACACAACTCATAAACAGGACAACGGATTCGGACGCAAACATTGACCCTGCCTTGGTTTCGATCCATGCTGAACTGGATATCTGCTGCGATCGATTAACCTACAGTGGCAGCGATCACCTGTCCTGTGCTGTTAGCATCCATAAGGGAACGCAGAGGAAAACCAGAAGGATAACTCATCCTTTCATTTATAATCGGTCGGAACCATCTGTGTTCAATCAACTACGCCAACAAACATAGGGGCCTAGGGAAAGACGACTCCTAGCATTTAGCATTAACATTGCGATTTTTTGGGGCATGTTAAAAGACACAACAGCCTACTAAAAGTAATCCTGGAGGGGAAAATACACGGTAAAAGAGGCAGAGGCAGACCAAGACTAACATGGACGAGTAACATCAAAAGATAGACAAATCAGCCTATGACAACCTGCACCATCAAAGCAAGAGACAGAGCAGAATGGCGCTCCATGGTAGCCAACCTTCGTTGCGGAGACGGCACTCGATGATGATGATGAGCATTTAGACCCTCCGTGGTGGACACGGTAGAGTTGTCCTGAATCAAGAAAAGACGCACGCTGAACCTTTGGCAATCATGCTGAAAAGTGAACCTTTGTGACGTCGAATGACGCAATTTGAGCGGGCTAGAAAAAGGTCACCAATTATTTCCAAGAGCTGGCAGTTGAGGCTAAGAGAGAGCGATGGATTCGGTTCATGAAGGCGATGGTAGCAGACAAAGGATTCTGTAAGTTTAGGTCCCTCGCTTGAAGATGACAACATGCCTTAGATCTAACAATGCCAGCAAGGGTAATGATCGCAGAATGCTACTCACAGTTGAGGCTAAGAGAGAGCGATTCATTCAGTTCATGAAGGCGGAGGCAGCAGACAAATGATTCTGTGAGTTTAGGTCCCTCGCTTGAAGATGACAACACGCCTTAGATCTAACAATGCCAGCAAGGGTAATGAGGGCAGAATGCTACTCACAGTTGGGGCTAAGAGAGAGCGATGCATTCAGTTCATGAAGGCGGAGGCAGCAGACAAATGATTCTGTGAGTTTAGGTCCCTCGCTTGAAGATGACAATACGCCTTAGATCTAACAATGCCAGCAAGGGTAATGAGGGCAGAATGCTACTCACAGTTGAGGCTAAGAGAGAGCGATGCATTCAGTTCATGAAGGCGGAGGCAGCAGACAAATGATTCTGTGAGTTTAGGTCCCTCGCTTGAAGATGACAACACGCCTTAGATCTAACAATGCCAGCAAGGGTAATGAGGGCAGAATGCTACTCACAGTTGGGGCTAAGAGAGAGCGATGCATTCAGTTCATGAAGGCGGAGGCAGCAGACAAATGATTCTGTGAGTTTAGGTCCCTCGCTTGAAGATGACAACACGCCTTAGATCTAACAATGCCAGCAAGGGTAATGAGGACAGAATGCTACTCACAGTTAATCAAAAAGGCAGGACCTTGCTGGAAAGATACATTACACAAACAGATCATGGCGTCATGGATTCGCGCCAGATGGTTGTTGTTGACGGATTGCCACGAGTTGATGCGAGCATGTTGCCCTTTGACTCATAAAAGTGGCGGGTCGTAATGGCTTTCTTGACATTCCCGGCTCTTACTGGAGAGGTTGGATTTCGTCTGTCCCATGCTATGCTGGGAAACTACTAGTCCAGCCCAGAGGTACTGCAATACTGGGTCCTCTATATCAGCAACAGCCACCACTACAGGGAACACGGCGATCCTAGCTTCTGTTAGCTAGTATGGTTTCACGCAGACTGTTTCCAGGGGAGACCACGAGGAGGTAGAACTGCGAGGTCTTGGTCGGCTGTTGGTGCGCCGACCCTGCTATTGCGACCGCAGGTCGCAGGCGCTTCTGCTCTCCCCCCCCCCCCCCACCAGATGGTTAGAAATGCACCATCAGTGTCATTTGGACAAGTACTTCCCGAGGACCCAATCAGTTTTGAGGATGTAATTCGCACGGCCAAGAATGCTACAGACAGCGCCACAGGGCCGGATAGTATAAGATGCAGCGGTGAATGAAACTTTCTGCAAAGGACATGCGACATGATGATGATGCACAAACTTAAAATGGTCTAATTTGAATGGGTTTAAGGAAGCCGAAGTTAAATTTTAAAAGTCAGAACAGAAATGATCTTTCAACAAGTTTGTAAGTTAGCAAAAGTCAGAACAGAAATGATCTTTCAACAAGTTAGTAAGTTAGCAAAAGTCAGAACAGAAATAATCTTTCAACAAGTTAGTAAGTTAGCAAAAGTCAGAACAGAAATAATCTTTCAACAAGTTAGTAAGTTAGCAAAAGTCAGAACAGAAATAATCTTTCAACAAGTTAGTAAGTTTAAAAAAGTCAGCGAAGAAAAACATTTGTTTGCAGCAATTGTTTACAGTGTGGTCTGAATACTGTCGATGATCATAAATGAGCAATATAAACAACGGTTATGATATCCATACGGGATTCATGTTCTATACGTAGGCTTAACAGAGGTGTCGTTCGCAACACTGTACATCACAAGCAACAATTGATATTGTACATAGGTGTTGATAAAGCAAATATTTATGACTGACATTTTGGTTTTAATCAAGCGATGTTGTTTGCACATAAATTAGATTTATTGTTTTAATGTCAACGTAATGATTTTCCTTCACAGAAACTACGCATAGAAGTTACAGGGTAGCACATTTTGCAAGATCGTAAAATTCTTCATTCGTCACAGCAGTTGCCGGTACTTCGTGTAGAAGTGAGGTTACGTTATGTTATAATCTTTATCACTGCACATTAGGCATATCAGTAGGGTGCACCGACCTGCTCATCAAAATGGTTCATCAGCACCCAGCGATTAATTGTGCCAGTTTTTGGCTTTGGTTTACATTTGGTAGTTGAAGTTCGAATGGATATGCCTGGTTGGAATTAAGCTTTCGTTTTCCCCATCTAGTAATGAAAGCAAATGTCACATTGCTAATAGTATATTGAAGAGGGAAGGCAACCAGGTACACAAAATGTCGTGCTGATGTCGGATGTGTTGGGCCGAAATGCGCAAATATCACAGTTATATTGAAAACCTCAACACAACTCATCTACAACATCCTTTTAAAGACAGGACGAATGAAGGAAAGGGGTCAACCAATCCCTTTAATAACTGAATCATTTCAGAGGAAGAGATATGTTTACAGCACTAGGAAAATGACAAATAATCAGCAACAACAAAAAAACAAAAAACAAACAAAGAACAATATATGGTCCGAAGCAGGGTAGAACCCGTACTCATCATATGAGTTTCCCTCCATAATAATATTCATTTATTATTATTTGTCTTCTTTAATAACTGTCGGATGAACGTAAGAAAAAACGAAAAGAATCCCTTTAAAAAGAACTGTATCGGTTTATCTCTGAGATTACACAAGACACTGCTCTAATACAAAAATCTATTCTCTAAAAAAACATACAATGGTACTTAGAAAGCTAGTATAACAGACAGACAAGACAAACTACAACGTTTCAGCAAAGGCCTTCATCAGGTAAAGCAAAGAAACTTTACACTAAAATCAAAGTTAGAATACACAACAACGGCAATAGAAAATGGCTGAAAGAATTGCGGAAACGACGTACACATCGTTCATGATGAGGTATAAGATGAATTCTTACGTCACAAAGCTCGGTTTCATCATCATCATGTGCCATACTGATTGGCGTAGGCGATCATATCCTTCTTGTATCCACAGTGCATCGCATCAATTCTGTTGTTGACTGTTTTCCATGTCATGACACCAAGCTATCTTGTATCTTCTCTCTTTGTCGTCCGCGATCTCTCTTTCCTTGTGTTTTTCCACTAGTAACCAAGTATTCTAACGTTCCCCTTCTCATGATGTGTCCGAAAAATGTTGATTTGTGTCAAACAACACAACGAGCCTTCAATAAACATCGCCAGAACACCAGATCCAAGGGCAGACCACGAAAAAGATGAGTTTGCAGAATATTAGAAGCACTAGGAAACATAACAGCAGCAGAGGCGATCAGAAAAGCAAAAGGCCACAAATTATGTCTCCCTTTATATATAGTTCGGTGTGTTGTGTTAGTTTCATCATGTATATTATTTAAGAAAACATATTGACTCAGTTCTGGTTTGCTTTGTGTCTGTCTTGTTCAAATGTGAGCTGGTTGTGTTTCCTTACTTCACTTCTGTTTGCCTCAACGTGTCTTTGCCAGAGTGGGATTTCAAAGCTTCTTTATATCGAAAGAAATTATAAAGACTTTCGGTCATTATGGCGGATAGGCTACAGGGAATCGTTGAGGCACTGTCTGAAAAGTTGTCCATGTTACATTTCCTCATATTCCAAGTTTGGCTTGCTGCCGGAGCTACTGAGTAGTGTTCTGTACACACCGTGAGCTGTGTTTTTCATCCTGATGGTGTTTCTATATTCAGATTACTTACGATGAATGATGATATCGTTTGACGAAGGACAGTTCAGATGTGTTCACTGTCGGTGCTATGATGCGCGTTATGTCTTTTGACGTGTGCTGTGTTTGCTACGATGGAACTGTAGCTGCCTTTCTTTGTTTGGATATTCGATGAGGTGTTAATTCGGATGATTCCACTGGCACGGGCGGTTGAGCAATTATGGATTTACATTTGTTTGTAGTGAAACCGGGGCCTTCGAATAAGCATAACCATAAACAATTCAAGAAATAGGTTGCATGTAGATGAATGCATAGTGTTGTATTAGCAAATACTCATCCGCAACATTTGAAGTTCGCTGCCCAGATGCAAATATAGTTAGAGCATTAAACATGCATTATGAAAAACGTGCCGTGGTCATAGAAAAATATGGTCACTAACATCATGTTCCTCACACGTCTAACCAGGCAGGGGAAAGAACCTTTAAAAAGCAGACGTTATTTTTATTAAATACAAAGAACGAACGAAAGAAACAAACAAAGGGAGAAAGAAGAATGCTTCTTTAATGTCTTTTTTCAATGAAGAATGTCTTTTTTAAAAGATCTATTAAAGGGCGTCATTTCTCACCGGTAAATTCTTCTTCATTATATCGCTCATGTAATACATTATAGTTCATTAAACATTATTTTAATACACTTTTATTTGTTTAATTTAAAATGTACATTTAGCAGATACGACGGGGTAGGGAGAGAAGGTAGTGGGGACGGGGTAGAATGGAACCGATGGCATTTTTGTTATTATAAATGTAGGTACCAAAACATGTCTATCCTTACAGCGTCCAGTTACGCCTAAGAACGTCAGACATCGAAAATGGAAGTGACTAAAAGAACAGTCAATACACAATAATAGACATTAGGTAATATTATACATCCCTCAGTACTCCTCTCTGCGACGCGTCAAGGCAACAGCGGATGAATAACGGGGGAAAAAAAAGAAAGATAAATTGGGGGTGGCGCTTCCGCAAAGTTTAGAACCGCTACACTAACAACATTTTGTCTCATACATCAGACACCGCAATTTCCTTTTGTTTGTTTACCCCAGTTTCCTTCTTATTTAACCAATTTAGTTATTTCCCTTTATTTGCTTTTGTGCACATTTGTCACCTCTATAGCCAATCAGAATTGTCGATGCTCAAAATAGAACTATATAAACCCAATACTGGCACGATTCCAGGCTCCACAGTCGAAATCATTGAATTCCCAAACGGGAATACTTAAAATTAAAAAAACATACTTTGTACTTTAACTCAACAAATCCGACACAGTTTAATTAAAAGCAAATAAATAAATAAAATTGCCTAATATACTAGAAAACAAAATGAAGACTGCTGCAATCATGTTCGTCCTTCTACTGGTAAGTTGAAAACGTTTTTAAAAAAAAATTAAAATCTTGTTCTTCTTCTTTCCTTTCTCATTTGCCTTTCTGGAGGCGAAGGCGCGCCTCCCAGCACCAGAGCTGGAAGTTGTCAGCGACCCATAGCTGATGGCTTGCGCCAGGATCGGTGAACCAGAACCATCCAGACACTGCTCTGCCTCTCCGCGGTGCCTCTAATAACAGACTAACCTGTCTAGTCTGGCCAAGCGAGCAGGAATCGAAGAGGGAAGACAACCCGGTACTCAAAAATGTGCTGAAGTCGGATGTGTTGGGCCGTAAGGCGCAAATATCACTGTTATACTGCAAACCACAACACAACGCAGACACGCCCACCTAACGTCCTTTTAAGGGCGGATGATGAAGAGGAATATTCTAATCTACCAGAACACTCTAGAATACGTTAGTCATCGGGCGAACGCAAGCAAGCCTTTCAGCGTCGAGGGGAGATATAATTTGCGGTCTGTTGCACTTCTGTTCGGCCTCTGCTGCTGTTATGTTTCCTAGTGTTTCTTTTTTTATGTGATTAAAAATATCAAATCACACTGGAATGAACTAAAACTGGTCATAAATATTATGTAGATTCAGCTACCAAGGCTGCATATGGCAACAGTACATAGCGTGACTCATTTCATTAAAACATTCTTTGATGTTAAAACAGACTATGGCAACAGTACATAGCGCGATTCATTTCATTAAAACATTCTTTGATGTTAAAACAGACTATGGCAACAGTACATAGCGTGACTCATTTCATTAAAACATTCTTTGATGTTAAAACAGACTATGGCAACAGTACATAGCGCGATTCATTTCATTAAAACATTCTTTGATGTTAAAACAGACTGTGGCAACAGTACATAGCGCGATTCATTTCATTAAAACATTCTTTGATGTTAAAACAGACTGTGGCAACAGTACATAGCGCGATTCATTTCATTAAAACATTCTTTGATGTTAAAACAGACTATGTTATTTTTTTTTTGCGTTCGCCAGCTTTTTCTGACAAAGTCCCTAGAGACTACGAACTGAATTTTGCGTGTTAATCCTTTTTTTCCTGGCAGCCGTGTGCACAGGGGTCCCACGCCGCAAAGACAGATAACTCCGACTTCGGAGGTACTCATATTTTTTTTATTCCGTTCTTGAGTAATTGACGTTTCAAGTCGGGCCTCGCTGCTGAGACCAGGGGTGGTTGCTCGGTGGTTGCTTGGTGGTTGACCTAGGTTGGTACTACTCTTATATTCTATTTATCTATTTATTTACAAAAGAGGTGAGATGCAGAATGGTTCAGGCAAAAGCAGCATTCCAAAATATGAGGAAGATACTATGCAATCCATTTTTGACAATAGAAACAAGAAAAAGAGTTCTTAATGTTATGTAGAGCCAGTCTTAACATATGGATGTGAATCATGGACAATAGGACAACAGACAAGAAAATCACTGGAGTTTGTAGAAATGTGGTTTTACAGAAGAATGTTGAGAGTACCATGGACAGCTAACAAGAGTAATGAAGATGTTCTGAGGGAGGCAAAAGCAAAAAGATAAATAATTTCCAATATTAGGAAGAAACAAGCATCATTTTTTGGCCATGTAATGAGAAGAAAACAACTGGAATATATTGTAACAACTGGAAAAATTGAGGGACGAAGAGATAGACGGAAGCAAAGAGAAAAAAAAACCAGACAGCTTAAGAGAATGGCTTGGCAGAAGGTCAACAACAGAAATTATAAATAACTGTCGAGATCGAAAGTTCTGGAGAGACACGATCACCTGCGCCAGCAGGCCCTGTACTTGATGATGATGTCCTATCAGGTGATCAAACCATTTTACCTATTTTTTTCTCAATGGCAGGAATCCTTAAAAGCTTTTTTTTCTCATCTTTTCTCATTTCTCATCTTTTCTCATCTTCTCTTCCAGCCTGTTTCCTGCCATGCGTCTAACAGATTTAATTTCGGTGGAGGTTTTTTTTTTAATTTTCCCTCATTGTTTTCTAATTCCAAGAACAATTACATCAGTAAACTCACTTTACTTCATTGTATTTAATTTTTATCGTCTCAGGTCGTTGGCGTGAAGATGACGTCGAGCTCATGTGATGTTCTTAAGGGCACGTCTGATACCAGATTTGTTGATGATCAAAGTCTGAGCTCAGAAAAGAGATTTGTGTCTAATGCTGAACTTGAATTTTTTTACGTGTACGAGACTTCAGGGGAAACAACTACCCTCAACGGTTGATCAATAAAAACTGTGATAAGATAAATTAATTATTGTCTTTGTTTTACTTTAATACCGTTCATTTGTTTATTAGTTTGGGTAGTAAGGGGTGACGCTTGTTTGTCTAGAGATAAGACGATGACTTCTGGACACGACGGTCCTGAGTTCAATTCCACCAGTGGAAAATAATTGTCAAACATCAAGAAAATTAAATCCGTGGTTTCTTCATGTCTTTACCCTCCCCCTTCTCTGTGTAGTGAGATCCAATGTCTGGCCCCATCTGGGCAGCGGGAACCGATGTCCGGCCCTCTCTGGGCAGTGAGAACCGATGCCCGGCCCTCTCTGGG